>CM060171.1:128980243-129690530 GCA_030549775.1 Tamarix chinensis | reverse complement strand
ACAACAGCTTACCCTTTTTGAGTGTAGCTGTTATATCAAAAAAAAAAAAAAAATCGTCTTTGTAGCGTGTGCCTTTTATCTTTCTTTTTTTTTTAAGAAAAAAGAACCATAAAAACGTCGAAAAATATGACAGTATGGGGACAACGTCGCGCCTGTACTACGTATTACTTTCTGTCCGACAATACAATGAGCGGGACCTGATTCACATGTATTGAATAATGGATAAAAAATTGGACAGAAAAGCTGCCCGATCACTTATAATGGGAAAACCTAGAATCTTACGGGTCACTGGTACACAATATTATACGTGGACGGAAACGGAAATATAGAAGCAGAAACGAGAGTAGGAAAAAATGTTGACATATCAGTTTTTAAAATATTAAAAAACGGAGATCGAAGAAAATATGAAAATTTTTTATTAAAATATATATTAATTATTTATTATAATTATTATATTTCCTTTTTTCAAAAATAATAAAAATCTATATATATATAGTAGCGAGTTATCAATATTATGCAAAAGTAGGGATGAAGACATAAAAATGAATACGAGTGAAAATATATTAAAATTAAATCAATCAACCTTGTCTAGGTCTAGTATACTGTCAAATTAATGATGTATTAGGATCACTAAGGGTCTGTTTGGTTTATTAAAAATAAGAAGAAAAGGAAAATAAAAAGGAAAGAAAAATAAAGAAAAGAAAATAAGAGAAATCAAATTTCTTTTACTCGTTTGGTTGTAAAAAATATAATTCTTGAAAATTATTTTTGATGTTTAGTTTTACAAAAAGAAAATTTCGAGGAAAGTTGATTATTATTGTTTAAATACTTTTATATATTTGATTAAAATTAAAATATTATATTGATACATAAAAAATTTCTTAAATTTTTTAATGTCCGGGTAGCTAAAAAGCATCTTATCATAATCCTAATATAAAATATAAATAGTTCTAAGTTTGTAGATAAATAAATGCATCGTATCGGCTAAATAGAACGCTCTTCAAAATAAGTTCATGATGAGATATAATGTTACGGTATGTTTGGATCAATGTAACTTTCGATTGTATAGAATATAGTATGTGGGTGTAAATATATATATATATATATATATATATATATATATATATATAAAGAAAATATTACTAGTAGTAATATTTACTACTTACTTTCAGTTACTTTCTCCGATAAATTATTTATTTATTTAATAAGCGTCGGATCTATTGTCATACCATGAGGTTCACTCCAAAAACAATCACCTCAATCCGGTTCATAATTGCAACACCGAATAAAAATAAAAATAAAAACAAAAAAATTGAAATTTGATGCATCAGGCTTTGATGGGCTTAGTAATCAAACAACACATATTTAACTTTCGGTAAGAAATTCTGGAGAATAGGCAATCATACTCATCAATATCCATATATGGGTTCATGGCGGCTATAATTATACAATGAAATATCAGTACCGCAATTGCGTATCAGCTGCAATTTCGCAGTTTTTTGGTCAGTCGCGACACGAAATTCCGAAAATGCAACCATTTCATAAAATCACATATTTATTGCCGCGATATCGGCAAAATTTTAGATATTAGCCGATATTTTACCCATATTAGCCGATATTTACCGATATTTTTTGTGTAAAAGAATTAACCGCAATACCCACAACATATAACATATCATTCACGACACCCTGACCGTAATCGCGGTTTTATTGTATGGCTACAATTAAATAGTAGCAATATTTTTTTATATATGCTCATTATCGAGTTATTATTATTAGTAATATTATTATGTTTTTTTTTGAATTTGGGCTAACATTAATTCTTCGAAATAAGTGTTGAGTATAGCTAGCTAAAATTTTTCTCACTAGTTTTATATTTTCCTTGGGTTTAATGGAGGAAAATATACTAGTATAACTTTCTTTTACTTTTTCTTTCTTATTTTCTTTCCATATTACTTTCTGCTCAACCAAACAACTGATTTATATTTTCCATCTGATTTTCTTTCCTTTCCTCATGATTTTATAATAACCAAATAAAGCATAAATATTAGAAAAATCTCACTAAGCAAATATTTTAATCTTTGGTGGGCCAAGCTCCAGCACCCAAAGACTACCCTGATCTAGCTGAAAAGCAAGCCATGGACTTCCCCATGCATCACAAACAATAATATAAAATAAAAGAAAATGGGGACACAAAAAAATGTAATTATTATTATTATTATAATAACAATAATAATTATAATTATAATATAAATAATACTAATAATAAATTTATTATACTTTTATACCATAATTTTTTATAATTTATTATTATTATTTTATGTCACTTAATTATTAATAAAAAATTTAAATTAATATACTAATATATATATATATATATATAATTAAAAAAAATAAATTTTAACTTGAATTTAAAATTTAGATATACAACATTACCCAGTAGGTACACACACACTCCTATATGTCTTAAATTATATCATCTTTGAGCTTTCTTCCAACCGTCGTGTTTTCTCTCTAATTTTATTATTATTATTTTCTTCTTCTCAAACTCCACAGCTCCATCTAGGGCTGTAAATGAGCTGAGTCAGTTCGATATTCGGCTCGTTAAAAGTTCGGTTCGGCTCTTTCATTTAGTTAAATGAACCTCGCCCTCACTTTTAGGCTCATTTATTAAACGAGCCGAGCCCGAGCTCAAAAAAGCTAAGCTCGGTTTATTTTTTAGATTTGGCTCGTGAGTTCGGCTCGACTCGTTAAAAGCTTGGTTCGGCTCATTCGTTTAGTTAAATAAGCCGAGCCCAAACATAATTATAGGCTTGTTTAATTAAACGGGTCGAACCCAAGCCTAGGGGTATTTGGTTCAACTTGGTTCGGTTACAACCCTAGCTCCATCCCTCTTCCCCGACCCATGTGCTAGAAGAGTCCAACATGTACGTCTTTTTTCTCTAGCTTCATTTATTGTCGCCCCTCTAAGGCTGAACTGTGAAGACCAAAAAGTTTTTGGTTTCATAGATTCTTTGTCCGTCAAAAGCATAAATTGCACAATAAAATAACTATAAGGATTTTTATGGTGCCATGGTACATTGCCACGGGCAATGGAAGAATGAGGGATCTAAACCTATGATATCTTATTCTAGTCTTAATCTTTTAGTTCAATTTTTATGGTGCCATGGACAAGTTGGAGAAGTAAGTGGAAGCCTCGGTCACCCACGAGGAGATGCAAGGACAAGTTAATTCCCTAGCCACCAAGGTCTGTGAGGAGATGATGGAGGCCCATCACAAACACATGGCAGATATGATGGCCCATATGGACTAGTTAATAATGGAGAATGTTGTTCTGAAGGATCAGCTTGCCAACATTGAGTCCGAATGTGCCCGAAGTAGAGAGGTAGTATCCCACAGAGTTGGAAGCTCAAGAGGGCTCATATAGATGTTGGATACACCTCAACCTCAGAAGTAAAAGGGTTTGAATAATGTAAAGGAGATTGACAACTTCCTTTACAACATTTAAAGGTACTTTTCTACTTTCTATTTACTTGATAATCACATAAAAAATACTTAAGCTATCCTTTATCTTGAAGAAGATGCTATGTTATAGTGGTGTGCTCGTCACCGAGATGTTGAGTGGGGTTCTTGTGTAATAAGCACGTGGGATGAATATAAGGTGGACCTGAAGAGGCACTTCTACCTAGCTAATGTCGAGTTAGATGTAATGAAGAGACTCTGGAATCTCAAGCACATGGGAACCATCAAGGAATATATCAAGGCATATAACTCGTTGATGTTGGAGATCTCTGACATGCCCTAGAAGGAAAGGTTGCTATACGTTATGGACAGATTGCAATCATGGGCGGAACAAAAGCTAAGGAGGAGGAATTTTTAAGATCTTTCCACAGCTTATTGGAAAGTCGAGTCCTTGATTGAGTACAAGTCTGAAAAGAGGGACAAGGGCTGGAAAGATAGCTCCAACAAAGGTGGGAGAGGCAAGCCCCACAAGTCTGGTCCAAAGCACCACGAATCCAAGGACAAGGACAAGAAGAAGGATCATGGAGGTAAAGAATTCTCAAAGTTCAAACCAGAATGCTCCATGTATGGTGGTAATTACTTCCTTCGAGATTATCCTAGAAGAAGGCTCTAAGTACCATGATAGCAGGCCAAGCTGAGAAGGAAAGCTCTAATGAAGCTCAAATGGGGTCCTTAATCCTAACCAACTCCATCAACTCCGAGGCAAAGGAACAAGCCAATGGGTTGATGTACGCAAAGGTAAAGATGAAAGGTGTCACTAGCAAAGCCTTGGTGGACACCGGAGGTTCTCACAACTTCCTCATTCCAAAGGAGGCACAAAGGATAAATCTCAAAGTCACTCGAGAGCTAGGAAGAATGAAAGCTGTCAACTCCAATGCTAGACCCATCCTTAGGGTAGCTTATTGAGTCTCGATAACCCTTAATTCATGGTAAAGAAGGGTAAACTTCATGGAGACAGAGATGGATGACTATGACATAGTGCTTGGTATGGAGTTCATGTATGTGGGAGATTCACTCACCTTTCTGGGAGATAGCACCGTGCACTTGGAAAAGGGGAAATAGTACCACGTTGTTCCCTTGTTATGAGCAAATGTGGAGTCACATTCAGTATAAAATTTTGATTGCATCTGGTTATACATATACATAATTTACTTTGATAGGTGATTTTTTTTAATGGAGCCTCAAATTATTAAATATTAGGTGTGTATTAGTCAAATAAAACCCATATATAACTGAATATATAGCTAAACTAGATAAATATTACAACAGAAAGTTTAATTTTTTCATCCAGCTCATCAAGTTTGAGTCTTATCTTTTTTTATTTCATTTTTCCTTTTTTCCTTATGCTTTTCTATTTCTTCTTTATAGGTTGTTTTTTTCCCTTCTTAAATGTCCTCACGTTACTATTTTCTATATGTTTAAATGATATGTTTGCTTCAAAATAGATAAGAAATAAATATCTAGGAAGTAGCTAATAATGCAAAAGAAAAGTTTGTTAATAGGTCTTTATACTTTAGATTGATATGAAAATTATTCATTGTATACTTGTAGTTTCCTCCCTATTTTGCTTACTTGTTATTACTTGGATGAATATTAATCAGCATATTAATTGTGCTCTCATTGCCATTGATACAAAATTGTAACATAGAATTTTGACACTAAGATAAAAAAATATGCGGATCTTATATTTAAAATACGATAGCATGCAAGGAACTTAGTTATACATAATCTAAGCATTATCAACTTTATTAGATAACAATCTATAAATAAATTCAACTACAAAAGAAAATTAAAAAGATGAAAATTTGATCTAATCCATATTAATATAAGCATTAATTTCATTAATTTCATCACAGGATGGATTGGATTTGACTGTGGTAGGGGATAAGGTGAGAAGGATGGGAGAAAGAGGTAAATTATTATTATGATAATAAATAAATTAAACTTATGATAATAATAATAATAACTATTATTATGGTAATTTAATAATACAAAAAAGCTATGGTTAATAGTAAAAACAATAAATAAAAATGATGACCTTATTGTTAGTGCTTCACTGCGGGCTAAATTTGAAAAATGAAACCATAAAAGCAAGAACTAAGAACCCGAGCGGACCCCTCCCCATTTCCTTTTGATTTGAAGAAAGAGTTTATCATATATTATTATCATAACTCTACTATTTCTTCTCTCTCTTCCCGTCCTTTTTCTACAGAACCAAAGCCCCGACCTCCTGCCTCCTGCTCTCTACCTCTTCGATCTCCAGAGCCGCCTTCACCAGGCAAAGTCTGACAGTGCAACCACCCCAGACACGGATGACAACGACGCTGACGAGCACCAGTGACGAGAGGTAACAACAACCTGCGCGAGCAGGGGAGTCTCGGCTCAACCCCGATCCAGCGCCTCCTTGCTTCGTCCACCGCCGGAGCACGATGCCAGCTCCACTGACACACCACAACCCCGCCTCCAGTAGTCCGCCATACCCGAAGCTCCAGGAGCCAGGGCAAGGAGCTGCAGTGATGGGCACCAGCAGCGACCGGCAGCAGCAGTAGGTCGTGCTGCCAACCACCACCTCCTCCAGCGTCGCTCGGTCACCGATAAATTGCCCCCGACCTCCGGCGATGTTCTACCGGTTCTTACCCATTACATTTTGCAGATTTCAGTTAGTGTAAATTTTACTGAAATCTTAATTTTGATTTTGAATTGTTTTAGATAAGTTAGACGTCATTACTAGTCTATTTATCTTCAAATTTGAAGAAAAAAGAAGAAATAGTAGATACTAATTATATATACTAAGGAATAAATAAAAGGATATTTTTTTTATCATATATAACATGAAAAATGTGTTTCTCTTCAAAATATCTTAATTAACTACAAGAATAAGATAAGATTGGATAATATGAATATGGGAATGAATTTCCAAATAATAACTTTAAAATATTTTCAACATATTATCACATGAATAAATATCATTAGTAGGAAGAAATTTATTTTTCCACATGTTTCCTTAGCGGCAATTTTCCCACCATGTTATTTTGAGGGAAGATATTTCTTATTACAAACAATTATATCATTGGTATTGGTAAAAAAAAATCCTTAGTATTCTTTTCCTTGAGATTTTTTATTATAATTATTGGAACAAAAAAATTGGCACCACTTAATACCGGCTATAATATCATAGGTATTAAGCATTATTTTCCATTTCTATAATATCTCCAAATTGAACGGAGTGTTTAGAGGATTGATGTGGCTACTTATACCAACATGTTATACCATCATTTTGGTAATTCTATCCTAAGAACTCCACAATTAATCTTGCTGGTTGTGGAGTAATTTTTAGGATGGGTGACCCTCTTGAAAATCTTCAGAAATTTTCTCAAGAAACATGTAAGTGGGAGAAAAGTGTGCCAAAAGGATTCATGTGTAAGCTATAGGGCCAACCGATCAATTCAAAAGTACTCTAGGGTAGCCCCTATGTGCTCGTATTACTTGGAGTATTAGAAATGATATTAGAGCAAAACCGTAACTGTGAGCTGAACCTAAAAGAGTCAGTTAATCACCTAATGAGACAATTCTTGGGATAAAACTTTATTGAGATAGTTAGTGGTTGAAGTACAACGAGGATGTTACATTCTTTGAGTGAGGGTGAATGTAATACCCCTAAATTGAGTAGAGTGTTATAAGGATTGATATAACTACTTATATCAACATGATATACCATCCTTTTGGTGATTCTATCCTAAGAACTTTATAATTAATCATGTTAGCCATGGAGTAATTTTTAAAATAGGCGATCATCCTGGAAAGTTTCAGAAACTTTCGGAAAATGATTCTAGAAGCGTGTGAGTGGGAAAAAAGTGCATTGAAAGGATTCGCATTGATCTATGGGGCCAGCCGATCAATCCAAAAGCACTTCAAGGTAACCTTCTAGTGCTTGTATCACTCGGGGTGTTACAATTTCTTTCAGACAAAAATATATTCATCATCTGACTTAACACCAATGAATAATCATCGATATTAAGTCTTATCCCTAACAATTATGCATCGATGATATTAAGATTATTGTTGTAAATCCATTTTCTTGTAGTGCAATAGGTTATTCTATATAGATTTTTTCCTCTAACTCACCATTAAAAAAAGGGTTTATTTACACCCATTTAATGTAATACAAGACCATATATAACAACTAAGGCAATTAGTGTAATATCCCAAATATTATTTAATCTTAATCCTAATTAATTTATATTTTAACCTAAACCTTAAATATTAGCCTAATTAGTTTGTTAATATTTTAATTGTAAACCCAATTATATATCAATATGATTTTGATTTCCGTTTGAAGATATATATTTCAGTTTTGTCATATGTTTTGATTTTTCATATTTTAAATTTATTTTTGAATATAACTTCATTATGTGACTATGACTTTATTTTGATGTCATATTTTGTTGACGAAATAAATTGTTCAATTTTGTAAAATCCTCTCTATATTAGTAAAATCATTGTAATGATTTGTATCCCATTCAAATATTTTTGTCTTTGAATGTATGTGTTTTGTCGAGGTTGTTATGTTCTTCAAAAAAAAATTAGAAATATTTCCATAACTTAGTTATGAGTTTCTTTTTGAAATTAATTTTCTTATGTATTTTCCATTTTGGTTTACAGAATAATTTTTTAAAAATTCATTTAAATTAATCCAAGTTTCTTAGAATTTAATTTAAATATTTTCTAGATAGTTTAAATATCTTTACGATGTTGTATTATGTATTTCATAAATAATATGAATTTTCACACTCATTGATATTTCTTCCAAAAGCTTTTTTTGAACTCCTTTACATAGATTTTCTATTGATTTTATGATTTCAAATATTTATGAAATAATTTTCATTAAATTAGTTTAAGATAAAATCAACCATTAATGTTTTTAGATATTGTTTATCCTATCTGTAAATGTGTATTAAAAAAAAGACCCAAACCGGTTGAAACCCCCCCAACTCTTTTCTTTTTCTCTCTCCTTATTTTCTTTTCTCTTTTCTCTTTTCCTTTCCCGTTTTGTTTCTATGTCAAACCCAAACCCCAAACCTGACTAATTCTCTACTCCCTACCTTCGACCCTCGACATCAACACCACCAACACACCATTGTTGTGCCATAACACCACCAATCTCCCTCCATCTTCATCATCCATTCTCCTCCACCATAGTAGGCCACACTAGAGCCATGCTTGTAAGGCTACAATACCACCAGTTGGCAAGATGGAAAAATGAGGGAGCAATGATGCCCGACCACCTCAAGCCTAACAAAATGTCGAGGAGCAATGGCAAACCTCCAACAAAGCTTCATAGATCTTTATCGGTTCCAATTTGTAACATTCTGTTTGATATAAATTATCAAAACCTTAATTTCTAGATTCAATATACATTGTATAGATTGGTTTTAATTAAACTAGATTAATTGTTTTATTGTGCATGTATGTGTTGTATGATTAATTTGGGTGTGTTAATTATGTAGTATATGTTTGTGTATGGAAAATTTTAAATTACATTCTTTTTAATTAAGTGATAACATGCAATCTAATAATTATGTCTTCCACTCTTTCTTATTTAGGGTGGTCCTATTAAGAGGGAAAAAAATAAAATGGAGTGTGTGGAAGCCCAAAAAGCCTTGAGAATGAAAACAATAATCAAGCATTGTGACCTATCACCTCAATTTAGGTTGTATTTAAACATGACAATTTTGTTGAAAGGTAATTCTATTATGATTCATCTTCTAGCTTATTTGCATATGAAATAAAAAGATGTGAATATAAGGATTGAGGCAGATGACATCCTACATTTGTTACAAGATGAAATGTTACAATGCCAAGATATAACTACATATATGAGGTAATTAAATCCTTTCACATTTTACATTATTTTAGTTATTAGTGGGAAGGTGATGTTGATGCTAAAAAGTTATTCTTTCATGGTTATAAGTTTTTAAAAGATAATTTATTATCTGATGTCTTAGATGGATCTGATGAATATAGATTACTGTGCTCAAACACGATATCTAATGAAAATAATAATATTGAATGTGCTCTATATGTGATTAACTTGATAAAGATGGCTCCACAATCCCTCTTTTTTGCTCTATTTTTCTTTGACATGCATTGGTACTAGTGATATTGTAGCTATCTTTAGGAACCACATATTGGATGGATTCAATTGATGGAAATCCTTGTTATAAACCAAAATCTCTTGTAGAAAGGTATATATATATATATAATGATATTAATTAGAATTATAAACACACATATTTTAATATATCGCTACTACATCAATTAAGTCCTTCAAGACTTGTTTTGGGCCACAAAATAAGGGAAGGGCGCACCCATGTGACTTGGAAAAATTAAGGTTTGTAGTTTTTATGTCATTTAGGAATCATTATCATTTAATATTAAGCATTTAGTACAAGAAACTAATAATATAATGTAATTAACATTTTTTTTAATATCCATGACAACAAGATAGTTTAAGTTGTGGATACTACATCCTAATATTTATGAAGGAAATCATTTACAAATATTGGATAGGGTAAGGAGAAGTATGTATTTACATTGTTTAGTTCATATTAATTATGTTTATCTATATACGTTAACACTAACATAGTCTTTTCTAACTTTTGTAGGTGTATCAACATCATGACCTTATTAATTATCAAAATAACAAGATTAATAAAGTTAGGAAATAATGGTTAGATTTTATTATAAGGTTTTTATGATGATTATGTGTATAATCATGTGCAACTTTAATATTTTGTACACAAAGTGTAAATATGAATGAAAAAAAATTTTGTATATGGCTTTGTATGCACAGTATATAATGAAAGTATACAATTGTTTACTCTGATTGCTTGTTGTTTTAGATGAGGCTGATACTTATAATGATGGTGAAAGAATCATGGAAACATCAGCAGGTTTTTTGCATGAAAAAATGTGGTAGGGAAACAATAGTAACATTCTTCTTCTTTTTTATTAAATAAAAGGCATATATGGTAATTCTCTATAAAAATCACAACTTATACCAGCTGGAGAGATAATGAATCCATGGCAGTTGGGATCCAAAACAACCATGTATTCTCTATCTTCCAACAATATATGGTGGTCGTGTGTCCCAACCATTGTCTATTTTCTATTTCTTTAGCTAGTAGAGAGGACGAGTTTTTATATAAAACCACCATATATTCTCCCTCTCAATCCTCTAACTGGGAGTTTTTTAGAATATACACAATAGGTTTGAATTATAACTATTATTTATATTTAACATATACAGTTATGCTTTTAATTAAACCATCATATAAAATGTGGCCCCAATAATTTTTAGGCCAAATTTAAATAATTATACAACAGTTTTTAGCACTGCCATATATATTATATATAACAACTGATTATATATTATATATTATATCTTAAGTGATTAGGCTTGAAATAGTATCTAAAAATTCTATTATAACATTCCATACTAGTTGTAGAAAATTCAAGTTTCTCATCATTTATTTTACTCAATTGCACAAGAGCACATTTTATGCGATATTATTAATCTTGTCATTTTTTCTCATTTTAACTCGTTCAAAGCTCATAAATAATTTTTAATGTTTTTAACTTATTCATATATTACGCTTATTCGTGACTCATCTATTCCTCCTAAAACATTCAGTTATGGAAAAAATCTATATATTTTTTATGTTTAAATTGTTTGGGCATCAAACCAATTTTGAGCCTAATTTTTTTTTCTCATTTGATATATTTGATCTTCCAAAATTATTTTGCATCAATCCCTAAAAATTAAAATTTTCTGTTATTCATTTTGTACATTTAGGTGATTGATCCATTTTTACCTTTTTCTTTCTTTTGCAATCGTTAACAATTTGAATATTTTATGACTCTAAATATTTTGATATATTTGAGTTCCCATAATTACTCCACACCATCCCTTAATTTTTTATGACTCTTGGGTTTTGTTTGCTATTTTCCTCATAAATCCCTATTTTATGCATTTAGGTGATTGATCCATTTTTACCTTTTTCTTTCTTTTGCAAGTGTTAAAAATTTGAATATTTTATGAATCCAAATATTTTCATATATTTGAGTTCCCATAATTACTCCACACCATCCCATAATTTTTTATGACTCTTGGGATTTATTTTCTGTTTTCCTCATAAATCCCTATTTTCTAACCTTTTTACCTACTAATTATTCTAAAAAATTTTGGGTTTAACCCTTTGACTATCCTTTTGCTTAATATTAGATCTTGATATTTTTTTTGCATCTAATAATCTAAAAATCTTGTGATTATCCAGTCATACATAAATATCGCCAAATATTTTTCATTTTCCATCAACTCTCTTCACTCAAGTATTAATTGGTGTTTTAAAACCGGATTGAAAATTGATTTGAGGGACCTCTTGGTATCCATTTTAACCATTCCAACCATGGTTTGATCAAAAATTACATTTATTAAAAATATATATTCCATATGACCTCGATATAACCATATCTGATTCCGGCTCAACCAGGTCATTTGCCCCTTGAATTTTTTATCCGTATGACTCAAAAAATGACATTTTATGCATACCAGATCAAATTGGTTCAACATGATTTTTTTTCGATCGATAAGCTATTTTCAAAATTGGATTATTTTATACTGTTCAAAGTGATTCAACCGGCTAGTCCGGTTTAGCTTTTTTCATTGGTGATAACTAAGCATGACCTCTTTCTCCCCACTGATTAAATTAAGAAATGATAGGGGAGAGGGTGATAAATATGACCATAAACATCCTAAATCATGCCTTACTTATTCGCTTCCTTATTCACATGAACCTTCATAAGCTTTTTCGCTTTATCCTTCTAGGTCTGATGATGATTTTTTTTTACCTATAATCATCTATTCAATTGGTTAATGTCCTTTTTTTTTCTTAAATTTTTTCTTGTTCTTGTGTGCTTGTAAATAATATTTCCTTTTTCCACTAATTATCCCTTTATTTCATGGCATTTGCCCCCATCTTTTTCCTCTTCTTTCTTTATTGATGACCAATCGAATACTGATACTATAGGTCTTTATTTTACTATAAGCTATCATGTCTGCCTAATTTTGTTTCCTTTCTTCTTGGCTTGTTTCTGATGTTGTTCCATGCAATACATACTTCATCTATGTACCTATTTATCCCTTAAACCCGTGCATCTTCCTTCTTTTTCCTCTCTACAACTTGTGGTGTTGTTGTAGCTATGTGATATTGAACTAGCTATTTTGTGACCTCCATTCTTCTTGTTATCCTTTAAATTATTGTTAGTTCCATCAAATGATAATAGTGGCTCAGGTGTGTTTTCCTTAGGAGGTGCTCTAGACCGTTTCACTAGTATAAATATAGTGGCTTAGGTACATTTTTTTTAAAGGTGTTGGGTTCGTTCCTCCGGATAATAATAATGGCTCAAGTGTGTTGTCTCTGAGAGGTGCTTCTAATCATTCCATCGGTTTAAGAATAGCGTGGGTCCTTGAACTCAACATAAATGAAATCGAAAATGATTATTATAGTATTTAAATAATTATTAGTTTATTAGATTGGTCAGTAGCAGTCTTTGTGCATACTTGTGCTTTACTAGCAACCTTTAAGCTTACCTAAATTTTAGCAGCTACCTTCTTGCATACCTGTGATGTGATGAGTTGTTATTGGTTATGCTTGTGAGCCTACCTATGTTATGAGATTTATTGGTATTGATAATAAGGTATGTAGCATGTGGTTATTGTCTTAATTTTGGTTGACGTCGTTTCTAATTATACAATAAAGATCATCTCTTAGATGTTCAATTACTAAGTTTTAGTTTGTTCTAAATGAATGAGTATGAATAGTATATGGCTTTAGTAGTATGTGGTTATATGAATGATTATTATTTTCAATTGAAGCATATACATTTTGATGTTTTATACCTTGTATCATTGTGGTGCCTTCATTTTGGTTTAGCATAAAGAGTTGCTCAGTTTCATTGTAATGAATGATTCCTTTCGTGGGCCCTTGTTTATTCAATAGGCAGTGGTATTTGTAAGTCAGCTTCAGAGTTTAGTCAAAAGTTGGTAGTTTAGTTTAAGAGCCTAGGGTGATCTAATGTCTTTTGGTATATTTGATTTCAGATGTATCCAGACACCTATGTCCTTCTATATTGTCTCTCTTTGAGTTTTGCAAACTGATGATGTTGCTTTTATCTAAAAAATATTTATCTATTATTCCATCTTTTCTAATTCTTGTAATCATGTTATAAATCTAAGCGGAGTAATAATTTTAATCTTAGCACTTGGTATGAGAATGATAGAGAAAACATAACTTGTATCAAGCATAGCAGTAACACCCTTCAATTTTTTTTATTTATTTTAGCTTTCATGCTTAACTTTGAAAAAGAAATTTTCAAGTCTAAAAACCACAGTGTTACACCTAGACTATAGTTTGAGATATAATGTTTATTATTTTTTTTTGTTTCATGAGATTGCCTTTCGACTTTAAATTAATTACTAAAATTTATATGTGTGTTCCTATTGAGTATGATTTATATAGTGCATACTTCTTTTTGGTTTCCTCATAGTAATAGTGTGTAGGATTTTATACTTTCTAGGTAGTTATATGAACATACTAGAATTTATATATATAAATTGTAGCTAGGTTAGATAAGAATTCATCGAACAATTTTGTAATTCTAACCTGAGTATTAGAACATTTAGATATGGGTAGTTCAAAGGAGAGGAATATAACTAAACACACTTGAGGTACTAGCTTGGATACTTAGACTAACATCCTTCTATTTGTGATTCATACTTTAAATATAGGAGTCACTTGTCGCAACTATACAATTAGAATTTAATAGGATTTAATATTGATCTTTTGTTGTATTAATTATTTAAGAAATTAATATAAGATGCATAGAACTACTTTTAGATTGCAACTTGGTTGGTCTTTTACTTGTGATTAAAAGATTATTTATAAAATTGTTGTTATATTTCTATCTATTCTAGTAGTGAATTTTGACTTTCCTATTACTTGTGTTATATTGGTATTTACCCATATTTATTTTCTTAGTTGCTTTTATATAGGTTTTATTTTTTTATTTTTAACCCCCATATTTATATTTTTATTTATTTTTTGTGTCATTTAGAGTCTTTTATTTTATTAATTGCGAGCTAACTAAATTTAGGTAAGCTATATAAATTCCTAGCTTAAAATGATATCCTTATTTACTCATACAACAATTGACTACAAGAGGGTTCAAATTACATGTTGGCTAAGCCACACCATCTTTTACTTAAAATATTTGATATATAATATGTTAGAGTTTTCAGTTATTAGAGTAAGTTATAAATTTTAAAAGTTTTAAGGTATTTTTATGTTATTAATAGTATTTTAGCCATTTTACATTAATTCTAGAAATGTGGGATTTAAATAATTAATATGTTAAGAAAGTGAGTTAAGGTTGATAAGCATAGTAATTGGATGGTGTTCAAGAGTGGGCTTAGAGATTCGATTAAAAATGTGTATTTATGCTTATAAATGATATTTTGAGTACACTGAGAAATCTTAGTATTATAGACTTAGTATCCACATTCAATGTTTCATCCTAAAAAAAAAATTAGTTAATTGTAGGGCTTTAAGCATGATATGTACCTATTTTAAACCTAAAGTAAGATTAGTGAACCTTAATGGCATTTTAGTTACTTATGTACCTTTTGATTTATCTATCTTGTTATGGCCTTTTATGTAAAACCATAATTATTTATTGAGCTTTAGTTAATTTTTGGTGAAATGCCGACCCTTGGCTAATTGTTGACTTTGTCTACTATTAACTTTTGTTTACCGTTAACTTATGTTGATCATTGGCTTTAACATTGATCGTTAACATATTTTTTAAAAATTGAAACTAATGGATATCAAGATCTATGTTGAAATGGGCATTCATGGCATGAAACTTAGACTTCAATGCCATATGTATTAAATTGGGCCTTAATAACATGTTGGATCTTTGTTCTTTAATTGCTTTAGGTCTTATTTTTTCTATGCATCACTCATGGATAATATTAGAATTTGATAAATGAAATAAATGGTTTGATGGAAATGCATAAGTGTTACTTTATGGGCCTTGATGCTTGTGTGACTAATCCTTCAACAAAACATTAATAACTTAAAGCAAAAGATCTTAAGTTGGGACTTGTATTGCTTAGTGTAGCTATTGAAGTTAGGCTTGGTACCATTTTGTTGTTTTCTTCTTCTATAATCCCAGGTGCTTTACGACGTTCAAAGAAACTCTCTTCTACTCTATAGATGTCTCGATGTTTTAAACCCAATGGAGGATTTGCATACTTAAGTGATTAGGTATTCTATTATTTGGTGATTAAGTCACGTTTCTAGGTAGACTGGCTAGGGCTACCATTCATGTACTAATGTAGTTTTTATGGCTTCTTTGTGTATCTGTTCTCAAGTTAATATAATCAATTGATTGTTAGTACAATAATGGAATATAATAACAAGTGGTTCTTATGTATTTATGTGCTCCATAGTTCATTTCCATATACATGATGCTTGGCTTTCTTCTCTGCAATTGTATCACCATATGATTCATGTTATTAAATTATTATCGTGTGTTCTATTGTTTGATTGCATGGGACGTACATGCATAATATTATATAGCTCTTTAGGATTGTTGTGTCACTTAGTACGAGTTGTGTAATAGTAGATGCCTCTAGTGGAGTGATTCAGGTTTAGCCTAAGGGTTAGGGCACAAATTTATAGCTATTCTTGGTAACATATATTGTGTGCCCTAAATTTAAGATGTCTCTTTTGGAATTTATGTTTTATCTCTATTTCTTTTGATTGTATATTATTTGGAACTTGTTCTCTGTAGTATGTTCTTACTTTATTATATTAATCAAAGTCTTTTGTTGTCTCTATCTATTTTAGTTTGTTTGATTAATCTGTCATAGATATTTTACCTTATATTGGGTGCAGTGTGGGAATAGTTTGGACAAGACTTATGCTTAATTTACAAAAACCCTCGTTATATTAGGTTAATATTTTTGCTAAAACTAAAATATTTTAGTATAAGAGGTTTAGGTGTTACAGTCAACTACAAGTAATATTGTAAAATTTTAATGTATCTTATGACTACCCAAGTTTAGAATAAAAATTAGCTTTATTTTCTAACTTACCACATATGTATGTAATTAAAATATGTCCATCATGAAGAAAAAATAATCATATCAGAGACATTTGAGATCCCGTTCAACTAATATAGACTATCTGGACCTATGAACCACTATTAAGGGTTAACGAGCTTTCTACCAAAATTTTCAGCAAAGCATATCATCAAGAAAATAAAGTGTAAAACTTCACTTGTTAAAGATGGGTATATTATTGATTTCTAAAGTTCATTTACTTAAAGTGCAACATTGTAAAATAGAGAGAAGGGATCTATGTGGCTGTATCAGATGCCTTAAACATGTTGAATTTGAAAAATATTGAAGCCATGTGAACCTAATAAGATGAAAAATTAACTACCATAGTAATTGTCTAGTAGGATAAGCAACCAACTTCAATTGATATCCCCACCCATTTTTTGTTTTGTTTTATATTTTACATCTAGCTGATCACTAAGTTTGAGTCTTATCTTTCTTGTTTCCTTCTTCCTTTTCCCTAGCTTTTCTAATTTTTTCCTTAGAGATGTATTTTCTAATTGTCCTTACACCATAAATTTTCATATGTTTAAATGATATTTTTGCTTCAAAATAGATAAGAAATCAATATATAGGAAATACCTAGTAATGTAAAAGAAAAGTTTGTTAATAGGTCTTTTTACCGTAGTTTGATGTGAAAAGTTTGCATTATATACTTATAGTTTCCTCTCTATTTTGATTACTGTTTATTATTTGGACGGATATTGATCGGTATATTAATTGTGCTCTCATTGTCATAGATAGAAAATTGTAATGTAGAATTTTGACAAAATAACAAAAAAATATGCAGATCTTATACTTGAAATACAATAACATGGAATGAGTTTAATTATGTATAATTTAAGGATTAGTGATTTTATTAGGTAAGAATCTATAAATAAATTCAACTGCAAAAGAAAATCAATATATGAAAATTAGATCCTATGCATAATAATATAAGGTATTACTTTTATTAATTTGACCATAGAGTATTATGTTTTTTAGGATTGGATTTAGTTGTGGTAGCGGATAATACGAGAAGAGAGGGAAAATGAGGTAAATTGTTATTATCATAATAAATAAATTAAACTTATGATAACAGTAATAGTACTATAATAATAAATAATAATTATGGTAATTTAATAATACAAAAAAAAAAGCTATGGTTAATAGTAAAAACAATAAATAATAATGATGGCCTTATTGTTAGTACTTTACGTACAGGTTAAATTTGAAAAATGAAACCGCACAAAACTAAAAGGTGAAAAAGCAATCAGCTTTAATTGATTGTGGATTAGCATGGTAATGAACGATCAGTTTCATTAAGCGCCCGTTTTTATTGGAGTCACACAGTAAGCACTACACGTACGTCCCCTCCGGTTGTTAGTTTTCTCATTATTAATTATTTATAGTATTTGTGTCTGCTTGCAGTTTACTCACAATTAATACAACCTTTTATCCGTCTTGTCATTGTCGTTGACCTGTTAATTAATTATAGTAAAGTAGAATTTTGACCATAAATATAGCGATTCATAGGTCGATCATATTATTAACACAATAACTATACTCAATCATTGTTTCCGTTCTTTTGATTTGAGACTCAAACTTTTCCTTTTGATTTGACGACAGCGTTTATCAAGTTTTATGGTCATAACTCCACCTTTACTTCTCTCTCTTCCCGTTCTTTTTCTGCGGCGCCAAACCCCCGACCTCCTTCCTCCTGCTCTCTACCTCTTCAATCTCCAGAGCCGCTGCCGCCACCAGGCAAAGTCGGACAGTGCAACCGCCCCAGCGACGGACGACGAAGACGCTGGCGAACACCAGTGACTAGCGGCAACAACAACCTACGCGAGCAGGGAGCTTCGGCTCCACCCCGCTCCAGCGCCTCCTTGCTTCGTCCACCACCGGAGCACGATCCCAGCTCAACTGCCGCACCACAACGCCGCCACCAGCAGGCCGCCATCCCCGAAGCTCCAGGAGCCAGAGCGAGGAGCTGCAGTGATGGCCACCTGCAGCGACGGGGAGCAGCAGCCGGTCGTGACGCCAACCACCACCTCCTCCGGCGTCGCTCGGCCACCGACAAATTGCCCCCGACCTCCGGAGATGTTCCACCGGTTCTTACCCGTTCCATTTTGTAGATTTCAGTTGGTGTAAATTTTACTGAAACCCTAATTTTGATTTTGAATTGTTTCCGATAAATTAGACTTAATTAAGTTATGATTGTTAGATAATTGAAATATTCTCAATCAATTGCCGATATTTTAATGTTGTTCTTCATATCTGAAACGTTTTGTTGTGCCTTTTCCACACTTTTCTTGTCGTGGTTGGATGTAATCCGAGGAGAAAAAGAAAAAAAAATGGGATAATTATTTTCGGTAGTCCAAGTTGGGACAAGATCGAGATTTCCCGGCATGACACAGGCACCCAAGCATGTTTTTCATAAAGGCACGACCTTTCTAACTTTTTGTTCTAGTTGAATTTTATCATGCCTCTATCAATATATTAATAAATAATGGATTATCAATATATAGAATGGTAAAATACATACAGATATCATATTAATTTTATAATGATAAAATTTTATACAAAAATGAAAAGAGAAAAATTATATTTATTTTATATTAAAAATATATCAACATGATTATATATTTATAAAGAAAAATATTACAATAATTATAGTATATTTTATTTATTTAAATGATAATTAAGTTATAAATGAACTGTTTTTTTTTAAATAAACTATATTCCTATTGGACATCCACGCACACACACGACACAGAGGCTCACTCTCTGTGTCCCTCTCTCTCTCACAAGTAAATACGCTCTCTCTCTATACACGTCACACACAGACACTCTAATAATTATTTTAGTTTCCGGATAAGATACTATAAAAATTGAATTAAGACTACCTTTTTATTATTATCTTAAGTATCCCTGTAAGCTACAAGAATCCTTTTGTGTAGAAAATATATAGCCTAGAAAACAATGGTACTCCACAAAATCATATGCATCTATCAAAATTTCATCGACTAAAATTATAACTAATAATCACATCAAATTAGCATGCTTATTTATCATGTCTATTAAACGTTAAACATTTGACATCAAAATGGCATACTCGTTTAATTATCACATATATCGATTATTGCAACTTAACCATCAACAATTTTATTAAAAATAGAAAAATTACTAACACAATTACTAAGCATTAATATTATTCACTAGCATTAATGAACACAAATATTTCACAATAACATACTTTACAGTTTATTTAATAGCATTGTGGATCTTTACGGACGATTTTACATTGGAGATCCCTTAGGCTTTGTTTGGTTTGAAGAAAATTTAGTAGAAAGAAAAATGTAGATGAAAGAAAATTGAAGGAAAAAAAATCAAAGAAATTAATTTTCTTTCCTTTGTTTGGTTGTTGGAGAAAATTTTGTGGAAAATTAAATTCTTGGAAAACCTTTTTAGTGTTTGGTATATAGAAAGAAAATTTTAAGAAAAATTAAATATTATTATTTAAATATTTTTATATATTTAATTAAAATAAAAATATTATATGGATACTTAAAAAAATTACATCAAATTTATAAAAAAAATTATAAAAATTCCATAAAATCAATACTAATTCCAAATTTTTTTATAGAACTATTCTAAAATATCACATGAATAACTTACAATAATTTTCAAAAAAATCTAAAAAAATACAAAATATTTCATATTTCTTTCCATTTAAAACATGCTATAATAAATATAAAAAAAAAACATAACTTCTTCTATAAAATATTATTTCACAGATAATTAACATCCCTGATACGTAATAGGGCCTTTGTGGGAGCAATCATGGGCTTGACCTGCAAGAAGTAACTGAAGAAAAACTTTGTTGCCAGCTTTGTTGACTACTTCGGAATATCTCGGCACTACTTCGATTCTCTGCCTCCTTCCTTTCTCTTCATTGAAGTGAAAGGGAAAAACGGTGTTCTGATCTTTGATTCTTCATTCTTGTCTGTCTTGAGTTCCGGTGATTGAGAGAGAAAATAAGGGGGGGAGGGGTTTAGATAATCGTTGGTTTCTGTTGTGAATCAATCCCCATTCCCCTCCCCCATAACTCTTTTCCGCCATAATTGTGATACTGTTTTAAATTTGTGTCGATTTCACGCTTTTTTTCTTCAATCATCATCTTTATTGTCTTCTGATTTTCCCTGTAAATGAAAACCCTTCATATTCTACAACTAAACAGAAAGCAAGGGGCAGCAGCAGAGCTTGTTCATTTCCTCTTTTTTGACATTATTTTTTTGTTCTTATTTATTTATTGGGGGGTGGGGTTGAGTTAATTGATTCCATTTTTACTTCAATCCATCGCGAGGTTTGTCTGGCAAACAGCGGGGCAGAGTTGAGCAGGGAATTCTAGTACGAGCCCTATGGTCTATAGGGTACAGAGAGCCTGGACATGGCCAAGTTTTTGCGTCAGGCGATTTCTTTGGTATTTTTAACGTCGATGGAGGTGGAGCTGTCGACGGAAGAAGTTTGAGAAGGTATTTGTTGACGAAGGAGAAGAAAATTCGGTTGCAGCAAAATACATAGTCGGAGGAGCTAGAGACTTTCATCGAGAGAGAGCTGCCAAATTTTCTGTCAATTTTCCTCCCGTAAAGATAGAAAAAATAAAACAGTATATCTTTCTTATTTATTTTCCATTTTATTTGCTTTCTTTCTAATTTTTCTGACAACCAAACACACTAAAATTATTTTTCATCAAATTATTTTTCCTTTCCTTAATTTTTCCATGAACCAAACAGACTGTTAATAAAATGTCGACGACCGATACATAATGAAGCATTATTTAACATCATATTTAATATTTTTTCATAATTTAAAAAAATATTTTTTTTAGCATTTTGTTGAATATAAATTTAATGCAATATTATAAGTTTTTAATTCATCTTATGTCTATCCAAGTTTAGAATAATAATTGGCTTTTAGTTTTCAAAACACCACAGATGTATGTAATGAAAATATATTATTCTCAAGGTCGATAACTATTGAAGCGTCCCCCCCACCCCTTTTTTGCTTTTTTTTTTCTTTCCCTTTTTCCATTTTAAAAAAGGTTATATATAGGAGCCCGTTTTCAATGGAAAACATACTCATCCACAAAATAAACAGTTAAACACTGCACGTCCCGGTAAAAAGTTTGATTGCATCTAGTTATAAATATACCTAATTTAATTTATTGGGTGAATTGAATTTTTTTGGGGGGCCTCATATAATTAAATAATAGGAGAGTATTTATCGAATAAAAACATACATAATTGGAATATCCTGTTAAACTAGTTAAATGTTATAACATTTTTTTTTCGTACAGCACACCAAGTTTGACTCTTATCAATCTTATTTCCTTCTTTTTTCTCATTTTCCTTTTCTTATTTTTTCGTCAGGGGTGTCTTTTCTCATTAATTGTTCTTATACTGCAATTTTCCTTATGTTTAAATGATATTTTTGCTTCAAAATAGATAAAAATCAATGACTAGAAAAGTAGCAACTAATGCAAAAGAAAATATTCCTAGTAGTTTTTTATACTGTATTTTGATGCAAAATATAAGTAATTGAAAATAGCCCAAAGTAGGTAAGATTTGCCGGTGGGACTGGGAGGGAGGAGGATATGACATATCATATTCATATACAGTACGGAGGAGGAAAAAAGAAGAAAAAAGAGGCTATACTAATCTTATATTTGAACAAATATGATAATATATATGTAAGGAGCTTTATTATACATAACCTAAGCAATATTAGTGATTTTATTTTGTAACAATCTATAAATAAATTCAACTAGAACATAAATTTAGAAAGATGAAAATTAGATTCAAGGCATAATAATGTAAAGCTACATTTTGATTTCTACATACGATATCCCAATTTTCATGATCAACTTGCCAAAAGCAACGCTGGAAAAAAGTATGCCAAATTGGGGACAACATCTCGACACAACAAGAAATATTACTTTGGGCAACAAATTATTTCGTTGCCCAACAAAAAAAATTGTCGCCCAAAAACTTCGTCACAATTTCGTTGCCATAAGCCCGTTGCCCTTTCTTAGGGCGACGAAAAGAAAATTTTGTTGCCCTAAATCTCCTTTTGTGCAACGAATATTTTTTGTCGCCCTAAACCTCTTTTGTGCGACAGATATGTTTTGTCACCCTAAACCTCTTTTGTGCGACGTAGATATTTTGTTGCCCTAAAGCTCTTTTATGCAACACATATGTTTTGTCGCCCTAAACCTCTTTTGTGCAACAAATATTTTTTGTTGCCTAAACCCACTTTTGTGCGACGAAGTTGTTTCATTTGTGGCCCTATTACTTGTTTTGCAACAAAATCAATTCCTAGTCTTTCTTCCAAGCTACAAAAATATTTTGTAGCCCAAAGACCTGTATAATGTATTTATAATAATAGATCATCCTGTAATGCAGTATCATTCATATAGATACTCCACCATATTTCATTACCCTATAAAATCATATATCATTCAAACCATGCATAGATTACGATATCATTGTCCAAAAATAAATGTCATTCCAATTTCAAAGTATATGATACTGCAATATACAAATTGGCAAAAGTCATGCCTAATGGGTACCATAAAAATCAATTATGCTATCTAGCTTGAAGGACCACAAAAAAATGGATGATGTTATCTATAGTTCTGCATACTTAGCTTCATCAAGTATATTGCAGCGTCACAAAATATGCTTCAAGTTAATCTGCAATTCATGAAATAAAAAAAATATAAATTAAGATTATAAAGAGATATGCAATGGTATCTATTTATAATTTTCTAATTCCCTTCAATTAAAAAAAGTTGTAAGCCATATTATAAAAATGAATACAAGAACTAACTTACATTCATAAGTCTAAAAAAGCTCCTTGCCTCTAAAAGTCTTTGTCATTTTCTAAGTCCAATTAGAACTCCCAGCTGTAAAAGAGAACAAATAGTATAGTTAGAATACCTGATGCAAAAAGTCATACATCTCAATTTCAAGACAATGAATATCACATGTCTAACATTGGCACAAACTACAAATTTTAGTTCCATAATTTGTCCACACTTATAGTGCAGAGTTCTAACGTTCAAACCATTAAAAATGGGAAATTTTGAATGGATTAAATATACATCATACTAATTTAGTGAGTTGTGAAGATTGTTGTGTTCCTAGAAAGCCTGCAATTAGGAAATGTTCATCGGTCAAATATAATCAATGACTGTCTTCAAATATAATCAATCGACCAAATTACTTCAAATACAATTAGGATCATTTCAATTACTTCTATAAATTTAATTTTAGAAAAACAACTACACAATTAACCAATTTCATAATCTCACTTAAAATCTAGGGTTTTATGCCCGAAAATACAATTCGGTTGAATTCTATTAATTCAATCAAATTGAATGTTTATAAATGCAATTAAACACATTTTATAACATATCAAATAATCAATTACTCAAAACCAATAAAAGAAATACACAATTTAGCACAATTAGGGTTTTTGAGCCCGGAACGCAAATCCGATCAATTCTTACCAAAACATATCAATTGACAGTTCGAAAATGTAATTAAACATATTCTAATGTAATTTATATAGTCAATTGAATAAAATAACCCGATTACACAATCCAATTTAAACCTGCAGGAGTTTTGACCTAAAAATCCAATTCCGATCAATTACGCACAATTTCCTAAATCAACACTTCCAATATAAAATTAAATACATTTTAAACGATATTATACAATCAATTGAGTGGAACGACTCAATTATATGACCCAATTTGATCACACATGAAGTTTGACCTAGAAATCAAATTCCAATAAATTCTGTATAAATTTGTCAAATTGACGGTTCCAACATGAAATTAGATACATTTTAAAACATATTGTATAATCAATGTCCCCAAAATAGCTAAATCGGACGAATCCAAAAAATTCGGACATAACCCGGCCAAAAATTCAAAATTTCCAAAATTCCAACATAACCATACAATTAACCTATCCAAATCATTCTCGCATCACATATATACATTATCAAACAATTAATTTAGCTTATCACAAGCTAAATCATACTCAATTAAACGAATTAATATTAGGGTTTTTCAGAAAATTATACCAACGAAACCGACAAATCGGGACAAAGGAAGGTCGGAGAAGCTTCGTCGAGGAACTGGGACAGCTCGCTGGTGGTTAGCAAGGCCTGCCGTGGCCGGACGGCGGCGCAACCAACGCAGCTCGTCGCTGCCGCGGCCTGCTGCTGCTGCTGTTGTCGCCCGCTGCTGCTGCCTGCTGTTTCTTCTGCACGCTACTGCTGGTTGCGGTGGCTGGCAGTGGCGGTCAGAGTTGTGGCCGGCAGCGACTGGTGGAGCTGGGGAGAAGAGGTGGCTGCGGTGTGGGGCTGCGAACAGGAGCAAGGCAGGCAGGCTGGGTGCCTTTTTTTTTATTTAACAAAAACACATCAAACAAAACACTAAAGTTTAAAAATTATTATTGGAAGATTTTATTTAAAATTTATCAAACAAAAATTATTTCGAAACAATCCGAACGCTTAAAATAAATAAATAAATCTTTTTAATTTAAACTTTCCAAAAATATTAACGATTTTTGAAAACGAACAAATTTAAAGTCGGAAATATTTTCCACGGATAGAATTAGTAAAATAAATTTAACTAATTAAACATAATTTCCGTAACTTGAATAATATATTTCGTTAACTACATTATGTGAAACAATAAATAATATCATTGGCCAAAGATTTTTCCACTATAACAAAGGGTAACGATTATAAAAGTTTGTTGCCCTAAAGAAAACAAGGGCAACGATTATAAAAATTTGTTGCCCTAAAGAAAAAGGGCAACCATATACTTTCGTCGCCCAAAATACAGAGGGAAGTATGGTGGTAGAGGTAAAAACTTGGGCGCCAGGGGAAAGAGTACCATGGGCGACAAAATATATAGTCGCTGCCCAAACTTATTTTTGTGCAACGAGATTAATTTCGTTGCCCTTATTATCATATCAAACAATATTTCTTACTTATTAGAAATTGATTTTTCGCTACCCCTGGACCCCTACGGGGGCGCCCCCTTATTTAATAAAAAAAATTAATTTTACAATTTAAACAAACACACATTTCAACATAGTTTTAAAATTTTATGTTTTCATTTGAGCATATAATAGAGTGCACTTCCCATATTAAATATACCCTAAAGTGTTGATTTTAAAATTTTTAGCAATTATTTGCTAAGGTATGGGCAACGAAAACATAATATTGTTTCCCAATACTATATTATGGGCAACAAAACAATTAAATCGTAGCCCAAAAGTACAAAGGGCAACGATTATAAGAATTTGTTGCCCTAAAGAAAACAAGGGCAACGACTATAAAAATTTGTTGCCTTAAAGAGAAAAGGGCAACAATATATTTTCGTCGCCCAAAATAGAACCAAGGGCAACAAAATCTGTTCTGTCGCCCTATTATCATAGAAATCGTCTCCCAAACTCACTTTTCTTGTTGTGTATATAATGCCATGCACCTTGGCTGGGGTTTGGCAAGTTAAATTGATCTTCTAAATTCTGCTTACCTTCTGTTATTATCTTGTTATTATTTGGAGATTTTAAGGTACGCTAATTATCTGATCATCACACCTATTCTTTTTAGTTATTTGGTAGCTACTTGTTTATTTGCCTTACAACCTTTGTTGGTTCTCAATATTCTATATGTATCAGGTTCAGAAGATGTCTGACAATCTTACGGAGAGAGACCTTCAATCAGGTAGAATGCATGGTTTCAGGCCCTGGCCTGAATGTCCTAAAAGAAGTAGAACCCCGCGTGTCCCTATACAGGTCTTATTTAATAACTACTTGTTTATTTGCCTTACAACCTTTGTTGGTTCTCAATATTCAATATGTATCAGGTTCTTAGTGATCGTGAAGCAGCCGAGATTCTTATTGAATTTTCACAGAGTTATCCGCTGTCCGAACAGGAAAATGGTCCGCTGTCCGAAGAGGAAATCCGCCGCAGAATCAATGATATAGGTGGCGATGTTGATAGCATACAAATATTAGCTGGGGAGAAGAGGTTATCTGGCAGCGATGTGTGTAAAAATCAAAATCGTCTCAGCATCGGTCGGTATCTAATAATTCCTGAATTCTTGAGGGAAGAAGAGAAGTACAGCTTGATAGGCCATCGGGACGGCAACTTGCCGGTGATATTGATCGAGCCTTGTGGTCAGCAGAGTGAGATTACACTGAAGATGTGGCAGATTGGGGGTGGAGGGAACCTATATTATGTGCTAACCAAACAGTGGTGGAAGTCAGTTGTTGAGAAGCACAAAATTGAGGAGAGAGACACACTGCGCGTTCTCTCGTTCAGGGTCGGTGATGACAAACTTGGCATCGCCCTTGTTAAGAACCCCACCGGGGGTAACTAAGTAGCCAACCGTTGATCTGCGTGTGCTTTTGAATAATTACGAATTTAAGTGTGCCTGATGTAATTTTACTTTGATTCACTGCTGTCCGGTCTGTTTTCTCCTTGTTGTTGTTGTTGTTGTTTTGCAATATATTTTGCTTTCTCGTTCGCTTGTTTGTACTTTGGTTTAACGAGGTTTTGGTCATCGGATGTAAACGCTGTGCAACCATTCAATCGTACGTCATCACTCTTTAGGTCTCCATGCGACTTTTCTGTTCTACTTTTTATTTTTCCACCATGTTCAACTCCAAACACCGATCAGAACCAGTAAAAAAGAAATTGATTTTGGATTAAACAAAATATAAAATAATACTATCCTGTAAATCATTCAAGACCTCCAGCATTAGCTCAATCGAAACGCATCCCCTATTTTCTCCCAATTTTCCAATCTCCTCATCTCTGCTCTGTTTTTGGTTTATCACCAAATCTAACACCCCGATCAATGGAAGTAATAGGCCGAAGGAAAAAATTTTGTATCTGAATTCTGTAAAAAAAAATAAAAGGAAAACAGGAAAACAAATTGTGTGAGCGTGAGGCATAGGAGAGCCCAGCTCATGTGAGCGGCGTCGGCGGAGTTCTTGAGAATTAGGGTTCAGGCAAATTGGAGGTAGAGGTGGTCTTTGTGACAGCGACATGCATAAGATGGTGGAGGAATGAATAGTGAATTGTGGCAGGGGATGCATTGCAAACGATGAGGGGCGCCGGAGGAAGGGATGAGGTTGCGAGGTGAAGAGAGGACGACACCACTGATCGATGATACCGTTTGGTGGCACTGGTCGTCATAATATGGCGGGAATAGATTTTACATGTTCCGTGTCTCATACTACTTTCTACCCCTTTAAGGTGCCCTGACACCAAATCCTGATTAAAACCAATAAATGCCCAATTGGAATTAAAAGGAATTAAGGGTAAAAAAATTATTTTTATTTTGTATATATCTTATGAGGATTATTTAAAATAATTTTGTAAATAAATATTTAATTTGAATATTAATTTATATTAAAAACAACTATTTTTATTAATTTTAACTAATTGATAAAAAAATCACTCCACTATTACCCCTATTATTACAAGAGCCCTAGATCATTAAGGAACAAGAATTCACGGTACCTGTTCAATTTCTGATGCCAGGGGCTCGAATCCCGTCATATAGTGCATGATTGTTTCTTTTCACTGAATGGTTGACAAGAAGGATAATAATTAATTAATTACCATCATGAATGCATATTCGTCATCGTCATCTACCGTTAACTTCAGACCGGCGTATGACCCTAAGGATAATAATTAAGTTACCTTTTCAGTATTTAAGAATAATAAATTTATTATTAATAAAATATTTATTTTAGATTACTATACGACACCTAAAGACCCCGTACAAACACTGCTCTAGCTATCCCCTTGCCCCACCAGGCCACCGGGGCCGGAGGCACGGCCGGACGAGCAGGGCAGAGTATCAAATCCTGATTAAGCACCAAATGCGGGAATTTACGGTAGCGAAATGGGATGTGCACCCATTGAATTTCACATGATGCACAATTTTTTTTTTTTTTATTGAATAATAAAGGAGTATACTACCATTTTTAATTTTTATTGTATTTGAATATAAAGGACTTTACCGTTTCACCCTTTTACTTATAAAATTACCGTCATACCCTTTACTTCCAAATTCACTATTTTATCCCTTTACTTTCAAAATTACCAGCTTACCCTTTTACTTATAAAATTACCACTTTACCCTTCTCTTACAAAATTACCACTTTACCCCTTATTAAACCATTCTTATTAAATTATCATCACTTTATGAAATAGTAATATTAATACTATATTCTCATTATCCAACTCCACCAACTATTATAATTTAATATAATACTCATTAGTACCCACACATATTAGGCCACATTCTTGCACAAGACATATTACTAAAAAGCCCCTAGACTCACAATAATATTATTCATGCATAATGGTCACCATAACATAATACAATATGGATAAGTACTTAATATTTTTATTAATAACCAAACTCTTTCCTTAAATAATATCCCACACATAACACATAAACTAGCATACTTTCCTTTTTATCAATCAATATAAGCAAATGTATATATTATATTAAACAACATATATCAAGCATAATAGCATATTAAAAAAAACCTAGTGTGCTAACATATGTTTATCCATACGTTTAAGTGGGGTTTAATGATTACCTTAATTCCCGCAAAATTGAACCTTACCGATATTCCAGTTAAAGATTCAAGCTTTAGATAACAAAATCACACCTAATTGTAGTATAAAAACTTATCATATTAGAGGTGAAAAACTAAAGCATAAAACTTTATAAAATTTAATTAATAAAATAATTAACTTAAATATCATTTTACCTTAAAATTATTAACCAAAATAAATAAAAAATGTAGCAAAATCATACTGCTCATGCAGCATGAGCTACATGCAAAAATAAGGGTCGAAGGGTCGAAGGTGGCATGAAGAAGAGGGAGGAAGGGGTGTTTCAGGTTAAGGTTTTGGGGCTAAGAAAGAAGGTAGATGGCGGAGGATTTAGGGCAAGGGAAGGGCACAGGAGTGAAGATGGGGTGTAGGTGGTGGTCGAGGATAGGTTGTTGGCGGCCAAGGGCGGCAACCGTAGAGAGGCCACGAAGGTGGTTGTCGAGGCGAAGGGGGCTAAGAAGGAAGGAAAAGAGAGGGAAAAAATGAGGGGTTGCAAAGGTCAGTTTCGGGGTAGGGGAGAGTAGGGTGATGGTAAAAGAGAGTCTAGCATAGGTTAGGGGATAGTTTAGGATAAAATATCTGGTAGAATTTATCATGTTACAGGACTAGATTTAATCAATGAACTTGATACTAGTTAAGACCCAACTTAAATTTATAATTAATACATACCCTCTATCATGTTTTAACCTAACTAAATTTTATAATTAATAAGTCAAAATAATATTACACATATCAACAATATATTTGCTATCGAATATCCTAAAATAATTATTACATATAATTATCCTATGATGGTGAAAAATCAGTTCATTGATGGTGAAATATTAGCTTTATTATGGTGGAAGATACTTATATATATATATATATATATATAATTGTGATGAAAGTTTAATATATTAAAGATGAAAGATCGCTTCGCCAGTAAAAAAAATGGTACATTAGTGGTGAAATATTAGTATATTAGTAGTGAAGGATTATTTTTAAGTAAAATAATGGTGAAAGATCAACTCGCAATTGGTAAAAAATCTATTCGGTGATGGTAAAAGATTAGTTTAAAAGTGGTGAAAATTTAATATATTAATAATAAAATATTACTTTTTAAATAGAATAGTAATAGTGGTAAACGATGAATTTGCAGGTGAAAAATGAGTACATTAGTGGTGAAAATCACAGCACATTAATGGTAAAATATTAGTATAGTAGTAGTGAAAGACTATCTTTAAGTAAATAATGGTAAAAGATCAACTTACTGGTGAAAAATTATTTTAATGATAGTGATGCATTAATTATGAATGCTGCGAAGAGTCATATTTATTATAGGGATACCTTCCTAGATTCCATGAAAGAAGAGTTGTTTGAGTAATTTTATATAACTGAAGGTACACTTCCATTCAAATATCTTGACATTCCCTTGGATGGAAAATACTTGACCAAACAACATTAGAGACATTTGATTAAAAAATTCACAGCTAGAATCCATTCTTAGAAGGCACAACTCCCAGATTCCATGAAAGAAGAGTTGTTTGAGGAATTTCATATAATTGAAGATACACTTCCATTCAAGTGTCTTGGCGTTCCCTTGAATGGAAAATACTTGACCAACCAACATTAAGAACCTTTGATCAATAAATTCACAGCTAGAATCCTTTCTTAGAAGGCACATGTCCTAAGTTATACCGGCAACTACAACTTGTGTAATCAGTACTTTATAGTTTGCAAGCTTATTATAGCCTAGTATTTCCTATATATATCCACATCATATCATATATCAATGCTATATGTAAGGAATTTTTATGGCTGGGTACAAATGAAGTAGCTGAGCAAGCATATGTTGCTTAGCATTATGTTAGCAACCTAAAATAGAAGGGGGGCTAGGCTTAATAATTTTGCTATGTTGGAATAGAGAAAAAATTACGTAAGCATATGTGGCCTTTAATATCAAAGAAAGATCTATTATAGGTAAAATGGTTGCATACCTATTTCATCAAATAATTGGCCATATGTCAGATTCCTACCGAACCTTCAATGTCTTAGATTCTTAAACATATGTTGAACATGAGAGAAACTTTCCTTCTAATGCTTCATCCACAACCTATGAATCAACTTTTTATACATAGAAAAATCTCTATTAGCTGTATTTATGACGGAATTAGATCAAACAATTCTAAGATTCCCTAGTGTCCTATGGTATGTTCTAAATTATCACCGAAACGACACTCCTTTATTTGTTGGCTTGTTATGTGGGAACGATTTCACACTAAGGATAAATTAACTTCTTATGTGAAGTAGATCTTGGATGTGTTCTGTGTAATGATAATGATATTCACCACCGTCTATTCCATCTATTTTTTTAATTTCCCTATTCTCAAAGTATATGGACACCTCTTACACAAATATTACGATGCACACATAATCTCCACTCTTGGCCAGAAATTACTCATTGGGCAACAGTAGGGGAAAGAGGTCTGAAAATTGAAAAGCAGGTTATTTGAGCTCTAGTTGTTGCTACAGTATATCATCTTTAGAGAGAAAGAAATAGAAGGACCTTCGCTAATGAAATTCATAGTGCATTATATATACAAAAACATATTGTTTTTCCCCACTTAGCAAGCCATATGAATCTTTTATCTACTTGTAAATCTTTCAACCGACCCATGAGATGTATAGATAAGTTAGCATAATATGCTAATTCTCATGACTAGTGATTGTAATCCTTTATTTCGAAATTGTTGGTAATAAAATTCTACTTACTTACCAAAAAAAAATATTAGTTTAATAGTAGTAAAAGATATTTAAATGTATGATGACATTGTAACACCCCAAAATTCACTAAATTTTTTTTCTTAATAGCGGAAGCAATTAAATTAGAAGCACTGAAAACCAGTGAATTCTGGAAGTGTTACCGCCACACTTAGTACCAGACCGGTTCTCTCCGACCGTCCCAGTACCAAGTGCTAAGGCTAAGAAAAGAAATAAACAATACAATTCAATTTCCAAATAAGCATTAAACGGTTGTAAAACAAAATCAGAGTACACATCAAGAAATGTAATTCATTTCCAAAAGAGAATTAAACTTACAACCGATAAAAGATTAACAAAAAGAATTAGAGTCATATAAAGACTAAGATATGGCCACAACTCTCTTGAATCTCGAGCCAAACATGCTCAACACTCAGCCCCAACTGATATTTCGCCCACCTGCACAAATCAGAAGGGCATACTACTCGTGGGAATGAGCAGCACCCATAAAAAGGGTGATCAGTACGCTACGTACTGAGTAAGGTAACCGAGCACTAAGGCCAACACATAAGCACATAATCCATGCAGAATAATAACGGGGCATAATCCAACATAACATCATAAAGGTATATGAACAATTCAGGTAAAAGTACAAAGGCCCATATAATCCAGATTAATTGTTTAATTAATCTCTTATCAGAATCATGTCACACCATACTTTTATTCAAGTCCATACGATTACGGGAACCCCACTATTTTTGCCGGTGGATCGGTCGCGAGGGAAACGTTCCCTACCACTATTTTAGCCGGTGGATCGGTCGCGAGGGTAACATACCCTGCCACTATTATAGCCGGTGGATCGGTCTGGCCCCTTCTCGTACGGTGTTCCACTTTAAGTGATTAGTGTCTTCCCATATCGTTCAACATATAACGTTTTGTTTTGTTGAGCTCAGGATCCCCCACTATTATAGCCGGTGGATCGGTCGCGAGGGTACATGCCCTGCCACTATTTTAGCCGGTGGATCGGTCGCGAGGGAAATATTCCCTGCCACTATTATGCCGGTGGATCGGTCTGGGCCCGTCTCAACATCTTCCACTTTACGTGATTAATGTCTTAAGTATCTTATTCAAAGGCTTTCACCATGCACAAGCACGAATCATAAATCATAAATTCCATATTCATCATCATACTTTATTCACCAATTACACACGTGCTACCACCAAACCCTAGTCATGCATGGATCGCTCCCTTTACACTTATCCTCCAATTCTACTTCACATCTCACTCTAGGGTTTTATCCCGAAACCCTAATTTAGGCCTTAACATCCCCTCTTACTCCACCTCACATCACCCAAATCATTTTAACACTCCACACATCACAAATCATCGATTCCATTCTCATAATTACACCTTAATCACCAAACACACATGCTACAACAAAAACCTTCGGCAGCCACATCAAACCCTAATCAACCACCACAACCCATAATTAACCACTCCAAACCTTATTTAACCATAACAACCATAATTATCCATTCCAAACCTTAATTAACCACAACAAACCACAATTAATCATTCTAGACCCTAATTCAATCTTCTCCGTACCTTTAATTTGCTCCACGTGCTATTTTTCATCCCAAGTGCTCAAACGCCCAAAAAACACTTACATTACCTTCCTTACATCCCAAATTAACTTTCCACATGTAAATTTCATACCCATGCAAACATTAATCTCCCCATACAAACCTTCGAACCTTTTTCATGCAAACCCTAAAATTCCATGTGAAACCCTAATTTCAACCATGTAAACATTAACCATTATGTAAAACCCAAAACCTCATCATAAAAAATCCTAAATTCAATCCACATAACCCAAAGATTCATTCATACCAAACCCTAGATTCAAACCATATACATCCCAAAGATTCATTCACATAAAACCCTAAATTCAATCCATACCAACACAAGGATTCAACTCATATAAAACCCAAAGACTTTTCCACATAATACCATTAATTAGATTCTCCCCTTTCATAAACACAAATTATATTCTCCCATACAAGACTATAAGTTAGATTCTCCCAAATAAAATCATAAATTAGAATCTCACACACGAAACCCTAAAATTCTCCATTTTATTCCTTTACTCATGAATCAATGAAATACTTAGGTCAACTCACATCCCTTAATCAACTTCTTTCTCCATCCTCCTTTTTCATCCTTTCTCCCACATACAGTCATATCAACATCCTCACATGCATGTCTTACAGGGTCATACACAAATAATACACATGTCAAACGAAAACATACTTCAACTCCACGTCATATCATATACGGCATAATTAATAATCATAAACATAGAATGCATAGCATATGAATCACACAATGCACATTAGCACATAAAAGGCCTTAGCACCCCTTACCTGAAACGACACCGGTCTTGGAGCACGTTCCTACGCCTCCTTAGGGCTTTGGCCAATTAATAACATATTAACAAAATAACTTTAACAAAATTCTAACTTTGCTAAAGACATAAAAATACTAGAGATACTATAAACCTTTTTAATATAGGGTTAAAGACTTTACCCTAATAATAATAATGATACTAATATAATAATATCAAAAATAATAAAACTAATATCAATGAGAATATAAGTAATAGTAATAATAATAATAATAATAATAATAATAATAATAATAATAATAATAATAATAATAATAATAATAATAATAAACTTTAAAATTTAAAGTGGGGTTTCAACCCTTCTTATAACTAATGACTTACCACTTATTTAATATAAATAATAAAATTACTAACATATATAATATTATTAAAATAATAAAGATACTGATAATATTATCATCAATAGTTATAAGAACAATAGAAACAATAATACTAAAATAAATAAGTGCAAATGTTAATACAAAATTAGGGCCTAAGATTTTCCAGAATAATTAATAAAATGACAATAATAATTATTCTAATAATTATAATATTAATAAGAAGAAGAAGAAGAAGAAGAATGATAATAATCCCATAATAATTCAATTAATAACTTAAAATTCGAAACTATCAATAATATTATTTTATTACCACTCTCCACCCTGCAAGTAAAATTCAGAATAAAATTTCTCATCAAATAATAATAAAACATATTAAGAATATAAATATTAAGAATAATAATAATGGTAATTATATGCAAATAATTGAAATAAATTAAATCAAGGCTTATAATAATATGGAAAATGATTGAGAGGGTCTAGAGTTAAACCTTAAGCTGGTGGGAATAGGTGGCACCGGCGGTGGTGCACGGCGGCAGCGACGGTGGCCGGAAAAATAGAAGAAAAGAGGGAAAGATGGATGTTGGGAAAAAGATAGGGAGAATTGAGGTGATATAAGAGGTGTTTATTGTTGCCCAAGAGTAGAGGTACAAAATGATGGTGGTGGTGCAGCCAAAAGTGGCGGCGCACGGCGGTGGAAGGCGGTTTAAGGCTTCGGGGTCAAAATTCCGGCGAAACGAGCATCTAACTTGACACGGCTATGGAGGCTCGTGCAAAAAGAATCGAGAGGTTAGAATAGTTTGGTTAACTAGAGGAAATTTCGGGGAAGAGAATGGAATGTTTCGGTGGCGCTGATGATGGCCGAAGGTGGCAGAAGAGGCGTCTGAAGTTGGGGTGGCGGCAGCTCGGGCCGAGGGTTTCGGGGAAGAAAAGAAATCCAAAAGTCCTACCATTAGGCTATTTATAGATGTTGGAATGGATAAAGAGGAGCTGGAGGTCGACATGGAAGTGTTAAATGCAAGAATTTGGGCAGCCGGCATCGGAAAACGGTCGGTCGACGTTTGGGTTGGTTCGAAGGTTCGCGGGGCTGGGGAGAGGAAACGGGCGAGATTTAACGTCGAATAATTACGCCAATTTATTCCTGGAGTTAAGAGGAAGACAATGAGACAAGAAACAGCCGGTATTAATCACCGTATCCGGAGAAGCCATTGACGGGGTCGAAGGAGCAGCAGCGTCGACAGAGGAGAAGGGAGGAAGAAGGAAGAAGGAAGGGAGGCGGTCGGGTCGGCCGGGAAAGAAAAGAAAAGGGAAGAAGAACCGGGCGGTCGGGCGCGGTCGAGGTTGTTTAAATGGAACGACGAGCTTCGGAGGAAACGGAGCCAAAACGCAGCGTTGGAAGGGCGACGAAGGGCGCCGCGCGGGCTGGGCCGCGCCGAAGAAGAAGAAAAGAAAAAAGGGAACTGGGCCGCGAGCTGGCCCAGTTCGGCGAGAAGAATAGGAAAAAGAAAAAGAAGAAAAAGAAAGAAAAAGAAAAGGAAAAAGGAAGAAAGAAAAAGAAAAAGGGAAAAAGGAAAGGAGAAATAAAATAGGTTAGGCCCAATTAAATTAATCTAAATATTTAGGATATTTAAAAATAATAATATTTAAATAAAATGATATTTAAATCCCTTTTTAGGCTAAATTAGGATTTTTAAAAGACTTTCCCTAAATTCCATTTTAATTAGCAAAACACCCTAATTTTCTTCCATTAATTTATTTATAAAATTAACATTAATTTGAAACTATTCTCTCCTCATTATTTTAAATAAAATAATTTATTTAGTTAATTTCTAAAATACAAATCCTTAATTAGCTAAAATACTCAATTTCCTCCTAATTAAAAATAGTTATAAATTTATTCTTGATTTTTCCTAATTAATTTCCTTTTATTTTAAATAAAATAATATACATAATTAAATTTTATAATAAAACCTCATTTAAATATAATATTTAGAATTAGGAATTTTCGGGGCATTTCAGACATATACACATATTCTTTTTTTAATTAAAAATATATTAATAAGGGTACCAATTTATAGAATTTTTTTTCAGAAATACTATGGTATAAGTTTTTTTATTTTTCTAATAATCATAACGAGTGATATTTTATTTTTAAGAAAAAATGAACATGAGGTTGCATATATTTTTTTTATATATTTTTTATGTGTAATTGATCGAATGGTGTAGATATTGACCTCAAGGATGGGTCTTGGCCCTCTTAGGTGTAACCGATTAGACTACAATTAAAACAAATTATCTTATTCCCTTCATACTCCCAACAGGTTGAATTCTCACCGCAACAACTTCCACTTTAAGAAAATTGTGGATGAAGTTAATCGTAATCGGTGCCATAGTATTTGGAAAATTATGTGTTGTACGATAGGATAAATTTTCAACCCTATAACTTAATAAGATACTCCAATTTTCAACGAGACGCATGATCTCATAATACATGAGCTATTGTGAATAAGGTGGTCCCTAAAATACTTGGGTCAGAAGTGCTTTATTGGTTGCCAGCCTTGCTAATTTGCCCTTTGAAAGTCCCACACCGTCTCCCAATGTAGGCCTGGGTTATCAATATTGAAAATTTTGGTATTCTGATCCGTGAAGTATATATGAAATGGAAGCGGTAGAAGCACGGAAATCTGGGCTCCACCATCTTACTATTAAATATTAGCCCAAGAGCCTTTAGAAAGCATATATAAATTTGTGAACTTTACCACGATCTGTATGCATTATCAATCTGAGCATGTTATATGAATCCTGCTTTCTGCCCTACATAAAACCCTAAGCATATTTAAAAATTTATAGAACTGTCTCTAAGCATGATATTATCTCAGCAACCAACAGGAGTAAACCAAAGGCGACCCTGACACTAAGAAACCAAGTGGAAAGATTTTATTTTCTTAGCAAGCCCGACTCATGGTCAGTCCTTATAACAATATTACAAAAGCTTCTTATCAATTTAGGCATCTTCTTCTAGCTAATTCAAATTTAATAACTTTTATATTATTCTATGTATCGACATATTTTTAGAAACTTATAAGTCATAGGATCATCTATAGTGCTATGTTAACTTACGCTATCAAAAGCCCATGTCAATCATCCATAGATTTATTGCGTTAAAGCGAACTCAATCTTTTGGAATGCCCTCATATTGACTGTGACTTATACCACTATGGATGAAAGTACCATCATTGGCTTATACTCAAAAGGTAATTTCAATTTCCTTCCCCCCTCCCCTTATCTTGGTGTAAAGCAAGATGATGGATGTTTGATAAACCCAAAAAAGGCATTTGAGGATATGGAAAGAAAAATTGTGATGCTTGTATGCAACTTGGTATTTTGTCGCTACTAGTTATCATGATTTGCCCCCCGTGTATCCTTATTTCCCTATTTTTCCATTTTTGTATGACCTTGGATATTAATAGCCAATAAGTGTATTTTAATGATATAAAGGCATTATTGGAATTGTTTTGTTCATTTTTATGGTATTAGAGCACAAGATGGAGGCTAATACAAATAAGATGACTTCTTTGAATGGGTCTAATTACTATAGAAGGAAGGGTAAAATGAAGGATTTCTTATATGTGAAAGATTTGCATCTATCGATTTTTGCTAAGGACAAACCGATAGATAAAACCAATGAAGATTGACAATTTGATCATGAACAAGTGCGTGGTTTTATTCGGAAACGGGTAGAGGATAATGTTTACAATCATATTGTGAATGAGACATATACGAATACATATGGGATAAAATAGAAAATTTATTTGCCTTGAAGACAATGAATAATAAATTGTTTCTCTTGAGGCAATTGATGTATTTGAGGTACAAATATTGGTTCTTTGATTTTAGATCATTTGATTGATTTCTAAGGTGTGTTAAGTTTGTAGATGAGGTTGATGAGTTAAGGTGAGGTGACTATGGAGCTTTTCAAGGGTGGTGTACTAAATGATGAGAAGAGAATAAGAACTCAAGGGTCATCCTCACAGTTAGATGTTTTGTTTACCAAAAATAGGAAAAAATTTAGAAGTGTAGAATAAAAGCCGTGGTAAGTCAAGAAGCAAGTACAAGAATCTTGAATGCCATTACTATAGCAAAATGGGACATATCAAGAAGTACTACTACAAGTGGAAGAGAGATAATAAGAATCCAATGGAAGAAAAGAATAATGATGATGATGATAATGATCTTCTTATTGTTGTTGATGAGAATATTGTGAATCGTGTGAGTCATGAGACAAGTTGGATTATTGATAGTGGCGTGTTACAACATATTACGTTTAGGAAGGAATTCTTCACTTTTTACAGTCCTAGTGATTTTGGAGTTTTGAAGATGACAATGATGATTTGCCTAAGGTGATGGGCATAGAAAATGTATGCTTGGAGACTACATTTGGGACAAAACTTGTTCTCAAGGATTTTTGACACACACTAGGTGTTTGTATAAATTTAATTTCAAGTCTTGAACTTAATGATGGAGGGGGTTTCAATAGCTTTGGTTTAGGCCAATGGAAGCTCGCCAAATTTATTTTGGTTGTGGCCTGAGGTAACAAGTGTGCTAACTTGTATTTTATACAAGCTTCGATTTTTAGGGATCATGTAAATGTAGCGGCAAAAAAGGATGTATTTGAGTTGTGTCATAGGAGGCTTAGTCACATAAACTAGAAAGGACTAAATTGGTTGGCAAAGAAGAATTTGTTCTCTAGTTTGCAGTGTGGCAAATTAGATAAGTGTTCTCATTATATGGCGGACAAACAACATAGGATTTTTTCCACAAGGATTATCCTTCAAGAAGACCCAAGATTCTTGAATGATTGCATTCAGATGTTTGTGTTCCTATTAAGGTAAAATCTATTATTAGTGGTACACTTTATTTTATTACTTTTATTGATGGTTATTCTAGACAACTTTAGGTTTATGCCTTGAAATCTAAATATTATGTGTTTGAAAAATTTAAACGTTTTCATGCATCTATTGAAAGAGAGACCATAAGAAATTGAAATGCATTTGTATTGTTAATAGTGATGAATATTGTGGTTAGTTTGATAGGTATCACATTCAGTAGGGTATTAGGCACCGAAAGGCTCTTCTAAAGATTAATCAATTGAATGGCTTGGCAGAAAGGATAAATAGATATTTAATTAAAAGAGTTAGATGTATGCTTTCGGAGGCAAAGTTATCTAATTCCTTTTAGATTGAAGCTTTATCTACAGTTGTACATGCAATTATTTTGAGTCATGTAGTTGTTTTTAATGGCGATGTTTCCAATAGAATTTGGTTTGGCAGGGAAGTCTCATGTGATTACTTGCATGTGTTTGTCTGCAAGGCATATATGTTCATGTTCCTAGTGATGAGAGGTGAAAGTTGGTTCCAAAGACTCATTAGTGCATCTTTTTGGGTTGTGGTCATGATAAATTTTGCTACAGGTTATATGATCTTGTGTAGAAAAATCTAGTGAGAAGTAAAGGTGTAGTGTTCATTGAAGACCAAACCATTAATGACATTGACAAACTCAAAGCTAAGACGAGCATAGTTAAGAGTGATGATTCATTGAAGCACATGATGATATGTATGAGCCATAGTAGGATGGTGATATTGATGCTCCAACAAATGATGTTTTAGGTGATTACCAAGAATGTCCAATAAATGAACCATCAGATCCACTTTAGGAGCTCTATTAGAGATCGTAGATATTTTTTCAGATACTCTTCACAAGAGTATGTGATTTTGACGGATAGTGAGACTGAGTCTTATAAAGAATTTGTTGAAAGTGGAGATAAAGAAAGATGGCTTGAAGCAATACAACACGAGATGTAATCTTTGTATGACAACTATACCTTTGAGCTAGTGAAGTTGTCTAAGGATAAGAGAGCTTTAAAGAATTGAAGGGTCTAAAAGTTGAACCAAGAAGAGTATTTTTCAATCCCATGACACAAAGTTAGGTTGGTGATTAAAGGCTTCAAGCTAAAAAAAGGTGTTGATTTTTGGGGATACCTTCTTTCCTATTGTGAAAATTTCTTTAATCAAAGTTATGGTACGTTTGGCTGCTAAAATTGATTTAGAGATTGAGCATATGGATGTAAATATTGTTTTTTTACATGGTGAGTTGTAAGAAGAGATTTATGTAGGCCGACCAAAAGTTTTCAAGTGAAAGGCAAATACCATGTTTGCTAGATTAAGATGAGAGTATATATGGATTGATACAGACACTAAGACAGTGGTATGGGAAGTTTGAGTCTATCATCAAATAGCATGGCTATAAAAAGATTACTTTATATTACTTTGTTTTTAGACAGAAATTTGATGATGGTGATTTCATCATTTTATTATTCTATGTTGATGATATGTTCATTATTGGAAAGAACGTTTTGAGAATTGAGAAGTTGAAGGAGGAGTTAAACAAGTATTTTTCCATGAAAGACTTGGGTCTAACAAAGCAAATTCTTAAAGTTAGAATCATTCGAGACATAGGAGCTAAGAAGTTGTGCCTATCTCAAGAGAAATATGTTAAGAAGATACTTTGGAGGTTTAGGATGGACAATGCCAAGTTCGTAGGTGCTCCACTTGCTCCTCATTTAAATTTAAGCTCTAAACAATGAAGCAGATGAGCAACAGATAAATAGCATTTCTTATTCATCAACTGTGGGTAGTTTGATATATGCTATGGTGTGTGTGAGACTTGATATTGCTCCTACAGTTGCAATTGTTAGCAAGATAGAGAGAATTGGAATGCAGTGAAGTGGATTTTTAGATATCTTCGTGGCACTTCTAGCTTGAGATTTTGTCTTGGAATTTATGAGATGGTTATTAAGGGATACATTGATTCAGATATGGCTAAAGATGTTGACTCGAGTAAATCTACTGTAGATTATTTGATCACTTTTGTAGGGGGACAATGTTATGGTAGTCTAAACTTCAGAAACGTGTTTCTCTATCGACTATTGAAGCAAAGTTCATTGCTATGATTGAAGCTGGCGGGTAGTTGCTATGGATAAAGAAATTTCTTCAAGAGATCGGTTTTGTTTAGAAAAGATATATGCTCCTATGTGGCAACCAAATCACTATACATCTCAGTTATAATTTTAGCTTCCATTCTAGATCAAAACTCATTGATACACGATATCATTGGATGCGTGATGTTTTGATGCTAAGTTGTTTGAGGTTGAAGGTACATATTGATGATAATGGGGTTGATATGTTGACAAAATCCTTACTAAGATGAAAGTTTTAGGTTTTTTGTATGATCGTTGGGATGACGATCACCTCCACATAGTTGGGAGGTAGAGAATTTGTTGGGACATTTGGGTTCCCTCTTATGTGATAAAATCTATTTTCAAACCAAGGTTATCATTTTTATTAATGACCTAACTTTGGAAAGGCTAAATATTAGTTGAAAAGTTGATGTAGGGAAGTGAGTAAAGGTGAGAAATGTTGAGATTTGAATCCTGTAGGGGGGGTTGTGTGTGTGTGTGTGTGAGAGAGAGAGAGAGAGAGAGAAGCATAAAAAAATTATACCATTATTCTCTTCAACACATGTTTGATGAATTCAAAGATCTGAAGTTGTTTACCATTCAATCGTGCTATTTTTTCAATACAAGCTTCCCAGGACACCAATATTAATTTCGAACAATTGAGATTTGATTTGGAGCTCTCTAGGTCAAGTTTTTGTTGGTGTTTCGGTGGGTATTTTTGTTTAGGTCAATTTTAGATCAGTTTAGGTTTTGGCTTCAATTGAGTGGTGTATTATGCCTGGTTTTGAATAAAAATTGATGAGGTGGTTGTTAACAACTTCTTGTTGATTGCTGTAAAAGGGATTACTATTTTGTGGCTTGTAGATTGACCTTTAGATGTGTTTACAACAACTATATTTTAGGATTTGTAAACTCTTTCCTTTTGGTGTTATAATTGTTGTCTAGTTGTGTTATTTTCGATTGATGAGTGTTGTATTTTGTTAGTACTTAAATACTAGACTTTTGTATCTCAAAATACTAGACTTTTGTATCTCAAATTTTTCATAGGAAAGTTTCTAAGTTAACCGAAATGACTTATCTCCATATAAGTTATTGGGGTTCTTTCTAATCAAGCTTTAGCCTTGGCCCATATTTTATTCTCAACAGTATTGACTATGAATTATACCACTCAGATGGAAGTACCGCCATTGGCTCATGCTCAAAAGTTAATTTCATTCCCCCTTTCTCTTGGTGTAAAGCAAGATGATGGATGTTTGATGAGTCCAAAAAAGGCATTTCAGGATATGGAAAGACTTGTGATGATTGTATGCACCTTGGTATTTTGTTGCTACTTGTTATCATAATTTGCTTCTCTTGTTTTGTTGTTTCCTTAATTTTCTATTTTCGTTCCCCCTTTTGTACGAGCTTGGGATATTACTAGCGGGTAAATGTATTTTAATACACGTTATTTTGTTCATTTTTATAGATCTTCCCTAGGTGAATTGCCTATCTACAGGGCGTCCCATAGAGTTATTTTGAAGGTAGTATAGAATACTAGAGGTTTTGAACTTTGTTTTCCGTCCCTTGATTTCTGCATTTTAAATTTGTATGGTAGGATATAACTTCTTGAGAATCTATTTGGTTTTCACAAGTACTTGGATGGGAGAGTCAGAAAGCAGTGTAAAATTGTGAAGTTTAATGTAATATCTTTGGCGACACTGTTAGTATCTACTATTTCTTTCCCCAAAAAAAAAGAAGGTACCTTATGTGACATATATTTCCCGATGAAAGAAATGGCATTCCTGAAGTGCATGATAAATTCTCTTCTATGAAACTAAGATTGCTTGATCATTAAAACAAAATGGCAATAGCCTTGGGTGATGAAAATATCGACGAACTGCAGTGCTGCCTTTTACTCTATGCTTTTAAACCCATGAAAAGTATATTGCTTCTTATATAACTTTTGAACTTTTTGGGACAGCTGTATCTGATTTTGAATTAACATATTCTTGGCATGCTTAGGCAGTTTTAGAGCTATTGCTTTGAGTTCAAGCCACATGAAGAACAGTCAAATAAGTTGTATGATCAAATTTTAAGTGTCAGGTATTACATTATACACTCGAGTATTATTAATATGTCATTGGTGTAGTGTGGTGGCAGTTAATTTCATGGAGCAACTGGCTTCGATATTTATGTTATTACATTTATTTCGGCCTATTTCTTCTATATTTTTGTGTTGCTTGCTTTAGTTATTGTCCCATCATTCGACCATTGCATCAAGGGTCTGATGTATATAATTTCTAATAAGTTGTGTGCTCGCTCTGTCTCCTATGGCCGATTGAAGTACAATTGCCTGCGTGTGCCTTCACTAATCTCCCGTCTATAAATCCCTAAGGCTGCATTTGTGGGATTTGTATATTTTGGTAGCAACTTTGACTTCTTTTAAGGTTGCATAGCTTGCTGTTAAGCTGCTTCTGCATTTTTTCATGACTACCAATACATTTTTTCAAGCCGTATAGTCTGTCGGTATTTGAAAACCAGTAATAGTGGCCATTTGTGGGATTGCCATTATTTTGGTATTGACAGTGTATTAATGAGTACGTTTGTAGCCATTAATTTGATATTGTGCTATTTTTTCGTTGTTACGTTTGAAAAGTGAAAGGGTTAAGAATGCTTGAATCTTTTTTTTTTTAAGAATTTATTTAACAATTTTGGATTTTCTTTGGATTGTTTAGCATATAAATAAAATACTAGAGTAGTATTTCGTTATTATTATTATTATTATTATTATTATTATTATTATTATTATTATTATGGAATTTTTAAGAAGTTTACAAATATTTGTGGGAGTGTTTAAGATTTGTTTTTATTTGGAGAGAATAGAAAAGCATTATTTGTGGGAATTTGTGGCATTTTATTAATAATAATAATAATAAAGGAATATAATGCACTTTTAGAAATTTTTAGAATTTTTGAGTACTTTAAAAATTTATAAATATTTTCATAAATTAAGGAATATTTTAGGATATTTAAAATTTTATGGTTTTTTTTTTAATAAGTTTAGATTCTTGAAAAAGTGATAGAAATTTTCAGTTGTTAAAAATGTTTTGGATATATTTTACGCAAGTTTCTTATTTGATTTTAGTTAAAATTTGAATGCTTCTAGTGAACTTATAACTGATATAATCATTTGGTGATGTTGTAAAGAACTTTTTCAATTTTTTGTTTGTTCTAGTGGTGCTCGAAACACCATACATGGGTGTATCTGGATTACTTGTGCATGGAATGTAGCGGTGCAACTAAGTAAATGGAGATGACTTTCGTTTTAGATGTTTTTTTCTTCGTTGAGATGTTGTTTTTGATAATTCAATTTGTGTTTTCCATTTATTTATTTATTTATTGTGGAGGTATTGATATCAAATTAAAAGATTAATACACTGCTAACGTCATCACTGTAAATAACATAGAAGCAATAAAGAGAGATGTAATATTATGTGTTTGCAGCCAGTGCTGGCATATTTCCTGCAGGTAAGTGTTGTGATGGCGACCCATAATTAGCATGCAAATGATATAGAAAGCAAGGAGAGGCAAACGAGAAGGTAGAAAGGAGGTCAGGCTTAGGCTTAGCGAAGCACATAATATTAATAGTCGTTGAGCCTGGCCGGTTGGCGCGCCTCCCGCATCAATTTGCTCTTCAGACTGCTGCTCCTCCCGATCAAGATGGGAACGACGGGGACAGGAGGAGTTACGTCACTGTCTCCTACAAGATTTAGGCTGATCAATGCTCGGCATTGCCATTATACTTTACCTCGATTGGAATGTTGATGAATTATGACGTGGTATAAATGTTAATGGTGAATTTATTAATTCCTATATAAGGAGGTAAATCTCTAAAACAATTCGCTTTTAGAGATCATTAGAGTTTGTGATGCTATTAATTTTTAGTGTTTGAATGCACATAAAATAATGGTTGCCTAAGGACTTAAAAATTTTATGAAAAATAAAAATTGTGTGATTAAAAGATTCTTAATACTTGATTGCACATTAGCCAAACCATATTTTCTACTAATTTATTATAATTATAAATTATTACTATTTCTGTCAAATGTAAGTCGGGTAGGAAAGGTGATAGTTTTTAAATGACATTTATTTTAATTGTAAAGTATTATTATTATTGTTGTTGTTGTTGTTGTTGTTGTTGTTGTTGTTGTTGTTGTTGTTGTTATTGTTATTATTATTGTTATTATTATTATTTTCAAATGAAAGTTGGGTAGGGAAAAACGTTAGTTTCTAAAAATGACAACTATTTTAGCATTATTTGTTTACTCATACCATCACTAATTTATATCACTAGTACATGAGGAGTTGTTTTTCTATAAATCACCTTTGAATATTTTGGTATTTATTTATAATAGTTGAGTTAGGATTAACTTTTAATTAATGAAGCATTCTTACATTTAATGTTATTTTTCCTTAAATTAGTGAAATATAATATTTTAACTACCCAATCTAAATTCATAGATAGAGAGTTCTATAGATTATTGAGCAAGTAACAATATTTGTTTAGGTCATAATTATTATTTTTCACATAAGTTTTGTGGACCCTTAAGAGAGAGAGAGAGAGAGAGAGAGAGAGAGAGTGTGTGTCTATATATATATTGTCAAGAAAGTATTTAGCTAGTTCTATCAACTTCAAAAATCATTGGTCATGATATTATAATATTTTTATTCAATCAGTAAGGAAATGTTAAAAGATGGTGATAAATTTATTTCTATTTCTTTGTTAAGTTATTAATGTACATACGGTTTGTTGATTTATAGACTTGTACAAGCACATATATAATCTATAGCAAGCATATATTTTATTCATTAATAATTTAATAACAGTTAATAGGTTGCTATAGTTATATTTCTTATTTTTCATAATTTAATTAGAATATTTATATTTTATGTTAGTTTATATATATGCCCACATACTTGTTTCACCTTACAGGAGTTTTGTCGTTAACATAAGATCGAGAAACCATGTTGGCTCGTAGATGAATAATATACTAGTTTTCACAACTTCACCAAAAATACAACATTAGAGGATATTCGACCATGGAACATTTAAACACCCAACCCATTAATCAAAATATATAGATAACAATCTATGAATTAATTACGACTTGAATTATCTTACTATTATCAAACTTCGATTAACTCAAATAATAAATGAAAAAATTAATAGATCCCTAAAAGTTTATTTCTTACATAAATGAATGAATAAATTGAATATATGTATTCCTTGTTCATGAGTATACACACAAATTAACCTGATAAATATTGTTCATATTTTGATCTGCCTAAAAAATTGTAAAATTTTATATCATTAATTTTAGTATAATCATAGTATTTATTCAATAAGTAATATGAACATGATCATTAAATTGTTTCTTATTTTTGGTAATACATAAAAATTAATGTATATTGTGAGTGTCTCAATACTAAGGTAAACTAATAATAATGTTGTATACTTTAGTTTTCCTTATTATTCTCATTTTCTCTTATTTTTTTGTTAATTTGTTATCTTTTATGTTGACACTTCTTTTTAAAAATTAATGTTGTTAGATGTTTGTAGCAGCGATGCACTATTTAGTATACTTAGTATGTAAATATACTAAAATTTGTGTATTTTTTTTTTAAAAAAACAATTGCAGTCGGAAAATTATTATTTTGACCCAAAATGATTTATCGAATACGAGTGTACTTATAGTCGAAGTGGTATTATTATCTATATCCTTAATTTTATTAGATTAATTTAAAAATATATTTAGACTATAAAATCATAACTAATAAAATAAGATAAATCCATTAATATTTTATAAAAAAATTATTGAATATATGAAATATTCGGTTATGGTTAGGCAGTTTAATTTATTATATTGTATACAAATGTACAAGAAAAACAAGTTAATTTTTATTAATATACAAAAATGGAAAGAAAAATTATATAAATTATATTTTTTAATCATATGAATGGAATGTTGATTGAATAAATAATATGGTTATATGTAGACATTTTTTTTATAAATATTTTTGAAGATTTGTTGTGATGCACATAATATTTAAATATATATGTGTGTTAAGGAGAGAGAAAAATAGTGTGTGTGGAGGTATATCCATGAAGCGATGTAAATATAAACTTATAATTCTTTCATAAAAATAAGAAATTGAATAATATAAATTTATTATTTTGCCATATCATTAAATGAATAAAAACATAGTTTTAATAAATTTATTTTTCTCTTATTACTTTATTGATTATTTTTATAAGTACAATGCATGTACGCATACGCCTCTAAAGAAACAAAAATTTATTTATAAGAAATAAGAAAAAAAATTAAAATAATGTATTTAATTTGTACGATTAACCATTATGGTTATCTGATGATGACTAATATTTAATATAGTAAAAAAAATTATTAATTGTTTATAATAAAGTATGCTTGGAAATATTACATGGCATCATGGCATCTACATTTCTTTAGGGCATGTTTGGTTTGAAGAAAAGTAAGTGGAAAGGAAAATGTAGAGGAAAGAAAATTGAAGAAAAGAAAATGAAAGAAATTTATTTTCTTTCCTTTGTTTGGTTGTTGGAGAAAATTTTGTGGAAAATTAAATTCTTGGAAAATATTTTTAGTGTTTGGTATATAGAAAGAAAATTCTAAGAAAAGTTAAATGTTATTATTTAAATATTATTATACATTTAATGTTATTAAAAATGTTATATTGATATATACAAAATTACATAAAATTTCTAAAAAATTTATAAAAACTCCATAAAATCAATACTTATTCCAATTTTTTTATAGAACTATTCTAAAATATTATATGAATAACTTATAATAATTTTAAATAAATTATAAAAAAATATAAAATATTTCATATTCCTTTCCATTTAAAACATGCCACAACAAACATAAAAAGGAAAAAAACATAGCTTGTTACTATTACACTTGTACGTTCCGTAAAATATTAATTAGGGATGGCAACGTATCGAGTACCTCTTATCTATTACCCAAACCTAATAAGAAAATATATATCAATATCCGTATCCAAATTCTGTGAGTATTTTTTTCCTTTCATATCTATATCTATATATGTTTATCCATTACTGTTTACATATCCATGAGTAAAATTCATTGGATTTCGGATATAATCCATTTGATTTGGGGTAAAATCTATTGGGTTTCAGATAAAATCTGTTTCATTCAAAATTTATTCACTTGAGAAGATAAAAATATTAATAATGATTGATATTAGAAATATTAATAATAATTAAAATTTATTAATAATATAAAAAATCATTAATTCTAATAATAACAATATATAATATTCGTAATCTTAATTTAATATTATAAATATTAATGAAAATAATAATATTTATTATTAATAATAACTCATAATAATCAATAATAATAATATAATAATAATAATTAATTGAGTTCTATAAATAGTTTTGTAAGTAATGCTATAAATAAAAATAATGCATAATAACTATTATTAGTATTATTAATACAATTATATTAAAAATAATAACTAATATAAATAATACTCATTGATGATAATAATAAAATAATCAATGATATTATTATTTGTTTAATAAATTAAAAAAATATTAATTATTATTATTATTATTATTATTCCTCAACATAATCTTTATAATCATATCATATTAGTTGAGCATTAATTAGTTCAGTTAAATCAAATCATACTAACAAAAGTAAACTAAAAAAAAGTGAATGCTTCTCAATAAACAGTGAAAGCTCAAATGAAATCCCTCGGAGAATGTGCTCTCAATGATGGTGGCGGTTAGGGTTGTTCACGGTTCAAATATCTGATATTTTAGATATTTGATTGTCGGATATTTGAAATTTCAGATATCTAAAAATGATATTTGATATTTGATTTGAAACTTCGGATATCCGGAAGATCGGATATTTGAATTTTCGGATCGGATATCATCGGATATCAAATATAACCGATATTATTCGAATACAATTTCAAATATAAAAAAATTACCAAATGACAAATATATTTTATATTATCCGATTTGTTGAGCGAATGCTGAGCAAATATCCGATTCACTTAGCAAATATCCGACTTACTTAACAAATATCCAATGTTAAAACTAAAATAAGAAAGGAGTGGATGGAGTATATCGGTATGCAGAGTATTTTTATTTTTATTTTTATAAATATCTAAAAAGGGATTACATTAAAAATATAATTTCAATTAAATTAAATTTTGCCTCAAATAATAAATAGAGTAAGTAAAAATTATACACAGACACATCTAAATTTATTTATATACAATTATATATAAAATAAAAAATTATAAAAAAATATATAAATATTTTTCTTTGGATCAGATATTATTTGTATTTGTCGGATCGGATATTTGGTTTGTTTGACTTTTCATTGATCGGATCAGATATTTGATTTGAAAAAAAAATCGGATCTGTTATTTGCTTTTTCCGATCGGATCGCTTCAGATATCGGATCAAATAAGCAGATATCGGATAACATGAACAACCCTAGTGGCTGTGGTGAGGGTTTGTCTGAGGAAGTTGGATCGCGAGAATTATTCGCAGTGTTCGTTTCAGAAATAGAGGAGGAAGATGACAGTTTTCCTGTTGTCTCGAGTACTCACGGGGATGATTGATCAATCATCAAGTACTTTCGAGGAGGTATATCTCGAGGAGGGAAAATACTGGCTAGGATTTGAAGTGCTGGGATCGATTACGGTTTGTTGCTTCAATGGAGAAGGAAGCAGAGGAGGTCTGCTGCTTCAATGGAGAACCAGAAACAAACAATCTATGAAGGAGAAGGAAGCAGAGGAGGTTTGCTGCTTTGATGGAGAACCAGAACCAAATAATCGACGAAGGAGAAGGAAGCAGAGGAGGTATGCTGCTTCGATGGAGAACCAAATAATGGATGAAGGAGAAGGAAGCAAATGATGGAGGCGAACTCGATAGTCGGGGGAGTCAGTTTTCCTTCATTGACTGTTATTTTCCTCTAGTAAAGATGCAGAAAATGAAACAGTATATCTTTCTCTTTTATTTTCCATCTAATTTACTTTCTTTCTAATTTTTCAGGTAACCAAACACACTAAAATTATTTTCCATCAATTTTTTTTCCTTTCCTTTATTTTTTCCATAAACCAAACAGACTATTAATGTATTATAATGGGCCATTATTGAGTGAGTTCATAAGGACTGTTTCGTTTCCTCTCTCCGGCCCTTGATCACTACTGACTCAAGTAAATTGGGCTAGCCATGACTTTGAAGGAGTCCAAAGAACCAAAAAAAAAACAAAAATGAATAAAAATATTTGGGTCCCATATTATATATTTGATAATACACTTCCAAAACCCTATAAAATACTACAGATCCACATATAGTTAAATTAAAGCCTGAAACTACAAATGAATTATTCATGCAACTTCATAATAAATAGCAAAAACTACGAACTCAAACATATAGCAACTTCTCAAACAATGAAAACTACACATTGATAAGCGAGGATGCCTGGGCAATTGGACAAAAAAAGTGCGCAATTTTTTTGTTGTATGTGGGAATCGAACCCTTGCAAAAAAAAAACTTACTTAAACCAGAGTTACTAGATTTAGCTAAATCAAGAGGAAGATTGGACAACCGGAGCGGACCAACAAATTTAGTACCAGACTATTTGATTGACCGTAGTGGTTGGATATCCATTGGACTATGAATGAGAATGAGTGACGTGGATGTTTTTATAATCCTACGCGAACTAATAGTACTGCTACCGTACAACTCGATATAGATGCACACGAACGGCACTAGGATGCACGGACCCGAATCGTTTCAGGGATGGAAACATAATACAAACAACTTTTGTAGTTCGGAAACGTTTTAGTATAAGTAATAAAATGTCAAAATGATGAAAATACTAATAAAAATAATACTGAAACACAAACCTCTAACTGCAAGTCTTCACCTCTTTCTGCGAAACTCTTCTCAGTGGCCTCTGGTATGCTCTCGATTGGTTATTCATTTCTGGGGAGGAAAGAGATGGCATATGAGCATTTGGTCGACGAAGGGTTACCAAGTTTTTATTTAGTGATGGAGTTCGGTTTAAAGTCTTTACATATTTCTTATGAGAGTCCGATTTCAGGTTATACTTTTATATTTATTTATTTTCTAAATTTATTTCATATCAATCTGATATGATTATTAAGAAATGGTTAATTTTTTAATAATACTAAAGTAATTATATTTTGTATAAGTTGGGATTTATAACTAAGCTAGCATGTATTCCCTTATCCAATAAAAAAATATATAGAGGGAGCATTTTAGTATTGTAAATGAGAAGTATAGACAGGGTTTTGGTATATAATCATCATATTTATCCTTACCAAAAATATTACTTTTTGGATAAGGGTATATACCACAGTTATACCAAAACCGCCATCTATACTTTCATTTGTCCCTTTTTTAAATATAAAAATTAAAACATAAGGAGATTATATCTAAGAATTGATATCTATACTCTCCCCTCTACTTCCTCTTACTTTATTCTAGAATCATTTGAACTTTTCATTTTACCTCACACGATAGTAAGACACCATATAATGGTTGTTCAAAGTGAAGAACTCCCACTACTACTGTCATCCTTTTCTCTTCTTCTCACCGGCGTTAGTGTTCATTTTTCCTCTTCTTCACTCCACCATCATCGCCCTTCTCTCTGTCTCTCCCTCCCTCCCTCCCTCCCTCATAGTATGTTCATTATTCCTTTGTTCTTCTTCTCATCACAATTTGCATTTTTTGTATAAATTCCTCTATTTTCTGAATTTTATTTGTGTCTTGTATATTTGAACTTCTTCATGTATGTTTATATTGTATATGATATTTTGGTATATATCTCTACACTATATGTTGTTAGTTTTTCAGTTGATATGTCTTGTGGAGGTGGGAAATCATTTGCTAACTATATTATCAAACTATTTCTAAAAACAGACTACATAAACGAAATAGATAATATTGTAGGAATTATGGTATATTTATAGTGCAAATGTTATTGTTGTGTATATGTAATCCATGTATGTTGGTGGTTTTTACTTGACTTGGCTAGAAATTACTTATTTTCTATTGGTTGTTTCAAGTTTGAAATTTCATGAAGATGACACATATGATGAGGAAGGAAAAACACAAAGAACAAAAATAATTATATTGACACAAATTGCTAGAAATAAAGAAAATGGCATTAGACTTGAGTATGTGATTTTGGGTAACCAATGGACGAGAATAGAAATTTGTTTGTTGGCTATTATAACTCTAGAGCTTGTGTGAACAAACTAATTAAGCTAATATTTAAGGTTTAAGTTAAAATATAAATTAATTGGGATTAACATTAAATAATATTTGCAATATTACACTAATTACCTTAGTTGTTATATATGGTCGTGTATTACATCAAATGGTTGTAAATAAATCCTTTTTTAATGGTGAATTAGAGGAATAAATCTATGTGGAAAAGCCTATTACGCTATGAGAAAAAGGATTAACACCAATAATCTTAATATTGACGATGTATAATCTTCAGGGATAAGACTTAATACTGATGATTATTCATTGGTGTTAAGTCAGATGACGAATATATTTTTGTTTGAAAGAAATTGTAACAACCCGAGTGATATTAGTACGAGAAGGTTATCCTAAAGCACTTTTGGATTGATTGTTGGCCCCATAGATCAATGTGAATCCTTTCAACGCACTTTTTTCCAACTCACACACTTCTTGATAAATTTTCTAAAAAATTTTCAAAATTTTTCAAGAGAGTCACCTATCCTAAAAATTAATCCACAACTTGAAAGATTAATTATGGAGTTCTTAGGATGGAATTAATAAAATGATGGTATAGCATGTTGATATAAGCAACCACATCAATCCTCTAAATAATCTGTTCATTTTGAAGATATTATAGAAATGGCAAATAATGCTTGATACCGATGATATTGTAGCTGGTATTAAGTGGTACCAATTTTTTTCTTCTAATAATTATAATAAAAAAAATATCAAGGGAAAAAATTATAAGGATTTTTTTACTAATACCGATGATATTATTATCAGTAATAAGAAATATCTTCCCTTAAAATAACATGGTGGGAAAATTGCCGCTGAGGAAAGGTGAGGAAAAATAAATTTGTCTTTTTATTTATTCCTTAGTATATATAATTAGTATCTACTAGTTATCTTAAATGATATTATATGATAAATCTTTCTTCTTTTTTTCTACTAATTCATAGATAAATAGATTAGCACTCGATAACAAAATTAGACCATTATTTTTGAATTTAAAAGACAAATTCAATATATTAAACTTTTATCTTTTGAGTTTGTTTAATATCTAAACTAAACTTAGTATAAAATATCAATCAATGTTGGTGATATCTTATTTGTATGATTTTATTATATATTTCTCTCCTTAAAGCCTATATAAGCTCATACTAAACCATAAGAAGTAATTATTCTATCAAGATCATCAAGTCTTTAAGTTATGTTGGTGTCATAGGATTATTCTTGAAGCTTGAAGACCTTAAAGTTTGGATTTTTATTTATCATATAATTTTATACCTTCTTATGACTATTTTTATGCATTATGATATGTAATATGATTAGGTAAAGAAAATATGATTTTATGTTAAATTCATTATAGTTTTGATTTATCTGCAACTTTTCACAATTTTGTAAACTCACACCAAATTCAATTATAAGATTTTACCCATCTATTATATATCGAATTGAAACCTTGTAAATCTAGTCTTCATAAAATTATCAGTTTTTCATTTTGAGTTATGTATAGAAAATAGATGGAGTTATTGTAAGGAATAATCAAATCTTAAAAATTAGTATAGCTTACTCATTTTTTTTGCATGCTATATTGGTTTTGACCAATGCTTGTGTTTTGGTGGCTATGTTGACACTAATAGTCTATTTGGATTTGGATTAATATGGGTGAAGATAAATATTAAAAATTAATCTAGGTAAAGGAAATGGAGGTGGGTCAGGATGAATGTTTTAAAATACTATTTGGATTATATTAACCTAATCTAGGTAATGTTTTAAAAAAATCCTTTGGATTGAGGTGAATGTATAATTTTTACTTATGTTTTCATATCCACCTCCTTTACCCCCAAAAGCAGAGGTTAACTATGGTGAGAAGAGGTGAAACTTGAACCTCAATTCACCTAGTTGAGATTAACAAAAATATGTCCCCAAATGAGGTGAATAAATTAATGCACTTTCTTTAACTCCCGTTCACATCAAACCAAATGGACCAAAAGTATTAATTTTTGACCAAGGTTGACCAAGAATGATTTTTTAATATACATATGGTTTTAAGGTTTAAATTAAGGATTTGAGTTGTATTTGTAAAGTTGTTTCTTTTAGTTGGACCTTTTTATTTTTACAAAGTTACCTTTTTGGAGAGTTTCTCCTTTAGGAAAGTTTATATGTTTAGAAAGTTGATTATGAAAGAAAGAGATTTAAAGAAAAATAGTGGTCTATGTGCATTATGCGATCACCTTAATAAGACATGAATACTTTAAGTGGAACAAATAAGCTTTGGGTTCTTCAAGTTTGGCCTATTGAAGTTGGTGATCAGTAATAGCCTTTCCCTTCTTTTGTGGATATTTATTTATTTATTAGTTGTATCTGATTAGAGATCCTCATCTACTCTATATACTTTTTCGGATCCTATTATGGGGTATGTACATTTAAGAACAAGATAACCTAGATGGTAGGTCTTTAAAATTTTGTTATCCCCTTTAGACTATGTCATATGATATGGCCAAGGTGTGATTTATAATTCTCCTATAGTTGGTAGTAGATCTTTAAACTTTGATTTGTCAGGTGACATCATGGTTGGTTTACCCACTTAAATAAATGGATTTGATGATTGTCTAAAGTAAATATCAATAATTAGATTTTTTAGAAAGTGGTTTCCCTATATGATCATGTATATATATGAATTAATATATACAATTCTATATTATATTCCATTGTACTTATGTGCTACTTAGTTGTTCCCTTATTGCACATTTAAAATGGGGTTGTAATGATCCATGATTTATATAGTGATTAGATAACCTAGTATAGATTGAGTATGAACATGTTCAATATGTGAATGGCATGCATGGTGAGGAAGAATGAGAGTGATGGCAATTTTTAGAGTCTTATTTATTGCTAATGACTACTTTCATATTTTTTTGTTGTATTAACTGTATCATTCTGTGTTACATTCAATTAGGTTTTTTGAATTTATTAGACATTATTATTTCCATTTTTTTAATAATCAAGTTTGATATATTTTTTTATTTTAACTAACCTTAGCAGCTACTGTAAGTAGAACAATTTTGTTTACTTACGTTGATTATGACAGTGATACCCTTATTATATCCTACTTCCTCATATATTTTTCCTTATTTTTCTAGTGTATTGGTGTTTTGAAAAATGAGCATGTGACAATTAACTTAAAAATTGGTTGTTATATTAAGGTTTGTAATTTTGCGTCCTTTTAAAAGGTAGGATGCTACTTAACATATACCCTTTATCCTACGTTAATATGTTTCCAGGTGGTGGTATTAGTCACTATATGAGATGGGTACGTGATGTATTAGATTGAACGGTAGAGGGGGGTTTGGGCAAGTCCAGGTTATATTATATTTTGTTAACCTTTCCACTTATACAATGATGATTAGGGGTGAATACTAGATATCTATAATTTCTTGTCAATGATGTTTCATATTCTAGATTTATTGAAGATGAACATTTTATGAGACACTCTAATCAAATTGCTAGAATGTTGGTAGTGATTGATGATGAATGAAGGTCCCTACATGAGATGCTGACTAGTGTATACCCTAATTATTCCAGTGAATCATTCAAGGAGAAACATTTCCTACAATTTTAACATAATCTTCACTTTTTTCATTTATGCTTACAATCATAATATATAGTTTCTATATACCAAAATATTTGAAAGTGTATACAATTTCTATATGGCTGATGTTGTCCTTAAAGTCATAGTGGTGACAGTGAGGGACATAACCCATCACATCCTTACAGACTACACTCTAGCTATCAAAACTCAGAAGATATATAATTTGATCTATTATGTTATTTTTTCTTACTATTACTTTCATAATATTTTAAATAAAGAGATTGAAGAGTAAGGTGGGCCAAGTGTAGGAGTTAATTATGAAGGATTAGATTCATTGGGTTTGCTCACACTAGTTGGGAGGTGACACATGTTTGGTGTCTAATGATATAAACTCAAGGTTATATAATATATATTTTTTTAAAAACTAAATATTTTATTATATAGTTAATCTATATTTAGGATTCATTTAGTACATCGTTCCATAAATTAATGACTATATTTAATTAAATTTGCATAAATTAATAAATACATTTGAAGGATAAATCAACCATAAATTAGAGTCTAGTTGGAGTTAGGGATGTTCATGTTATCCGATATCTAATGATTTGATATGATATCTGAATCAATCCAATCTAAAAAATTAAATAACCGATATGATATTTTATTAAAATTAAATATATCATCCGATGAATAAAATATCAACTATATGATCTAATAAATACAAATAATATATAATCCGCTAAATTATATACACATACAGTCCAAATGGTATTTATTTTTCATAGAATTTTATTTTATATAATAGTGCATGTGTATGTATGTGTGTATAATTTGAAGTAAGTGTTTATTTTAAGCAAATTTTATACTTTTTAATTATTATTTTGATTATATTTAATTATTAGCCAAAATTTGGAATTACTAATTAAATATAATGTAATTTAATACTCAAATCAAATCATTAGATCATATTTGTTCAAATTAGATCAATTTTCTTTTATCTAATAAAATTTTATCCAATATTTCTTAATTATAGTCCGCTAAAAAGTTTTGGATATTCGATAGATTATTTATCATCCGATCCAAAACTCCTGATATCTGAAGTGTCAGATATTCAAAGTTATTTTTCGTATATCTAATGTTTTAAATATCTAATTTTTTTTATACCAAATATTTGATCAGTAAACACTCCTAGTTGGAGTTACTTCTTTGAAAATCACTAGTTGCCTTGGACCTTTGAAGGTCTTTGTAATACAAAACTGAATAGGAACTTCAGTCGCTTTTGAACAAGCACAAAACAATCAAACACAAATGCGAAGCATATGAACAACTATATCAAAAAAATTCTGTCAATTGAGATATAATAAATATTAAAAATTAATATACCCAAATAAAATTTAAGTAAATCTAGATAAATAACTTAAAATATTATTTAAATGATATTAAATTAAATTAGATGAATCGAGGTGAAAGTTGTTTTGATTTTTTTTTTAGTTAAAATAAGCAAAGGTTGAAAAACATAAAACAAATAAAATTTATACTCATTTGTGAAATTGGGGTGAATGGAATAGATATTAGAGTTGAGGGTATTTTTGTTTGATCAAGTAAAAGTTTTAGTTTTTCCTTTGTATCTTCGTTACCATTCAAATGAGGTTAAGAAAAGTGACGAGGAATAAAGAAAAGGTTAAGAAAAGTTCAAGGATGATAAACTTGGTAGGAATGTATCCGGATGGAGTAAATTGAAGTGAATAAAATGATTCTCTTTAATTTACTCTAAACCAAACAACGCATTAAGAAAGGGAAGGTGGTAAGCGTGGAAAAACCTAGATGTTTGGATCTGCGATGATGTCACAAAATCATTAGAAAATATGGATATCATTTGATAAATAATATAATATATATTAATGTTTGTAGGTGCTTTAATAAACTTTTAATTATTTCGATAGAGTCCTTCACTCAATAACAGTAAAAAGTAAAAGTTGGTAAGAAGTTTTTAGCTGGTTATTAAAGAAAAGTTTCATATGCTAAGATTATACGGTCTTGATGGGATACCATTTATGTCCGATATGCTGTACCAACATCAATACTCCTTTATATTCAAATGCAATAAAAATTAAAATTGGTTGTATACCGTCGTTGTCATTCATAGACAGAAATAATTGTAATTGTAATAAAAGTGAGGGTAAGTATAGATGTTTTTAATTAATTATGTCGCTTTATATCAAATAAAAGTTTCATATGCCAGGTTATATGATCTTGATGTGACACCACTTATGTTCCTACACACACACATGTGTACACACTATATCAGCATTAATAATCCTTTATTATATTAAAAAGTGCTATCAAAATTAAAAATAGTTGTACCCGACTGTAAACAAGTATGTTAAAGATGCATCGTATGTTTAATTATTCGGTCTTAATTGTGACACGACGTAGGCTAATTAATGAACATTGGTTTGGCATGAATATAATAAAAGTGTAAAAAGTAATGTAGTATTTTATATATCTTGTAGAATTTATTTAAAATTAAATATTATTTTTAAATAAATATCTATTTTATATATTAATTTAATACAAAATAGATATTTTATTAATAAAATAATTATTATTCTTAAATACTTGAGAGGTAGTTTTTAAAAAATGTTTTTATAATGGAAGAAAAGGAGGGCTAAAAGTTTCAATTGTTAGGACAGTGCACAAGTCTAAAGTTAAGGGTAGAGGACTATGCTTAGGGCTTATTTGGTATAGGGATAATAGGGATAGAAATTTTTTTCCCTATTTCATATCTTTTATATTAAATCATTAATAATAATAAATACATTTTTAATAAAATATCGATTTTAGATTAAATAAAGATCTAAAATGAGTACTCATTAGAATAAGAGTATTTAAATTTAAATAAATTACACAAGATATATAAAATATGAAAAAAAAAATTTCACCCCTATTACCCTAATACCAAACGAGCACTTATAATTAAGAATTACTTTTAGAAAATTATTTTTTAAGAAGTACTTTATTTAATAAAATATGTGTTTGTTTTTACTTTTATATAAGTGATTAATACAACAAATTTATTTATTGTATCTCATTAGGGTTTGGTTTTTTATTTTTATACTACATTCTTTAAAATTAAACATTAAAAAACATAAAAAATATATAAAAATCATAAAGATATTATAAAATACTAAAAATTATAAAAAAAGAATATTATAAAATTATTTAAAAAATTCTAAGTAATCTCTAAACAAATTTTATAAAATTTACTAACATCTTAAATAATCATAATATTGATATATATATTAAAAAAATGAAATGGCTTGTACATATTTCATCCACACATGGTTCATTCAGCCCCTATATTCCCTCCTCATGTCCGAACATTCCTTGAATATTGAGCCCCGCCTTTAAATGAAATGGGTAGAACATATTTCATCCACACATAGGCTACTCCCGTTCCTTGAGCTTTAGCTTTTAAACGAGTTTTTGATTTAAATTAACACTACGCCGCATCATTACCATAAATAAGTTTTATTTGAAGTAAAAGTAGCCTAGACTTATTTATGATCAATAATTTAAAAAAAATAATTTTTAGTTAGTAATTCTCTATAATAAAATTTTAAAAGTAAAAGCAAACATTGTTGATTGTTCTAAAACTATCTTTCATAATTACTTTTGGAAGTATGTGACTACTAAGTTGATTATAAAAGATTCAAGTCAAATGACGCTAATTGTCCACCGTGTATGAGTTATGGATAGAGCTGACAAAAGTTGACATTACCCGTCCAATCCTATACACTTAATTTTTTTTCGTTTAATCACAGGAGAAGATCCAAATCATTCCGTATTTGGTATTACTTTTATATATACAATAATAATAATAATAATAATAATAATAATAATAATAATAAGTAATTATCCTCCGTCGACACTTTAGACATAGGCACACATAATATGCTGATTAATTATACCCATCCGAGTGGTAAAAGGTAATCAAAATAGTGAGAAAATTAACTGCAGGTATATAATAAAAAAACTTACAGCAAAATAGAGTATAAAAAACTACTAGGAAAATTTTCTTTTGCATTAGTAGCTACTTTTCTAGTCATTGATTTTTATTTTATTTTTTAATCTATTCTGATGCAAAAATATTATTTAAACATAAGAAAAATTACAGTATAAGAACAATTAGAAAAGACACCCCTAACGGAAAAATAAGAAAAGGAAAATGAAAAATAAGAAGAAGGAAATATGATTGATAAGAGTCAAATTTGGTGTGCTGTATCTTAACTGTATGAGAAAAAAAATTATAACATTTAACTAGTTTAACTACATATTCCAATTAGCAGATGCAATCAAACTTTTTACCGGGACCGGTAGTGTTTGTTTTCTGGTTGAGTATATTTTCCAATAAAGAACAGAAAAAGGGAGAGGAAAAAAAAAAGAAAAAGAAAATAAGAGGGGCACGCTTCAACATTTGTCCGGCTACAATCGAACATTTTACCGTCTATGTAGTAGATTGAGTTTGAGGCAATGAACTCCCTTCTTTCTCTTCCGCAGCCGCAGATCAACGGACAAAAGATACTCGATGAAGTCGTTGCAAAGGAAGGAAAGAAACCCTCGAAAAGATTAAAAAAAAGTGTGTTTTATTTATTATCCAAACTCCTTTCTACCCACACCGATGATAGTTGTTTTTCTAAAACGAAAGAAAAAAGGAGTGGTGGGAAAAAGAGTTATTCATGTTATTTGATATCTACGTATCTAATCTAATATTTGAAGTAATGTGATCTGAAAAAATAAATAATCAATTCGAATTTTATTTTCAAATCAAATATCTGATTTGGTCAACAAAAAATCAAACAAACTAGATATCCAATTCGATAAATATAAATAATAATCAATCCGAAAAAAAATATTTATATATTTTTTATTTTATATATAATTATATATAAATAAATTTAGATGTTCGTGTGTATAATTTTTAGTTACTTAATTTAGTATTTAAGAAAAAATTTAATTTAGTTGAAATTATATTTTTGATATAATGCCTTTTTAGATCTTATAGAATTTAATTAAATCTTGTGATGTAATAGCTTTAATTTTAATTTTAATATCGGATATTTTTTGAGTAAGTTAGATATTTATTGCTCAGCAGATCAGATAATATCAAATATATTTATAATTAATTTTTTATTTAAAATTTTATTTGGATAATATTGTTTATATTTAATATTGGATTCAAAAATTTAGATATCTAAAATTTTAAATTAAATACTGAATATTATTTTTAGATATCTTAAATTTTAAATATCTGATAATTAAATATTTAAAATATTAAATATTTATCAGGAACCGCCTTAATTTGGAGCAGTAGAATCACAAGGGGAGAAATGTGTTCGTCTGATATAGAACCAAGCAGGGAGGAAGAACGTGAAAGATCACATCAGCTGCCATCTTTCCTCAAATTTATCGTTTTCTTAAGATTAAAACCCTTTTTGACAAATTTTGGCACAAAGCTGTAAAACTTAACGGCTGTTGATAGGACCGTTCACGTTGTCTAATATTTATTTATTTGGTTTGATATTTAAAATAATTTAATTTAAAAAAGAAAATAATTAATTTTATTTTATTTTAAATTAAATATCCGATTTAATCAATAAAAAGTCAAATTAATTAGATATTTGATTCGATAAATACAAATAATATCCGATTTAAGAAAAAATATTTATATATTTTTTATATGTTTTTATTTGATATATATGTGAATTTAGGGGGGTGTGTATAATTTTTACTTGATTTAGTATTTAGTTTAAAATTTAATTTAGTTGAGATTATATTTTTGATATAATCTATTTTTAGATATAATAGAATCCAATTAAATCTTGTGATACAACAGCTTTAATTTAGTTTTAATATCGAATATTTGTCGAATAAGTTTGATATTTGCTAAGCGGATATGATATTTACTCAGTAAATTGGATAATATAAAATATATTTATAATTTGATGGTTTTTTTATATGTAAAATTTTATTCAGATAATATCAGTTATATTTGATATTCGATCTGAAAATTTAGATATCCAAAGTTTTAAATTAAATACCAGATATTATTTTTAAATATCTGACAAATAAATATCCAAAATATCAAATATTTGAACCTTAAATATTCCTAGCAAGTAGTCTGTGTTATTTGAACGGACTCTTGAATGTTAACTAAATATATTTTTATTATGAATAAATATATTTTCATTATTTTATATATTGATAATCTATTATTGTTTAATATATTGATAGATGCATGATAAAATGCTTATTTTCTCTCTCTCTCACACACACACACACGTGCACGCACTCTCGTGTGTGTATCTCAAAAGAATACTTAAGATTCATTCATTTAAAATAAATAAATAAATAATCATTTATATATTGTATTTAATCAGACACCATATAAAACAAATAAATACAATTAAAAAACTAAATCATCTGAAGTAAACTTAAAGATACAAGAATCCGACTCTTATAAACCTTTGAAATTTCCAATATATATTCTTTTAATTACTTTGAATTAATTTAACAAAAGGAAAAAAAATTAAGTGAAAGAAATACACGGCAACGTAACTACAATTTTGACCAAAATTAGTAAACAGTAATCCTGCAACTTTTAGAATTTAAAAAGGCAACGCTGGTAATAATTTGGGCTACATTTCAAGATTATAAAGTTGATAAAGTTAGTTATATATAAACATGCAAATATATACATAGAGAGAGAGGAATTAGGACTCATCCATTGTATTATGAGGCATTGTAAATGTAATAATACCTAATAATATAAATTTAATAATAATAATGAGGGTCTAAATTTTTAATTATTATTAAGATGCATATATACTAAATAAATCATGGATTAGCTAATACAATTTTTAATGAATAAAAAAAGTATTTAAATAATTATTTTGTTAATATATTTAATAGTAAATAAGTTATTGATTTATTTATTTAGTATATATTTACAACTACTATCTTCCATTAACTTATAGATTAGATAATGTTGATTAGTTACTACATTTCTTACTCACCCTAAAATCTCTACGGTACTACAACTTTATAAATATCGGTCTAGTTATTTAAACAATAATAATAAGACACTCAAATTCTAAATCCAAATTAAAAATTTATATATATATATATCTATATATATATATATATATCTTTAATCAAATCAAAATTTAATTTACATTTAAATTTTAGACAGATAAATTTACTTGCAAATTTTTTTGAAATCTCTCCCAATAAGATTGGCGTACATAGAAAAAGAAAAAATATTAGTAAGAAAAAGTATTAATAGCCTACGATTCTCCATCGACGTAGTTTTTCCCATAATAGGTGTTGGGGTAGCGTTCTTAAAATGTGTTCTCCTTGAAAATTATATAAAGCCCACATAATTACTTCAACTTTAAGATGAGATACATATTACAATTTCATCATAAAAATAAAATTAAAAAGAGACTTGCCTAGATCCGAAACATAAAATAAAATTAGATGCTTCAAATCAATCAAACAATTCATATATAAATAATCTAACAAATCAATTTAACTTAATGAAATCTAATTTATCTAAAACAATTCAAAATCAAAATTAGGGTTTCCGTAAAATTTACACCGACTGAAATCTGCAAAATGTAAAGGGTAAGAACCGGTGGAACATCGCCGGAGGTCGGGGGCAATTTGTTGGGGCCCGAGTGACACTGGAGGAGGTGGAGGTTGGCGGCACGACCTACTGCTGCTGCACGTCGTTGCTGCTGCCCATTACTGCAGCTCCTTGCTGGATTATTATCCAACGTTGGGCTTGCATGTGAATGATACAAATTGAACATTGTCGTATCGGTTAAGTCCGAATAAAAGTGATCGAATTAAGTTTAATTAAGTTAGGCCTAATGAATCTGATTGAATGTGGACCCATATGTGTAGAGACTGTATGAGTCCTAGATCGTTGATAGACCGAACTAGAATGGTCCAATAGATAACATGTTAGTTATCTATATATATGATTATGGTCCCTAGGTCACACGTACTTCGCTCCAATTGGTTCCCATCAGTCATTGGCAAGTAGCGGGCACGTGCGTGATCTAGAAAACTATAGAACCGACCGTCAGGGTTTGATATCAGATTAGACGGTATTCGATAAATATATTATTATCATGGATTTAGGTTCGCTTCCGACTCAATTATATTGATTAATCTTAATGAATTGATATGCGATCCTATAATTAATTTCTATCAATTGGTATCAGAGTCGGCATGCGTGATTCATTGAGATATAATTTCTAATTCATATTCGGTTCTCTATGCTCTTGTTCGATTTTTGAATTCGGACCTTGAAACTGTTTGGTATGCGCTGACTGGTTTTCAATTTCTTTGGTTCCCATCAGATTCATTGAGTTGAGAATGATATCATAGGCCAATAGCTGTTAGACGTGTGTTGGGCTTCGACGGGATGGGTAGCTAGGTGTTTGACCAGTGCTATTGTCCCTCGACTCGAGCGACTGACGGTGGCCCAATGGGGCAGCGTTCATCATGCGTCGACTATGGTCTTCGGTTGGAGATCACTGGTCAACGTTCAGCGTTCCTCGGCTAGACCAATGATGCTGCCGGTTGGAATGCCTGTCTACTCTCTGGGTTCGCCAATCGTGAGGCTCGTTGTTGTCGGTGATGACGTTAGAAGTCACCGGCGATGACTTGCATCTTGCAACGACAGATGGGTTGAAGGTAGAAGAAGGATTAGGGTTATTTTTAATTAAGTAGTTTTAATTAAGTGATTAACAAAATAAATAAATAAATAAATAGAGGGTTGCTTAGTGTTCCGATTTGGGTTGTTGGATTGTCGACAAGTATGGCCCAACAGCTCATATCCTTTTTTTTTTAATTCTAATAGGTATTTGAGTTGGGCCGATCTGGCCTTAGGCCTACGGTTGTCTTAGTTTTATTTTTTTTATTCAGTGGCTTAGTTTTCCATTTACACTATTTGGACTTGTAGTTTAGACCTTATATTTGTTGTGTATTATTATTTCTTTAATATTAAAATAATAATACATAATTGACTTAATTATTTTTTTAATGGATATCAAGTTTATTTTCTTTTATTCCAATTAAAATTTCATATGGGCCTATTTATGTGTATTACTTGAAATTTATGCAAATAAAGCTAGATTTGATATTGTCGTATATATTAAATCTATATAAGGTGGGTCCCAATATTATAGGTCCAAATTTATGAAATAAAATTAAGGGATCAATTTATTTAAATTATTAGTTATCTAATATTAATAGATAAGCTAGTTGAAATAATATGTCGCCAAAGTGACATCTTTTATGAAAAATAGTTTATCAAACACATTAGATGGTTGTGCGTATATCTTTTTGTGCGGTTATTTAGTCGGCCCAAAGGAAGATAAATATCTAGCAGATTTTCATATGCACATGCAATAATAAATATGTGAATTTGGTTTCCATGTAGATAATAAGTCAATCCAAAGATGGCTTATTATCTGACAGGCCTTATTGTCAGTATTTGATTATTGCAACAAGAACACCACTTATAGTTAATATTACTGTCCAAAGACTTGATATTAATGTTGTGTCAGTTTCTTGTGATGGGATTACCAATATTTAAATTCATTGATTATTTTATTATGTGAATTTTTTTGTGAGCATGAATATTTATTTATGTTTATATTCTCTGTATAGCCATGTCTGCTACTACTATATCTGCCAACGTAAGCTCTATTCCCATGCTGAACAGGAATAAATTTGAGGAATACCATTGTCCTTGGCTACATGGATCTGGATCATGCACTTAGGCTTCCAAAACCCGTTGGCCTGATGGCTAAAAGTACCTATGGTGATAAGAGAAACTTTGAGAAGTGGGATCGGTCGAGTTGCTTGAGTCTAATGATCATTAAGCGCAACATTCTGGAAGTCTTTAAGGGTGGGGTGTTTGAGGACATCACCAATGCTAAGAATTTCCTTTCCGAAATTGAGAAATGTTTTGCAAAAAATAATAAGGCAAAAACAAGAACTCTCTTGCGGCGCTTGATTTTTGTGAAGTACAAAGGAAAATGAAATATAAGGGAGTACATAATGGAAATGTCCAACATTGCTTCACAACTAAAGGTTCTAACGCTCGAGTTATCAGATGATTTGCTCGTGCACTTGGTGTTGCTTTCACTTCCTATACAATTTAGTCAGTTTAAGATTAGTTACAACTGTCAAAAGGAGAAATGGACTCTTAATGAGCTCATTTCTTATTGTGTGCAAGAAGAGGAAAGACTGAAGCATGATAGGACTGAAAGTGCTCACTTGGCCAGTACCTCTAAGGGCAAGGGCAAGAAAAAAAGGATGAAGCTGCTCCTAAGGGTCCAGTTCAAAAGAAACAGCAGAAGGAAAATGATAGCTGCTTCTTTTGCAACAAAACTGGACATGTAAAGAAGGATTGTCCTAAATACCATGCTTGGCATGCAAATAAAGGTATAATTCTTACTTTGGTCTGTTTTGAGATTGATTTAGCCTTAATACCAAGAAACACTTGGTGGTTAGATTTTGGAGCTACTACTCATATAAGTGTTTCTATACAGGGTTGCCTGAACTGCTGAAAGCCAAGTGATGGCAAAAGATACATCTATGAGGGAGATGGCAAGGCAGCGTCAGCTGAAGTGATTGAAACTTTTAGGTTATTATTAAAAACCATTTCTATTTGGATCTGAAAGACACTTTCATTGTACCATATTTTAGACGAAATTTGGTTTCCATTTCCTTATTGGACAAGTCTGGTTATGTTTATTCATTTGGAAACAATAAATTTAGTCTTTCATTAAATTCAAATATGATTGGCACCGGTTCATTATGCGCTTACGATAACCTATATATGCTTGACATCATCACTTCATATCATGAAACCCTGCACGTGGAATCACGTGGTACTAAATGCAAATTAAATAAGAAAAATTTAGTGTCATTATGGCATAAGCGCTTAGGTCATATCTCAAAAGATAGAATTGAGAGACTTGTGTCTGATGGCATATTTAATTCCCTTGACTTTGCGGACTTAAACAATTCTATCAATTGTGTCAAGGGAAAATAGACCACAACTAAGAGAACAGGTGCAAATAGATCTTCGGATATCTTAGAATTGATTCACACAGATATCTGTGGACCATTTCCTATGGCTTCTTGGAATGGTTAACGGTATTTTATATCATTTATAGACGACTACTCACGTTATGGGTACCTATATCTCATTCACAAGAAATCACAATCACTAGACATGTTTAAATCATTTAAGGTTGAGGTTGAGAATCAACTCAACAAACAAATTAAGTGTGTTAGATCTGACCGCGGTGGTGAGTACTATGGCAGATATGACGGTTCAGGTGAACAATGTCCAAGACCATTTGCTAAATTCCTAGAGGAGTGTGGTATCGTCCCATAGTGCACCATGCCGGGATCTCCTAACATGAATGGTGTAGCTGAAAGATGAAACAGAACTCTTAAGGATATGGTGAGGAATATGATTAGTCATTCTACCTTACTAGAATCACTCTGGGGAGAAGCACTAAAAACGGCAGCATACATTCTAAATAGAGTACCAACTAAAGCAACTACTAAAACACCTTATAAACTTTGGACAGGCAAAAGGCCTAGTTTAAGGCACTTCCATATTTGGGGATGTCCAGCTGAGGCAAGGCCTTATAGACCACATGAAAAGTAATTAGACTCCAAAACTATTAGTAATTACTTTATTGGTTTTGCAGAGCGATCTAGGGGCTATAAGTTTTATAATCCCACACTTAAGTTAATTTTTGAGATGGGAATTGCCACATTTTTTTAGGATGTTGAGATTGGGGGGAGAAATGAGGTTAGAAACATTATCTTTGAGGAGGAATTAGTCACTATTCCTACTATTGTCTCTGATGATGTGAAAGTCTCCGCACATATCATCGATCAGGAAGAAAACCAAGAACCTCAACAAGACAATGTAGAACAACCACCCATTCAAAATGAAGTGATTGTTCTAGAAGGACAAGCCCAACAACCTCAAGAGCTAAGGAGATCCACTAGAGAAAGGAGAAGTGCTATTCCGAATGATTATATTGTATTTCTCCTCATGAGGTTGGCATTGGCGTGATGGAAGATGATCTAATCAACTTCCATCAAGCCATGGAGAGTTTGAATTCTCAAAGGTGGATTGATGCCATGAATGAGGAAACAAAGTCCATGATGGACAATGACGTATGAGATCTTGTCCCATTGCCTGAAGAAAAGAATCCCATTGGTTGAAAATGGATATTTAAGACTAAGAGGGATTCAAAAGGCAATGTGGAAAGATATAAATCACGTCTAGTCACTAAGGGCTTTACACAAAAGGAAGGAGAAGATTTCAAAGAGACATTCTCTCCGGTCTCTTCTAAGTACTCCTTGAGGGTAATTATGGCATTAGTGGCACATGTTAATCTTGAGTTACATTAGATGGACGTAAAGACCACATTTCTCAATGGTGACATTGAGGAGATGATCTATATGGTGCAACCAGAAAACTTTGTGTCTGGAGACCCAAAGAATATGGCTTGCAAACTTAAGAAATCTATCTATGGGCTCAAACAAGCATATTGACAATGGTATTTTAAGTTTCATTAAGTGATCACCTCTTTTGGATTTGAGATGAATTTAGTTGATGAATGTGTATACCATAAGTTCTTGGGAGTAAGAACATATTTCTGGTTTTATATGTTGGTGACATATTGCTAGCAAGCAATGACATAGGTTTGTTGCATGAGACCAAGAGATTTCTAGCTAAGAATTTGGAAATGAAAAATATTGGTGATGCATCTTTTGTATTGGGCATAGAGATATACCAAGATCATTCTCGAGGTATCCTAGGGCTGTCACAAAAGGCCTATTTTGAAAGGGTTCTCAAACGATATGCAATGTATAACTGCAAACCGGGAAATACCCTTTCCTTTAAGGGAGACAAGTTTAGTCTCATTTAGTGCCCTAAAAATGACTATGAAAGAAGGAAAATGCAAAATATTCCCTATGCTTCAGCAGTGGGAAGTCTTATGCACGCTCAGGTATGTACGCGTCTAGATATTGCATACAACACTGGGATGTTGGGCAGATATATGTGTAATCCAATACTTGACCATTGGACAGCAGCCAAACGAGTCATGCGGTACTTAAAAAAAATAAAAGATTACATGATCACATATCGGATGTCAGGAAAGCTTGAGATCATAGGATACACTGACTTCGACTATGCTGGATGCCAAGATAGTATGAAGTCCACATCAGGTTTTGTTTTTTTGATGGCTAGAGGAGCTGTGTCTTGGAAGAGTTCCAAAAAGAGAGTTGTTGCCTCCTCCACCATGGCAGTAGAGTTTGTGGCATGCTATGAGGCTTCTAATTATGTTATATGGCTGCGAAATTTTGTCACGAGGCTGCATATAGTTGATGGTATTGAAAAACCACTCACGTTGTTGTGTGACAATAAGGCTGCAGTTCAGTATTCCAACAATAATATAAGTTCTACGAAATCAAAGAGTATCAATATCAAGTTCTTAGTTGTTAAAGAAAAGGTTCAGAAAGGAGAATTGTCTATAGAGCATATCAGTACAAACTCCATAATTGTGGATCCATTTACTAAAGCCTTACCACCCAAGTAGTTTCTTGAGCATGTAGCTCGTATGGGTGTTATATTAGCTAATGATCTTTAGTTTCAATGGGAGTTTGTGATTTTATTTACTCTATGTATAGACTCTTTGGTTTAACTAATGGATATTTTAACCATATGTTTTTTGCAAAAATAAAGTTTCAGTTTATTTCCTTTCTATCTTTTGGTATGGCTTGATCTCACTAAAGTTTTAAGGTGTTCCAGTTCGAAATATGCATTTTAGGATCACATTGCATGATATTTCCATGCTACACATCCACATCTTAATCCATGTCATTCAGTCATGTCAACATATGGAGCAATGAGGGTTTAATTACGTAGATATGTGACGAAAGCCACTTTGATCCTATGTTTATGTGATTGATGGACAAGATTAGTTAAAGGTACATTTTATAACAATAATAGATTTGAGCTCATTCGGTTATGCCACGATTAATAACATTGCACATATAGCCCAAGTGGGAGATTGTTGGATTATTATTCAACGTTTGGCTTGCATGTGAACGATACGAATTGAACGTTGTCACATCGGTTAAGCACGAATAAAAATGATCGAATTAAGTTTAATTAAGTTGGGCCTAATGTATATGATTGAATGTGGACCCATATATGTAGAGACTGTGGGAGTCTTAGATCATTGATGGACCGAACTAGGATGGCTCGATAGATAACAGGTAAGTTATCTATATATATATGGTTATGGGCCCTAGATCACACGTACTTTGCTCCAATTGGTTCCCATTAGTCATTGGTAAGTAGCGGGCACGTGCACGATCTAGAAAACTATATAACCGACCGTCAGGGTTTGATATTAGATTTGACAGTATTCGATAAATATATTATTATCATGGATTCAGGTTCGCTTCCGACTTAATTATATTGATTAATCTTAATTAATTGACATGTGATCCTATAATTAATTTCTATCAATTGGTATCAGAGTCGGCATGCTTGATTCATTGAGATATAATTTTTAATTCATATTCGGTTCTATATGCTCTTGTTCGATTTTTGAATTTAGACCTTGAAACTGTTTGGTATACGCTGGTTGGTTTTCAATTTCTTTGGTTCCCTAGATCCTAGAGCTTCGGGGACGGCGGTATTCTGGTGGCGACATTGTGGTGTACCAGTGGAGCTGGCATCGTGCTCCGACAATGGACGAAGCAATGAGGCGATGGATCGGGGTTGAGCCGAAGCTCACCTACTCATGCAGATTATTGTTACCGCTCATCACTGGTGCTCGTCTGCGTTGTCGTCATCCGTTTCTAGGGTGGTTGCACTGGCCAACTTTGCCTAGTGAAGGCGGCTTGGGAGACTGAAGAGGTAGAGAGCAGGAGGCAGTAGGTCAGGGGTTTAAATTCTTCATGACAATTTTCTATAATTAATTAGTAAGTCAATGACAATGACAACACGACTAAAAGGTAGTAATAGTATACTGATTAATTCTACCTACCCAAGTGATAAAAGGTAATTAAAATAGTAAAAATATTACCTACAAGTATATAATAAAATATTTATAATATATAACTAAATTGGACTTACGCGTAGTGCCTTTTCATCTTTCAGTCTGTATGCTTTCAGTGTCCCAATTTCGAGGAAAATTATTTTAAAGTTTACTTAATTTAAATTATTTAAATTTGAAGAATTTATTTGTTATTTAGTTTACTTTTAGTAATATTTAATTTATATGTATATATAAATAATATTATCTGTATATTTATGTATAATTAGATGTATATATTAGTATAATTATATGTATATAATATTTTGTATTTAGAACTAAATACTTTAGGACCATAATAATTTTATCCTATGAATTCCACTTAGGTGAACCTCAAACTAATTTTGTTTCAAAATTAACTTAAGTAAAGTACTAACAATAAGTTCATCATTATTATTTATTATTTTTACTATTAACCAAACCTTATTTCTTTATTATTATTAAATTACCATAAGTATTATTTATTGTTATTATTATCATAAGTTTAATTTATTTATTATGATAATATTAATTTATCTCTTTCCCCCTTCCTTATCACCTTATCCCTTACCATGACCAAAACCAGTCCTAACAAATGGAAAGCATAGTACTAAAATTAATAAAAGTAATAACTTATATTATTATGAATTATATCTACTTTTCATCTTTTTAATTTTCTTTTGTAGTTGAATTTATTTATATATTGTTACCTAATAAAATCACTAATCCTTAGATTATGTATAATTAAGATCCTTGCTTGTTATCGTAATTCAAATATAAGATATGAATATTATTTGCTATATTGTCAAAATTTTACATCACAATTTTCTATCAATGATAATAAGAGCATAATTAATATATTGATAAATATCCATCCAAAAAGTAATCAAATTAGGGAGGAAACTACAAGTATATAATGAAAACTTTTCTCATCAAAATACTGTGTAAAGAACTATTAACAAACTTTTCTTTTGCATATGGATATTGATTTCTTATCTATTTTAAGGCAAAAATATCATATAAACATGTGAAAAATAGTAGTGTAAGGACAATTAGAAAATAAACCTTTGAAGAAAAAAAATAGAAAATAATAAGGAAATGGGAAAAAGGAAGAAGGGAAATAACAAAGATAAGACTCAAACTTGGTCAGCTAGATGAAAAAAAAAACTTTCTTTTGTAATATTTAACTAGTTTAGCTATATGTTCAATTATGTATGAGTTTTTTATTTGACTAATACACACCTAATATTTAATAATTTGAGGCTCCTTCAAAAAAAGAATAATTCACATATTAAAGAAAATTATGTATATATGTAACTAGATGTAATAAAAATATTATACTAAGAGATATATTTTTTATTGTGTGAGTGAATTTTCAAGAAAAATAGGTGGGGATATCAATTAAAGTTGATTGCTTTTCCTGCTAGAGCAATACTATTTTTCATCTTATCAAGTTCATGTGGTCTCAATATTTTGCAAATTCAACATGTTTGAAGCATCTGACACTGCCACAGAGATCCTTATCTCTCTTTTGCAATCTTCCACTTCGATTAAACAAACTATATAAATCAATAATGTACTCATCTTTAACAAGCAAAGTTTTACACTTTATTTTCTTGATGATATGCTTTTTCAAAAAATTTGGTAGAAAGCTCAATAACCTCTTAATTGTGGTTAACAGGCAGTCTGTATTAGTTGAATTGGCTCTCAAATGTCTACACCACAATAATTTTTTATTATTAATGATCGATATGTTTTAATTACATAAATCTATGGTAAGTTGGAACATAAATCTACTTTTTATTCTAAACTTGGGTAGTCATAAGATGCATTAAAATTTTATAATATTACACGTAGTTGATTGTAACACCTAAAATTTTACTACTGAAATAATTTAATTTTAGCAAAAACCTCAATATAAAATAACGAGTGTTACCACACAGTAAGAACAAGTCTGATGTATGATATGGCGATGGAAGTCTAATGTATGTTATGGCCAGCCGTTTCACAAAACTCCACAATTAGAGTGATCTACCTTATACTTCTGCAGTTTCTCACCATGGTAGAATCTAATGAATGGTCTAATAAGAGTCATGGGAATGAGTTGAGTGTAGACAAACTACGGTGCAACACAATCTATCAAGTACGACTCCACAATGTCCACATAGACGAGGACGCTCCTCTACGATGACACATTTGCCGACGATACTGAATTAGTGGTGAAGGGCATAATGTAATACCCCAAAATTTTAAAAACTAGAATTTAATAAATAATCATCATTTGGAACAATTTAGTTTTTAAATTATTTAATTTAATTATTTTATGGATCTTTTGGTGTATAAAATAGGATATGATTATTTAATAAATTAAAATAAATATTTTATTATTTTATCATACTCATTTTATTTAAATAATTTTCAAAACCCTTTTCCTTTTCTTCTTTCATCCCTTTAGGCAGCCTAGTTTGTCTCCTCCTCGTTGGGCCGCTGGGCCTTCTTTCTCTTCTCTTCTATTCAGCCCGCATCACCACTCCAACCCACCTCCCTTATACTTTTTTTTTCTTTTTATTTCTTCCCCCGGTTGAGCTAGCTTAACATCTCCCTCCTTTCTCCTTTCTCCCTCAGGTACATAGAGTAGACCCATCCCTATTCTTTCTCCCCCGCCCAGAAAACTTGGCCATTTACTTTATTTTCTTCTTCTTCTTCTTCCATCCTCCTTCCTTCTCCTTCGACTGTCACACGCCATGCCTGCTTGCAACTTGACCTGCCACCAATTCCCCTATAGCCCTGCCATTATAGCCTGCCTCTCCCTCTCTCCCCCGTCTCTATCCTTCCTTTTTTAGCCATGCATGCCCCTGCACCAGACCACCTACAGCCTGCACCACCTAGCCCGATGCCCCTACCTCCCCTCCTCTCCCTCTTCTTTTTCTTCTTTTCCTCTACCTATTTTCTTCCCCCGAGCCTCTTATTTCCTTCCCTATAGGGCCCTATTTTTCTTTCCTTCCTTCTCCTCCACTACTACAAAAACAAAAAATAATAACGGGACATTAATAATGGTGGTTCGAAAACCATTGTCAAACATATAAAAATTAATGTGCATGACAGTTTTGATAATAGTTATAACTTAAAACTATTATTAAAAGGGCAACGTTAAAATTTGTACGGATGTTTTAATAATGGTTTTACTTAAACCGTTATTAAAAGAGGTTTTAATAATGGTTCATATAAGAATCGTTGTCAAACGTTTGAAGGTTTTAATAACAGGTCCTAAGAGAACCGTTATTAAAACTCCAAAATCAAACATTTATTTCACTCATTTCTGTTTCATGCCAAAAGTTTCAAACTCTCTACACGTTCATTCTCTTACTCTCCTTCTCCTTGCAAACCCTCACACCACCACACCGTGCACCACCACTCTGGCTCCTATCAAGTAAGGGAAACCCTCACACCGCCAAATCTCCACCACACCTCTGCCATTGTTGGCTTTGCATGTGCGTGCTATCATTGTTCCGAAGCTAGCTAGCCAGCACTTGCACCTTCATCCTCCATCTTGTTTGAAGCCCTTGCCTCTCTGAACTTGCTCGCCATCGTGTTTGTAGCTAGCTCACTTTATGTATGTGTTTGTTCTTCCTCTCATAAATTTTTATGTACTTATATATATATATATATATATATATATATAAATGCATGTATGTTGCTATAGGGTTTCTTTTGTTTGTTATTGAAAGATTACAGTTTGTCTTTTGAAAATGTGTTATTGAATGTGTTGGTTGAAAATGTTGTTGTTCATTGTTGAATTTGTTGCGTTATTGTTATATATTAACAAATGCATGTGTTGGCTGAGACCTTTGCATATATATATATATATATATATATATATATATATATATATATATATATATAATATGAATATGAGTGTAGAAATATATACATTTTCACTCATAAAAACTATATATATATACACACACATTTTCATTAATAAGTATAGGACACTAGCAATAGGATATAGGAAATGTCATATAATGAAATGAAAATATATTTTACATATGCACATCATTAAATGAAAATTTCAATTAGAGATTCATATGTTAATGATTGCTATTTGATGAGGATTAAATAGATATAGAAAATAAGGAATATATAAAAGTGAATAATTAAATAGAAAGATATAATTGTGTATAATAATAATAATAATAATAATAATAATAATAATAATAATAATAATAATAATAATATGATTTATATATTATGGTTTAATTACAGTTAGCTAGGTTTAGGGATTAGGGTTTTATGAGGTTTAGGGTTAGGTTTTATTATAATAAATTATGGTTAATTAGCTAGGGTTAGGGTTAGGGTTAGGTTTTATCGGTTATTATGGTTAATTAGGGTTAGGGTTAGGGTTAATATCTTTTTGGAAACGTGTTAGCATGATTCGTATATATATATATATATAGAATATCATGATAAATTTGAGATTAATTCTTTCTAAGCATGATTCGTATGAATAATATAATGGTGCATTATACTCAATACATAAAATTCTAACATAATTTATTTAATCATTTTTTGTAGAGATATGACCAACAAAAACATTGATAGGGACAGTAGTGATGAAGAAGGGAAAAGAAGACTAATGATTATGAGAATCATCATAGAAATGAGGAATAGAGGAGAATTAGTCGAGTTGGGATGGAATACTTACAATTTTCCCATTGGCTCTTACGCAGACATGTTCTTGACTTACATTTTACTTGTGACCCGTAACCGTGTTCCTATCTCCTATAATAATTGGAAGAGGGTTCCAAAGGGTTATAAGGAGCATATTTGGCAGGAAATCACAGTAAGTATGCTATTTTATGTAATCATTTTTGTATGTCAAATGCTAATAATTTTATTACATTAACATCGGTATATATCTACATGTCTTATTTTGCAGAGATTGTTCAATGTCCCAGAGAGTAGAAAGAAATGGCTTCTTAGACATTGTGGGGAGCGTCTAAGAACATTTAGGTCATATTTAGCTTGTAGGAAAATGTATAGAAAGAGTGATGGTTCTCTACGACAGAACCCACCCAAACGATATGGTTTTATCTATCAAGAAAGTTGGAACCAATTTATTGCATATCGTATTACGGGGGATTTTAAGGTAATTTTTAGATAACAATTAAAATTTTTGTATCAATCCCAGTATTATGCTTAATATTGAAATAACCATGTCATTATGTTTTGGCTTGTCACATATGAAAAAAGTACCCAAAATAAAGAGATTGCCAAATAAAATAAATACCGGCATAATATTACTCGCAAAGGCTATACAGGCCTTGAAGAGGAGTTGGTATGTATTTATTTACATAAAAATGTTAAATTTTATAATAATATTCTTAATTAATAATATTTTTTGATTTGTAGCTCCTAGCCCAAGACTTGGACCCATGTACCTCGTCCATCAATATTGGTACATTATGGAAGAAGGATAGAGCAAAAAGAGATGGATATATTAATGAATATGTTGATGTTATGACCAAAAAATTGTATGTTTGTAGATATCTAGAACCCTACTTAGTTTTCTTTTAGAAAACTATTATATTATGCGTATTCCTATAAGTTAAATTTACATATATTATATACATTACAGGACAAACTTGAAACGTCAGATGGTGAGGAGGGGGTGGACCAATATAGCATTGTGTCCTAGGCTACAGGAATTGTAGAACACCCTGGAAGACACGGGGGCCTTGGATTAGGTGTTACAAGAACGGGCATATGTGGTCGATCTCGTGGTTCTTGTAGCATTAATGAGCAAGTCGCCATCCTCACCAAAAAATTGAACGTGGCATTTGAACAGATGGAAACAATGGAGCAAGAGTTTTCATTTATTAAATCTCAAGGGTATAAGCCATCTGATTCAGTAGACCATGATCAGCTTCACATACTTAATGTAAATAGCGTCAGAGATAGTTGTGAAGCTGATGCACGTATTTCTACTCTTCCCGAGGTAAACATTACAAACTATGAATTGTTAATAAATGTATTCTATGTACTAAATAATTAATAATGTGTAATATTTTTGTTTAGGGTTTGCATAAATGTGACTTATTAGCGAATGACCTTTCAACACTTTTGACGAAAGGAAGGATCTGCATCAGTCATAGTACCCAAACGCAAACAATCCACAGGTACAATTTAGCCCTAAATACAAGGCTAGTGAGTATTGACACTCCAATCATTGGTAGTGCGCACATGCCTTGTTATAAAGAGGGCGATGAGGCAATCACAGTACTAGAAGTTCATGGAATCTTCGTGGCTTGGCCTACAGATCAAATACTTCTCACTACTGAAGAGGTATTGACATTCAATATCTTCATTAGACCTTGTTTAGTAGTGACACAATTTATACCTTTTTCATATATATATTTATATGCTCAATACATATTTTGTTTAAAATTATCAATTAAGGAATCAAAAAAGAAGACTACTCTTGCTAGTAAAACCAAGAGAGGTACTAGCAGAACGAGCAACACAAAAGAGGAAGCTGCTAAAGGAAAGAGAGTTAAATCTGAAAATAGTTGCCTCACAAAAGATTTCTTCTTCAGATCAGAAAATCCAACCTCCACCAGCAATAGCTTTATTGTATTTTTATGCCCAAAACTACCTCAGGGACAATTATATTTTTATGTCATGAGTATGTTGGGAGGGACGATGCTACTTACATGGTATCGACGGTTGACATAAGTGACATTTATAATCAGGAATAGATGTTAGCCATGAGTGTCGTTGTCTATGTCACATAAGTATTATTTCATTTTAAGATTTTATTACTCTTAACTTGTACAATTGGAATTTTTATGACCTCTTATATGAGTTATTAGTTATTAACAAATATGCATTATGTTTGTCGTCCATAAGTTAGTATACTACATAGTTGATGGTAGTATAATAAGAGAGGGTAGGCACATAAACTATTTAGCGGATCACATTTTGATTGAGGGACACAACAAGCTCTATATCATTCCTTACCTCACAACTAGACATTGGGTTTTGTATGTCGTCCAACCTGATCTTAATAAAGTCTATATGTTTGATGCCCTTCAAACCTATGACATGTCTTTTGAAGTCGCTCGTCGTGGTGGGAAGGAATTTATCGACATGTTAGTATACTTTTCACTTCTTACTTCATTATTTTATTTATATATATATTCTACTAGCTTTCATTATTTTAGGTATATATATGTACTTACAATATTGTGTATCCAACTCTATTTATTAGGGCACTATAGACAGCGTATCAAAGGAGAGGTGGGAATGGTGTTACATACCCAAAGAATGTTCAACACGAGCCTGTCATAGTAAGTAGGAAGACAACTATTTTATATTTTATTTTTATTCAAATTAATATATAATAGTTAGAGAGCTAGCTCAATTCATTTGACAGTTTCCACAACAACAAAACAACAATGATTGTGGATACTATGTATGTAGAGCAATGGATATGATAGTCAAAAATAGATCAGTGAACATAGATCAAAGCCATGTATGTTTTCTTTTCTATATTTCCATTAATGAATCATGACATATATGTTTGGTACTTAACGTAAGTGCTAACTGTATATTAATCAAAACTTGGGCATTGTAGTTTTTCACCGATGACTCTACACAAGGTCAGCAATACAATGTTGATGAAATTGATGAAGTAAGAGACCAATGGGCCAAGCACCTGCACTCATTCATTCGATATTAGGTAGAGATCTATATATTCTACATGCATGTTTAGGTTTGTATTTTTTCTATGGCTTTGAGTCTTCTAGGCTAGATTTATGAACTTTTTACTTTGAGATGTAGAGCTACCAATTTGTGGTATGCCTACTAATTTTGATTCTTGAGTATATATGTCTGATGTATTAAGACATGCATATTAACTAGAGATTGATTGAAATTATGGTGTGATTGCAGATTTGTTATGAATTGATGTTGTTTTACAATGCAGATTTGACAATTATTTGTACATACAACTGTATATGTGGGCAAGAACAAAATTGTAAAAATGTTAAAAAACTATAGTTTTAATAACGGTTCTGATGAAAACCGTTATTAAAACCTACATTTAATCTCAAATTTATGCTCATTTAATATGTATTAGGGTTTAATAAATGCGTAATCAATGTTCGAAACCCTAATTCGATGATGTTTTAACAACGGTTTTTGTAGTAACCATTACTATAATCATTTTTTTAACAATGGTCGTTTCTTAAAAACCATTATTAAATATATAGTTTATGCTCATATTAGCCGGGTTTTTTATATTTTTTATAACGGTTAGGAACCGTTATTAAAATTCCTTTTTGGGGTAGTGCTTCCATCTCCTCTATTTTGTGTTGGTACTCAACAACCACCATTATTTTCGCCCATATAACCACCATAGCCACCCCTGGTACCCCTTGTACCTCCCTACACCACCCAATAAGCCCCACTTGCCCCTACAACCACCTTCCCCTCCTTCCTTTTTCTTTCACCCATCTTGGCATCCACCCTACACCACCATTGTGCTCCTCCATAGCCACCCCTCACTACTATGAAAACGGGTTATAATAACGGGACATTAATAACGGTAGTTCAAAAACCGTTGTCAAACGCGTGGAAATTAATCGGCGGGAAGTTTTGATAACGGTTCTATTTAAAAACCGTTATTAAAAGGGCAACGTAAAAATTTGGACGGATGTTTTAATAACGGTTTCAGGTAAACCGTTATTAAAAGTATATTTAATAACGGTTTATAATAGAACCGTTGTCAAAAGTCAGAATCTTTTAATAATGGTTCTTCCAGAAACCGTTATTAAAAACCCAAAATTAAACTTATATTTCGTTCAGTTCTGTTTTGTGCCAAAATTTTCAGACTCTCTGCACCTTCGTTCTCTTGCTCTCCTTCTCCTTGCAAACCCTCGCACAACCACACCGGCTCCTCTCAAGTAAAGGAAACCCTCACACCGCCAACTCTCCACCACGCCTCCGCCATTTTCCGGCTCTGCATGTGCGTGCTGTCATTGTTCCAAAGCTAGGTAGCACTTGCACCATCCTCTGTGGTGTTTGAAGCCCTTGCCTCTCTCAACATTCTCACCGTCGTGTTTGTAGCTACCTCACTTTATGTATGTGTTTGTTCTTCTTCTCGTAACATTTTATCTACTTATATATGTATATATATATATATATATATATATATATATATATATATATATATAAATGCATGCATGTTGGTACAGGGTTTTGTTTGTTTGTTATTGAAAGATTGTGGTTTGTCGTTCGAAAATGGGTTGTTTAATGTATTGGCTGAAAATTTTGCTGTTTTTTGTTGAATTTGTTGCGTTATTGTTATATATTAACAAATGCATGTGCTGGCCGAGACCTTTACACACACATATATATATATAATATGAATGTGAGTGTAGAATTATATACATTTTCACTCATAAAAACTATACACACACACACACATTTTCATGAATAAGTATAGGAGATCACTAGCAATAAGATATAGGAAATGTCATATAATGAAATGCAAATATATTTTCTATATGCATATGTTAATGATTGCTATTTGATGAGGATTAAATAGATATAGAGAATAAGGAATATATAAAAGTGAATAATTAAATAGAGAGAAATAATTGTGTATGATAATAATAATAATAATAATAATAATAATAATAATAATAATTAATAATATGATTTATATATTATGCTTTAATTACATTTAGCTAGGTTTAGGGATTAGGTTTTTTTGTGGTTTAGGGTTAGGTTTTATTATAATAAATTATGGTTAATTAGCTAGGGTTATGGTTAGGGTTTATCATTTATTATGGTTAATTAGGGTTAGGGTTAGTATTAATATCTTTTTTGAAACGTGTTAACATGATTCGTATCTATATATATATATATATATATATATATATATATATATATATATATATAATAGCATGATACATTTGAGATTAATTCTTTCTAAGCATGATTCGTATCGATAATATAATGGTACATTATTATGCTCAATACATAACATTCTAACATAATTTATTTATTTATTTTTTGTAGAGATATGGCCAACAAAAACATTGATAGGGATAGCAGTGATGAAGAAGGGAAGAGGGGACCTACGATTATGAGAATTATCGTAGACATGAGGAATAGAGGAGAAGTAGTCGATTTGGGATGAAATACTTACAATCTTCCCATCGGCCCTTACGCAGATATGTTCTTAACCTACATTTCCCTTGTGACCCGTAACCGTGTTCCTATCTCCTATAATAATTGGAAGCAGGTTCCACAGGGTCATAAGGAGCATATTTGGCAGGAAATCACGGTAAATATGCTATTTTATGTAATCATTTTTGTATGTCAAATGTTATTAATTTTATTACATTATCATCGGTATACATCTACATATCTTATTTTGCAGAAAGTGTTCAATGTCCCAGAGAGTAGGAAGAAATGGCTTCTTAGACATTGTGGGGAGCGTCTAAGAACATTTAGGTCATATTTAGCTCGTAGAAAAATGTATAGAAAGAAGGATGGTTCTGTACGACAGAACCCACCCAAACGTTACGGTTTCATCGATCAAGAAAGTTGGAACCAATTCATTGCTTATCGTCTTACGGTGGATTTTAAGGTACTTGTTAGATAACAATTAAACTTTTTGTATCAATCCCAGTATTATGCTTAATATTGAAATAACCATGTCATTATGTTTTGGCTTGTCACATAGGAAAAAAGTACCCAAAATAAAGAGATTGCCAAGCTAAATAAATATCGGCATAATATGGCTCGCAAAGGCTATGCGGGCCTTGAAGATGAGTTGGTATGCATTTTGTCATTATCTATTTACATGTAAATGTTGAATTTTATAATAATATTCTTAATTAAGAATATTTTTTCATTTGTAGCTCCTAGCCTAAGACTTGGACCCATGTACCTCATCCATCAATATTGGTACATTATGGAAGAAGGCTAGAGCAACAAGAGATGGATATATTAATGAATATGTTGATGTTGCAGCCAAAAAAATTGTAAGTTTGTAGATATCTAGAACCCTACTTATTTTTCTTATAGAAAACTATTATATTATGCTTATTCCTATAAGTTAAATTTACAGGACGAACTTGAAACGTCAGAAGGTGAGGAGGTGGACCAATGTAGCATTGTGGCCCAGGCTACAGGAATTGTAGAACACCCTGGAAGACATAGGGGAATTGGATTGGGTGTTACGAGAACGAGCATATGTGGTCGATCTCGTGGTTCTCGTAGCACTAATGAGCAAGTCGCCATCCTCACCCAAAAATTGAACGTGGCATTTGAATGGATGGCAACAATGGAGCAAGAGTTGTCATTTATTAAATCTCAAGGGTATAAGCCATCCGATTCATTAGACCATGATCAGCTTCACATACCTAATGTAAATAGCGTCAGAGATAGTTGTGAAGCTAATGCATTTCTTTCTACTCTTCCCGAGGTAAGCATTACAAACTATGAATTGTTGTTAAATGTATTCGGTATAATAAATTATTAATAATGTGTAATATTTTTGTTTAGGGTTTGCATAAATGTGACTTATTAGCGAATGACCTTTCAACAATTTTGGCGAAAGGAAGGGTCCGCATTAGTCACATTATTCAAACGCAGACAATCCACGGGTACAATTTATCCCTAAATACAAGGCCGGTGAGTATTGACACTCAAATCATTAGCAGTGCACACTTGCCTTGTTATAATGAGGGCGATGAGGCAACCACAGTACTAGAAGCTCATGGAAGCTTTGTGGCTTGGCCTACGGATCAAATACGTCTCACTACTGAAGAGGTATTGACATTTGACATGTTCATTAGACCTTGTTTAGTAGTTACACTATATATACCTTTTTCATATATATATATATATTTATATGCTCAATATATATTTTGTTTAATATTATCAATTAAGGAATCAAAAAAGAAGACTGCTTCTGCTAGTAAAACCAAGAGAGGTACTAGCAGAACGAGCAACACAAAAAAGGGCGCTGCTAAAGGAAAGAGAGCTAAATCTGAAAAATCAGTTGCCCCACAAAAGATTCCTTCTTCAGATCAGCAAAGCCAACCTCCACCAGCATTAGCTATATTATATTTTTATGCCTAAAGCTACCTCAGGGACAATTATATTTTCATTGATTGTCGTCCTGAGTATGTTGGGAGGGACGATGCTACCTACATGGTATCGACGGCTGACATAAGCGACATTTATAATCAAGAATGGATGTCAACCATAAGTGTCGCCGTCTATGTCACGTAAGTATAGTTTCATTTTGAGATTTTAGTACTCTTAACTTATACAATTGGAATTTTTATGACCACTTATATGAGTTATTATTTATTAACAAATATGCATTGTTTTTGTTGTCCATAGGTTGGTAGCTACTCGAACTGCGATGGAGGGAATGCTTTCCTCTATTGTGTTTGTGTGCCCATACTACATAGCTGACGGTAGTACAATAAGAGAGGGTAGGCACAAAAACTATTTAGCGGATCGCATTTTGATTGAGGGACACAACAAGCTCTATCTCATTCCTCACCTCGCAAGTGAACATTGGGTTTTGTACGCCGTCCGACCTGATCTTAATAAAGTCTATGTGTTTGATTCCCTTCGAACCTATGACGTGCCTTTTGAAGTCCCTCGTCGTGGTGGGAAGGAATTTATCGACATGTTAGTATACTTTTCACTTCTTACTTCATTAGCTTATTTATACATATATTTTTCTAGCTAGCTTTCATTATTTGAGGTATATATGCGTACTTACAATATTGTGTATCCAACTCTATTTATTAGGGCACTACGGACAGCGTATCAAAGGAGAGGTGGGAATGGTGTCCTTGACCCAAAGAATGTTCAATACGAGCCTGTCATAGTAAGTAGGAAGGCAACTATTTCATATTTTATTTTAATTAAAATTAATATCTAATAGTTAGAGAGCTAACTGAATTTATATGACAGTGTCCACAACAGCAAAATGACAAAGATTGTGGATACTATGTATGTAGATCAATGGATTTGATAGTCCAAAATAGATCGGTCAACATAGATCCAAGCCATGTATGTTTTCTTTTCGATATTTTTCTATTAATGAATCATGACATATATGTTTGATACTTGACGTAAGTGCTAACTGTATATTAATCAAAACTTGGGATTTGTAGTTTTTCACCGATGATTATGCACAAGGCCAGCAATACAGTGTTAAAGAAATTGATGAAGTGAGAGAGAAATGGGCCAAGCATGTGCACTCATTCATTCGGTATTAGGTAGAGATCTATATATTCTACATGCATATATGTTTTGCAGGCTTGTATTTTGTCTATGTCTTTAAGTCTTGTAATTAAGCTAGATTTATAAACATTTTGCTTTGGTGTGTAGAGTTACCAAGTTGTGGTATGCCTACTAATTTTGATTCTTGAGTATATATGTCCGGTGTATTAACAAGGGATTGAATGAAATTATGGTGTGATTGCAGATATGTTATCAATTGATGTTGTTTTACAATGCAGATTTGGTAATTATTTGAACATACAACTGTGTATGTGGGCAGGAACAAAACTACAAAAACTAAAAAAAAAACTGAAGTTTTAATAACGGTTCTGAAGAAAACCGTTATTAAAAGGTAGGTTTTAATAACGGTTCTGATGAAAACCGTTATTAAAAGATGTTTTAATAACGGTTCTTCTAAAATCGTTATTAAAACTCTGGTATTTTAATAATGGTTTTCATAACAACCGTTATTAAAACTCTGGTATTTTAATAATGGTTTTCATAAGAACCGTTATTAAAACCTACCTTTTAATAACGGTTTTCTTCAGAACCGTTATTAAAACTCTCTTTTTTAACAACGGTTTTTCTCAAAAACCATTATTAAAAATGCATTTTATGCTCATATTGGTAGGTTTTTTTATATTTTTGATAACGGTTATGAACCGTTATTAAATATTTAATAACGGGCGTTTTAATAATGGTTGAAAACCGTTATTAAAACTGTAAAATAACCGTTATTAAAACTACTTTTTGGGGTAGTGCCTTTACCCCTGAAACCACCTCTACCACCCCTTTCCTCCCCTTGGCCAAAATTCCCCTGCAATGCCTCCCTTCTTCTCGTATGTTCCCTTCCTTCTTCTCCTTTTCCCATCCTTGCACCTATCTTTCCAGCCCTGTAGTCGTTGTCTTTGTAGCCCTAAGCTACTAACCTTCAACCCCTGACCACCAATTATACCCCTACTCCCTCCCTGCACCAAGCCACCACCCTCACTCCCCTCCACAAGCCCTCAACCCAACCCCCAAAGCCTTTCCCAAACTAGCCCTCATCCCTTCTCCCATCCCCCTCTTCGACCCTTAACCTCTTCTATAGTGCACATGCAACTCATGATACCATATAGTGTGAGTTTGTTGTATCCCTATGGGTAAATTTTAGTTAATTTTGAGGTATAAAAATAGTTAGCAATAGTATGTATTAATTAAGATTTTGATAAAAAAATTTATTTTTTTGATTTTCTACTTCTAATATGCTAATTTTTTATGTTATTTTTAGGTATTAATTTTTACTAATCAAAGCTCAAATATTTAACCATGGTACCGGTAAGGTTTAGTTATTGTTGGAAATAGAGTAACTATTATACCCTACTAAAATGTGTAGATATACATATGCTAGCACATTATGGTTTTTAATATGTTCAGGTCACTACAGTAAAATTGTTTAATAGTGAAGGTTAAATAAATATTAGAGACGATTAAAAACCGTCGCTAAACATTTACCGACGGTTAGATAAACCGTCGCTATTCGCACCGTCGCTAATACATTAGCGATGGTTAAAAACCGTCTCTAATGTAGATTAGCGATGGTTTTTAACCGTCTCTAATATGTATTACCGATGGTTACAAACCATCTCTAATATTCATTCATATTTTATATCATTTATTCATATTTAACTCTTCCTATGAGATAACCTGTGAAAAAATACATTAATATTAACCTGTAATGATTTATATCGGACTTTTTTCTAATAATACACATTTGGTATATATATATATATATATATATATATATATATATATATATATATATATATATATATATATATATATATATATATATATATATATATATATCATAAACCTGCATTAACAATATTTCATTGAAAGTTATATATATACTAATATATGTCCAAAATGACAGCATAGCTACATCAATGTGTAGATTACATTTGTTCGAAATGTACATATATATCAATTTAACACCTAAGGTCATCCATTACAAAATGTTGAACACAAAATATAGCCCCCCGGATCCAAATAAGTCAGTGTTTGCCTCCATTGTATATATACACCTAGGTTGATGTGTATATATGTTGGTGTCCCATGTAGTATCTTCAAATACTTCACTGTAGCAAAAAAATATATATCGATAGTTAAACAACATTATAAATGAATATAATCTAACTTTCTAATTAATTAAAATTAATTGAGAACATGAAGGAAAAATGTTGAATAGGTCTATTAAAATTAATAGCTCCAAACAATAGAAATAGAATTCAGATCTTTAGCAACAGTAAATTGATTTGAATCGTGGATGGACGGGTTAAGTGGTAATATGATGCACCACATGAATTGATTTCTGGCAAGAGTTTATGAATACTGACCCCAGGAAAAAAGAAAAAGGAAAAAAAGAAATACTTGATAACACACTAACCTCCCTTAACAAATGCTCATGGCTCAACAGAAAAGAAAACCATGCCAATTGGCATCTGCCATCCTATGTTACTACCCAATTAGGACAATGGGTATCTAAATTACCAATTGGACAGAAGCAGGAGCTGGAAGAACCATAAAAACTAGATGGAGAAGCTATTCGGAAATCATAAGCCTGAAAATGTTCATCCTCTGAACTATATTCCACCTATAATTTTCAATGGCCATATAGTTAAACTGAATGACACAGAATTGGAATAGGAGGCTGAACTATGATGATGTTCGATGGTTGGGTATGTTTTTTTGGTACTTAACCATCCTACACTAAAGTGGTGAACTATGTCTGAAAGAACTGGAATCATGTTTCAATGCCAAAAATTCACCTCCATGAGGGTGAATTCTTCCTCTTTCAGCTTAATTAAAAAGATAACAGTGAAAGTATTCTAGATAGTCCATTTTGGAGTTTTTGGATTCATCCATTGGCACTTAAATAGTGAACTGAGAAGTTTACATTCAAGCTGGAAAACTTTCTGTATTTGCTGGCATATTGGAGCAACCAATTGACTATGAATGGAAGACTCAAATGCATGTGCATTGTCACACATTTGGGGAACTGATAACTTATTGTCAGCAATTAAAGAATGAGCCTACTTAAAAAAAGGAGTGGGTAGTTGTGCAAAAGGACCTTATACCTACCCAACCTGTGGCTACTAAAGATTCTCTCAACCTGTCAATAAGGAGAACCAAAGACTGACATCAACTACTGATACAAGGCTACCTAATGATTTGCACGAGAGAGAAAAGAGCAGACTTCAAAATGCATCTAGACAGAGTCACTCACAACCCAGTATTTTGATATTCTGGAGGCATAAACAATAAGCATCTAATCCCCATGAGGTAACCATGACATGCAGCTTGACAGGAATTTAGGTGCCCGAAACCAATATATTCCTTGCTTAATGTTTGCTTCCTGGAATGTTAGAGGTTTGTATAAACCTCATAAATAAAAAAACACATCAGAAATACTAGACAAGGCAGAAAATCTCTATGGCATTGGCTTCTCCAATAGTCTAGAGATGAACCCCCAAGGCCCAACACCTCCTGATTTGGAAGATTTGGGGTTGGGGGGTCAATCTCTTATGTTTATTGATATCAGATGGGGAATATGCATTGGCTGACCCAATTTCCTCATGCTTACCCTCATTTTGACACTGCTTTTATATCTGATCACTCATCAATCAGGGTCATTTTTTTGAGTAGCACAGAGATCTAATAGGAAACCTTTTCGGTTCTATAATATGGGGACTTTGGATGCCAAGTTTGAGCAACTAGTGAAGGCTATATTGAAACAACCTATCCAAGAAAATGCAATATCAGTGTTCTAGAAAGTAAAGAGTAGTTAAAACTCAATCTGAAGTAGCTGAATAATGTGAAATTTGGTTCTATAACGCACAGAGTCACTCAAGAAGCAAAGAAGGTAAAACAGTACAGACCCATAGCTTGTTTTATTATGCAATACAAGATCATATCAAAGGTACCTACCAATAGAATGCAACAAGTGCAGCCATCCTTCAGTCATTCTTCCCAATCATCTTTTGTGACAGCTAGATGTATTGGTGACAACATCTTACTAGTTCATGAATTAGTAAGATGTATTGGTGACAACATCTTTTATATGTTTATGCACTGGTTTTGCAGCAAATATGCAAGTCTGAATTTTTCTGCACTAAAATAGGTTTATTTTCACTTCTAAAATTGAATACAAACTTATATTACATTATGAAATCCAATATAAAAAGATCATAATCAAGTGTGATAAGTTTATAAGCACTTTTGAAGGTAAATTATCCATGATATGTATTATTTTCTGCAGTAAACTTTTAGATCTAATTTTTCTACTTTTCTTGTCATTTTCTATAGTAAAGTTTTACATGGGACATATATTTCTAAGTTAGGTTGAACTTTAAATCATAGTTATAACAACATAAAGATAACCATATAGGTTCTAGAAATTAGAGGCACTGAACCAGGAAATAAAAATTATTAGACATACAAACTGATGGCTTTTGGGACCTGAACAATAACAGTAGCCAATCAAATGAATCTATGACAAAGCTGCATGATGTGAAACCAGAAAGGGAGAAAAAAATAAAACAGGAACCCTCACAGAAATATTTCCTTTTCTAAATCAGTGACAGGAACTTAGTTAGGAAAAAGCAGATAGCAAATTAAGCAACTATGCATTTATCAAATAAAATAGCTCTTAAATATGAATAATAGAATTCTCAATTTATGCACATAGAACCCTCACAGAAATATTTCCTTTTCTAAATGGTAGCAGAAAAACTAATAAAAGATAAAAAAATAGTCTATTTCCTGAAATTTGAAGGGCATACCTGATATCAACTTTTCAGTCTTTTCCACATGTAGGATCCTGTCAATACATTCCCCATGGAAAAATTAAACTTTAGATTAATAAATCATCAAAACAGTTAGGAAAAAGCAGAGATGGCTCAAGTCTTAATTAAACATACATGTGTGGTGCTACTTAAGCTCATCATTTGCTGAAAATCCTCCATTGATATACATACTCATATACATATATATATATATATATATATATATATATATATATATATATATATATATTGATATCCAAATGGGAAAAAATGACTCAATCCCACCAATCCACAAACAACAATCAAATAAGAAAACCTGACTGGTGGGAAAATTAGCTGTCCAACAGGATACCCCAGGCTAGGTTCCCAATTTTACACAACCATGGCTAAAAATTATGGCTCCACCAATTTCTTACTAAATTTAGCATATTAGTTGCAGCACCTACAATCTTCTCTGATAATAGCATCGATGGAAGCAATGACTAATGAAAACATAAAGGCTAAGCACTCTCTTTGCTCCATTCAAATATTCAGTGTATTAAATTTGAAAAAGACAGAAAATGCATACCTTCATGGGTAATTAAACTAGTTATGAAAATTTCCTAAAGTTTGAATGGCATACTTGATATCATCTTGAAGGACAGCATCCTAACACAAATTCAGCCTTCTCTACCTGTAGGGTCCTGTCAATAAAATCATTAGTTTTCTATATGTTGATACATCCGCACAAGTCTTAATTAAACATACATGTGTGTTGCTTGTTCTTCTCATCCACTCATTAACTCTTTCCATAAAAGCTGCTTGAACTTCTTTCATAGAAGCCATTTCTTCTCTAGTGGTGGTCATCTCTTCTTCAGTTTTTGGCAACTTTTCTTCGGTTTTCTACAACTTCTCTTCAGTTTTTTGCAGCTTTTCAATAGTAATAGCTAATTTCTTACTTACCCTTTCAACTTCTTCATTGGATTTTCCTACATTTTGATTACACATATCTAATTTTGACTGGGTAGCCCCATGCCCATAGCCAAATTCCCTACCGCTATGATTTTTTCCATATAGGGCTAGGATGGCTTCCTTTTCTGTATCAACTGTAGAACCTGAAAATTCAGAACTACCAGTTTTATCATTGACAAAAGCAATGGCATCATCCTATATTAAAATAGAAAAAATAAGATACACATAATCAAAATCAAATAGATCAAAAAAATTAGGATACCAGTGAGTAAATGTGTGAATAGATCAGTACTTCATACCACAAACTCTTTCGATGTTGAATTCATCGAGTAACTCCCATCATGTCTTTTGTGATTTTGTATAAACATTTCCAGGTCACCAGGCTCTCTTCCTTCTAATCTCTTCTAAAGTATCAAATAAAAATAAATCAAACAATAAGTCTAAAACGCACTTTTGTAGATTATATTTTGGTTTGTCATGAATTACTCACAAATTCATCTCTAGCAATAGCAAAACTTTTTGTTCCACGAGTATGAAAATGAGATGCTTCTTTTCTCACAGTTTCTCCTCGCTTAGCAGCACTCTAGATTAAAAAAATAATTATGTGAGTTAATATATGGCTCAAGTATAACTATATACATAGTAAAATATTTTACCTTTCCTTTATCAGAAAACCAATATTCAACAAGTTTGATCCAATGTGCCTCAGGAAGTCCTGTCTTATCCCATTTATCAATCACTTGATCTTTAGTCTCCCCAGGACGGCAATAAATAGCCTTCAACTCATACTTCCTTTGCCTTACCTTTACACAGATATTACTCAAGAAATATTTATCCATCACACTTCCCGAAGGAAGAAGAAATTTCCCCTGTATAATGAACAGAATAAGATTAATTATAGATAAAAAGAAAAATATTACTCAAGAATATTAATAAAAACCAAGAAATACCCGAACTAATTTCTTCAAATCATCTTTGAATCTTTTGTGGATATGACGCCAATCATGTTCTTCATAAGGACACCATTCAGGTTTTTTTGCTAAGTCCCCCAACCAACGATGGAAGTAATGCCCCGACTTCCTAATTGGTTGAAACATTTCATTGACATCCACTACCATCGTCTCACCATTCCTCAGATTCCAGATATCTTTCAGCTCAATTTTTCGTTGCCTTCGTGTAATCTTTCCCTCACCATCTGAATGATAAATTAGTTAAACATGGAAGTAAGAGTTACATCAAAGAAATATAATACTAAATAATGTAATGAATCATCCTTACCAATAAATTTCACGAAGTCATTATCAAATATAGTTGTGCTATTTTCACTTCTACCACTACCATTTCCACTTCCACTTCGACTACCACTACCACTTATATCTGGTGTATCATGATCACCGGCGATGTGCTCCTCATGGACATGCCCCTCTAATCCTGGAGCATTATGCAAACCACTATCAGGTGTGAATGGTAAATGTGCATTTGGAGATCCCTCACCTGATGATCTTGTATCAGCAAAAGCTCGAACAAGTGTGTTTGGTGAAATGGATGAGCCACTATCATTTGTGCAAGGATGAGATGAAGATGCATGTGAATCAGACATTAATCTCTTTATTGCATTCCTTGAGCGATACATGACTACAAAAAATATGATTTAAACACACTAAATATAGTTAGATATATCAAACTAATATAAGTATGGGCCACATAAATACTGCAATCATTAAGTATTATCAAACTAATATTATAAGTATGGTCCACCAAAATACATAGCAATTAAAACCAAATACATACACCAAAAAAAGCAAAAAGAACTACTCATCCATGTCCATCCTAGCTAAATATGTTAATAGAAGTAGAAGGAATAGATTCAGGATAAAGAAGATTAAAATCATCATCGTTTTCAATGGCATCATCTTCTCCTTCTACACGTGCTCCTAACTGATAGTTGTCTCTTGGCTTTACTTCAACAATGTGAAACCAATCTTCTTGTTTCCCATCTTTGACGTAAAACACTTGGGTTGCTTGAGATGCAAGAATGAATGGATCATCTTTCAATGTTCTGCCTGTATGAATTAAATGGTTGAAATTTACCAATGTAAAGCCATTGTTATCTTGCTTCAAGCCTCTACTTGAATTAATATTTACCCAATCACAACAAAATAATACAACTTGGCAACTCCCATAGTAACCCAATTCATAAATGCCTCTAATCCTTCCATAGTATTTTATTCCATCAGCAAATACCATCACCCCACAGTTTTGAGTTTTCCTCCTCTCATCTCTCTTTTTTGTATGGAATCTATATCTTCTTGTGATGAAAGAATTCATCGATCTAACTAATTTATTAGGTCCTCATGCCAAAGCCTTCCAAATTTGTCCACCTTCTATAGCGTCTTCAAAGTGCCGTCCCTAAAATTATATTTAAAAAATTACACCATTTATACAAAATGAAAGAGTATTTTTATACATGTTAATAAAACTACCTTTGATTGAAGCCATCCAAAAAACACTTCAATCACCCATTTTTTCTCAGTATTCTCATCAGGTCGAATATTCCTATTTGCCCGACGCTTTTCACGTATGAATTCACTAAAACCATATAAGACAATTATATTTAATAAGAACAAACTTCGAGTAATAAAGTTACACAACTATTATACTACATGTGATATTACCTATGGTGTGCATCAAAATAGTCATGTTGGATAAGCACGTAACGATGAGCTTGCTTAAGACTTAAATCATCTAAATTAAGATGATGAATCTTGCCTATCGATCGACCGCCGGTGTTGAACAAATACTTGTTAAAACCTTGAACAAATTCACCATTCCCTGGTCCTTGATTAAATACAGTTTCAAAATTTCCAAAATAACGTGAACAAAATGTCAAACATTCATGAATATTTTATCCTTCAGCTATGGTACCCTCAGGATGAGCTTTGTTACGGACACTTGATTTTAATCGTACTAAGGCCCTGCCAAATAAAACAATTAGGCCATATGACTTCAACCATAGAATTATTAAAAGCACTAAGCATGTGGATATGGAATATTACAAATATCCATACTGTTCAATAGGATACATCCATGTATAGTGAACTGGACCAATGAATTTTACTTGCTCTGGAAGATGCACAATTAGATGCACCATGCTTGTAAAAAAGCTTGGTGGAAATACTTTTTCCATGTGGCACAATGTCAAAACAACGTGTTGTTCTAAATTATCAAGCTCTTGTAAATCAAGTTCTTTGCTACATAAAGATTTAAAGAACAAAGACAAGTCTGAGATCAGTCCAACAACTTCGGTACTCATAGATGCTCTTAATGCAATTGGAAGAAAATATTGCATTAAGATATGACTTTCATGGCTTTTAAGGTTGAACAACCTTTTGTCTTTCAAACTAACACATGTTGAGATGTTAGATGCATATCCATCAGGAACTTTAATATTCTGCAAAACTGACAAGAAACGAACCTTATCACTGGCATTCATGGTATAAGAAACATCAGGTAAAACATACTTGTTGTTGGGAAGTTCGATTGAATGTAAATTTTGTCGTATCCCAATATCCTTAAGATCCATGTGTGCTTCATAACTGTCTTTTGATTTCCTGTCAATACCCCGAAATGTTCCTAACAAATTATCACATATGTTTTTCTCTATGTGCATGACATCCAAATTATGACGGATGAGGTGATGTTTCCAATATGAAAGATAAAAAAAATACTTATTTTCTTCCAATTATATGGCACAGGGCTATCATAAACAACTTCCTCCTCCTCCTCCTCCTCATCTATGTCCTCATTAATCTCTAAGACTGGTGGATGCCTAACAGTAGATTGAGAATATCTTGTACGTTAATTTGATGACTTGCCATAAACATGATTGATAACATCCATTTGCCTACGAATAGCAACTCCTGAAGGTGTAGGTGGAGCCCTATCAACCTCTATTGTTCCATCAAATTCTGAAGGTTGAAACCGAAATAAGTGATCATCTGGTAACCATCGTCGATGCCTCATATAGCAAAATTTTCTACAAAATTTTAGCCATCTTGAAGAAGTAGCACTTCCACAACATGGGCAAGCAAGTGCACCCTTTGTACTCCACCCTGATAAATTTGCATAAGCTGGAAAATCATTTATAGTCCATATGAGAGCAGCTCGTAATTGGAAGTTTTGCTTCGAAGCTACATCAAATGCATTGACACCCTCCCACAACTACCTTCACTCACGTATGAGAGGTTGCAAATACACATCAATGTCATTACCTAGCCCCTTTTACCCTGGTATAATCATCGACAAAATAAATGATGATTGTTTCATACACATCCATGGTGGGAGATTATAAGGAACTAGAATAACAGGCCAAGTGCTATGATTGGTGCTCAATGTTTGAAATAGATTAAAACCATCACTAGCAAGTCCAAGACAAATATTGCGAGGATCGAGAGCAAAATCAGGATAACGATCATCAATATCTTTCCATGCTAAACCATCAGCCGGATGTCATAATTTCCCATCTTTCACACGATCTCTATTATGCCATCTCATATTCGTGGCCATCTTTGATGACATGTATATTATTTTTAGCCTCGGAATCAATGGGAAATACCGTAGAACTTTCCTTGGTTTTTTCCTTCTATTAAGATCTCGCTCACCCTCATCACTGCAATCCATGTCAATCGGATTCTCCCAACGTGAAGTCTGACACACCAAACAATTGTTCAACATTGTCCTATCATTTCTTCCATCATTCCAATATAACATGCATTCATTTAGACATGCATCAATCTTTTCATATCTAAGACCCAATTCATTTATCAACTTTTTTGCTTCATACCAAGAAGATGGAAATGGACACAACATAGGAAATGCATTGGACATCAGTTCAAGCAGCATAGTAAAAGATTTCGAAGACCAACCGTTCATGCTTTTCAAATGGCACAAGTGCAAAATGAATGATAGTTTTGAATAATTATTGCACCCAGGATATAATTCTTCCTCACACTACTTTAGCAACCTATGATAGCAAACTTCTTCATCACTAGGAGTATTCATAGGTTGGTTTTCAGGTAAATTATCACAACCATGGGAATAATCATCGAATCTTGCTTGAAGTGGACTTGAAGATTCAATGGGATGATTTTCAATTCCTTGATCTAATACTCCAAATGCATCTCTCATAAGTGCAGGAATTTCATCTCTATCCTCAATGTTTGGCCTAATGTCATCCATACTAGTAGACACATCATTAGACGGTTCCCATATTGGTTCTCCATGAAGAACCGAATTGGTGTAATTTTTTAGAAATCCATTTTTCATAACATGACTGGTGATCACATCAACCAGATAACGATATCTATTATAACACTTTCGACATAGGCACCATATTTTTCCATTTATAGCCGCCTTAGAAGTTGCAAGCTTTAAAAAACTATCAAATCTTGCTAGAAACTTGGTACTAGTCCTGTTTGAATCTATCCAACTTTTATCCATGATAAAATATATTCCCAATTTACCTGAACATTTCAAATGCATCAATGAATCAATAAAAATAATAACTTTCTTTCTATAAATTAAAACTTCTTAGATCTAGAATAACTAATACCATCCAGCATTCATAAGCATGTCATATAAATTTCAGAACTATGTTTGAGAATAATATAATTATAAAACACAATAATAATATAATTATAAACTAAGACATTTCTTAATTTGGCCATTGTATTAATTGACATGATGAATTTCAAGAAATATATGAACTAAGTAACAAATGTACATGATTGTTCACATTCTGGCCAAAAATTACATATGCTCATTATTTGTATATGCTTATTCTAATTGACGGATTAAATTTCCAGGAAATATTAGTCCAATATATAGATTTCAAAGTCAATTTCTTAAAATATATATATAAATGCTACTCAAATTCAGAGTGTAGAGAAGAAGAATTATACGTCAACAGCACAAAATTATGCAGAGTCAATATAATTTTTAGATAATGCTAGAGACCAATGGTTCCCTAATCCTAGTGTTAAATAATAAATATTGTGGTTCTACATTCCTCTTTTTTTAATTCCTTATACTGGTATATCATACCATAGTAATGGCCATATTCATCTGATCTTTCTTCCGAATTCGTTGCAATTAACAGCAGCAACAAAACCAACTAATAATGGTGCAAGTAACATATATACACGAGCTAATGCTGTAACTAAAACCAACAAAACCAACCAATGTAACTACAAATTAGGGAGAAGCTAATGTTGTAACTTATAATTAGGGCTTCGAATTTACCTGTAACCCAATTACACGAGCAGCCGGGTGGCGATGGGAGAGAGAATCAAGCCACGGAAGGAACAGGCAAGGTTGAAGCAGGGTGGCAATAGGAGAAGGAATGCTGAAACAGGGCGCATGAAATACCTCGAAAATTTCTAATTTATAAATTATATTTAAAATAGGTTTTATTAGAAAATTATTTAAATGAATTACTTTTATTAAAATAAAATGGGTATTTAATTAAGAAAATTCAAGAAGAGATTTATAATTATTTTAATTAGGAGGAATTTGGGTATTTTAGCTAATTAAGCATTTTATTTAAAGAAAAAGTTAATTAAATAAATTATTTTATTTAAAATAAGAAGGAGAAAATAGTTTCAAAATTTTAATAATTTTATAAGTAATTTAATTGGAGAAAACTAAGGTGTTTGCTAATTAAAAAGGAATTTATGAAAAAAATCCCTTAAAAATCCTAATTTAGCCTAAAAATAAATTTAAATATTAAATTGTATACTCCAAATATTTTAAATAATTTAAATATCCCATATTATTATTTTCCTTTTTTTTCCCTTCTTCTTTTTCCTTTTCTTCTCTCTTTTTCTTTCTTCTTTTCTTTTTCTTTTTCCTCCCCTTCTCCCCGTTTGGGCTGCCCCTTTCCGCGGCCCAATCCCCTTTCTTCTTCTCCTTCCCGCGGCCCAACGTCGTTCGGCCCGCCCTCGCACAGTGAAACGCAGCGTGTCGCCCCCCCGTTCCGCCAAAACGCTACGCCCCGATAAATGAAATAATCGTTGCCTCCAGCTAATCTCGACGCTGCGTTTTTCCCATGAATTAGCCAAAACGACGCATTTTGGTAGAATCTTTTGACCGTCGCCGAACTGGCCGATCTTTCCCTTCTTTTCTTTTCTCCCGGACCGCCGGTCCAGCCACCCTCTTCTTCCTCCTCGCGTGCCCGACCTGCCACAGCGCCGCCACCTGCATGCCGACTCCCCTTTTCTGCCCTGTCGGCCACCCTCCCTCGACCAGCCGACACCCCCAGCACCCCAGGCCGCCGCACCCTTTTCCCCTTCTTTCCCCGACCAGCCTGCAAGTCTGCCATGGCATACCTGCGGCGGTCGCCACCACCGGCCGGCGTGCCCTGAGTCGCCGCCTGACTGTCCTTCCTTGTTTCCCCCTCGATCCTCCCAAATCCCGGCCTATAAATACCCCATGAACCCCCCAGCGTTGGCCACACACAAACCACCCAACCCAGCAATTCTTCCTTGCGCCTCCTCCTCTTCAGATCACCGCCCCGTCGCCGCCGCCCATCTCCGCCGCCCGAACCACCCCCGAAACTCCTCCCTGCAACGCCATCCACCCAACCAGGCCTCCCTCACCCCTCTGGTCGCTCTGCACGCGCCGCCCCAGGCGTGCAAAGCACCCTTCCCGACCAACCGCACCTCCAGACCCAGCCACCCTTCTCGCCGCCGCCCACCACCGCGCCGCCACTTCTAGCACCCCCTCTACCTCCCAAAACCACCCGGAGAGCTTCCCCGACCTCCCTAGACCACCGTTTTCCCCTGCCCCCCCCTCTCCTCTTCCTTCCTTTTTCCTTCCACCTCTCCTCCACCCTCTTCTCCCCCAGCGCCGCCGCCGTGCACCGGGCACCACCACCTGAGCCACCAACACCCTAGGTAGTTATCTAAACTCCCCAACCCCTAAACCTTTATTATATAAGTGCTAATTATTTTAGTAGCAAAAAATTAATATTAATTTTACTATTATTATTATTATTATCACTATTAATATTATTACTAGAATTATTAATATTACCATTATTATTATCACCATTATCATTATTATTATTACTATTGGTATTATTATTACTATTGTTATTATTATTATTATTATTATTATTATTATTATTATTATTATTATTATTATTATTATTATTACACCTAACCTTGAAACATTTATAACTATTGGTCTTACTAATACTAGTGGGCCATAACCTTAGTATTTTATTTTAACATCATAATCGCCATTATTATTGCTAGTATTACTATTATTATTATTATTATTATTATTATTATTATTATTATTATTATTATGATTTATTATTATTATTATTATTATTATTATTACTATTATTATTAATATTACTATTATTACTATCATTATTATTATTAATATTATTATTATTAATATTATTATTATTAATATTATTATTATTCACTATTATCATTATTATTAGTAACATTGAACTACTACCGTTAAACAATAAGTGTTATTAAAATTACTTTAAATTATTGTAGCTACTTTTATTAGTAGTAGCTTGATTAACTACTTTGAGAATATTAACCATACTCCACTTATAAAAGTAACATTACTAGTCTTCACCCTAATGGTAAGGTAAAGAGTAGGGGTTAGATAGAAAAGAATAGTGTTTCGGTCGGAGGAAAAGTAACCTCAATTTTCCCTCTTATAGGCGAGTCAAGTCGACACTCGGAGGAGGCGTAGGAGCGTGCTCCAAGACCGGTGTCGTGCTAGGTAAGGACGAGGCTAAGGCCAACTGTGTGTATTGTATGTTTTACCTGCCTTGTATGCCGTATGCGGTTGTGTGCTTTAATTTATATTTTATCTGTACATTTATGTAGCGCAGCTTGGACCCGAGGTATGTTTCCGTACTCTGGCTTATATGTACTAATATGGCATGATACAAGGATGATATGGTGTGATGTGACATGCATGCTAGGATGTTTTGATGAGGAGTTGTGGAGTGGGGGCTTTGAAAGAGAAAAATAAGCAAATAGGAAAACCGAAGGGAAGTACGTTGGCTAACGCGGGTAAGAATGACCTACGCAAGTTATGATTAACGAATGGATGGGAAAAAGGGGGGATTAAATAAATAGGAGAGTGGAAGAGAGTAAAGTTGCTCGGGAAACACTAGGGTTTGCATGGGAATGATAGAGTTGGCATGGTGGAAGTGTTAGGGTTTGCATGGGGTGGTTAAGGTCCGCATGGGGGCAAACCTTACGTATGGAAAGTTACTTTGGGGCGTAGGGAAGGTCATGGAAAGGTGTTTGGGAGTATTGGAGGCTCGAGGTGAAAAATAGTACGTGGGATAAAATAAGGGTACATAGGGACCGACTAGGGCTTGGGATGGAAACCCTAATTTGAGGAGGTGGAGAAGAAAAGGGAAATAATAAGAATTTATGAGGAAGAGTGAAGTATGTGGGGGAGTTGAGTTGAGGGTCATGATTTGGGTTTTTGATGCGAGAAGTATGTTAAATACAAAGGGTGTTAGTGGCTTAATATAAGTGTAGGAGACAGTTCGGTAACCTAAACCGAGTGAGGATATAGATAAGATGGATGTGTGACCTGTGTCCTATGTGTTGTGGATGCCTTATATGAATGTTGTGTTGTATTATAAATGTCGTTATCTTACTTGTTTCATGGGTAATGTGGCTTGGAAACAAGACATGTACTTATGTTTTTATTAACATGTGATAGTACGATTATGTTGTCAGTTTGATGTGATTTGTTGAGAACTCTAGCCATGCATGCCAACGATATGTCCTCGAATAAGATACATTAAGACACTAACGACTTACAGCGAAAGATGTTGAGCCGAACCCAGACCGTTCCACCGGCTATAATAGTGGCAGGGTATCTTACCCTCGCGACCGTTCCACCGGCTATAATAGTGGGGGATTTCGTGCTCAACAAACACAAAAGGGTAAAAGTGATAAGACATGGAAAAGATATAAATGGTTACAGTTGAATACCTTGTGAGGCGGAGCCAAACCGGTCCACCGGCTATAATAGTGGCAGGGTATCTTACCCTCGCGACCGTTCCACCGGCTATAATAGTGGCAGGGCATGGCCCTCGCGACCGTTCCACCGGCTATAATAGTGGGGTTCCCGCACTCACATGGTTTGGATAAGATGATGATCGATTATACCCAGAGACCTAATTAAAGAAAAATATTATCTGAGTCGTAACCTGTGTGTTTATGTGTGTTATCGCATTCTATCTACGCATCTAAGCTATGTCTGCTATGTTATGTATCTTTGTGTGTGGGCCTTAGCGCGTCTGTTACCTTACTCGGTACGTAGCGTACTGATCACCCGTTTCATGGGTGCTGCTCATTCCCACGAGCAGGAGATCCCTTTGATCTTGTGCAGGTAGGAGACCATGTCTTCGATGCCTATGATACCTACGAGGCATCGGATGGGGCAGAGCGTTGAGCTTAACCTGGCTTGGGGATCGAGAACGAGTTGGCCGGATTCCGTTTTAGACTTCCTATTTTCTTTATTTAACTGTATTTCGTTCTATGCTTTATATTTGTGATTCGCGTTTTTAAGTTGTAATCTTAAACCGTACCCTAAGTTGTATTTTTCAACGATATCCTAACTGATGTTGACTCGTGTTTTCGTGAATGGCCTATGTTAATTACGTACTTATGTTTTGCTGATGGTTTAGTTAGCCTTAGCACTTAGTATCGGAGCGGTAAGAATGAACCGGTCTGGTGCTAAGTGTGGCGGTAATACCCCCAAGTTTATGGTTTTTAATTCTTCGCTTCCGCTAAAACTTTTGATTTAAACGAAATTTTTCAGTAGTAAATTTGGGGGTGTTACAGCGCATGTTTTACTAATTCAAAAGGAAAGAAGGCAAACGGGAAGGGGGAGAAGGGAGCAAGATGCGCGTAAATCAGACATTAGCCGGCAATTATAATGGGGAGGGAACAAAGCACGGGAGGGAGAGGGTGCAGCTGAAATTTTTGACTGGGAGGGCGGGTCAAAATTACCGACGGTTTAAAACCGTCGGTATATTAGCAACGGTTACCGACAGTTTAAAACCGTCGCTAATATACCGACAGTTTTAAACCGTCGCTAATGTTAATATTTTTTTTACCGTCAATGACGGTTTTGTAAACCGTCGTTAATTAAATGTCCCTATATACCGTTTTTCCTGTAGTGGGTGCATGATATATGATGTTAAGTATGCGATGATTTATAGTATATGTTGGTTGTTGGAATGAAAAGTATATTAATTTATGTGTTATGTGTAGAAATGATGCTTAAGGAAGGAGCCTTATTGTTAATGACAATGTTAAATACATGTGTATGACATGATAAGCTAATGTGGCTATTTGTTGCATAGATAATGTCAATATGAGTCCTAGGGGTATTTTAGTAAATTTTCTTGTATAAAAGGTATGGCTATAAGTATATATATATATATATATATATATATATATATAGAAAGAGGGCCATGCGCGTACTATTTTTTTGGTACAAACGTAGGAACAATTCCTGGCCATTTGATCTAAATTAGATCTAACAGCCATAAACATAAGGGTGATAAAAACACGCGACCTGTTTGTTTTTCCTTCACCAACATCCAACCCTCTCTACCCTGCCCCATTCTGTTTCGGCTTTCGCCATTCGCACTCGACCCCCAGACTCCATCGCACCTCTCTCCCTCTCCATCGCCCTCGTCTCTCCATCTCTCCATCGCTAGTTCTGCCTCTGCATCTCTCCATCGACCTACTCCTCCCATTTGCTGATAGATCGAGCGAAGTCCCCGACCTCCCTCAATTTCCACTCATCATCTACTCCGACAAGCTTCGTAGACCAGTAAACGGTAGCAAGATTTGCCAGCGCGAGCTCAGCCACTGTTCTCTTCGACCAGACCTCAGCTCCTTCATTCTTCAAGCTTCCTCTACCTCCTCTTGACTTCAACCGCACTACACTACCACATAGGAGACAAGGAGAAGCAGTACACGGTGGCATCGCAACATCAGCAGGAGCACAACGGTATTCGATTTTATGTTCTTTTTTTATGGTAAGAGGGTCAATTAATATGTCGCATAATCCGATCTTAAATATAGTTCTGTGTTTTGGGAGTAACTATAGTCGACTCGGATATGTTTGAATGCCAACAATAATAGGCTTAATCAATTGTAGATGTGCTGCGTAACTTAAAATTAGTGATTTCGAAGTTTCAGTCAAGAGGTGGTATTTTTTATTCTCTTTCGTTGGTTCTTATATGTTTTTTGTAATCATTTTTTTATGGCAATGTTGATACTCTAATTGTTGATGCTGATTGTATGTCGAGAATGTTGTATTATGTTATGGATGGAATAATTATCAGTGCTGATTGTTTGGTGGTTGTAGGTTAGTCTGATTAATTATGTGGATGGATTAATGTTGTTGTACATGAATGGTAATAATGATCTGAAAGTAGTCTGTAATTAATTAAATTTCAGGCTTTGAATTTGGCCTGGAGGATAAGAAAATCAAATGCAGAAACACTGAAGATTTGTGCTGGTGGTGGTGCAGGCTGGGCAGGGCAAGCAGGGGTGTCCTATTTTGGGAGAGAGGGTTAGGGAGGTTAGTTTGAGGCAGGCAAATTTTTGCAGGTTAGTTTGAAAGGGTAGGAACCAATATATATATATATATATATATATATATTAATTCCTTACTTCAAATTGTAACTAATGTAAATGAAAGACCGCAGTTAGATGTACTTTTTTTTCAACTTCATGAAGGTATTGGTCATTGGTGCTTTTCATTGTAGTTTAGATGATAGTATAAGGTTTCTTTTCAAACTTGTATAAGGTTTAATTTAAGAAATTGTCAAATTTCAAATCAAGGAAGATTTTTTTCCCTTCTCATATTGTAAAACTAAATGAATGTATATTTGATTAGTATGTTTATGGTTTACATGGTACTCAAATAGAGCTATTAAAACTAGTACTCAAATAGAGTGAATCAAATAATTCACCTCCGTTAATCCCCTTTCACCTCAATACAAATACACTATTAATAATTTTATTTGATAACAATCTATATATAAATTCGGCTAGAATTAAAAGTTAGATAATTATACCTTGGCTGAGGTAGCAGACAAAGTGAGGATAGGGAGAGAAAAAGGCATATATTATAATGATAATTTTTATTATTATCATAATAAATAAATAAATAAAACTTATGATAATTATACAAATAATAATATTTAATAATCATAGAAATTTAATTATAATACAAAAAATAACTATGGTTTATAGTAAAAATAAGATATAATAATAATGACTTTATTGTAAGTAATTATTAATCATTGCATTGTAATAATTTTATTTCATCACTGTCGGTAAATAATAAATATTTTTATTGCTGTAACTAATATTTATTAAATTTATTATTCTTATATATTGGAAATATTATTTTGTTTTAAATATTGTCATCATTAGTATTATTAGCTATTATTTATTATTATATTGAAACAACAGCTTACCCTTTTTGAGTGTAGCTGTTATATCAACAAACAAAAAAAATCGTCTTTATAGCGTGTGCCTTTTATCTTTTTTTTTTTTTTTAAGAAAAAAGAACCATAAAAACGTTGAAAAATATGACAGTATGGGGACAACGTCGCGCCTGTACTACGTATTACTTTCTGTCCGACAATACAATGAGCGGGACCTGATTCACATGTATTGAATAATGGATAAAAAAATTGGACAGAAAAGCTACCCGATCACTTATAATGGGAAAACCTAGAATCTTACGGGTCACTGGTACACAATATTATACGTGGACGGAAACGGAAATATAGAAGCATAAACGAGAGTAGGAAAAAATGTAGACATATCAGTTTTTAAAATATTAAAAAACGGAGATCGAAGAAAATATGAAATTTTTTCATTAAAATATATATTAATTATTTATTATAATTATTATATTTCCTTTTTTCAAAAATAATAAAAATCTATATATATATATAAATATAGTAGTGAGTTATCAATATTATGCAAAAGTAGGGATGAAGACATAAAAATGAATACGAGTGAAAATATATTAAAATTAAATCAATCAACCCTGTCTAGGTCTAGTATATTGTCAAATCAATGATGTATTAGGATCACTAAGGGTTTGTTTGGTTTATTAAAAATAAGAAGAAAAGGAAAATAAAAAGAAAAGAAAATAAAGAAAAGAAAATAAGAGAAATTAAATTTCTTTTACTCGTTTGGTTGTAGAAAATATAATTCTTGAAAAGTATTTTTGATGTTTAGTTTTACAGAAAAAAAAATTTCGAGGAAAGTTGATTATTATTGTTTAAATACTTTTATATATTTGATTAAAATTAAAATATTATATTGATACATAAAAAATTTCTTAAATTTTTTAATGTCCGGGTAGCTAGAAAGCATCTTATCATAATCCTAATATAAAAGATAAATAATTCTAAGTTTGTAGATAAATAAATGCATTGTATCGACTAAATAGAACGCTCTTCAAAATAAGTTCACGGTGAGATATAATGTTGCGGTATGTTTAGATCAATGTAACTTTCGATTGTATAGATTTTAGTATGTGGGTGTAAATATATATATATATATAAAGAAAATATTACTAGTAGTAATATTTACTACTTACTTTCAATTACTTTCTCCGATAAATTATTTATTTATTTAATAAGTGTCGGATCTATTGTCATACCATGAGGTTCACTCCAAAAACAATCACCTCAATTCGGTTCATAATTGCAACACTGAATAAAAATAAAAAAATAAAAAAAAAATTGAAATTTGATGCATCAGGCTTCGATGGGCTTAGTAATCAAATAACACATATTTAACTTTCAGTAAGAAATTCTGAAGAATAGGCAATCATACTCATCAATATCCATATATGGGTTCAGGGCGGCTATAATTATACAATAAAATATCAGTACCGCAATTGTGTATCAGCTGCAATTTTGAAGTTTTTTGGTCGGTCGCGACACGAAATTCCAAAAATGCAACCATTTCATAAAATCACATATTTATTGTCGTGATATCGGCAAAATTTTAGATATCGGCCGATATTTTACCCATATTAACTGATATTTATTGATATTTGTTGTGTAAAAGAATTAACCGCGATATCCACAACATATAAAATATCATTCACGACACCCTGACCGTAATCACGGCTTTATTATATGGCTACAATTAAATAGTAGCAATTTTTTTATATATGCTCATTATCGAGTTATTATTATTATTAGTAATATTATTATGTTTTTTTTTTGAATTTGGGCTAACATTAATTCTTCGAAATAAGTGTTGAGTATAGCCAGCTAAAATTTTTCTCACTAGTTTTATATTTTCCTTGGGTTTAATGGAGGAAAATATACTAGTATAGCTTTCTTTTACTTTTTCTTTCTTATTTTCTTTCCATATTACTTTCTGCTCAACCAAACAACTGATTTATATTTTCCATGTGATTTTCTTTCCTTTCCTCATGATTTTTCTAATAACCAAATAAAGCATAAATATTAGAAAAATCTCACTAAGCAAATATTTTAATCTTTGGTGGGCCAAGCTCCAGCACCCAAAGACTTCCCTGATCTAGCTGAAAAGCAAGCCATGGACTTCCCCATGCATCATGAACAATAATATAAAATAAAAGAAAATGGGGACACAAAAAATGTAATCTTTTTATTATTATAATAAAAATAATAATTATAATTATAATATAAATAATACTAATAATAAATTTATTATACTTTTATACCATAATTTTTTATAATTTATTATTATTATTTTATGTCACTTAATCATTAATAAAATTTTAAATTTATATATATATATATTAAATTTTAACTTGAATTTAAAATATAGATATACAACATTACCCAGCAGGTACACACACACTCCTATATGTCTTAAATTATAACAGCTTTGAGCTTTCTTCCAACTGTCGTGTTCTCTCTCTAATTTTTTTTATTATTATTTTCTTCTTCTCAAACTCCATAGCTCTATCTAGGGCTGGAAATGAGCTAAGTCAGTTCGATATTCGGCTCGTTAAAAGCTTGGTTCGGCTCGTTCATTTAGTTAAATGAACCTTGCCCGAGCCTCACTTTTAGGCTCATTTATTAAACGAGCCAAGCCCGAGCTCCAAAAAGCTAAGCTCGGTTTATTTTTTGGCTTTGGCTCGTGAGTTCGGCTCATCTTGTTAAAAGCTTGGTTCGGCTCATTCGTTTAGTTAAATAAGCTGAGCCCAAACATCATTATAGGCTTGTTTAATTAAACGGGTTGAACCCAAGCCTAGGGGTATTTGGTTCAACTTGGTTCGTTTACAAGCCTAGCTCCATCCCTCTTCCCCAGCCCATGTGCTAGAAGAGTCCAACATGTACGTCTTTTTTCTCTAGCTTCATTTATTGTCTCCCCTCTAAGACTGACCTGTGAAGACCAAAATTTTTTTGGTTTCATAGATTCTTTGTCCGCCAAAAGCATAAATTGCACAATAAAATAACTATAAGGATTTTTATGGTGTTATGGTACATTGCCACGGGAAATGGAAATACGAGGGATCTAAACCTATGATATATTATTCTAGTCTTACTCTTTTAGATCAATTTTTATGGTGCCATGGACAGGTTGGAGAAGTAAGTGGAAGCCTCGGTCACCCACAAGGAGATGCAAGGACAAGTTAATTCCCTAGCCACCAAGGTCTGTGAGGAGATGATGGAGGCCCATCACAAACACATGGCAGATATGATGACCCACATGGACTAGTTAATAATGGAGAACGTTGTCCTGAAGGATCAGCTTGCCAACATTGAGTCCGAATGTGCCTGAAGTAGAGAGGCAGTATCCCACAGAGTTGGAAGCTCAAGAGGGCTCATGTAGATGTCGGATACACCTCAACCTCAGAAGTACAAGGGTTTGAAGAATGTAAAAGAGATTGACAACTTCCTTTAAAACATTTAAAGGTACTTTTCTACTATCTATTTACTTGATAATCACATAAAAAATACTTAAGCTATCCTTTATCTTGAAGAAGATGCTATGCTATAGTGATGTGCTCGTCACCGAGATATTTAGTGGGGTTATTGTGTAATAAGCACGTGGGATGAATATAGGGTGGACCTGAAGAGGCACTTCTACATGGCTAATGTCGAGTTAGATGTAATGAAGAGACTCTGGAATCTCAAGCACATGGGAACCATCAAGGAATATATCAAGGCATATAACTCGTTGATGTTGGAGATCTCTGACATGCCCTAGAAGGAAAGGTTGCTATACGTTATGGACGGATTGCAATCATGGGCGGAACAAAAGCTAAGGAGGAGGAATTTTTAAGATCTTTCCACAGCTTATCGGAAAGTCGAGTCCTTGATTGAGTACAAGTCTAAAAAGAGGGACAAGGGCTGGAAAGATAGCTCCAACAAAGGTGGGAGAGGCAAGCCCCACAAGTTTGGTCCAAAGCACCACGAATCCAAGGATAAGGTCAAGAAGAAGGATCATGGAGGTAAAGAATTCTCAAATTTCAAACTAGAATGCTCCATGTATGGTGGTAATTACTTCCTTCAAGATTATCCTAAAATAAGGCTCTAAGTACCATGATAGCAGGCCAAGATGAGAAGGAAAGCTCTAGTGAAGCTCAAAGGGGGTCCTTAATCCTAACCAACTCCATCAACTCCAAGGCAAAGGAACAAGCCAATGGGTTGATGTACGCAAAGGTAAAGATGAAAGGTGTCACTAGCAAAGCCTTGGTGGACACCGGAGGTTCTCACAACTTCCTCATTCCAAAGGAGGCACAAAGGATAAATCTCAAAGTCACTCGAGAGCTAGTAAGAATGAAAGCTGTCAACTCCAATGCTAGACCCATCCTTAGGGTAGCTTATTGAGTCCCGATAACCCTTAATTCATGGTAAAGAAGGGTAAACTTCATGGAGACAGAGATGGATGACTACGACATAGTGCTTGGTATGGAGTTCATGTATGTGGGAGATTCACTCACCTTTCTGGGAGATAGCACCGTGCACTTGGAGAAGGGGCAATAGTACCACGTTGTTCCCTTGTTATGAGCAAATGTGGAGTCACATTCAGTATAAAATTTTGATTGCATTTGGTTATACATATACATAAGTTACTTTGATAGGTGATTTTTTTAATGGAGCCTCAAATGATTAAATATTAGGTGTGTATTAGTCAAATAAAACCCATATATAACTGAATATATAGCTAAACTAGATAAATATTACAAAAGAAAGTTTAATTTTTTCATCCAACTCGTCAAGTTTGAGTCTTATCTTTTTTATTTCATTTTTCCTTTTTCCCTTATGCTTTTCTATTTCTTCTTTATAGGTTGTTTTTTTTCTTCTTAAATGTCCTCACACTACTATTTTCTATATGTTTAAATGATATTTTTGCTTCAAAATAGATAAGAAATAAATATCTAGGAAGTAGCTAATAATGCAAAAGAAAAGTTTGTTAATAGGTCTTTATACTTTAGATTGATATGAAAATTATTCATTGTATACTTGTAGTTTCCTCCCTATTTTGCTTACTTGTTATTACTTGGATGAATATTAATCAGCATATTAATTGTGCTCTCATTGCCATTGATACAAAATTGTAACGTAGAATGTTGACATTAAGATAAAAAAAAAATATGCGGATCTTATACTTAAAATACAATAACATGCAAGAAACTTAGTTATACATAATCTAAGCATTATCAACTTTATTAGATAACAATCTATAAATAAATTCAACTACAAAAGAAAAATTAAAAAGATGAAAATTTGATCTAATCCATATTAATATAAGCATTAATTTCATTAATTTCACCACATGATGGATTGGATTTGACTGTGGTAGGGGATAAGGTGAGAAGGGTGGGAGAAAGAGGTAAATTATTATTTATGATAATAAATAAATTAAACTTCTAATTATTATTATTATTATTATTATTATTATTATGGTAATTTAATAATACAAAAAAGCTATGGTTAATAGTAAAAACAATAAATAAAAATGATGACCTTATTGTTAGACCGTCTGCAACGGAGGTGCAAAAAATTTTTTGCATCCGTTGATTCAATGCAAAGCGCTGCATGACTGCATCAGTAGTGCAAAAGGATCAAAATATGTGAAGAAGCGTAAGAAATTGATCCGATGTAAAAAAAATTATTAGAAAAAAAACAGTATAAAAGTTATCCGATGCAAATTAATCTACAGCAGTACAAATTTTTTTTTTTAAAAAAAAGTATATTAAATTTTTTTTTTTTACTCTTAGTGCTTCACTGCAGGCTAATTTTGAAAAATGAAACCATAAAAGCAAGAACTAAGAACCCGAGCGGACCCCTCCCCATTTCCTTTTGATTTGAAGAAAGCGTTTATCATATATTATTATCATAACTCTACTATTTCTTCTCTCTCTTCCCGTCCTTTTTCTACAGAACCAAACCCCCGACCTCCTGCCTCCTGCTCTCTACCTCTTCGATCTCCAGATCCGCCTTCACCAGGCAAAGTCTGACAGTGCAACCACCCCAGACACGGATGACGACGACGCTGACGAGCACCAGTGACGAGAGGTAACAACAGCCTGCGCGAGCAGGGGAGTCTCGGCTCAACCCCGATCCAGCGCTCCTTGCTTCGTCCACCGCCGGAGCACGATGCCAGCTCCACTGACACACCACAACCCCGCCTCCAGTAGTCCGCCATACCCGAAGCTCCAGGAGCCAGGGCAAGGAGCTGCAGTGATGGGCACCAGCAGCGACCGGCAGCAGCAGTAGGTCGTGCTGCCAACCACCACCTCCTCCAGCGTCTCTCGGTCACCGATAAATTGCCCCCGACCTCCGGCGATGTTCTACCGGTTCTTACCCGTTACATTTTGCAGATTTCAGTTAGTGTAAATTTTACTGAAATCTTAATTTTGATTTTGAATTGTTTTAGATAAATTAGACGTCATTACTAGTCTATTGATCTTCAAATTTGAAGAAAAAAGAAGAAATAGTAGATACTAATTATATATACTAAGGAATAAATAAAAAAATATTTTTTTTATCATATATAACATGAAAAATGTGTTTCTCTTCAAAATATCTTAATTAACTACAAGAATAAGATAAGATTGGATAATATGAATATGGGAATGAATTTCCAAATAATAACTTTAAAATATTTTCAACATATTATCACATGAATAAATATCATTAGCAGGAAGAAATTTATTTTTCCACATGTGTCCTTAGCGGCAATTTTCCCACCGTGTTATTTTGAGGGAAGATATTTCTTATTACAAACAATTATATCATTGGTATTGGTAAAAAAAAAATCCTTAGTATTCTTTTCCTTGAGATTTTTTATTATAATTATTGGAACAAAAAAATTGGCACCACTTAATATCGGCTATAATATCATAGGTATTAAGCATTATTTTCCATTTCTATAATATCTCCAAATTGAACGGAGTGTTTAGATGATTGATGTGGCTACTTATACCAACATATTATACCATCATTTTGGTAATTCTATCCTAAGAACTCCAAAATTAATCTTGCCGGTTGTGGAGTAATTTTTAGAATGGACGACCCTCTTGAAAATCTTCAGAATTTTTCTTAAGAAACATGTGAGTGGGAGAAAAGTGTGCCAAAAGGATTCATGTGTAATCTATAGGGCCAACCGATTAATTCAAAAGTACTCTAGGGTAGCCCCTATATGCTCGTATTACTTGGAGTATTAGAAATGATATCAGAGCAAAACCGTAACTGTGAGCTGAACCTAAAAGAGTTAGTTAATCACCTAGCGAGACAATTCTTGGGATAAAACTTTATTGAGATAGTTAGTGGTTGAAGCGCAATGAGGATGTTACATTCTTTGAGTGAGGGTGAATGTAATACCCCTAAATTGAGTAGAGTGTTATAATTATTGATCTAACTACTTATATCAACATGATATACCATCCTATTGGTGATTCTATCCTAAGAACTCTATAATTAATCATGTTAGCTATGGAGTAATTTTTAAAATAGGCGATCATCCTGGAAAGTTTCAGAAACTTTCGGAAAATGATTCTAGAAGCGTGTGAGTGGGAAAAAAGTGCATTGAAAGGATTCACATTGATCTATGGGGCCAGCCGATCAATCCAAAAGTACTTCAAGGTAACCTTCTAGTACTTGTATCACTCGGGGTGTTACAATTTCTTTCAAACAAAAATATATTCATCATCTGACTTAACACCAATGAATAATCATCGATATTAAGTCTTATCCCTAACAATTATGCATCGATGATATTAAGATTATTGTTGTAAATCCATTTTCTTGTAGTGCAATAGGTTATTCTATATAGATTTTTTCCTCTAACTCACCATTAAAAAAAGGGTTTATTTACACCCATTTAATGTAATACAATACCATATATAACAACTAAGGCAATTAGTGTAATATCCCAAATATTATTTAATGTTAATCCTAATTAATTTTATATTTTAACCTAAACCTTAAATATTAGCCTAATTAGTTTGTTAATATTTTAATTGTAAACCCAATTATATATCAATATGATTTTGATTTCCGTTTGAAGATATATATTTCAGTTTTGTCACATGTTTTGATTTTTCATATTTTAAATTTATTTTCAAATATAACTTCATTATGTGACTATGACTTTATTTTGATGTCATATTTTGTTGACAAAATAAATTGTTCAATTTTGTAAAATCCTCTCTATATTAGTAAAATTATTGTAATGATTTGTATCCCATTCAAATATTTTTGTCTTTGAATGTATATGTTTTGTCGAGGTTGTTATGTTCTTCAAAAAAAATTAGAAATATTTCCATTACTTAGTTATGAGTTTCTTTTTGAAAATAATTTTCTTATATATTTTCCTTTTTGGTTTACAGAATAATTTTTTAAGAATTCATTTAAATTAATCCAAGTTTCTTAGAATTTAATTTAAATATTTCTAGATAGTTTAAATATCTTTACGATGTTGTATTATGTATTTCATAAATAATATGAATTTTCACACTCATTGGTATTTCTTCCAAAAGCTTTTTTTGAACTCCTTTACATAGATTTTGTATTAATTTTATGATTCAAATATTTATGAAATAGTTTTCATTAAATTAATTTAAGATAAAATCAACCATTAATGTTTTTAGATATTGTTTATCCTATTCTATAAATGTGTATTAAAAAAAGACCCAAACCGGTTGAAAACCCCCCCAACTCTTTTCTTTTTCTCTCTCCTTCTTTTCTTTTCTCTTTTCTCTTTTCCTTTCCCGTTTTGTTTCTATGTCAAACCCAAACCCCAAACCTGACTAATTCTCTACTCCCTACCTTCGACCCTCGACATCAACACCACCAACACACCATTGTTGTGCCATAACACCACCAATCTCCCTCCATCTTCATCATCCATTCTCCTCCACCACAGTAGGCCACACTAGAGCCATGGTTGTAAGGCTACAATACCACCAATTGGCAAGATAGAAAAATGAGGGAGCATGGATGCCCGACCTCCTCAAGCCTAACAAAATGTCGAGGAGCAATGACAAACCTCCAACAAAGCTTCATAGATCTTTATCAGTTCCAATTGGTAACATTCTGTTTGATATAAATTATCAAAACCTTAATTTCTAGATTCAATATATATTGTATAGATTGGTTTTAATTAAACTAGATTAATTGTTTTATTGTGCATGTATGTGTTGTATGATTAATTTGGGTGTGTTAATTGTGTAGTATATGTTTGTGTATGGAAAATTTTAAATTACATTCTTTTTAATTAAGTGATAACATGCAATCTAATAATTATGTCTTCCACTCTTTCTTATTTAGGGTGGTCCTATTAAGAGGGGAAAAAATAAAATGGAGTGTGTGGAAGCCCAAAAAGCCTTGAGAATGAAAACAATAATCAAGCATTATGACCTATCACCTCAATTTAGGTTGTATTTAAACATGACAATTTTGTGGAAAGGTAATTATATTATGATTCATCTTCTAGCTTATTTGCATATGAAATAAAAAGATGTGAATATAAGGATTGAGGCAAATGGCATCCTACATTTGTTACAAGATGAAATGTTACAATGCCAAGATATAACTGCATATATGAGGTAATTAAATCCTTTCACATTTGACATTATTTTAGTTATTAGTGGGAAGGTGATGTTGATGCTAAAAAGTTATTCTTTCATGGTTATAAGTTTTTAAAAGATAATTTATTATCTAATGTCTTAGATGGATCTGATGAATATAGATTATTGTGCTCAAACACGATATCTAATGAAAATAATAATATTAAATGTGCTCTATATGTGATTAACTTGATAAAGATGGCTCCACAATCCCTCTTTTTTGCTCTATTTTCCTTTGACATGCATTGGTACTAGTGATATTGTAGCTATCTTTAGGAACCACATATTGAATGGATTCAATTGATGGAAATCCTTGTTATAAACCAAAATCTCTTGTAGAAAGGTATATATATATATAATGATATTAATTAGAATTATAAACACACATATTTTAATATATCGCTACTACATCAATTAAGTCCTTCAAGACTTGTTTTGGGCCATAAAATAAGGGAAGGGCACCATATGTGACTTGGAAAAATTAAGGTTTGTAGTTTTTATTTCATTTAGGAATCATTATCATTTAATATTAATCATTTAGTACAAGAAACTAATAAGATAATGTAATTAATAATTTTTTTAATATCCATGACAACAAGATAGTTTAAGTTGTGGATACTACATCCTAATATTTATGAAGGAAATCATTTACAAATATTGGATAGGGTAATGAGAAGTATGTATTTACATTTTTTAGTTCATATTAATTATGTTTATCTATATACGTTAACACTAACATAGTATTTTCCATCTTTTGTAGGTGTATCAACATCATGACCTTATTAATTATAAAAATAACAAGATTAATAGATTTAGGAAATAATGGTTAGATTTTATTATAAGGTTTTTATTATGATTATGTGTATAATCATGTGCAACTTTAATTTTTTGTACACAAAGTGTAAATATGAATGAAAAAGAATTTTGTATATGGCTTTGTATGCACAGTATATAATGAAAGTATACAATTGTTTACTTTGATTGCTTGTTGTTTTGGATGAGACTGATACTTATAAGGATGGTGAAAGAATCATGGAAACATCAGCAGGTTTTTTGCATGAAAAAATGTGGTAGGGAAATAATAGTAACATTCTTCTTTTCCTTTTTTTTTCATTTAAAAAAAAAGGCATATATGGTAATTCTCTATAAAAATCACAATTTATACCAGCTGGAGAGATAATGAATCCATGGCAGCTGGGATCCAAAACAACCATGTATTCTCTATCTTCCAACAATATATGGTGGTTGTGTGTCCCAACCATTGTCTATTTTCTATTTCTTTAGCTAGTAGAGAGGAGGAGTTTTTATATAAAACCACCATATATTCTCCCTCTCAATCCTCAACTGGGAGTTTTGTAGAATATACACAATAGGTTTGAATTATAACTATTATTTATATTTAACATATACAGTTATGCTTTTAATTAAACCATCATATAAAATGTGGCCCCAATAATTTTTAGGCCAAATTTAAATAATTATACAAACAGTTTTTAGCATTGCCATATATATTATATATAACAACTGATTATATATTATATATTATATCTTAAGTGATTAGGCTTGAAATAGTATCTAAAAATTCTATTATAACATTCCATACTAGTTGTAGAAAATTCAAGTTTCTCATCATTTATTTTACTCAATTGCACAAGAGCACATTTTATGCAATATTATTAATCTTGTCATTTTTTCTCATTTTAATTCGTTCAAAGCTCATAAATAATTTTTTAATTTTTTTAACTTATTCATATATTACACTTATTCATGACTCATCTATTCCTCCTAAAACATTCAATTATGGAAAAAATATATATATATTTTTTATATTTAAATTGTTTGGGCATCAAACCAATTTTGAGCCTATTTTTTTTCCTCATTTGATATATTTGGTCTTCCAAAATTATTTTGCATCCATCCCTAACAATTAAAATTTTCCGTTATTCATTTTGTACATTTAGGTGATTGATCCATTTTTAACTTTTTCTTTCTTTTGCAATCGTTAACAATTTGAATATTTTATGACTCTAAATATTTTGATATATTTGAGTTCCCATAATTACTCCACACCATCCCTTAATTTTTTATGTATCTTGGGTTTTGTTTGCTATTTTCCTCATAAATCCCTATTTTATGCATTTAGGTGATTAATCCATTTTTACCTTTTTCTTTCTTTTGCAAGTGTTAAAAATTTGAATATTTTATGAATCCAAATATTTTCATATATTTGAGTTCCCATAATTACTCCACACCATCCCATAATTTTTTATGACTCTTGGGATTTATTTTCTATTTTCCTCATAAATCCCTATTTTCTAACCTTTTTACCTACTAATTATTCTAAAAATTTTGGGGTTAACCCTTTGACTATCCTTTTGCTTAATATTAGATCTTGATATTTTTTTTTTGCATCTAATAATCTAAAAATCTTGTGATTATCCAGTCATACATAAATATCGCCTAATATTTTACATTTTCCATCAACTCTCTTCACTCAAGTATTAATTGGTGTTTTAAAATTGGATTGAAAATTGATTTGATGGACCTCTTGGTATCCATTTTAACCAGTCCAACCATGGTTTGATCAAAAATTACATTTATTAAAAATATATATTCCATATGACCTCGATATAACCATATCTAATTCTAGCTCAACCAGGTCATTTGCCCCTTGAATTTTTTATCCATATGACTCAAACAATGACATTTAATTCATACCAGATCAAATTGGTTCAACATGATTTTTTTTATCGATAAGCTATTTTCAAAATTGGATTATTTTGTACTGTTTAAACTGATTCAACCGGCTAGTCCGGTTTGGCTTTTTTCATTAGTAATAACTAAGCATGACCTCTTTCTCCCCATTGATTAAATTAAGAAATGATAGGGGAGAGGGTGATAAATATGACCATAAACATCCTACATCATGCCTTAATTATTTGCTTCCTTATTCACATGAACCTTCATAAGCTTTTTTGCTTTATCCTTCTAGGTCTGATGATGAATTTTTTTTTTTACCTATAATCATCTATTCAACTGGTTAATGTCCTTTTTTTTCTTAAATTTTTTCTTGTTCTTGTGTGCTTGTAAATAATATTTCCTTTTTCCACTAATTATCCCTTTATTTCATGGCATTTGCCCCCATCTTTTTCCTCTTCTTTCTTTATTGATGACCAATCGAATACTGATACTATAGGTCTTTATTTTACTATAAGCTATCATGTCTACCTAATTTTGTTTCCTTTCTTCTTGGCTTGTTTCTGATGTTGTTCCATTCAATACATACTTCATCTATGTACCTATTTATCCCTTAAACCCGTGCATTTTCCTTCTTTTTCCTCTCTACAACTTGTGATGTTGTTGTAGCTACGTGATATTGAACTAGCTATTTTGTGACCTCCATTCTTCTTGTTATCCTTTACATTATTGTTAGTTCCATCAAATGATAATAGTGGTTCAGGTGTGTTTTCCTTAGGAGGTGCTCTAGACCATTTCACTAGTATAAAAATAGTGTCTTAGGTACAAATTTTAAAGGTGTTGGGTTCGTTCCTCCGGATAATAATAATGGATCAAGTGTGTTGTCCCTGAGAGGTGCTTCTAATCGCTCCATCGGTTTAAGAATAGTGTGGGTCCTTGAACTCAACATAAATGAAATCGAAAGTGATTATTATAGTATTTAAATAATTATTGGTTTATTAGATTGGTTAGTAGCATTTTTTGTGCATACTTGTGCTTTACTAGCAACCTTTAAGCTTACCTAAATTTTAGCAGCTACCTTCTTGCATACCTGTGATGTGATGAGTTGTTATTGGTTATGCTTGTGAGCCTACCTATGTTATGAGATTTATTGGTATTGATAATAAGGTATGTAGCATGTGGTTATTGCCTTAATTTTGGCTGACGTCGTTTCTAATTATACTATAAAGATCATCTCTTAGATGTTCAATTATTAAGTTTCAGTTTGTTCTAAATGAACGAGTATGAGTAGTATACGGCTTTAGTAGTATGTGGTTATACGAATGATTATTATTTTTCAATTGAAGCATATACATTTTGATGTTTTATACCTTGTATCATTGTGGTGCCTTCATTTCGGTTTAGCATAAAGAGTTGCTCAGTTTCATTGTAATGAATTATTCCTTTCGTGGGTCCTTGTTTATTCAATAGGCAGTGGTATTTGTAGGTCAGCTTCAGAGTTTAGTCAAAAGTTGGTAGTTTAGTTTAAGAGCCTAGGGTGAGCTAATGTCTTTTTATATATTTGTTTTTAGATTTATCCAGACACCTATGTCCTTCTATATTGTCTCTCTTTGAGTTTTGCAAACTGATGATGTTGCTTTTATCTAAAAAATATTTATCTATTATTCCATCTTTTCTAATTCTTGTAATCATGTTATAAATTTAAGCGGAGTAATAATTTTAATCTTAGCACTTGGTATGAGAATGATAGAGAAAACATAACTTGTATCAAGCATAGCAGTAACACCCTTCAATTTTTTTTTTTTTTTAGCTTTCATGCTTAACTTTGAAAAAGAAATTTTCAAGTCTAAAAACCACAGTGTTACACCTAGACTATAGTTTGAGATATAATGTTAATTTTTTTTGTTTCATGATATTGCCTTTCAACTTTAATTTAATTACTAAAATTTATATGTGTGTTCCTATTGAGTATGATTTATATAGTGCATACTTCTTTTTGGTTTCCTCATAGTAACATTGTATAGGATTTTATACTTTCTAGGTAGTTATATGAACATACTAGAATTTATATATATAAATTGTAGCTAGGTTAGATAATAATTCATCTAACAATTTTGTAATTCTAACCTGAGTATTAGAACATTTAGATATGGGTGGGTCAAAGGAGAGGAATATAACTAAACACACTTGAGGTACTAGCTTGGATACTTAGACTAACATCCTTCTATTTGTGATTCATACTTTAAATATAGGAGTCAGTTGTCACAACTATACAATTAGAATTTAATAGGATTTAATATTTATCCTTTGTTGTATTAATTATTTAAGAAATTAATATAAGATGTATATAACTACTTTTAGATTGCAACTTGGTTGGTCTTTTTCTTGTGATTAAAATATTATTTATAAAATTGTTGTTATATTTCTATCTATTCTAGTAGTGAATTTTGACTTTCCTATTACTTGTGTTATATTGGTATTTACCCATATTTATTTTCTTAGCTTCTTTTATTTAGGTTTTATTTTTTTTATTTTTTAACCCCCATATTTATATTATTTATTTATTTTTTATGTGATTTAGAGTCTTTTATTTTATTAATTGTGAGCTAACTAAATTTAGGTAAGCTATATAAATTCCTAACTTAAAATGATATCCTTATTTACTAATACAACAATTGACTACAAGAGGGTTCAAATTACATGTTGGCTAAGCCACACCATCTTTTACATAAAATATTTGATATATAATATCTTAGAGTTTTTAGTTATTAGAGTAAGTTATAAATTTTAAAAGTTTTAAGGTATTTTTATGTTATTAATAGTATTTTAGCCATTTTACATTAATTCTAGAAATGTGGGATTTAAATAATTAACATGTTAGGAAAGTGAGTTAAGGTTGATAAGCATGGTAATTGGATGGTGTTCAAGAGTGGGCTTAGAGATTCGATTAAAAATGTGTATTTATGCTTATAAATGATATTTTGGGTACACTGAGAAATCTTAGTATTATAGACTTAGTATCCATATTCAATGCTTCATCCTAAAAAAAAATTGAGTTAATTGTATGGCTTTAAGCATGATATGTACCTATTTTAAACCTAAAGTAATATTAGTGAACCTTAATGGCATTTTAGTTACTTATGTACCTTTTGATTTATCTATCTTGTTATGGCCTTTTATGTAAAACCATAATTATTTATTGAGCTTTAGTTAATTTTTGGTGAAATGCCTACCCTTGGCTAACTGTTGACTTTGTCTACTATTAACTTTTGTTTACCGTTAACTTATGTTGATCATTGGCTTTAACATTGATCGTTAACATATTTTTTAAAAATTGAAATTAATGGATATCAAGATCTATGTTGAAATGGGCATTCATGGCATGAAACTTAGACTTCAATGCCATATGTATTAAATTGGGCCTTAATAACATGTTGGATCTTTGTTCTTTAATTGCTTTAGGTATTGATTTTTCTATGCATCACTCGTGGATAATATTAGAATTTAATAAATGAAATAAATGGTTTGATGGAAATGCATAAGTGTTACTTTATGGGCCTTGATGCTTGTGTGACTAATCCTTCAACAAAACATTAATAACTTAAAGCAAAAGATCTTAAGTCGGGACTTGTATTGCTTAGGGTAGCTATTGAAGTTAGGCTTGGTACCATTTTGTTGTTTTCTTCTTCTATGATCCCAGGTACTTTACGATGTTCGAATAAACTCTCTTCTACTCTATAGATGTCTTGATGTTTTAAGTGATTAGGTATTCTATTATTTGGTGATTAAGTCACGTTTCTAGGTAGACTAGCTAGGGCTACCATTCATGTACTAATGTAGTTTTTATGGCTTCTTTGTGTATCTGTTCTCAAGTTAATATAATCAATTGATTGTTAGTATAATAATGGAATATAATAAAAAGTGGTTCTTATGTATTTATGTGCTCCATAGTTCATTTCCATATACATGATGCTTGGCTTTCTTCTCTACAATTGTATCACCATGTGATTCATGTTATTAAATTATTATCGCGTGTTCTATTGTTTGATTGCATGGAACGTACATGCATAATATTATATAGCTCTTTAGGATAGTTGTGTCACTTAGTACGAGTTGTGTAATAGTAGATGCCTCTGGTGGAGTGATTTAGGTTTAGCCTAAGGGTTAGGGCACAAATTTATAGCTATTCTTGGTAACATATATTGTGTGCCCTAAATTTAAGATGTCTCTTTTGGAATTTATATTTTATCTCTATTTCTTTTTATTGTATATTATTTGGAACTTGTTCTCTGTAGTATGTTCTTACTTTATTATATTAATCAAAGTCTTTCGTTGTCCCTATCTATTTTAGTTTGTTTGATTAATCTGTCATAGATATTTTACCTTATATTGGGTGCAGTGTGAGAATAGTTTGGACAAGACTTATGCTTAATGTACAACAGCCCTCGTTATATTAGGTTAATATTTTTGCTAAAACTAAAATATTTTAGTATAAGAGGTTTAGGTGTTACAGTCAACTACAAGTAATATTGTAAAATTTTAATGTATCTTATGACTACCCAATTTTAGAATAAAAATTAGCTTTATTTCCCAACTTACCACATATTTATGTAATTAAAATATGTCGATCATGAAGAAAAAATAATCATATCAGAGACATTTGAGATCCCGTTCAACTAATATAGACTATCTGGACCTATGAACCACTAGGGATGACAATTTTCCCCACGGATTCGGGGCTCCGTCGGGGATTCCCCATTCGGGTTCAGGTTCAGGTTCGGGGAGAGAATTCAGGGATTGGGTTCGGGTTCGGGAATTCTTAACGGGGATTTTTTCAGGGACAGGGTGGGGACGGGTTTGGGGTCCCCATCCCCGAACCCGCCCCAAAATTATATATATATATATATATATATATAATTTTTTATAGAATATAAATTAAAAATATAATATAAAAATAGTTTAAAGATCGGGGATGGGATCGGGGATCGGGTATAAAGTCGGGTTTCGGAGATCGGGTCGGGTATGGGGATTTGATCCCCGCGGGGATCGGGTCGGGGAATCCCCGATAAAAAAATAACGGGGATCGGGTCGGGTTCGGGAATTATTTTCCTTATCGGGTTTGGGGATGGGGATGGGGTCCCCGTCCCCGTCCCTGACCAGCCCCGTTGCCATCCCTATGAACCACTATTAAGGGGTAACGAGCTTTCTACCAAAATTTTTAGCAAAGCATAGCATCAAGAAAATAAAGTGTAAAACTTCACTTGTTAAAGATGGGTATATTATTGATTTCTAAAGTTCATTTACTTAAAGTGCAACATTGTGAAAGAGAGAGAAAGGATCTATGTGGCTGTATCAGATGCCTTAAACATGTTGAATTTGAAAAATATTGAAGCCATGTGAACCTAATAAGATGAAAAATTAACTACCATAGTAATTGTCTAGTAGGATAAGCAACCAACTTCAATTGATATCCCCACCCATTTTTTGTTTTGTTTTATATTTTACATCTAGCACACTAAGTTTGAGTCTTATCTTTCTTGTTTCCTTCTTCCTTTTCCCTAGCTTTTCTAATTTTTTCCTTAGAGAAGTCTTTTCTAATTGTCCTTACACCATAAATTTTCATATGTTTAAATTATATTTTTGCTTCAAAATAGATAAAAAATCAATATATAAGAAATACCTAGTAATGTAAAAGAAAAGTTTGTTAATAAGTCTTTATACCGTAGTTTTGATGTGAAAAGTTTGCATTATATACTTGTAGTTTCTTCTCTATTTTGATTACTTTTTATTATTTGGATGGATATTGATCGGTATATTAATTGTGATCTCATTGTCATTGACCTGTTAATTAATTATAGCAAAGTAGAATTTTGACCATAAATATAGCGATTCATATGTCGATCATATTATTAACATATTAACTATAATCAATCATTGTTCCCGTTCTTTTGATTTGAGACTCAAACTTTTCCTTTTGAGTGCTCGTTTGGCATGGGATATTAGGGGTGGAAAAATTACCTTTATATTTTATATATTTTATATAATTTATTTAAAATTAAATATTTTTATTCTAATAAATATCTATTTTAGATCTTAATTTAATCTAAAATGAGTATTTCAATAAAATATATTTATTATTATTAAATACTTATTATAAAAGATGCAAAATAGAGGAGGAATTTTTCCACCCCTATTACCTCATACCAAACAAGCCCTGAGTGAGAACCCGAGCGGACACCTCCCCTTTTCCTTTTGATTTGACGACAGCGTTTATCAAGTTTTACGATCATAACTCCACCTTGACTTCTCTCTCTTCCCGTTCCTTTTCTGCGGCGCCAAACCCACGACCTCCTTCCTCCTGCTCTCTACCTCTTCAATCTCCAGAGCCGCTGCCGCCACCAGGCAAAATCGGACAGTGCAACCGCCCCAGCGACGGACGACGAAGACGCTGGCGAACACCAGTGACTAGCGGCAACAACAACCTACGCGAGCAGGGAGCTTCGGCTCCACCCCGCTCCAGCACCTCCTTGATTCGTCCACCACCGGAGCACGATGCCAGCTCAACTGCCACACCACAACGCCGCCACCAGCAAGCCGCCATCCCCGAAGCTCCAGGAGCCAGAGCGAGGAGCTGCAGTGATGGCCACCTGCAGCGACGGGAAGCAGCAGCAGGTCGTGCCGCCAACCACCACCTCCTCCAGCGTCGCTCGTTCACCGACAAATTGCCCCCGACCTCCGGAGATGTTCCACCGGTTCTTACCCATTCCATTTTGCAGATTTCAGTTGGTGTAAATTATACTGAAACCCTAATTTTGATTTTGAATTGTTTCCGATAAATTAGACTTAATTAAGTTATGATTGTTAGATAATTGAAATATTCTCAATCAATTGCCGATATTTTAATGTTGTTTTTCATATCTGAAACGTTTTGTTGTGCCTTTTCCATACTTTTCTTGTCGTGGTTGGATGTAATCCGTGGAGAAAAAGAAAAAAAAAATGGGATAATTATTTTCGGTAGTCCAAGTTGGGACAAGATCGAGATTTCCCGGCATGACACAGGCACCCAAGCATGTTCCTAGTGCAAGTTTAATTGTTAACATCATTGAAGGAAAAGGCACGACCTTTCTAATTTTTTGTTCTAGTTGAATTTTATCATGCCTCTATCAATATATTAAAAAATAATGGATTATCAATATATAAAATGGTAAAATATAAGCATAAAAACTGTGAAACATGATCTAGTGATAATGGTAAAATACATACATATATTATATTACTTTTATAATAATAAAATTTTATACAAAAATGAAAACAGGAAAAAAATATTTTTTATATTAAAAATATATCAACATCATTATATATATATAAAGAAAAATATTACAATAATGATAGTATATTTTATTTGTTTAAATGATAATTAAGTTATAAATAAACTGTTTTTTAGAAAAATAAACTATTTTCCTATTGGACACTCACACACACGACTCAGGGGCTCACTCTCTCTGTCCCCCTCTCTCTCTCATAAGCACATACACTCTCACTCTATTCGCGCACACACAGACCCTTTCTCTCACTCTCTCTCTATACATACACGTCACACTCAGACACTAATAATAATTTTTGCTTCTGGATTATATAACATCATGTTTAATATGTTTTTATAATTTAAAATATATATTGTTTTCAGTGTTTTGTTGAATATCAATTTAATGTAATGGTATAAAATTTTAATGCATATTATGACTACCCAAGTTTAGAATAGTAATTAGCTTTTAGTTTCCAAAACACCACAGACGTACGTAATGAAAATATATTATTATTATTATCATTATTATTGATTTCTGAAGGTCGTGTACCCAAGTGCAAGAAAAAAGTATTGGACAAATATTATTGCCGGTAAAAAGTTTGATTGCATCTGATTATAAATTATTGGGTGAACTGAAATTTTTTTCGGGGCCTCAAAAGATTAAATATTAGGAGAGTATTTTTTTTTTCATACAGCACACCAAGTTTGACTCTTATCAATCTTATTTCCTTCTTCTGTTTTCTCATTTTCCTTTTCTTATTTTTTCGTCAGGGGTGTCTTTTCTCATTTATTGTTCTTATACTGCAATTTTCCTTAAGTTTAAATGATATTTTTGCTTCAAAATTGATAAAAATCAATGACTAGAAATGTAGCAATAATGCAAAAGAAAATATTCCTAGTATTTTAGTTTTTTGTTATAAAGCTTTCATTTTTAGGCCTTTTTCCCTCAGTTTGCTGTTTATCGTTTCATCCGATCAGATTTGATCTATCTTCATTATTACTATGATGAATTTTATTTTAGTATGAATTATTAATTTTAATTGCATACTATTTTGTTGTTATCAAAATTACATTGTTCAGATTTAATATGTTATAATGTGTCTCTCTCTCTCTCTCTTCTTTTTATAGATAAAAGGTAAATAAAAATAAGTACAAGGCAAACGGTCAAGCCCAACGTACGGTGAAATAAACACCCAAACAGAGATATGATAAGGAATCACTATTTTTAAATTATATCATATCCCACACAATCTTTGCCCAATTTATATTTATATATATAACTTCCAAACAGAGATATAATAACAAAATATTTATTTTAAATTATTTTTTAAAATTTATGAGGACCTTTAAATATGATAAAAAAAATTACTATACAGACAGTCTTACTATAAAGGTATTATAATATCAAGAGAAAGAAAATTCAAACTCTAAATTTCTGATGCTCACAACTTTATATATATGTAAGGAACTTTATTATACATAACCTAAGCAATATTAGTGATTTTATTTTGTAACAATCTATAAATAAATTCAACTAGAACAGAAAGTTAGAAAGATGAAAATTAGATTCAAGGCATAATAATGTAAAGCCACATTTTAATTTCTGCATACGATATCCTACATTTTGATTCAAGGCATAATAAGTGAGAAGTAAGGGACGAGGCATCCAAAATTATCCCTTACCATGTACATGTGCGTCTACAAAATAAAGGCCTAAAAAAGCTACTTGCCAAAAGCGACGTCGAACAGTACGCCAGCGTGACTACAACATCTTCGCCTCTATAAAATGCCATGCACCTTCGCTTGGGGGGGGGGGAAATTTTAATTGATCTTCTCTCTTCTGCTTAGCTTCTTCTGTTATTATCTGGAGATTTTAAGGTACGCTAATTATATGATCATCACACCTATTCTTATTAGTTATTTGATAACTACTTGTTCATTTGCTTTACAATCTTTGTTGGTTCTCAATATTCAATATGTATCAGGTTCCGAAGATGTCTGACACTCCTATGGAGGGAGAACGTGCAGCAGCCGAGACTCCCCTATATAACACTGCTTTAATATCCTGGACTAAATGTCCTAAAAGAATGAGAACCCCGCTTGTCCCTATGCAGGTCTTAATTACGTAGAAGTTACATGCCAGCGATGTGGAGAGACATCAAAATCGTCTCTACATCGGTTGGCACCCTAAAGTTCCTGAATTCTTGAGCGAAGAAGAGAAGAGAAGCATGATAGGCGATCAGGACAACAATTTGCCTCCGCAAGAGATCTCAGCAATGTTGATCGAGCCTTGTCGTGAGCAGAGTAAGATTACACTCAAGATCTGGAAGATTGGGAGGAACCCAACTTATGTGCTAACCACACAGTGGCATTCAGTTGTTGACAGGAACGCCCTTGCGAAGGATGACACATTGCCCGTTCTCTCGTTCAGGCACGGTGATAGCCAACTTGGCATCGCCCTTGATAAGAACCCTAGAGAGGGTAACTAAGTAGGCAACCCTTGATCAGCGTGTGCTTTTGATTAATTAGGAATTAAGTGTTGTGATATTGTGCCTGATGTAATTTTACTTTGATTCACTGCTGTCCGGTCTGTTTTCTCCTTGTTCTTGTTGTTGTGTTGTTGTTGTTGTTTTTCAATATATTTTGCTTTCTCGTTCGCTTGTTTGTACTTTGGTTTAATGAGGTTTTGCTCATCGGATGCAACCATTCAATCGCACGTCATCACTCTTTATGTCTCCATGCAACTTTTCTACTCTACTTTTTTTATTTTTACACCATGTTCAACTCCAAACACCGATCAGAACCAGTAAAAAAGAAATTGATTTTGGATTAAACAAAATATAAAATAATACTATCCTGTAAATCATTCAAGACCTCAAGCATTACCTCAATCAAAACGCATCCCGTATTCTCTCCCAATTTTCCAAGCTCCTCATCTCTGCTCTGTTTTTTGTCTATCACCAAATCTAACACCCCGATCAATGAAAGTAATAAGCCGAAGGAAATTTTTTTTTATCTGAATTCTTTAAAATCAACAAAAAAGAAAACTGAAAAAAAATTGTGTAAGCGTGAGGCATAGAAGAGCCCAGCCCATGCGAGCGGCGTCGGCGGAGTTCTTGCCAGTTAGGGTTCAGTGAAATTAGAGGTAGAGGTGGTCTTTGTCACAGCGACGTGCATAAGATGGACGAGGAATGAACAGTGAATTGCGGCAGGAGATGCTTCGCAAACGATGAGGGGAGCCGGAGGAAGGGATGAGGTTGCAAGGTGAAGGGAGGACGCCGCCGCTGATCGATGATACCGTTTGGTGGCGCTGGTCGTCTCATAATGTGGCGGGAACATAATTTTCATATTCCAATACAACTAACTGTCCTCTTCGAAAGGTACCGAAACGCCCCTGTCAAACTCTCTTCTGTCTATCTCCTTACCGCCAGGGGCGGACGGTGCCCCGACACTATAATATTCTGATAAAAACCATTATGTGCCCGTTAGGAATTGAAAGGAATGTGGGTACAAAATTTCTTTTTATTTTGTATAAACCTTATATGGTTTATTTGAAATTATTTTTTTAATAGATATTTAATTTCAATATTAATTTATATTAAAACAACTATTTTTATTTTATTTTTAACTAATTAATATATAAAAAAATTACACCGCTATTACCCCTATCACAAGAGCCCTAAATCATTAACGAACACGAATTCACAGTACCTGTTCAATTTCTGATGGCAGGGGCTCGAATCCCGTCAGATGGTGCATGGTTGTTTCTTTTCACTGAATGATTAACAAGAAGGATAATATTTATTTAATTACCATCATGAATATATGTTTTGCATATTCGTCACTGTCATCTACCGTTAACTTTAAACCGGTGTACGATCCTAACAATAGGAAGTTTGAACCCTCTTTTTCCCTCATTATATCAAAAGTGAGCACTTATGGAATGTCCGAAGAAGCAACCCAAACCCTATTAGTGTGACGTAAGGATGGCACAGGTCTCAGATCTGATCGAGATCTTCGTGATCCGTTTTATTTTTAATCAATATGAATTTCTAATTTTTGGATTCGACGGGTGTAAATCGTGTCTGGATCTATATATATTTTAACAAGTCCAGATTTTAGTTTAATAATTCTAGATCCAGACATGATCTATTAGATCCCTTTAACATATATATAGATTTAGGGTCTTGTGCGTACGTTTATTACTGTATATATATAGGAACAGATTGTGGCCGTTGGATTAAATCAATACAGACCGTCGGATCGAACAAAATTACAACCCCGTTCTTACCCGTCGTTTGCCTTTGTCTTGTTCTGCGTGTGTTGGCTCTGTTACTTCCACCCTTCTTCCTCCCGAGCTTGAGCATCTTCGTCCATCGTCGTCTGTTCGCCGCTCCGTCAAACGATGCTCGTCCTCTTCAATTATTTCCATCGGTCGTTCTTATGCATCGTTTGCCTCTGTTATTTTGTCTTGCTGTGCGTCGTTTGTCTCTATTACTTCCGCCCCCGAGCTCGAGCTTCTTCCTCCATTTTCGTCCGTTTCCTGCTCCGTCAATAGTCGCTCGTCCTCTTCAATTTTTTCCATTTCGTATCTTCGACTTCTGTCTCTGGCAGGTAAATATTTGTATTGTTGTACCAATCTTCAATTTTTTTTCATTTCACAAGCAATTTTCCTCGTTCGTTTTCGACACTGTATCTCCATTTTTTTTGCTCGTCTTCGCCGGTGTATTCTCATCCCAGCACATTTCTTCAACCTACCGAGGCTTAATCATCGATTTCATTTATTCTCCGCTACCATTTTTCGCTGGTACTCCTTCTCCTTCGTTTGTCACCATTTTTCCTGAAAACGCCTGCTATTCTTACTATCTAAAATTTTCCTTAACAACAGTATTAAACCTGTTAATATATTCATTGTTGTCATATTATTATGTAATCTAGTGTTTGTTAACCTAATTTTTTGTATTGATTTTGCTGATTTTTGTTTGTTTGTGTTTTATATTTTATTGATTCAGCCTTCGATCGAAGTAATATACCTCAACTTTAGTTGATTTTGAATTTGCTGAGTTGATTTAGTAAGTATTTTTTATTGTTTGCTGAGTTATGTTTGTTGTTTTTTGATTAAATTCTGTTGCTGTTGTATTATGAATAATGTGATTAGGGTTAATTACATTAATGTGGGATGATATTATGTTGCTGTTGTATTTTTTGTTGCTGAAAATGGTGTGCTGTTGTTTTATGTTAGTCTGATTAATAATCATATTATTAATGAGCCATTGTTGTAAATTTTTACATAATATATGTTGGTATGGTGTTGGTATTGCGGATTGATGTCTGAATATTGGTATCTTGTTCCATATTCAGCATCATCTGTTATGAATCTTCTGATTAGGGTTAATCAGAGTAATGTTGGCTGATTTTCTATTGATGTTGTATTTTCTATTGCTGATTAATATTGTTTTGCTGTTTTATATTATTTTCATTAATAATCAGATTATTAATCTGGTATTGTTGTATATTTTTGCATAATATATGGTTTGACTAACTAAATAAAGTTTATGGATGCTAAGATATTGTATTATTATTATTATTATTATTATTATTATTATTATTATTATTATTATTATTATTATTATTATTATTATTATTATTATTATTATTATTACAGAGCTTGTGGTTTATGGTTTATAGTATTTAGGGGTTTTAATGGTTTAGGGTTTAGAGGGTTTAGGGTTTACAGTCTATGGTTTAAGGTTTAGATGGTTTGGAGGGTTTACAGTTTATAGGGTTTAGGGTTTATTGTTTAGAGGGTTTATGGTTTAGTGTTTAGAGGGTTTAGGGTTTAGAGTTTAGAGGGTGTAGGGTTTAGTGTTTAGAAGGTTTAGGGTTTAGATGGTTTAGGGTTTGGGGTTTAGGGTTTAGATGGTTTATGTTTAGGGTTTTTAGGGTTTAGGGTTTATAGGGTTTAGAGGGTTTAGAGGGTTTAATGTCTATGGTTTAGGGTTTAGAGGGTTTAGGGTTTAGGGTTTAGAGGGTTTAGATTTTAGGGTTAGGGTTTAGGGTTTAGGGTGTAGGGTTTATGGTTTAGATGGTTTATGTTTAGGGTTTTTAGGGTTTAGGGTTTATGGTTTTGGGGTTTAGGGTTTAGGGTTTAGGGTTTAGAGGGTTTAGGGTTAAGAGGGTTTAGGGTTTAGAGGGTTTAGGGTTTATGGTTTAGGGTTTAGAGGGTTTAGGGTTTAGATGGTTTAGGGTTTATGGTATAAGGTTTAGAGGGTTTAGGGTTTATGGTTTAGAGGGTTTAGGGTTTAGGGTTTAGGGTTTAGGGTTTATAGGGTTTAGAGGGTTTATATGGTTTAGGGTTTATAGGTTTAGTATTTTTAGGGTTTAGAGGGTTTACAGGTTTAGGGTTTAGGGTTTAGAGGGTTTAGGGTCTGTGTTTTAAGGTTTAGAGGGTTTAGATGGTTTGTGGTTTATGGTTTATTGTTTATAGGGTGTATGGTTTGTAGGCTTTATGGTTTGGAGGGTTTAGAGGATTTACGGTTTATGTTTTACGGTTTGTGGATCTTATTTTCTATTCCTGTTGTATTGTGAATATATGTGTTAGCGATAAATAATTTATGTTCTTTTATAGTGCGGCTTAGAAAAAATTATGCTGAAATTTATCTTCTTTATCAGGGTTCTCATACACAAGTAATATTGGTGCATATAGCTGTAGGGATTTTTGGTACGTTTCTCCTATTCATCTTGTTTATTTTAGATTTGTGATTTTTTGCAATGGATTGTGTATTAGAGATTGTCTATTTTTTATATTATAATTCTACGTATATATGATGGACATAATCAATTGAAATATTGAGTTATGTGATATTTTTATTGAATTTAACCTAAATTTCCAGCCATGATATTATGCGTTTGTATTCTACAAAATTGATTATTGTGTTATAATTGTTGTTTGTTAGTTTGATAATTTAAATGGATCAGATAGTGGTAATGAGTTGAAAATGTATATTTGCTATTTTGTCATTTGTTTAATATGCATGCACTTTTTTTAATTTTGATTTTCTTGTTTGTGATAATTTTTTTAATTGTATAGGCATTATGAGTGACAAACATGGTTGTTCTCCTCCCTCAAACTTAAAAGATGTTGATTGTGGGTTGGTAACTCCGAAGTCAATATCGCACACATCTCCTGGTGAAACAACAAAAGAATGGATACCTTGTTGTTCACCAGAAATAGCCCCTTTTGTAGGAATGAAATTTAAATCATTAGATGTTGGGATTAAGTTCTATAAGAACTATGCATACACTTGCATTTTTAGTGTCCGTTTGTCTGGTGAAAAGAAAACCGTGAGTAATGTTGTTTCACTAAAATATCTTGTTTGTACTAGGGAAGGATTTAAACCATCAAGGAATATATGTCGTGCCCAAAGTAGTAGTGAAGTTGTATCTAGAAGGAGAACGGTTAATAGAGTGGGATGTAGAGCTAGACTGTATCTTAAGCGTAACATTGAAGGGTTTTATGTCATTTCAAATTTTTATGAAGGATATAATCATCTTCTAGATACCCCTAGTGTTAGACAATTTCTAAAAGAGGGGAGGAATTTGACTATCTTGCATAAGAAATTCATTACAGATAATGCTAAGATGAACATTGGGGCATCAAAATCATTTCGATTATTCAAAGAACATGTGGGAGGATATGAGAATGTAGGCGCTTCATTAAAAATTTTAAGAACTACTCTAGGGATGTGAAGTGTTACATTGGAGATTTTGATTATGATATGTTTGTGGAAATCTTTCGTAAGAAGATGGAGAATTGGAATGGATATTATTTTGATTATATGGTTGATGATAGTGGAGTTCTTGTTTGTACTTTCTGGGCTGATCCTATATCTAGGAAGAATTACTCTCTATTTGGTGATATGATTTCATTTGATTGTACTTATGGTACAAATAAGCATAATTTGATTTTTGCGCCATTTACTGAGGTTGATCATCACAAAAAGTGTGTCACCTTTGGAGCAGGGTTAATAGCTCATGAAAATATTGGTTCATTTCAGTGGTTATTTGAGACATTTTTGAAGGCTATAGGAAATATTGAGCCTTATTGTATAATAACTGATCAAGATCCAGCAATGAAGATTGCTATAGAGAGGGTTTTCAAGAAGACTCACCATAGATTTTGTATGTGGCACATTATGAGTAAATTACCCGAAAAAGTTGGTCCTTCCATATGTGACTCTGATTTTATAAACAGGTTATCTGCATGTGTGTGAAGTGTACAACTTGAACCCGAGGAGTTTGAGTGTAAGTGGATGGGGATAATTGTTGAATTTGGATGGGAGGAACATGAATGGCTTGTTCATATGTTTGATATAAGAAACTTATGGATACCTGCATATTTTAGAGACTTGTTTATGGGAGGGCTTTTAAGAACAACTTCAAGATCAGAGAGTGAGAATAGATTTTTTGGGATTTTCACTAATAATCATTGTACTTTGGTTGAATTTTGTATGTGGTATGAGAGTACATTGGATGGACAAATGTATAAACAGTTGGAGCTAAATAAGGTATCACAATTGTCATATCCCGAACTTAGGACTCTCCTTAAATTGGAAAAACATGCATCTGAAGTTTATACCTATACTATATTTTTTGAGTTTCAAATTGAAATTTTGGCTGCTTCATTTTCATGTGGGCTTGATGATTTTATGAGGGAAGGTGATTTAGAGATTGCTATGGTTGGTGAACTTGGTATGTCAAATTATAAGAATACTTTTCGAGTGGTATATAATATAATAAATGAAGATATTAAATGCTCTTGTAAGATGTTTCAAAGATGTGGGATTCCATGTAGGCATATGCTTTGGGTTTTGAAAGGAAAAGGAGTAGACCACATTCCTACTCAATTGGTAGTGAATCGGTGGACTAAGGATGCCATGAAAAAAATCAATATATGATATAGAAGGAAACCTAATGGAACAATGTTCTAAATTTGATGATATGAAGACTAATTTGAGGAGGTTATGGTCTGATGTAACACCTCAAAATTTACTACTTTTTTTTTTTTAAGAAAGACAGAAGTAATTAAAATAGAAACTCTTAAATTACAACCCGTGAATTCTAGGGATGTTACCGCCACACTTAGTACCAGATCGGTTCTCTCCGACAGTTCCAGTACCAAGTGCTAAGGCTAAGAAGAGATTAACATTAAACCAAATCAACAGTTCATAGAAGAACTAGAAAGATCATAATATCAAAATCAGAGTACGCATGAAGGTTTACAAACCAATATCAAAATTCCTCGAAGGAAATAATCTTACAATCGATAAAAGCTTCATTTGAAATACTCAGTACAAGGTAGTAAATCAAATAGGATAAATCTGATACAAAAAGAAATAATAGAAATAAATAAGATAACAAGAAGAGTGGATCCGGCCACACTACTCACGAATTTCGAGCTAAACCCGCTCAACACTTAGCCCCGACTGATGTCTCGCCCACCTACACAATTCAGAAGGGCATACTACTCATGGGAATGAGCAACACCCATGAAAAGGGTGATCAATACGTTACGTATTGAGTAAGGTAACCGAGCACTAAGGCCAACACATAAGTACATAATCCATGTAGAATAAAAGATCATAAATACGATCATGATATCATAACACGAATAATCATTCGGGTACATACGTAAAGGCCCAATTATAATCCGGATTAATTATTTAATTTATCTCTGATCAGGAATCGTTTCACACCATGATTTTTATCAAATCCATGCGAGTACGGAAGCCCCCACTATTATAGCCTGTGGATCGGAGGCACATAAGGTATCATACCCTAACCACTATTATTGCCGATGGATCAGAGGCACATAGGACTACGCATCCTAACCACTATTCCTAACCGGTGGATCGATTGACCCTGGCTCGCATGGTGTTCCACTGTAAGTAATTAGTATCTTTTAGTCATTTTAGCAAAACTCTGGTTTGCGGTTGTTGAGCTCGGGAACCCCCACTATTATAACTGGTGGATCAGTTTACGCATAGAGCATCCTGCTCTAACCACTATTATAACCGGTGGATCGGTCACACGTAGGGTAAAAACCCTAACCACTATTCCAAACCGGTGGATCGGTTGGTCCCGTCTCAACGATCTTCCACTTTAAATAATTAGTGTCTTAAGTATCTTATTCAAAGCTTTCACCCTGGACATGCATGAATCACTCCCTTTACACTTCACACATCACAAATCATAAATTCCATCCTCATAATTATACTTTAGTCACCAAATACACCTGATACCGCAAAAACCCTAAGCAATCACACCAAACCCTGATTATCCACACAAACCCTAGCTCGGTTTCCTACGTACCCATATAATGCTCCACGCACTATTTTCCATCCAAAGTGTTCAATCACCCAAACAACACTTACATTACTTTCCTCACATCCCAAATCAACATTCCATACATAAATTTCGCTCTCATACAAACTTTACACATCCCATGCAATTATTAACTTCCATGCCAACTCTAATACCACCATACAACTATTAAAACCACGATGCAAACCCTAATACCATCATGCAACCACTAATACCACCATGAAGACCCTAATACCACCATACAACTATTAATAACACCATGCAAAACCCAATATTTCATCATACAAAACTCTAAATTCAATCTACACAAACCCAAATATTCATCCATACCAAACCCAATATTCAAACCATGTAAAACCCAAAGATTCATCCTTACCAAACCCTAAACTTAAACCATATAAAACCCAAAGATTCATCCATACCAAACTCTAGATTCGAACCATATCAAACTAGAGATTCATCCATACAAAACCTTACATTAGATCCTTCCGTACAAAACCATAAATTAGATTTTTCCATATAAAATCATAAGTTATATTCTCCCACACAAAACCATAAATTAGATTATCCCAAATAGAACCATCAATTATATTCTCTCACACAAAACCATAGATTAGATTCTTCTATATAAAACCATAAATTATATTCTCCCATATAGCACTATAAGTTGAATTCTCCCATATAAAACCATAAATTAGATTCCCCCATATAAAACCATAAATTATATTTCACTCTTCCACTCATGGGTCATTAAAATACTTAGGTCAACTCACATCCCTTGATCAACTTCTTTCCCCCATTATCCCTTTTCATCCTTTCTCTCACCCAAACCACACCAACATCCTCACATGCATGTCTCAACACACATATCATCACATATACAATATTTCATCATATATAGTACTCATGCCATACAAAAACATACTTCAACTCCACATCATACCATATACGAAATAATTAATAATAATAAATATAGGATACATAACATGCGAAGTACATAATGCATATAGGCACACAAAAGGCCTTAGTAATACCCTAAAGGCCTTAGTAACACCCTTACCTAAAATGTCACAGGTCTTGGAGCACGCTCCTATATTACTTGAGAGCTTTGATTAGGCTCACCTTCTATGGGAAAATACTAGGATTAGGTTTCCTCTTAAGAATGCTATTATTTCTAACTTATCCCAAGACCTTATTTTTAATTAAAATATTATTATACTAAAATTAACTACACAAAATACTAGTAGAAAAAAACTAATAATAACACCAATGAACTTCAAAACAAAAGGGTGATATAAGGGTCTCTACCCTTCACCCAAAATAATTTTAGTAAGAATGAAAATAATAATAATATAACTTTAATAACAAATAAATATTATAAATAAAGATAATATTAAGAATAATAATAATGATAATAATAGTAATAGTAATAGTAATATATAAGCCTTAAACTTTAAGGTGGGATTTCAACCATGCCTCAAATTAATTACCTACTATTCATTAACATAAATAAATAATAAAATTAATATCATATATAATAATATTCAAATAATAGAGATGATACTAATATTATTATTAATGGTTATAAAAATAGAAATAAAAATACTAAAATACATAAGTGTGAATGTTAATACAAAATTAGGGCATAAGATTTTCCAGAATAATTAATAAAATGATAATAATAATTATTCTAATAATTATAATATTAATAATAGTAAGAAGAATGATAATAAAACATATAATAATTCAAATAATAACTTAAAATTCAAAACTAACAACATAATTAGTTCACTCCTACTCTATACCCTGCAAGTAAAAATTGGCATCAATATTATGTCTAATAATAATATTAATAATAGAATAGAAATAATTATTATATTCGAATAATTACTAATAATTGAAATAAAAACAGAATATATTATAATAAATAGTAATTAAGGCCTAAGAAGGTTTAGAGTTTCACCTTGAGTCGGCGGGGATGGGCGGCACCGGCGGTGGTGCACGACAGTGGCCAAAAAAAGACTCTAAGAGGGAAAAAGATGAAGAAAAAGAGATAATGAGAAAGGGAAAAAAAGAAAAGAAGGTCATGGTTAGGTAGAGGAGAATTAGAGGGAATTTTTGGGTGGTGCAGAGGGCAATAGAAGTGGCAGTAGTGGCGGCGAATGGCAGCTTAAAGGTTGTTGGTTACAAATTTCTGCGCGGCGGGAAAGAGATTTCGCACGGCTATGGCGGTTCGTGCGAGAAGAATCGAAGGATCTGGGGAGCTTAGTTAGCTAGAAGAAATTGTAGGGAAGAATTTCAAATGATGCGGTGGTGTTGAGATTGCTATCAGCGGCGAAAGATGCGTCTGAAGTCACGGTGGCGGCAGCCCTCGCTTAGGGTTTCGAGTGAGAAAAAAATTTTCAAAACTACTACAATTAGGCTATTTATAGGTGGTATATGGGATAATAGGGTTTTGGGGGTCGGCAGGAAGGTATTAGGTGCGAGGATTTGGGTGGCCGACGGCAATAATTGGTCGGCAATCATTTGGGTTGGATCGAAGTTTTGCGAGGCTGGGGAGAGGAAACGGGCAAGCGATAACAGATGAGAGTTATGCCAATTTATTCCTCGAGTCAAGGGGAATACAATGAGGCAAGAAAGGGCCGGTCAAAGTCCCTGTAGCCGGCGATGCCATTGTTGGGTCGGGAGCTGTAGCCGCGTCGACGGAGGAGAAAGGAGGAAGAAGGAAGGAGAAAGGGAGGTGGACCGATCAGCTGGGAAAGAAAAGAAAAGGGGGAGAATTGGGCCGGTCGGCGCTGGTTACTCCTTCATTAAACGAGACGCAACGTCTCGGTATTAAGAAGGACAAAACGTCGCATTTGGATGTATGCAGGGACAGCTAGTGACGCTGGGTTGCGGGGAGAGGAAGAGAAGGTGGGTCGTGCCGCGTCCAAGCCCAACCGTGGAAGAAAGAAGAAAAATAAAGAAAGAAAGAAAAAGAAGAAAAGAAAAGGAAAAGGAAAAGGAAAAAGGAAAAAGGAAAAATTTAAGGTTTGGGTTTAAATAAATTAATTAGAATATTTTGGGTATTTAACATAAAATATTTATTTAATAAAAATATTAAATTTCCTTTTTAGGCTAATTTAGGGTTTTTAAAATATTTTCATAAATTCTATTTTAATTAGTAAAACACCTTAATTTTCTTCAATTAAATTATTTATAAAATTATTATTAATTTGGAAATATTTTATCCTCCTTATTTTAAATAGAATAATTTATTTAATTAATTTCTAAAATAAGATCCTTAATTAGTTAAAATACCCAAATTCTCTCCTAATTAATTTCCTTTTATTTTAATAAAATAATTTATTTAATTAAGTTTTATAATAAAACCTCATTTAAATATAATATTTAAAATTAGAAAATTTTAGGGCATTTCATCTTAAATGTTTGAATGCGTTAGCTTAGTTGAAGGGAATCAAGAAGGCATCCATCAATTTATAAGACTTCTTGAAGATTTTAAGAAGGAATGGAGTGAGAAGAATATTAGTGATAAGCCTTCAAGCAAAGCAGATATCATTGAATCTTTAATTGGGATAAGTGCTCCAAGTAAAGTTACCATTCATGTCCCACGTCAATCAAAAAATAAAGGAAGTGGAAAAAGGATCAAAGGGGAGAAAGAAAAGGCTATTGAGCAACAAAAGAAGATGATAAGAAAGTGCAAGGCATGTGGAGAGTATACAGACCATGATAGTCAGAACTGTCCCACAAAATCAAAGGTAATAGCAATTTTTTTACTTCTCCATCTAAATTTGCAATATTTTGTTTAATTTGTTACTTCAAATTGTAACTAATATCAATTTTTTATATTTGGATGACAGATTTAGGAATGAAAGACTGGAGTTAGATGTAAATTTTAATTCGACTTCATGAAGGTATTGGTCATTTATGCTTTTCATTGTAGTTTAGAGGATAGTGTAAGGTTTCTTTCCAAACTTGTATAAGGTTTAATTTAAGAAATTGTCAAATTTTGAATCATGGAAGATTGTTTTCCTTCTCATATTGTAAAACTAAATGAATGTATATTTGATAGTATGTTTATGGTTTACATGGTTTAGGGTTTAGAGGGTTTGGGATTTGGGGTTTGGGGTGTAGGGTTTAGATGGTTTAGGGTTTGGGGTGTATGGTTTAGAGGGTTTAGGGTTTAGGGTTTAGGTTTAGAGGGTTTAGGGTTTAGAGGGTTTATGGTTTAGGGTTTAGGGTTTAGAGGGTTTAGGGTGTAGGGTATAGGGTTTAGGGTTTAGGGTTAAGAGGGTTTATGGTTTAGGGGTTAGGGTTTAGAGGGTTTAGGGTTTAGGGGTTAGGGTTTAGGGTTTAGGGTTTGTATAATTTATAGTTTTAGAGGTTTGGATATAGGTTTGGATTAGTTTTTTGGTTTGGTATTAATAAAATCTTGATTGTGATTAAATTTTGATCCAATGGATGAGATTGGTTCTTATGTTTGTATATTAATAGTAGTTTGTATGTGACCCCTCCTATATATATATATATATATATATATATATACATACATACATACATAGTAGTATTATATTTATTATTATTATCGTAATCTTATTTGAACTCATTATTTATTTATTTTAAATTTTATTTTTATATATTTATTTTATAAGCAATGTATACAATATTATATTATAAAAGTATTAAAACATTATTTGAAAAGTTAACATATTTATTTTTTCACTTGGAGGATTTTTGTTAACAAAAGATACATATTAAGTTATATAAAACATAAATATATTTATATTTGCATAGTTTTTTTAATTATTATTTTCTGAAAAGTAGCCAGACCTATTTAGGATCCATTTACCCACTAGACCTTATAGATCTAAGTCTAGGTCTGAACTTTTGAGACCCAGACCCGATCCAGACACGACTCATTGCCATCCCTAGTGTGACGAGGTACATTGGGCGAAAAAGGATGGCTTACTTAATCTTATCTAGGGTTGGTAAAAGTTGATCCGATCTGTCAAATCCGATTTGACTCGAACAAAACCCGATTTGATAATACTCAAAAAGTTTAGCAATCTAACTAGACCCAAATCCAACCTGACATTGATCTGACCCGACACTGATCCAATAATAATTAATCCAACCAGGACCCGACCCGATCCGCCCATGACCTGTTATAGACCCGATCCCACATCTATCCGACCTACAGTCAACCCGATCTAACATTGACCAAATTTTCTAGACCAAATTTTGAACCATTACCACCATTTTCCATCTTATTCCATCCCCATTTTTTATCCACCCTACCACCACTTAAATCACTATCAAAAACCTCTATTTTTCACACACAAAAAAAAACAACTAAAATCACCCTAGCATCAAGCAGCACCATTTTTCTTCTCATTTTTTCCACCTTTTCATCTAACCCTACCACCATTCAAACCACCATTACCCACCTTACCCCTTTAGAACCTTGCTTACCCTCCCACACCCCATTCGAACCAAACACCACCTAAAAAAATCTCCCCATCCAACCCTCACCCCAAATTTGCACACTTGTTTTCACTTCTTCCTTTCAAAACCACCATGGAGAATCAAAAAGCTCCTAGTGGTTTGAATCTTAAAGAAGCACACAACTTGAGAATAGATGGGGCTATAAAAGCCTTGCAAGAAGACATGAGGTGAGTGCTAGCCATTTTGGAATCACTTGCCCCAAATGCTTGCAGTCCTCACTTAAAAAGAGTCCCATCATTTCATATGGAAAGGGAGTAACCAAGCATAAAGGAAGAAGCTTGTAATTTTAGTTCTTCTTCTAGTAAGTCTCATAAGTTCCAAGGGAGGATAAGACATGTTTGAAAGGAGTCTTCTTATGATATCAAAATAGAGATTCTAGAGTTTGATGGGTCACATAATCCAAAAGAATTTTTAGATTGGGAGTTGAGGTGTAATAGGATATTTGAGGCCAAATCTTATGATGTTGAGAAATCTTTCAAGGTAGAAATCCTTAAGCTAAAAGGGCATGCTTTCTTGTGATGGAAAAACTTGGTACACAAGTGGGAGAAAAAAGGAAAGAATGAGGTGAGGAGATGGAAAAAAATGAAAAAAATTGATGAGGAGGAGTTTTACCACCTTCTTACACCCAAAATCTTTACAATAAAATTTCTTATTTAAGACAAGGTTTTATGACAATGAGGCTTGGTTTGGAGGAGGTGAAGGAGCACACAATGTTATAGTTCTTAGGAGGTTTAAAAAGTGACATTGATAGGAAGTTGGAGCTTTACTAATATTAGACCCTAGATGAATTGTTTCATACAACCATCAAGGTGGAGAGGATAAAAAAAGAAAAGAGGGATTCTAAGTTTGGCATGGTAAAGCCGAACCAAAATCCTCAAAGGGAGGCACCTAAGCCATCTCCTATGCCCAAAATATTTGATGTCAAGGTTAATGGAAGGCTTGCAATAGGTGAGACAAGTAGGAACAAGGGAGTGAGGTCCTTTAAGTATCAAGGGATTGGGCATTATCAAAATGAATTTCCAAACAAATGGGTGATGAATTGCTTGACCTAAAGGAGGTACCATTGGAGGGGAAAGAATAAGGTGAGCACTCGGCCATAGGGGAGGAGGCTGAGTTTGAGAAAGCCACACCGAATGTTGGAGAGGCCTTGATGGTGAGGAGGGTTTTGCATGCAAAAGAATTATTGGATGAGGAGGCCAAACAGGAAAAAATATTTCATACTAAGTACAAAATACTTGGTAAAATATGTTCCCTTATTGTTGATGGGGACAATTTTGCACATGTGTCTTCTTGCACTCTTATAGAGAAGCTCAATTTGTCCCTACTACACATTCTAAGCCGTATAATATTTAATGGATTAATGATGGTTCAATGGTTGAGGTCACTAAACAAGCTGTTGTTCCATTTTCTATAGGAAAAAATTATCAAGATAAAGTTGTTTGTGATGAAGTTCCTATGGATGCATGTCATTTTTTGTTAGTTAGGCCTTGGTAATATGATATACATGTCAAACATGATGGTAGGAAGAACACTTATAGCTTGAAGTATGCCAACAAAAATATTGTACTCATACCCCTTGGCATTCAGTCCTCACTTGTTAGGGAGGATCTAAATATAAAAAGGCTATGTTCATAGATGGGAAGGGGTTAGACAAGGCCATAAGGAAAAGGAAAGCCATGTATTTTTTTGTTGATGCTTGAAAATAATGAGAATGGTAGTCCACTTGATCCTAAAGTCAAAACCTTGCTAGGTGAGTGTGGGGATGTCTTCCCAAATAAATTACCTAGTGAGTTACATCCCATAAGAGGCATAGAGCACTAAACTGACTTTCTTCCTGGTGCTACTCTCCCTAACAAATAGGCCTATAGGTGTAACCCTAAGGAGGCAATGGATTTGCAACGACAAGTTGAAGAATTGTTGCAAAAGTGTTACATTAGGGAATCACTTCACCCATGTGAGGTACTGACCCTTTTGGTACCAAAGAATGATGGTTCAATGAGGATGCGTGTTGATAGTAGAGTCGTCAATAACATTATTATCAATTATAGGTATTTTATACCTAGGCTTTATAACATATTGTTTTGTTTACATGAGGCAAGTGTTTTTCCCAAAATTGACTTGAGAAGTGGTTACTATCAAATTATGTTGAATGAAGGAGACGAATGGAAGACCGCTTTCAAGACCAAGGGAGGCCTATATGAGTGGATGGTCATGCCATTTATGATGTGCAACACACCAAGCATTTTCATGAGGCTCATGGATGAAGTCCTAAGATCCTTCATTTCTAAATTTCCAGTTGCGTACTTTGATGACATTCTTGTATTCTCCTCTAGTAGTGATGATCATGTAAGGCATTTAAAGCTTATATTTTTAGCTCTTAGGAGAAACAAACTAGAAAAGTGTGACTTCTTTGTGCCAAAAGTCACCTTTCTATGATTTATTGTATCTAAATATGATATTTTCATGGATGAATTAAAGGTGGAGGCAATAAGAACATGGCCTACACCCATATCCATTATTGATGTTAGATTCTTTCATGGATTTACCTCTTTCTATAAGCGGTTCACCCAAGAATTTAGTACACTTCTAGAACCTATCATAGAGTGTCTCAAAAAGGGTGATTTCAAATGGACCAAACAAGCAATTACAACACAAGGGTAAGTTGAGCGAAGCCCCAGTACTATGATTGCCCAATTTTGGTAAAGTGTCCAAAATTGAGTGTAACGCAAGCGGAGTAGGCATTAGAGAAGTTCTACTAGAAGAAAGAAATACCATATCCTTCTTTAGTGAAAAGCTCAATGGCTCAAGATCCAATTACAACACCTATGACAAGGAATTTTATGCTATTGTTAGGGCTTTAGATAATTGGTCTCACTACCTTAGACCATCATAATTTTTATTGCATACTGATCATGAGTCCCTAAAATACATAAATAGGCAACATAAGTTCAACCATAGGCATGCTAGGTGTACAGAGTTCTTTCAATCCTTCTCATTTGTAGCAAAGCATAAGAGCGGCAAAACTAATGTTGTAGCATATGCCCTCTCTAGGAGATATTATATGATGTTATTACTTGAAGCACGAGTCCTAAGATTTGGGTGCTTGAAGGAGATCTAAAAAGAATATGAAGACTTTGCAAGCTACTTTGAAGATCAAGGCAAGGATTAAAGTCCCTACCTAGTTCAAAATAGCTTTCTTTTCAAGGGTAACAAGCTATGCATTTCCAAGAGTTCTATTAGAGAGTTTTTTATTCGAGAGGTGCATCGAGAAGGACTAGCTAAATTTTTTTTTGCTTTAATTACTTTAGTTATTGATTCCTCTGTGTAATAAGTTCGTGGATAAATTAAAGCAAAAGATCTTAAGTTAGTACTTGTATCGTTCAGGGTAGCTATTTAAATTAGGCTTGGTACTATTTTGGTGTTTTTTATTTCTATGATCCCGGGTACTTTACAAAATTAAGAGAAATCCTATTCTACTCTATAGTTTCCTTGATGTTTTAAGTCCTATAGGAGGTATGCATACTTAAAGTATGAGTTGTCCTACTATTTGGTGGTTTTGTTATGTTTGTGGGTAGACTAGCTAGGGTTACTGTTGATGTACTAAATTAGGTTTTATGGTTTCTTTGAAACTCCTTTCTCAAGTTAATATAATTAATTGATAATTAGTACAATAATGGAATATAATAATAGGAAGTTCTTATTTATTCGTGTGCTCTATAGTTCATTACCATATACATGATGCTTGGTTATCTTCCTTGCAATTGTATCACAATGTGATATATTTAATAAATTGTTATCACGTGTTATAGTGTTTGATAACATGGGACTTACATGCATAATGTTATATAGCTCTTTAGGATAGTTATATTACTCAATATGAGTTGTGTATTACTACTATACTTCTGTAGATATTGTGTCATGGGTATTCATTGACAAACCTGCTGACTATGAGGAGATGCCTCCGGTGGAGTGGTTCAGGTTTGACCTAATGGTTAGGGCACACATTTATATCTATTCGTGGTAACATGTACTATATGCCCTAGATTATCTGGAACTTGTTCTTCGTAATCCATTCTTACTTTAACATATTAAGTAAAGTCTTCTATCATCTTCATCTATTTTAGTGTTTTTGATTAATTTGTCATAGATATATTGCCTTACATTGGGTGTAGTGTGAGAATGGTATATAGCACACTTGTACTTATTATATGGTAATACTCATTATTTAATATTAATGTTTTTGCTAAAAATAGAATATTTCTGTAGTAAAGTTTTAGGTGTTACAATCAAATACATATAATATTAGAAAAAAAAATAATGCATCCTGTGACTACCAAAGTTTAGAATAAAAATCAGCTTTATTTCTAGCTTACCATAGATGTATATAATTAAAATATATCAATTATCAATAAAAAAATTTTTATTGTCGCGCAGACATTCGAGAACCAATTCAACTAATACAAAATACCCATACAGCTGTACCCAGTGATGGAGCAAATAAAGAACACATGGGGTCGCCTAACCCCATGCTATTTTTGTATATATATTATAAGTAGGTATGTATTCATAGAAAAATTGTTGTGCTCTGGTGGTTAGACTCACTTCGTTTTAACACAACTACCTTTTTAGAATTAAGGTTCGAGCCCTTATGCTAGCACAACACAATTTTTTTTATTAAAAAACTTCTTTACTCTCAGCAATTAAAGCACATCACTTTATTTAATTTCCTCCACCACACTTCTTTTTACAATGAAAACATATGCCTTTAGTCTATCATTATTCTTCGAACATAAACCAACGAGGGTTAAGAGACTTCAACCATATCCACTCCATGCCTCTCCCCTACCATATTCTTTGTCCCCATTGTTGTCGGTCAATCCTTGATGGGAATTTCAATTCAACCTACTCTAACCATCCAACCACTACCGATCCATTATGTTAGTTCTATTTATTTTTTGAATTAGTTTCTATATTTATTTTTAGTTTTTTTATTTAAATTTTGAATTACAGTTTATGTATTCTTTTATTTATAATTGATTGTATATTTATTCTTGCTTCTTGGTTGATTAGTTGATTTTTGTGAAATAATTTTGATTTAGCTTTTAGGATTTTGTTTATTGTGAAATCTTATAGACATGATAATTTTGTACCATGGTTCTTATTCTTCTAAAACTTTTGTGCTTGTTGTTTATTGATTTTGTGTTCTCTCTTCTATTAGTTTTTTTTCCTTTGACTATTTGTGGTATTATTAGACTTTGGAGTAATTATGTATGCTACTGATTGTAATCGAATAGTTAGAATTGGTTAATTCTTACCTTAAGAATTATTGTAAGATAATATTTATTATTTGTTAGGATCCCATAGATTTTATTTTCTGGCTTCGTACCTACCCGTACCTAAGAACCACTATTAAGGGGTTACTGAGCTTTCTATCAAAAATTTTAACAAAGCATATCAATAAGAAAATAAAGTATAAAAATTTTCTTTTTAAATGTGAGTACCATATTGATTTTTGAAGTTTGCTTACTCAAAGTATAAGATTGTAAAAGAGAGAGAAGGGATCTCTAAGGCTGTGTCGGATGCCTCAAACATGTTGAATTTGAGAAATATTGAAGCCATGTGAACTTTATAAGATGAAAAATGGTAGCGGTCTGGCAGGAAAAGCAATCAAATTTAATTAATACCTCAAACCATTATTATTGAAAATTCACTCACACAATAAAAACTACATGTTCTCATATAAAATTTGAATTGCATACGATTACATATACAAGTAATTTACTTTGATAGGTGAATTTTTTTTAATGAAGCCTCAAATTATTAAATATTAGGTGTGTATTAGTCAAATAAAAAACTCATACATAATTAAATATATAGCTAAATTAGTTAAATATTACAAAAGAAAGTTTTTTTTTTCATCCACCTCACCAAGTTTGACTATTTCCTTCTTTGTTTTCCCAATTTCCTTATGCTTTTTTTAGGGGTGTATTTTTTAATTGTCCTTACACTACTATTTTCTATGTGTTTACATGATATTTTTACTTAGAAATAGATAAGAATTCAATATCTAGGAAGTAGCTGGTAATTAAAAAAAAGTTTGTTACTAGGTCTTTTATACTGTTGATTGATGTGAAAAATTTTCATTATATACATGTAGTTTCCTCCCTATTTTGATTACTTTTTATTATTTGGATGGATATTGATCTATATATTAATTATGCTCTCATTGTCATTGATATAAAATTATAATGTAGAATTTTGACAATATGACAAAAATTATGTGGATCTTATATCTGAAATACAATAACATGCAAGGAGTTTAATTATACATAATCTAAGCATTAGTGATTTTATAAGGTAGCAAACTATAAATAAATTCAACTATAAAAGAAAATTAAAAAGATGAAAATTAGATCCAATGCATAATAATATAAGGCATTACTTTTATTGATTTCAACAAAGGACGTTCCAGTTTTTAGGACCGGATTTGGTTGTAGTAGGGGATAAGGAGAGAAGAGAGGGAAAAAGAGATAAATTAGTATTATCATAATAAATAACTTAAACTTATGATAATAATAATTTTGGTAATTTAATAATACAAAAAATAGTTATGGTTAATAGGAGAAACAATAAATAATAATGATGACCTTATTGTTAGTACTTTGCTGCAGGTCAAATTTGAAAAATGAAACCATACGAACTGAAAGATGAAAAAGCAATTAGCTTTTATTACGGTAATGATGAACGATCACATTCATTTAAAATAAATAAATAAATATTTATTGTATTTAATCAAATACCATATAAAATCAATAAAAACAATTAGAAAACTAAATCATCTGCAAGTAAACTTAAAGATACAAGAATCTGAGTCTTATAAACATTTTAAATTAGCAATATATATTATTTTAATTACTTTGAATTAATTTAGGAAAAGGTAAAAAATTAAGTAAAAGAAATAAACAACAACGTAATTACAATTTTGACCAAAAATGCTACGAGTGATATGAGTAAAGCAGTAAACCAACCACTTTTAAAAATTAAAAAGGCAAAGGTAGTAATTTGGGCTAGATTTCTAGTGTATAAATTATGGGTCTAATATATATATATAGGGACCAAATTTTGATTTAATAATAATAATAATAATAATAATAATGAGGGTCTGAAATTTTAGTTATTATTACTATGCGTCTGTAGTAAATAAATGATGGGTTAGTCAATAGAATTTTTAATATATGAAAATATTATTTAAGATAATTATCTTGCCAATATATTTAATAGCAAATAAGTTATTGAGCGATCAGAAAATGTTAATTCCTTACGACAATTTTTGCTGACCCTATAACCTCCACGATACTATAATCTTATGAATAGCCATCCTGTTATTTTTCCCCAAAAACTCTCCCATCAGAAGGTATTCATAGGAAAAATAGGAGTAGTCTCTGATCCTTTATCATCCCAATCGGAATAGCGTATACTATTATGGATGTACGAAAATGTGGACCGACTTGCCTTTCATGTTCCTGAAACGTTTCGGGGAATTACGTCCTCCGACAGTATATATGCAAATTTATGAAACGACAAGCAACGAAACAGTGAGAATGAAAGAGAGAAGAGAGAAGCACGAAGCTAGAATGGAAGAGGAGAAGCAAGGTTCGAGTGATGGTGCGATGAATGTCGGGGATGATTAGTGATGATAATGAGTCTCGGATCCGATCTAGATCTGCTTTATTTTTAGCGGGTCGTCCATAATTTTTGGATCCAATAGGTCTGGATCCATATATACTTTAATGGATCTTGGTCCATTAATTTTAGATTCAGACCTGACCCAGACCCTACCCTCAGACCCGTTTAGTATATATATGTGTGTATATATATATATATATTATGTTTGTCATTATTATCATAATCTTATTTGAATTCATTATTTATTTTTTTAATTTTATTTTTATATATTTATTTTAAAATTAATATGTAAAATATTGTATTATAAAAGTTTTAAAATATTATTTAAAAGGTTAACGTAATTGGCTGACTATATTTTTTTTTACTTGGAGAATTGTTTTTAACTAAAAAATATATATTAAGTTATATAAAATATAAATATATTTGTATTTACATAGATTATTAATTATTTTTAAAAAAATAACCGGATCTATTTAGGACTCGTTTACCTACTAGATTCAATAAGTCTAGGTTTAGATTTAAACTTTTAAGATCCGACAATTCTAAATTAAATCTCAATCTAAATAATATAAATAAATCTAAATTTAGATATAACTAAATTTAATTTAGACCCGACCTATTAACGTCCTCAAAGATGACCGAAGACGGAGGCTCGTCTTCAAATGTGTCGAACCTGAGAGATCTTAATCTGCCGGTAGTGAGCAGCGGCGGAAGCCCATGGCTTGCTTTTCAGCTAGATTAGGGTAGTCTTTGGGTGATGGAGCTTGGCCCACCAAAGATTAAAATATTTGCTTAGTGAGATTTTTCTAATATTTTAATTTTAATATATTTTCATTCGTATTCATTTTTATGTCTTCATCCCTACTTTTGTATAATATTGATAACTAACTACTAAATAAATATAGATTTTTATTATTTTTGAAAAAAAGACATATAATAATTATAATTAATAATTAATATATATTTTAATGAAAAAAGTTATTATTTTCGTCGATCTCCATTTTTTAATATTTTAAAAACTGATATTTCTGCATTTTTTCCTAAGCTCGTTTCTGCGTCTATGTTTGCGTTTCTGTCCACGTATAATGCTGTGTACGGTAGCCCGTAAGATTCTAGGTTTTCCCATTACGAGTGATCGGGTAGCTTTTCTGTCTAATTTTTTTTAATCCATTATTCAGTACATGTGAATCATGCCCGCTCATTGAATTGTCGGACAGAAAGTGCGCGACGTTGTCCCCGTTCTGGCATACTTTTCAACGTTTTTCTGGTTCTTCTTTTTTTTATTAAAAAAAAAGATAAAAGATAAAAGGCACACGCTACAGTACAAAGACGGAATTTTTTTTGATATATACAGCTACACTCAAAAAGGGTAAGCTGTTGTTTCAATATAATAATAATAATAGCTAATAATAATAATGATGACAATATTTAAAATAAAATAATATTTCCAATATATAAGAATAATAATTTTAATAAATATCAGTTGTAGCAATAAAATTATTTATTATTTACTGGCAGTGATGAAATAAAATTATTACAATGTAATGACTAATAATTACTTACAATAAAGTCATTATTATTATTTCTTATTTTTACGATGAACTATAGTTATTTTTCGTATTATAATTAAATTTATATGATTATTAAATATTATTATTTGTATAATTATCATAAGTTTTATTTATTTATTTATTATGATAATCATAAAAATTATCACTATAATACATGCCTTTTTCTCCCCCATTCTCACTTTGTCCGCTACCTCAGCCATGGTATATCACGAAAAATGGGATAACGTGTGTGCGGAAATTAAAATGGGTCCATCTTTCTAACTTTTTGTTCTAGTTGAATTTATATATTGTCAAAATTTGCATCATAAATTTTCTATAGCATTTAATTTAACTCCTATAGTATCTCATATTGGAGAAAGAGAGAGAGTGTGACTACACTGTATTTGGTAAGTCCATAGCAAAGGTTATAAAGTAGCTTTTGTGCTTTTTTTTAAAAAAAAAAAAACAAAACAAAGAAAAAGAAAAAAGATAATATTTGCTTGCTAAATAACTAGTCATTGCCTTATGTGTTAGCCACGACAATTAAGTAGAAGGAAGAGAAAGAGACACGATGGGTTGAAGTGTATGTATGTATATATATATATATATATATATATATATATATATATATATATATATATATAAGTATATTAATTTTATTTTTATTAATAATTTAATAATACAAACTAATAATAATATAAAATAAAATAAAATTAGAACACAAAAAATATTTTTTTATTATAATAACAATAATAATGATACTTATAATAGAAATAATACTAATAATAAATTTATTATACTTTTATGCCATAATTTTTTAATAATATATTATTATTAATTTATGTCACTTAATTATTAATAAAATTTTAAATTAATATATATATATATATATATATATATTACAAAAGATAAATTTTAACTTAAATTTAAAATTTAGATATATAACGTTACCCAATAAGTCACGTACACACACACACTCCCATATGTCTTAAATTATATCATTTTTTAGCCTTCTTCCAACCGTCATGTTCTCTCTCTAATTTTATTTTATTTTTTTCTTCTTCTCAAACTCCACGACTCCATCCCTCTTCCCCGCCCAAGTGCGACAAGAGTCCAACATGCAGATCTTTTTTCTCTAGTTTCATTTATTGTCGCCCCTCCAAGGCTAAATTGGGAAGACCAAAAAGTTCTTGCTTTCAAAGATTCTTTGTTAGGCAAAAGCATAATTTGCACAATAAGATAACTAAAAGGATTTTTATGGTGCCATGGCACACCAGAAATGGAAGAACGAGGGATCTAAACCTATGATCTCTGATTCTAGTCTTAATCTTTCAGTTCAAGTTTTTCGATCATAATGTCATAATATAGTGCTTAAGATTGATGTCTCAATTGTAATAAATAAATAATTAATTAAAAACAAAAAACTCTTACATAATTGAATATATAGGTAAACTAGTTAAATATTAACAAATGTATTTTTTATTGGGTACAAGACACTTTTATTACTCTTATTTTCTTCTTCTTTTATCTCATTTTCCTTTTCTTATTTTTTCATTAGGGGTGTCTTTTTTTAATTGTTCTTATACTACAATTTTTCTTATATTTAAATAATATTTTTGCTTCAAAATAGATTAAAAAAATCAATGACTAGAAAAGTAGCTAGATATGCAAAAGAAAATTTTCCTAGTAGTACTGTATTTTGATGTAAAATTTTTATTATATTCTTGCAGTTAACTTTCTCACTATTTTGATTAAATCCTGATAAAAACAAATAAATGCTAGCAGAATAATAGGGTAAAAAGATTATTCTTATGTCTTATATATCTTATACTATTTATGTAAAATAATTATTCAAGTAAATATTTAATTTTAATATTAATTTAAAATAAAATAAATATTTTTATTATTTTTAAATAATTAATAAAAAATATTCCACCTTTATTATCCCTGCCATAAGAGCCCTAAATCATTAAGGAACACAAATTCATGGTTAGGGATGGCAACGGGGCGGGTCGGGGACGGGGACCCCATCCCCATCCCCGAACCCGATAAGGAAAATTATCCCCGAACCCGACCCGATCCCCGTTATTTTTTTATCGGGGATTCCCCGACCCGATCCCCGCGGGGATCAAATCCCCATACCCGACCCGATCCCCGATCTATTTTTCATCCCCGATTTATGCCTCGTTCTTAAAACCCGACCCGATCCCCGAAACCCGACTTTATACCCGATCCCCGATCTCATCCCCGATCCTCAAACTACTTTTTTATATTATATTTTTAATATATATTATATAAAAAAATTATATATATATTATATATATATAATTATATAAAAATATATATATAAAAAATTTCGGGGCGGGTTCGGGGATGGGGACCCCAAACCCGTCCCCGCCCCGTCCCCGAAAAAATCCCCGTTAAGCATCCCCGAACCCGAACCCGATCCCCGAATTCTCTCCGCGAACCCGAACCCGAACGGGGAATCCCCGACGGGGCCCCGAACCCGCGGGGAAAATTGCCATCCCTATTCATGGTACCTATTGAATTTCTGATGGCAGGGGCTCGAATCCCATCAGATGGTGCATGATCTTTTTACTAAATAATGGAAACAACTAGTAAATAAGAAGGATAATAATTAATTATCATGGGTGTTCAAGGATCGGATATTCAAAGTCTAGATAAGATAACAAATAATATGTTAGATATTCAAAACTTTCGATTGGGCCACAATTGAAAAATATTAGGTAAAAAATTATTTGATTAAAAAATAAAAAAATGATCCAATTTAAATAAATATGATCTAATAATTTAATTTGATTATATTCAATTAGTAATTCTAAATTTTGAATAATAATTAAATATATAATCAAAATGACAATTAAAAAATATAAAATTTCATCGACTAAAATTATAACTAATAATCACATCAAATAAGCGTACTTATTTATCATGTCTATTAAACGTTAAACATTTGACATCAAAATAGCTACTCATATAATTATCACATATATCGATTATTGCAACTTAACCATCAACAATTTGATTAAAAATAGAAAATTACTAACACAATTACTAAGCATTAACATTATTCACTAGCATTAATGAACAAATATTTCACAGTAACTTACTTTACAGTTTATTTAATGGCATTGTTGATCTTTACGTACAATTTCACATTGGAGATCCCTTAATATAATGTTGACGACCAATGCATAATGAAGCATTATTTAACATCATGTTTAATATGTTTTTATAATTTAAAAATATATTTTTTTCCAGCATTTTGTTGAATATCAATTTAATGCAATATTATAAAATTTTAATTCATCTTATGGCTACCCAAGTTTAGAATAATAATTAGCTTTTAGTTTCCAAAACACCACAGATGTATGTAATGAAAATATATTATTATTATTATTATTATTATTATTATATTTAGCGAACATTCAAATACCAGTTCAACTACTAAAGACTACTAAAGCATATCTCGTGTACCCAAGTGAAGGTCGATAAATATTGAAGCGTCCCCACCCCTTCCCCCTCTCTTTTTTGCTTTTTTTTTTCTTCCCTTTTTTGCATTTTGAAAAGGTTATACATACGAGCCCGTTTTCAATGGAAAATATACTCATCCACAAAATGAACAGTTAAACACTACATGTCCCGGTAAAAAGTTTGATTGCATCTGGTTATAAATATACCTAATTTAATTTATTGGGTGAATTGAAATTTTTTTGGGGGACGGGGGCCTCAGATAATTAAATAATAGGAGAGTATTTATCGAATAAAACATACATAATTGGAATATGCTGTTAAACTAGTTAAATGTTATAACATAATTTTTCTTTTCGTACAGCACACCAAGTTTGACTCTTATCAATCTTATTTCCTTCTTTTTTCTCATTTTCCTTTCCTTATTTTTTCGTCAGGGTGTCTTTTCTCATGGTTCTTGTACTGCAATTTTCCTTATGTTTAAATGATAATTTTTGCTTCAAAATAGATAAAAATCAATGGCTAGAAATGTAGCAACTAATGCAAAAGAAAATATTCCTAGTAGTTTTTTATACTGTATTTTGATGCAAAATTTTTCATTGTACACCTGCATTTAAGAAGGTTGATTGCTTCTGGTTATAAATTTACGTAATTTAATTTATTGGGTGAATTGAAAATAGAGAAAAAAAGAAGAAAAAAGAGAGGATATGCTGATCTTATATTTGAACAAATATGGTAATAATCTGTAAATAAATTCAACTAGAACAGAAAGTTAGAAAGATGAAAATTAGATTCAAGGCATAATAATGTAAAGCCACATTTTGATTTCTACAAAAGGCCTTACCGTCTACAAAGGCCGAAAAAAAAAACTTGCCAAAAGCGACGTTGGAAAAAGTATGCCAAAGTGGCGACACATCTCGCCTATATAACATGCCATACAGTCATGCACCTTGGCTATCTTCTCTATTCTGTTTAGCTGATTCTGTTACTATCTGGATATTTTAAGGTACGCTAATTATATGATCATCACACGGGACGGCAATTTTCCTCGGCAAGAGTTCCCGGAGATGCTGGTGAGATTGATCGAGCCTTTTGGTCAGCAGAGTTGGATTACACTCAATATCTGGAAGATTGGGGCGGGGAGGAACTCAACTTATGTGCTAACCACACAGTGGGGTTCAGTTGTTGAGAGGAACGCCATGGTGGCGGGAGACACATTGCGCATTCTCTCGTTCAGGGACGGTGATGGCAAACTTGGCATGGCCTTTGTTAAGAATCCTATAGGGGGTAACTAAGTAGCCAACCGTTGATCTGCCTGTGCTTTTGATTAATTAGGAATTAAGTGTTGTGATATTGTGCCTGATGTAATTTTACTTTGATTCACTGCTGTCCGGTCTGTTTTCTCCTTCTTCTTGTTGTTGGGTGGTGGTTGTTTTGCAATATATTTTGCTTTCTCGTTCGCTTGTTTGTACTTTGTTTTAATGAGGTTTTGCTCATCGGATGTAAGAGCTGTGCAACCATTCAATCGTACGACATCACTCTTTAGGTCTCCATGCAACTTTTGTACTCTACTTTTTTATTTTTCCACCATGTTCAACTCCAAACACTGATCGGAACCAGTAAAAAGGAAATTGATTTTGGATTAAACAAAATATAAAATTATACTATCCTGTAAATCATTCAAGACCTCAAGCATTACCTCAATCAAAACGCATCGCCGAAGGAAAAAATTTTGTATCTGAATTCTGTAAAATCAACAAAAAAGAAAACAGAAAAAAATCGTGTAATTAATCGTGAGGCATAGGAGAGCCCAGATGAGCGGCGGCAGCGGAGTTATTGCGATTTAGGGTTCAGTGAAATTGGAGGTAAAGGTGGTCTTTGTGACAGCGACGTGAATAGTGAATTGTGGCAGTGTGTTTCCCCAATCATCCACTGTATTCCTACTATCCTATCAATAATTATTTATTAAAAGTAAATATTTAAAATAATAATTTAATTTTAAAAAAATGGGTTAAAATATTTTGATAAAAAAATAGTTTAAAATATTTTGATAATAAATAATTATTCTGAATAATTATAGCTCGAAACGAATTTTTGAAATTTGACTAATCGACGAACAGAAGATAGTCGACACCAATTGCGGACTACTAACTCTTCTAAAACGAGGCAACATTTAGAGATCAGAAAAGTTGATACAAGAGGGAAACGATCAACACACGTCGTCCGATGACCGAAGGCTTCAGAAGCATACGTATACATGTATAAGGATCGATTTATTTTTTTCCTATGCTCGTCCGTTTGTTAAAAATATAATCTATGTGTGAGAATATATAGGAAGCAAACATGTATATCAAGTCAATTAAATTATTTACTAAACTAAAGATACTCACCAGAGATAAAATATTAGTTATTAAATTAAAACTTTCTGATCAAATATTATTTACCAAAAATTTTGTTATTCATTATGAACTTAGCATATATTATTATTGTATGAACCAAATTTATTTATAAAGCTAAACAATAACTCAGGTGAAAAGTATACTTATAAAACACCAATATTTAAAATGGTTTAAAATACTTAAAAAAATAAAAAATCTAACATGATTCAAAGCATATTTATACTCGTAAAAATAATGGTGTATGAAACATTAGTGCCTATTCAAACATTCACAATAACAACAATATGGTATTTTACTATATTTAAATGTATATCTATCGAAATATACAAGTACATCTATACAATATATGCAAGCCTATTGTCTTCGTTCTTGACATAATATTTTTTGCTAATGTATCAAATTGTGTTATATTTTAGCTTATTGCATATAAAATCTTTGGTCAATAGATTTAAACTATGCATCCAAATATTTGGCTAGAGCTTTCACTAGTAATTTTTTTAAGAATAAATTTTATTTAGGTATTATTTGATCAATTATTTTTTCCATTATCATATTTCAATAAGTCTACTTAAATATCCTTTATATTTTTATCTATTATTATTTAATTATCTAAACAGTATGAACATATTATATTTATAATTTTAGTTAGACTCAAATAAAAGTATCCTAAATTATAAAGTTATCAAAATAATATTATTCAAAATATAAATACTAATAACATATTATGTTTCATAAGTCGGAAGTAAATTTTATCATGATATATTCAATGAATATTGAACAAATTTATAAAGATTCTATATTATATACTAGCCTAGGGTTCTGAGCTGTATAAGGGCGACCCTACTCATAGGTCGCAAAAGTTGACTCCTTTCTAGTTTGGGTTTCACATTTGATTTTATATTTGAGTATTATTTGGGCTATGCTAGGTTTTTAATAATTAAAACAGTGTTATTAGAGTGGTAATTAGTTAAGGATCGATAGTTGGACTATAAAAAAATGCTTTAATTATTGTCATGAATGCATATTCGTCATTGTCATCTACCGTTAACTTTAGACTGGCGTATGAACCTACTAACAATCATAAGGTTTAGCCCTCTTCTTCCCTCATTTTAAAACACTTTTTTTAAAAGTACCTTTCCAGTATTTAAGAATAATAAATTTATTATTAATAAAATATTTATTTTAGATTACTACACAACACCTAAAGACCCCGTACAAACACCGTTCTAGCTATCCCCTTGCCCCAGCAGGCCACCGGGGCCGGAGGCACGGCCGGACGAGCGAGGCAGTATCAAATCCTAATTAAGCACATAAAGCGGGAATTTACGATAGCGTAATGGGATGTGCACCCATTAAATTTCACATGATGCACAATTGTTTTTTGTTTACTGAATAATAAAGGAGTATACAATCATTTTTCATTTATATTGTATTTGAATATAAAGGACTAAAGGAGTATTGATGTTGGTATGGGATAAGTGGTGTCAGTCACGTCAAGACCATATAATTTAGCATATGAAACCTTTATTTAATATATAGCAATGTAATTGCTTAAAAACATCTATAATTACTTTTACTTTTTATGTTACAATTGAGTGAAGGATTGCCAAAATAATTCAAATTTTATTAAAGCACCTGCAACTATTAATATAAATTAAATTATTTTTTAATTTAATATACTATTTATCAAATAAATTTTATATTTAGTAGTAATTTCGTGACATCTTCACGACTTACCTCCCTCCCTTTTCTTAAAATGTTAGTTGGTTTGGAGTGAATAGGAGAGAATTAGTTTATTCATCTTCATTCACTCCGTTTGGATACACTTCTATAAACTTAATCATGCTTAAAATTTTCTCCTTCATTCACTTACAAATTTACCATATTACCCTTTTACTTACAAATTATCATTTTATCCCTTTACTTCCAAAGTTACCATAACATCCTTTTACTTACAATTTACATTTTGCCCTTTTACATCCAAAATTACCATTTTACCCTTTTCTTATAAAATTACCATTTTACCCTTGCATCTAAAATTACCATTGTACCCCTTACTTTCAATATTACTATAATGCCCTTTTACTTATAAATTTACCACTTCACCCTTTACTTATACCATTAACATAATACCCTTAACTTTCAAAATTGCTATAATACCCCTTTTACTTATAAAATTACCACGATATCTTTTTTACTTGCAATTTACCATAAAACAATCGGAAATATTCCCTGAAAGAAATTATGTATTACGAAACTGAGAACAAGTTAGGAATAAACTCAGACTAACCCAACCATCTGCTCCTCGATAAGGTACCCCCAAACATAACAGAATGAAGTCTTCTAATCGACCACACAATCGAACAACAAAGGTTCTGTCATCATCTATGAAATTTGATATAGACCTTTTTGATAGAGAAATATGTAACTAAATAAAGAAGAGGAAATGTTTGGATATATTTGATATTGAATAGACTAGAGGAGTTTCTTATTTCTAAAATTAACATTTTTTCCCTTAACTTACAAAATTACCATTTGTCCTTCTCTTCCAAAACCATAATACCCTTTACTTATAAATTTACCATTTTGCCCCTTATTTCTAAAATTACTGTTTCATCCTTTTATTTATAAAATTACCATAATACTCTTTACTTCCAAATTCACTATTTTACCCATTTACTTTCAAGATTACCATCTTGCCCTTTTACTTATAAAATTACCATTTTACCCTTCTCTTCTAAGATTACCACTTTACCCCCTTATTAAACCATTCTTATTAAATTATCATCACTTTATGAAATAGTAATATTAATACTCTATTCTCATTATCCAACTCCACCAACTATTGTAATTTAATATAATACTCATTAGTACCCACACATATTAGGCCACATTCTTGCACAAGACATATTACTAAAAAGCCCCTAGGCTCACAATAATATTATTCATGCATAATGATCACCATAACATAATACAATATGGATAAGTACTTAATATTTTTATTAATAACCAAACTCTTTCCTTAAATAATATTCCCACACATAGCATATAAACTAGCATAATTTCCTTTTTATCAATCAATATAAGCAAATTTATATATTATATTAAACAACATATATCAAGCATAATAGCATATTAAAAAAAACCTAATGTGCTAACATATGTTTATCCATATATTTAAGTGGGGTTTAACGGTTACCTTAATTCCTACAAAATTGAACCTTATCGATATTCCGGTTAAAGATTCAAGCTTTAGATAACAAAATTACACCTAAATGTAGTATCAAAACTTATCATATTAGAGGCGAAAAACTAAAGCATAAAACTTTATAAATTTTAATTAATAAAATAATTAACTTAAATATTATTTTACCTTAAAATTATTAACCAAAATAAACAAAAAATGCAGCAACTCATACTGTTCATGCAGCATGAGCTACATGCAAAAATAAGGGTGGAAGGGTCGAAGGTGGCATAAAGAAGAGGGAGGAAGGGGTGTTTTCGGGTTAGGGTTTTGGGGATAGGAAAGAAGGTAGATGGGGGAGGATTTAGGGCAAGGGAAGGGCATAGGAGTGATGATGGGGTGTAGGTGGTGGTCGAGGATAGGTTGTCGGCGGCCAAGGGCAGTGACGGCAGCGAGGCCGCGAAAGTGGTTGTCGAGGTGGAGGGGGCTGAGAAGGAAGGAAAAGAGAGGAGAAAATGAGGGGTTGCAAAGGTTAGTTTCGGGGTAGGGGAGAGTAGGGTGATGGTAAAAGAGAGTCTAGCATAGGTTAGGGGATAGTTTAGGATAAAATATCTGGTAGAATTTATCATGTTATAGGACTAGATTTAATCAATGAAAGTGATACTAGTTAAGATCCAACTTAAATTTATAATTAATACATACCCTCTAGCATATTTTAACCTAACTAATTTTTATAACTAATAAGTCAGAATAATATTACACATATCAACAATATATTTTCTATCGAATATCCTAAAATAATTATTACACATAATTATCCTATGATGGTGAAAAATCAGTTCATTAATGGTGAAATATTAGTGTTATTATGGTGGAAGATACTTATATATATATAATTGTGATGAAAGTTTAATATATTAAAGACGAAAGATCAATTTGCCAGTAAAAAAATAGTACATTAGTGGTGAAATATTAGTATATTAGTGGTGAATGATTATTTTAAATTAAAATAATGGTGAAAGATCAACTCGCAATTGGTAAAAATATGTTCAGTGATGGTAAAAGATTAGTTTAAGAGTGGTAAAAATGTAATATATTAATAATGAAATATTACTTTTTAAGTAGAATAGTAATAGTGGTAAACGTTGAATTTGTAGGTGAAAAATTAGTACATTAGTGGTGAAAATCATAGAACATTAGTGGTAAAATATTAGAATAGTAGTAGTGAAAGACTATTTTTAGGTACAATAATGGTAAAAGATCAACTTACTGGTGAAAAATTATTTTAATGATAGTGATGCATTAGTTATGAATGCTGCAAAGAGTCATATTTATTATAGGGATACCTTCCTAGATTCCATGAAAGAAAAGTTGTTTGAGTAATTTTATATAACTAAAGGTACACTTCCATTCAAGTATCTTGACATTCCCCTGGATGGAAAATACTTGACCAAACAACATTACAAACATTTGATCAAAAAATTCACAGCTATAATCCATTCTTAGAAGGCACAACTCCCAGATTCCATGAAAGAAGAGTTGTTTGAGGAATTTCATATAATTGAAGATACACTTCCATTCAAGTATCTTGGCATTCCCTTGAATGGAAAATACTTGACCAACCAACGTTAAGAACCTTTGATCAACAAATTCACAGCTAGAATCCTTTCTTAGAAGGCACATATCCTAAGTTATACCGGCAACTACAACTTGTGTAATTAGTCCTTTATGGTTTGCAAGCTTATTATAGTCTAGTGTTTCTCATATATATCCACATCATATCATATATCAATGCTATATGTAGGGAATTTTTATGGCTAGGTACAAATGAAGTAGCTGAGCAAGCATATGTTGCTTAGCATTATGTTCGCAACCTAAAAATAGAAGGGGGCTAGGCTTAATAATTTTGTTATGGTGGAATAGATAAAAAATATGTAAGCATATGTGGAATTTAATATTAAAGAAAAATCTATTATAGGTAAAATGGTTGCATACCTATTTCATCAAATGATTCGACATATGGCAGATTCCTACCACACCTTCAATGTCTTAGATTCTTAAACATATGTTGAACATGAGAGAAACTTTCCTTCTAATGCTTCATCCACAACCTATGAATCAACTTTTTATACATAGAAAAATCTCTATTAGTTGTATTTATGACGGAATTAGATCAAGCAATTCTAAGATTCCCTAGTGTCCTATGGTATGTTCTACATTATCACCGAAACGACACTCCTTTATTTGTTGGCTTGTTATGTGGGAATGATTTCACACTAAGGATAAATTAACTTCTTATGTGAAGTAGATCTTGGATGTATTTTGTGTAATGATAATGATATTCACCATCATCTATTCCATCTATTTTTTGAATTTCCCTATTCTCAAAGTGTATGGACACCTCTTACACAAAGATTATGATTCACACATGATCTCCACTCTTGGCCAGTAATTACTCATTAGGCAACAGTGGGGGAGAGAGGTCTAAAAATTCAAAAGCAAGTTATTTGAGCTCTAGTTGTTGCTGCAGTATATCATCTTTAGAGAGAAAGAAATAAAAGGAGCTTCGCTAATGAAATTCATAGTGCATTATATATACAAAAACATATTGTTTTTTTTCCCACTTAGCAAGCCATATGTATCTTTTATCTACTTGTAAATCTTTCAACTGACCCATGAGATGTATAGATAAGTTAGCATAATATGCTAATTATCATGAACAGTGATTGTAATCCTTTATTTAGAAATTGTTGGTAATAAAATTCTACTTACTTACCAAAACAATATTAGTTTAATAGTGGTAAAAGATATTTAAATGTATGATGACATATACACATATTTTTTTAATTAAAAATATATTAATAAGGGTACCAATTTATAGATTTTTTTTTCAGAAATACTATGGTATAAGTTTTTTATTTTTCTAATAATCATAATGAGAGATATTTTATTTTTAAGAAAAAATGAACATAAGGTTGCATATATTTTTATATATATTTTTTATGTGTAATTGAGCGAATGGTATAGATATTGACATCAAGGATGGGTCTTGGCCCTCTTGGGTGTAATTGATTAGACTACAATTAAAACAAATTATTTTATTCCCTTCATACTCCCAACAGGTTGAATTCTCACCGCAACGGCTTCCACCGTAAGAAAATTGTGGATGAAGTTAATCATAATCGGTGCCATAGTATTTGGAAAATTATGTGATGTATGGTAGGACAAATTTTCAACCCTACAACTTAATAAGATACTCCAATTTTCAACGAGACACATGATCTCATAATACATGAGCTATTGTGAATAAGGTGATCCCTAAGATAAACTTGGGTGAGAAGTGCTTTATTGGTTGCCAGCCTTGCTGATTTGCCCTTTGAAAGTTCCATGATCCTATGATACACCTTGACAAAATGTCCCACGCCATCTCCCAATGTAGGCCTAGGTTATCAATATTGAAAATTTTTGTATTCTGATCCGTGAAGTATATATGAAATGGAAGCGGTAGAAGCACGGAAATCTGGGCTCCACCATCTTACTATTAAATATTAGCCCAAGAGCCGTTAGAAAGCATATATAAATTTGTGAACTTTACCACGATTAACCGCGTCCCTAACTCAAATGAGTTCATAGGTACCCTCTAGACTCCAGATATCACAAAGCTTGTGGCTGAGAGGGGGTATCTTGGTGAAAAGATTTTCCCAAGGGCTTAATAATTAGACATCGCTACCAAGGACGATGGTGGGAACGTTTATCGGCCGCTGTGAAATAGATCTGTGGCCAGGTCGGATCAAAGAAGATAGGGTTGTCACGTCAGAACACCCTTCTTCCTCCATGCCCTTGATCTCTTTCTATTCGTTGTTGTTGGAGGGCGAGTAAGTAACATTATGCTCACAACTATCAAGGATGTGACTAAATGAAAAATCCCTTTGTCCGGGGGTTAGTCTCGTTACCCTCATTGGTGGACGATGATTTAGGGATTTCTATTCGTAGGGAAGACTCCTCCATGATGGCATCGATTGAGGCAGTGCCTTACATGGCACGTTTAAGCCTTCTGTGGATGAGATTAATATCAGAAAATGATGGAGGACGGTCATCCTGAAGCTTAGGGTTGAAGAGGGGGGTTTGAATTGATGGGCATCAGAGTGTGTTAGTCCCAATAAATTTTCAAACCCGGCTCCATTTCTCTTGAAATTGAAGATCAAACCTTGTGGCGAACATCGAAGGAAGAGGCAGCGAAGGGTACTACAACTTGGCAAGTGAGAATGGCTGCGGAGAACGACGCAAGAGCCCTTGAGGTTTCATACACATAATTCAATACCTCTATCTTTCTTTTTTCCCTTCTTTAAGAAAGTGAAAAGCTAATAATGATTAAATGAAATTGAAATAATCACTACCCATAACCCTTGAAATGGTACTAAAATGGTCATCGATTGAAACTAACAAATAACCAATTGAGAAAATAATTGTCATCAGGAGAAATAGATACAGATATTAAAGCGATCGTTAATTACCCTATTATAGTTCTCAACGAATAATGACCAATTGAAACTAATAATCACCATATAAAAGTACAATAATCACCAATTTACCCCTCATGCACTGTCGTATGCACAATAAATTTAATAAATAAATCCTAATTTCCAAATACGTAGTATATGGCAAGAAGGAGTCGAACCCACAAGGAATGTCGTTTTAATCACTAATTTTGCTATTGATGTTATAACCCTGTTTATAAGATTTCATTGATTCTTACACTACATTCGATTATACTAAATCTTAATCACTAATTGACAATTAGGGGAGGAATGAATTGGTGATGAAATTAAAATGCCATACATTCAAATAAGAAGAATGATTCTAAACAATTTAATGTTGACTTAGGAAACTCAGAATAACAAATTCCCATACTTCCTCTCAACCTTAATAAATTGAATATGCTCTCAATTTATTTTTATACCCATTTAATAATCTAGGTTAAGACCACTAGATTCAATTAATGGTAGCATTATGAACGGGAAGCAGCCAACTACAATCATAATCACAAAAGCTCGGATCATGCAATTGCATGAATTAATGGATAAGATTAATAATTAATCTTTTTACTACTATAGACAAATTTTAATTAACAAATACGGGTTAATTTCATTGTCTTAGCAAAGATCAAGTTCTAAACCAAATAGGTGATCAATCTAATTAGTTCAAGAATCTTAATCTATGATATGGAATCATTCAATTCGATCCATTAATTCAATTAAACCTCATCTAGAATCAAACATTTAAAGTATGAAATGGTAATTAAGTTATGATTCCATCCTTAATTCATCCTACCCTGTTCTAATTACTCAAATTTCTGCATAGTCACAATTCATACAATTACACAAAAATCTTGAAAATTAATAACAACAACGCATTCACGAATTCTATTATTGCAACAATTAGATGATAATGTAGTGAACACAAATAAAATTACAGAAAATCTACTTAGATTCAGCACAAATGAAGATATTGAAATTTACAAAGGAATAGAGGAAACTTATCAATTGAAGTGCAGAATGTCAAATCATCAATAGAATTCAAGAAGATCAAAAGTTGGAATTGTGCATTACATGTATGTTCTAAAGGAATAAAGGAAGAAAAATACATTCCAAATGTTTTTCGATCTGCTCGTTCTGTCCCGAACTCTCTTCTTAGATAAAATTTATCAGAAACAAGTCACGCGGACAGTTACACGTTTTTAAAATGAAAACACGGTCTGTGTTTTGGAAACACGGGACCCCCGTGTTTTCCTCCAACTGCTCTGCTGCCAAGGATTTAAAGATCAATACTCGGGATAAACAACACGGTCCATGTTTTAGAAACACAGGACCCCCGTGTTTTTGATGTTTCCACTCAATTCCTTTGAAAGTTTCAGGTTAGCTTCTCTTGATGTATTTGTTCCCTTTCCAACTTTGCTCTCCTTGATTCAACATTTCTTGATGTGTTCTCTACTTGATTTCTTCCTTCATTGATTTCTCCTTGAATTTCTTCAATTCTTTTCTTTCTTGTAAAATTTATTCAAAGGAGGAAAACTCGACGAAAAGATTAAATCTAATAGAATTAATGAGGGATAAATGATATTTTCAGACATGAAAATAATCAATAAATCTCATCTATCAAATACCCCCATGCTTGAATTATTGCTTTTCCTCGAGCAGTATCATAACATGCACATGAATACATCAAGAAACGCAAGAGAAACAGGTTATGGAACACAAGATTTATTAGATTGGAATTATTCATGTACGAAGTTCAACTTGGACTGGGACTGAAAAATACTTGTAAATCATGAAATATCAATGATAAAAATATTTTTAGATCACATCTTAAATCACCTTAAAAACAGTTTTATCAAATGCTCAAACAGTTAAGGAATGAAAATTATAATAATTAGTATCTCATCATGCAAATTAGATTAAAACTAATGAAATTCAAATTGGTAAATTCTTACTTTTGGGATGTGGAAACACTCACTCTTTAGTGTATAGGGTATGATGTGTTTACTCTCAAATTCTATCCAAATGATAATGATCGCCCATATGTTTGCCATTATTCTCAATTCGCTACCGCTAAAAAGAACTAAATTATATAAGAATCAAAAGGTCTTAAATTTGGTTGTAATGGGGCTAGGGTTCTAAGGTGGGATAGAATTTTGGTATTGTAGCTAGACTCTACCAACTAGAGAAGAAATTTCTTTATTTCAATTAAATCACAATCCTCCTCTTCTCTTTTACTTCACTTCCCCCTTTTTCTTTTTCTTCTTTTTTTTTTTTAATTTCAAAGCCTCCCATTCAACCAAATAACATAAAAAGACATGAAATTTTATTCTCTTCTTCTTCTTATATATATATATATATATATATATATATATATGATATCCACACCCCCATGCTTAAATTTCACCTTAAAAATAAAAAAAATTCTCCTTGAAAATGATTTTGCTCCACTAGTCGTAGAGTAAGGAAGGAAAATACATATGGAGATTAGTTGTTAATAAAGGTTATATCAATAGAACAGGTCTTTAGGCTCAAAGGGGTTATGCAATGGATAACAATTTTCAAGGTGGGCTATTTGGTCTTGTAGCTAACAAAGGAAGAAGAGTGTCTTTATCATTTTCAAATATCCTAAAGTTCTATGCAGTCTTGAAGAGAACTAATGGCAAATTCTAGTTTCACATATCATTGGAGAACACACACAAAAGAGAAATATATTTTGGATAAGCAATGTATCCAAAGGTTAGGCTCAAGCGCTCACAATGTTATATCCACCAATTTTGAATTTCATTTCATCCTATTCCTAGTCAATGCATGATTTGATGTCTAATCATTCTAACTTTATTTCCTTCACTGTTATCACATCTTCAATTTCTATCTTTAAGGTTTCAAAAGATGTTGATCAAAACATACAATAAGTGTAAAATTATCCTTTTTGAAAATAATTCAATTCCAGACTTTGTTTTACTTCGTATATGGATTACTCAAATCTAATACTTCCTATTTTTTTGTTTTTGAAGCGAGCAACTAGTACGTAAAGTAGATAGGAATAAATTAACTAACTACCACTTAGCATACATATATAACATTTACTAACTATTTCTACTTAAGAATAATTACAAGCCTACGAATACTAATGCACCCCCCTTACTTATTGTGTTCATTGTCCCTAATGAACAAATGCAAGTGAAAGATGAAGAATAGGTTTCAAGAGGGAGGTGGAGGTGGGTCTTGGCTCCCGAGATGGAAATCATAGAGATTCTTCATCATCTCCATCATCTGATTTTGGTTATGGTGAATGGAATCCAATTGGGAATACACTTGACTTTGAAATTGGAGATGCCATTTGGGGACAAAAGTTGAGGTGGAAGAAGAGCTGGCTTGGGATCGGGGTGGTGGTGGTGGTGGATGGGCACCATGAGGCGGAATAGGATGTTCGATGGCTAACGGGGCAGGGTTATCATCATCCTCACTAGGCTGCTAGTTCAATGGGTTTAAAGGGTCGGTTTTGGTTGGGTTAGGAAGAGGAAAGAAAACACGTCCCTAATAAGAAAGGTACCACGCATTACTTCTACGCTCAATAAGATGCGTAAGGCGGCAATGTTCGATATCAATGCGGGTGCTCATGGCCTCAATAGGCATATCTTCAGGAAGGGGTATGTCCAAACTCACACAGATGGTGGTAATTAAACCACCGATAACAATGTCCCCCTGTTTGGAATTACCGACCCTTTAAAATTGTTTTACAATAAAATAGGCAGTATCAACAGAGTAGTGTTCAACCATAGAGTAGAGAAAGAAAATTTCAATTGAACGAACCACCCCGGTACTATCTCCCCTTCCAAAGATGGTAGTAGCCAAAAGCCTTTAAATGTATCGGAAAGCTAAGTTAAAAATCCTAGAGGATTTGGCTTCAGAAATGCAGAAGGTATCGGGAGTAGGCATATTCGCTATATCACCTATTTTAGCGAAAAAATTGTTGGCATGAAACCAGGGTAAAATGAATCTGAACCCCTTTGAAGGCAACATAAAAATTTGGGCAAGTTCATGCACTGCTAATTGCCTATCTTCATTAAAAAGGCAAAAAGAAATATACCCTTGATTATTTTTAGTATCACCAATGTCACCAACTTCAGCACACAGTTCAAAAGTACTCAAAAATTCTAAAGTCAAGTGCCTATAGGTATGATTCGTACAATAGACAAAGTTTTGCAAGCCTATAGTTTCAAGCATGCACATGACTTGATCATGAATACCTAATGTATGTAAACAGCCATCATCCAGATATCGAGTGCCAGTAATATGCCTTTGAGACAAGTAATCGTACCTTTGTTGTTGTTCAGGTGTGGTAAAAATTATACCTAAATCGTTGGGTCGATTACGTTGTTGTCTCGCTTGAGTTGGTGATGACCGGGACCTTGAGGATTCGCCTTCGGCACGCTGCTTCTTTTTCAGTGCCATCTACACAAAGATTACCACTTTGAAGTTAAGAAACAATGTCTTAAACTTGAAAGTGCAGCATATACATAATGTTACTCTTGAAGAATATGATTAGGCTGCAATGATAATTATAACAATATTCACTGAATGCATACATATGCCCTAACCATATCATTCACCCAGTTTTATAATGGTGCAAGTTATGGAACAAATTCACCCAATATCCAATCACATTGTATCAGCATATGTAAGTAAAAACAAGGAAGCCGAATCAACATTGCTGCAAGATAGGGAAGAACCACTTACCTTAATTGTGTGAAAACAGGCTATAAAAATTCAGAAATCAGAGGAATGATATTTGAATAGCAGATGCCACGAAAACCCTAAGGTTATTTCCAGAACATGGATGAGATAATGCTCGAATTGAAATTAGGGTTTGACACGAATTGTGTCGCTTGTTTTTGTAGTGGAGTGACACAAAAATCGGCAGAGAAAAGAAATTTAAGGGTGGAGAAAGAAAATGGAATGTTAATGGAGTAGGAGTTGTTAAGATTTGAAGATTTGAGTGGGAAAAATGGAGGATGTCGACGGAGTAGACAGTCAGAGGAGCGTTGCGAAGCGATGGAGTTGAAGAGAGTAAAGGGTCGTGTTTTTTTAGCTCTGAAAACACGGGGGAGAAAAAGGATGATGGAGAGAAACACGGACCGTATTTGCGAAATACGGTACCCCTGTGTTAAATTTTAAACATTCTGTTTCAGGAAAAAAATGACAGAGAAGGAAACACGGGCCGTGTTTCAAAATACAGACCTCCCGTGTTATTTTTGAAGCTCTCTGGAATTCTGAAATTTTTCTGCAGACAGAGAAACACGGGCCGTATTTGCGAAATACGGTACCCCCGTCTTAATTTTGGAGCTCTCTGGAATTTTGAAATTTTCTGCAGAGGGAAAAACACGGGCCGTGTTGGAAAATACGGACCCCCCGTGTTAATTTTGGAGCTCTCTGGAATTCTGAAATTTTCTACAAAGGGAAAAACACGGGCCGTGGTCACAAATACCCCCCCCCGCGTGTTTTTTTTTACACTAATGTATTTCCACACATATATACATTATGTACATACAAATTTATACCAACTATGTAAAAAGAAAAGTACGAGATACAGAAAACTTGTATATAACACTTGGGTGTTTCCCAAGTGACAAAATGCGAGTCATTCAACCCTCATAGTTGGGAGTGGTAAGATCAACCACTTCCAAATTGTGCACTTGATGTCCTTCGTAGTAAGGTTTGAGGCGGTGTCCATTGACCTTCCACATCTTTCCTGTTTTCTCACTTTTAATTTCAACTGCACCATGAGAAAACACATTAGTCACAACAAACGGGCCAATCCATCTCGACCTCAATTTTCCTGGAAACAACTTCAATCGAGAATGATATAATAAAACTTTTTGACCAATTTCAAAACTCTTTCTAAGAATGAACTTATCATGAACTGCCTTAGTTCTATCTTTATATCTCAATGCAGTTTCAAAAGCATCATTTCTTATTTCTTCCAATTCTTGTAATTGGAGTCGCCTATGTCTTCCAATTTTAGTTGAATCCATGTTACATTTCTTTACAGCCCAAAAAGCTTTATGTTCTAACTCAACTAGTAGATGACAAAGCTTACCATAAACCAGACGATATGGAGACATACCAATTGGAGTCTTGAAAGTTGTACGATAAGCCCAGAGAGCATCATTAAGATGTAAGCTCCAATCCTTCCTTGTTGGTTTCACCATTTTTTCCAAGATTGATTTGATTTCCCAGTTAGATACCTTGGCTTGACCATTGGTTTGTGGATGATATGCTGTAGATATTCGATGTGTCACATGATATTTCTTTAATAGAGCTTCTACGGTTCTGTTGCAGAAGTGTGAACCTTTGTCGTTGATGATGGCTCTTGGTACGCCAAACCTTGCAAAAATGTTAGTTCGAAGAAATTCTGCAACAACCTTAGCATCATCAGTACGGGTAGCCTTAGCCTCCACCCATTTTGACACATAATCAACAAAAACAAGAATGTATTTGAACCCGAAAGAGGATGGAAAGGGTCCCATAAAATCCATACCCCAAACATCAAAGATTTCGCATGCTATGATAGGAGTTTGTGGCATTTCATTTCTAGGACCTAATCCCCTAGTCTTTTGACAGTTTTCACACGTTTTACAAAATTCATGAGCATCCCTAAACAATTTAGGCCAAAAGAATCCACTCTCTAAAATTTTATAAGCTGTTCGTTTGGGACCAAAGTGTCCCCCACTAGCATAACTGTGACAAAAGTATAAAATAGACAGAACCTCACTATCTGGAATACATCTTCTAATAATTTGATCGCAAATTGTTTCCACAAGTATGGATCGTCCCATACAAAATATTTTGCTTGACTTTCCATTCTATCTTTCTGTGCTTTTGTAAAGTGTGATGGGAATACCTTAGCTACCAGAAAATTTACCATGTCAGCATACCATGGTATCGCATTCCTAATGACATGAAGTTGTTCATCCGGAAATGCTTCATTGATAGGTACTTCAACTTCAACTTCTTTGATTAACCGACTTAGATGATCTGCTACTCTATTTTTTGTTCCTTTTTTATCTTTAATGTGTATATTGAATTCTTGGAGTAGGAGAATCCATCTAATCAGTCGTGGTTTTGCCTCTTTCTTTGCTAACAAATATTTCAACGCTGCATGATCAGAATAAACAGTTATTTCAGTTCCTAACAGATAAGAACGAAATTTTTCCAAAGCAAAGACAATAGCAAGAAGCTCCTTTTCGGTAGTTGTGTAGTTAAGTTGAGCTTCATTCAATGTGCGTGAGGCATAATATATCACGTGAGGCTCTTTCCCGATCCTTTGACCTAACACCGCACCAACAGCAAAGTTAGATGCATCACACATCAATTCAAATGGGAAGTTCCAATCAGGTGGTTGAAGAATGGGTGCACTTATCAATTTTTCCTTTAAATAGTCAAATGATCTCTAGCATGCGTCATCAAATTGAAATTCTGTTTCTTTTTGAAGAAGCTTACATAATGGTTGGGCTATTTTAGAAAAATCCTTGATAAATTGGCGGTAAAACCCGGCATGCCCTAAAAATGAATGCACATCTTTTACAGTTGATGAATAAGGTAATGAAGAAATAAGATCAATTTTTTCTTTATCTACTTCAATTCCTTTGGCTGAAATAACATGTCCCAAAACTATTCCTTATTGTACCATAAAATGGCATTTTTCAGAGTTTAGCACAAGATTTGTTTCCAAACATCTTTTCAAGATAAGAGTCAAATTACCTAGGCATTCTTCAAAAGTATCTCCATGAATACTAAAATCATCCATGAATACCTCGATAATTTTCTCCAGATATTCGGAAAATATACTTACCATACACCTTTGAAATGTAGCTAGAGCGTTACACAATCCAAATGGCATGCGTCGATACGCAAACGTACCGTAGGGACATGTAAATGTGGTTTTCTCTTGATCTTCTGGAGCTATGGGAACCTATACATATCCAGAATAACCGTCAAGAAAGCAATAATAAGCATGACCCGCTAGCCGTTCTAACATTTGATCCATAAATGGTAAAGGAAAATGATCTTTCCTAGTCATGGAGTTCAGCTTTCTATAATCAACACATACCCTCCAACCATTTTGAACTCTAGTAGGAACCATCTCTCCTTTATCATTCTCCACTACTGTTATTCCTGTTTTCTTTGGGATAACCTGAAGCGGACTTACCCAACTACTATCAGAAATTGGGTATATGACTCCTACACTTAGCAATTTTAAAACCTCTTTCTTCACAACTTCCATCATTATCGGATTCAACCTCCGTTGTACTTGTCTACTTGGCTTCACATCTTCATCCATTAAAATCTGATGCATACAAACAGAAGGACTAATACCCTTAATATCAGCAACTGTCCATCCCAAAGTTGATTTGTATTTCTTCAACACATTTACCAGTTTTTCTTCCTGTTGAGATGTTAGTTCACTATATATGATAACCGGAAGGGTATTCTTATCTCCTAAGAATGCATATTTGAGATGGTCCAGTAAAGGCTTCAACTCCACTTCAGGTGGTTGTTCTATGGAAGGTATAGGTCTATCCACTGTCAATGGCAAATCCACAAATTTTCCAATTCTACTCGGATATGTTCCCAAAGCGGCCACTACCTCCTTGATTTCTTCCTCAACGTCATACAATTTGTTCAATTCTTCCAATTTTTTAGTTTCTATGCCTTGTGTCAAAGTTATTTCCAAAGGATCAGTTGACGAAAGTTGGTACACCATTTCAGTTAAATTCTCAATGACATCGATCATAGATACCTCTTCACCATCTGTAGGATATCTCATGCAATCAGATATGTTAAACTTAATAATTTCACCGTCAAATTCCATGGTCAACACTCCATCGTGGACATAAATTTTTGTTTTTGAAGTTTTTAGGAATGGTCTCCCTAACAATATAGGAGAGGGGTTAACTAAACCATGATCTTGCATATCTAACACATAAAAATCTGCAGGAAAAACCAACTCATTTACCTGAACTAAGACATCTTCAATAACCCCTTCAGGATATGTGTTAGATCTATCAGCCAATTGGATAACAACACGAGTTTCCTTTAAAGGACCTAGACTTAGGGTGTTAAAGATAGAAAAAGGCATGACATTTATTGAAGCACCTAATTCAAGCATGCATTTTTCATACCTCGTGTTTCCAATTTTGCAAGGTATAGTGAAAATACCTGGATCTTTGCACTTTGGTGGAAGCTTTCTTTGCAATATTTCTGATACATTCTCTCCCACACTTACCTTCTCATTCTCATTAAGTTTCCTTTTGTTAGTACACAAATTCTTAAGGAATTTTGCATACCTGGGTACTTGTTTGATCGCATCAATGAGAGGAAGGTTAACTTCTACCTTCTTGAATATGTCAAATATCTCCTTGTCATGATTTACCTTCTTGTTTTTGGCCAACCTGCTAGGAAAAGGAGCAGGAATTTTTATAGGAGAATGTGACCTACTCTTCATCGTTTGTTGTGAATCTTCACTTATTTCTTCTTCAGCCAATGTTTCATCTGGCTCCTTCCTTGTGTCATCTTCTTCACTCACTTTTCTTGGATCTGATAATTATTTTCCATTGCGAATTGTGATAGCACTAGCATTTTCCTTAGGATTTCTTTCAGTCTGGCTAGGAAATTTTGAAGAGCCTTGTGCTTGCATTTTTCCAAGGGAATCTGCTAGTTGACTCACTTGATTTTTCAGATTCTTAATACCATTTCTGGTCTCTTGTTGGAATTGTAATGTATTGGTAGCCAAAGATTTTACCAAGTCTTCCAAAGGCATACCTCCCGATTGTTGTGGAACTTGCGGTGGAGGCATCGGTTGAAATGGTGGTCTTTGCTGATTTGGTGGAATTTGGAAAAATTCGGGATGTCGATTTGCTCCTTGCTGATTTTGATACATCTGTGGTCGGAAATATGAGTTACCACTTTGTTGAGTGTTTCCATACCTTAGATTCGAGTGATCCTTCCATCCAGGATTATATGTTGGAGCAAATGGATCATTCCTTTTTGGAAATGGTTATCCTCCAATGGCGTTTACTTGTTGTTCTTCCTGCAAAGTAGGACACATGTCAGTTGGATGACCTGTAAAAGAACAAATTCCACATACCTTGGCAGGAATCTTTTCTCCTACAACTCTTTCCACAAGAGCTGTCAAATTCGATACTTGCGTTTTTAATTCAGCAATATTGGTTTCTTTCACCTATTGAGACATAGAAGTATTACCCCTATTACAATATTGAGAGTTAGATGCCATATTAGCAATTAACCTTTTAGCTTCGATGGGTGTTTTATCAACTAAAGCACCACCACTAGCAACATCTATCATATTGCAATCCATAGGAGATAAACCTTCGTAAAAATATTGTATTAATAATTGTTCACTAATTTGATGATTAGGACAACTACCACACAATTTCTTGAAACGTTCCCAATATTCATGTAAAGATTCTCCTCCATCTTGCCTAATACCACATATTTCCTTTCTTATATTAGTTGCTCTTGATGAAGGAAAATATTTTTCAAGGAAAACCATTTGCATATCAGTCCAAGTGTTTACTGAGCCCGCTGGTAGATCATATAACCATTCCTTAGCAGCATCAACTAAAGCAAAAGGAAAAGCTTTGAGTTTAAGTTGTTCTACACTTACTCCATTCGGTTTCATACCAGAACAAGCTATATGGAATTCCTTGATAAATTTATTTGGGTCGGTGAAACAGCCTGAACCCATGGAATTGTTGTCTCTAAAACCTGTAAAAATAGGTAAGGCTCGTATTAATCTAGGTTTGATTTCACAAGTATCATTATCAGCAGGATAATTAATGCATAAAAGATTAGGGTTGAAGACAGGAGCAGCTAGCTCCTTGAGAGTTCGATCCGCCATCGGTGGATTAATGTAGCAAGGTGTACTACACAAATCCTCTATACTGTCTTCTCCCAAATTTGTGGAACTTTCTTCAAAAGGTGATGGAATCTGATTAGCTTGTTCCAACTTCCTTCTCGTCCTAGTTGCAATTGGAGAAGATGAGTTTGGATCTATGGCTGGAATAATTTATCCTTGATGCTCGATTGCAAATGATCTCAATTGTGAGTGCCTAAAGATTTCACACAATCAAAGATTAGATGAGTTCACATGAATAATTTATCAAAAACTAAAATAAGAAACCATAACAAAAAACAAAACTAGAGATTATAATTGCCATTCCCCGGCAACGACGCCAAAAATTTGATGCACTGTCGTATGCACAACAAATTTAATAAATAAATCCTAATTTCCAAATACGTAGTATATGGCGAGAATGAGTCGAACCCACAAGGAATGTCGTTTTAATCACTAATTTTGCTATTGATGTTATAACCCCGTTTATACGATTTCATTGATTCTTACACTACATTCGATTATACTAAATCTTAATCACTAATTGACAATTAGGGGAGGAATGAATTGGTGATGAAATTAAAATGCCATACATTCAAATAAGAAGAATGATTCTAAACAATTTAATGTTGACTTAGGAAACTCAGAATAACAAATTCCCATACTTCCTCTCAACCTTAATAAATTGAATATGCTCTCAATTTATTTTTATACCCATTTAATAATCTAGGTTAAGAACACTAGATTCAATTAATGGTAGCATTATGAACGGGAAACATCCAACTACAATCATAATCACAAAAGTTCGGATCATGCAATTACACAAATTAATGGATAAGATTAATAATATATCTTTTTGCTACTATAGACAAATTTTAATTAACAAATATGGGTTAATTTCATTATCTTAGCAAAGATCAAGTTCTAAACCAAATAGGTGATCAATCTAATTAGCTCAAGAATCTTAATCTATGATATGGAATCATTCAATTCAATCTATTAATTCAATTAAACCTCATCTAGAATCAAACATTTAAATTATGAAATGGTAATTAGGTTATGATTCCATCCTCAATTCATCCTACCCTGTTCTAATTACTCAAATTTATGCATAGTCACAATTCATACAATTACACAAAAATCTTGAAAATTAATAACAACAACGCATTCACGAATTCTATTATTGCAACAATTAGATGATAATGTAGTGAACACAAATAAAATTACAGAAAATCTACTTAGATTCAGCACAAATGAAGATATTGAAATTTACAAAGGAATAGAGGAAACTTATCAATTGAAGTGCAGAATGTCAAATCATGAATAGAATTCAAGAAGATCAAAAGTTGGAATTGTGCATTACATGTATGTTCTAAAGGAATAAAGGAAGAAAAATACATTCCAAATGTTTTTTGATCTCCTCGTTCTTTCCTGAACTCTCTTCTCAGATAAAATTTATCAGAAACAAGTCACGCGGATAGTTACACGTTTTTAAAATGAAAACACGGTCCGTGTTTTGGAAACACGGGACCCCCGTGTTTTCCTCCAACTACTCTGCCGACAAGGATTTAAAGATCGATACTCGGGATAAATAACACGGTCTGTGTTTTGGAAACACGGGACCCCCGTGTTTTTTATCTTTCCACTCAATTCCTTTGAAAGTTTCAGCTTAGCTTCTCTTGATGTATTTGTTCCCTTTCCAACTTTGCTCTCCTTGATTCAACATTTCTTGATGTGTTCTCTACTTGATTTCTTCTTTTCATTGATTTCTCCTTGAATTTCTTCAATTCTTTTCTTTCCTGTAAAATTTATTCAAAGGAGGAAAACTCGACGAAAAGATAAAATCTAATAGAATTAATGAGGGATAAATGATATTTTTAGACATGAAAATAATCAATAAATCTCATCTATCAACCCCTCGTGTGGGACAATCAATTAGGTGACATAAATTTGTGCATAAAAGCGCACCATGATGGAAATATGCCCTAGAACCAATCATATGTTATGATTTGTATTTGCATATTTAGTGATTGTGCTTATTAATAAAAGCATCAATTGATGTTATTCATTCAAATGTTGTTATCTCTTTGAATAATTATTCTTTATGTAGATAATCAAGTATGTGACTGGATATCAGAACTCTACTAATAGATAGAAAGATTATTAGTCAAGAACTGTCCCTAGTCTAATATCATCTAATTAAGGGATATTAGTGATTATAAGACTAGTATGTTGATTAGTTCATGATTATGTTCCACTGATCATTGATATGAGATATCAAACTAATAACATAGATACATGATATTGGACCGACCCAGTAGGAGGACACTGCATTAAATATTGTGCAAAGTGTCATCAGTGTTCTCCAAATAGTATATCGTCCTTTGACCTGAGATCTTCGTATTTTTCGGTATGATGATCATTCAGTTTTAACTTTACCAATCGTTACCCTTATTAGGGGTGATCATAAAGGCATTGATTAGACATGTTGTGAATCATATAGAGACATATAGTTGATCAAGATGGGATTTGTCCCTCTCATGACATGAGAGAGATATCTTTGGGCCCCTCGACAAGTATGACTAATGTTAGCATGGCCATGTGCAAACGATGTGTCATTTGTTTAAGGTTAGTCTTACTTGGTGATCGAGAAAGAGTGTGATTGAACATAGCAAGGATCACACGACCAATGTCTTGTGTTCAATCTAAATATCGTGTGACAAAAGGACAAATATACGGGTTATTAATAGGTTATGTCGAGCATAGAACATTTGCGTTAGTTGGGTAGTCATAACGTCTTGCTAGAGACCTCTTATTATTTGTGGGTCTGAAAGGAGTTTCATTCCACTGCCGATATTACGTTAACCTACAGGGTCGCACACCGAACTGAACTAGATCAAAAAAGATAAGATGAGATCTTAATATGATTAATATCTCATCAAGTCCAAGTGGTTTTAATGTGATTAAGGCCCAAGTCCAATGCCATTAGGTAGGCTAGAGTGTTAATATAAATACCCAAGCTAGGGTTTTATTATATATACACCTTTTTGCTCTCTCTCTAAGTGAGAAAAAAATAACCTTGCCACCAACGCTGGTTATTCACAAAATTGAGAGAGTGTTCCATTGGCGCTAGCACTCTTCCTTAGTGATCCAAATTCAAAGTATGTGGATATCGGTAGAGATGTGACGCAATTCGCACTCGCTCGCTCAAAGGAGATTGAAATCCAGCAATTGAAATAAACTCAATTGAATCAAGAAATCAATCAAACCATTAACAACTTCAAGACGATTCTAATTCAATCGTAACCTAGTCCAAGTGAGTAGCAGGTTCGTCTTTAATCTAGCATATGTTCCTGGTAAATTTAGCCTTTGATTTTATTCCACTGCATTGTGTTTTGCTTGGCTAAATTCCTACACACCACCCATGAGAATATGGGTCGTAGTACACCAGTAGTAGTAGTAGATTTAAGTGATCATTAATTAACCTGCAAAAAAATTCTTTGTTTTACACATATTGGTGGGGGCTTTGGAAGACTCTAGACGGTGCCACAAAGGGGAGCATAGATAAGGGATAAGTAATATGTGAATTAATGCATAGAAAAAAAGAGACAAAAAGTAGGAATAAAGATGGAAAGTATATATTAACTATTTAAAAAATATATATTTTAAGCTAAAAAACTTTTTTTTTTAAAAAGAATGGAGTAATCCCTAATATTTGCATTAGTATTTTGGTATAAGCTGGAACTTCTTCCTAGTGGGCGACAGTGATTGTGTAGGTCGGAAGAACATTGCAAATTATTTTTGTTTATTTAGGAGAGATAAAGATTTTGTATCCTATTTAGTGTATATGTCATTTTTTTGTTAATTAGTATAGCTAAATTAAGCCCTTTGAGGGCCTTGTATTTTTATTATATGTATATACATGTACATAAATTAAAAAGTCCAGGAAAAAAAAAGAGAGTAAGGTGAGCTCGGCTGGTTTGTGTTTTCCCTTTTGTTTCATGCCATCCCAATCCAATTGCTCTGGCCCCCTTGCTTCTCATGTGCCATTTCGAAAAATAAAATAGTAATTACAACTCCTCTACTGATGCAATCTTCATCTTCCACATTAGCTAACTCCAAATAAATTATTCTTTTTTTTTTCAATTACAATTTTATCCATTCTCTTCCCCCACACTCATCGATTTATATTCAGATTTTAATTGCTGTGTTTGAATATGTAGTTTTAGTTGTTTGAGAAGTTGCTATATGTTTGTGTTTGTAGTTTTAACCATTTATTAAGAAGGTACATGAATAATTCATATATCTATGAATCGGTAGTTTTGACCTTTTATAGCTATGTGAATCTGTAGTATTTTATAGGGTTTTTGGAAATGTATTTTCAAATATATAATACGGGGCCCAAATACTATTTTGTATCTAGGGCCTCCGTCGATCCAATTTACTTAAGTCATTAATGTTCAAGGGTGGGGGTGAGGAAATGAAGTAGTCCTAATGAGCTCGCTCAATAATGTCCTGTGACATTAAAGAAACGTAGATGCCATGTAAAAAAATTTCCAAGAAAAATTAATTATAGATAATTAATAAAAAAATTGACTTTTTAAATTATAAATCATCATATGATAATCATATATTTTATTTAATGGTTAATCTTACAAATTAAGTACATAATGACCCAATATACAATTTTTCTATTTGGCTCATATTAGTTTCTCTTCACAGCAAGAGAGGCATCTGATGTATTGGGTCAATGATAATTTTTATGTGTTTTTGTGACATCTTCTTTGCCCGAACATTGGTGATAAGTTTTCTGTGTATGCATTTTTTATTTTATTTTTTCTTAAAGATGTTATGCACGTTCAGATTCTGAAATGTCTTTCTCTTGATGAACTTCTTGTTTATGACAGACCTATTTCTTATGAATATTTAGATGAAAAAAAATTGTACGATTTATCCAATGTTGATGGTGCTTCAAGAATTAGGTATACTATTCTCTTCTTTTTAGTCTAATTCGCATTTTCTGTTTATTTTATTTGCAGTAAGATTTTCTTAGGTTGATGACAACCGTGATGGCAGTTTATGGTTTATGCTGCTATTGATTTCTGTTATATTTGCAGTAACAAACAAATCCTGGTATATTTACGTTGGAAACTTTGAATCATCCTGGGTTCACTGTCATGAAAATTTTTCACATAGAACAATTTTGGTTGTCCTTTATCTGTATGCATTATCAATCTGAGCATGTTATATGAATCTTGCTTTCTGCCCTACATAAAACCCTAAGCATATTTAAAAATTTATAGAACTGTCTATGAGCATGATATTATCTTAGCAACCAACAGGAGTAAACCAAAGGCGACCTTGACAATAAGAAATCAAGTGGAAAGATTTTATTTTCTTAGCAAGCCCGGCTCATGGTCAATCCTTACAACAATATTACAAAAGCTTCTTATCAATTTAGGCATCTTCTTCCGGCTAATTCAAATTTACTAACTTTTATATTATTCTATGTATCGACATATTTTTAGAAACTTATAAGTCATAGGATCATCTATAGTGCTATGTTAACTTACACTATCAAAAGCCCATGTCAATCATCCATAGATTTATTGCATTAAAGCGAACTCAATCTTTTGGAATGCCCTCATATTGACCGTGACTTATACCACTACGGATGAAAGTACCATCATTGGCTTATACTCAAAAGGTAATTTCAATTTCCTCCCCCCTCCCCTTATCTTTGTGTAAAGCAAAATGATGGATGTTTGATAAACCCAAAAAAGGCATTTGAGGATATGGAAAGAAAACTTGTGATGCTTGTATGTAAGTTGGTATTTTGTTGCTACTAGTTATCATGATTTGCCCCCCGTGTATCCTTGTTTCCCTATTTTTCCATTTTTGTACAACCTTGGATATTAATAGCTGATAAGTATATTTTAATGGTATAAAGGCATTATTGGAATTATTTTGTTCATTTTTATGGTATCAGAGCACAAGATGGAGGCTAATACAAGTAAGATGACTTCTTTGAATGGGTCTAATTACTATAGATGGAAGGGTAAAATGAAGGATTTCTTATATGTGAAATATTTGAATCTATTGATTTTTGCTAAGGACAAACCGATAGATAAAACCAATGAAGATTAACAATTTGATCATGAACAAGTGTGTGGTTTTATTCGGCAACAGGTAGAGGATAATGTTTATAATCATATTCTGAATGATACATATACAAATACATATGGGATAAACTAGAAAATTTATATGCCTTGAAGATAATGAATAATAAATTGTATCTCTTGAAGCAATTGATGTATTTGAGGTACAAATATTGGTTCTTTGATTTTAGATCATTTGATTGATTTCTAAGGTGTGTTAAGTTTGGAGATGAGGTTGATGAATTAAGGTGAGGTGACTATGGAGCTTTTCAAGGGTGGTGTACTGAATGATGAGAAGAGAATAAGAACTCAAGGGTCATCCTCACAATTAGATGTTTTGTTTACTAAAAATAGGAAAAAAATTCAAAAGTGTAGAGATAAAACCCGTGGTAAGTCAAGGAGCAAGTAAAAGAATCTTGAATGCCATTACTATAGCAAAATGGGGCATATCAAGAGGTACTACTACAAGTGGAAGAGAGATAATAAGAATCCGAAGGAAGACAAGAACAATGATGATGATGATAATGATCTTCTTATTGTTGTTGATGAGAATATTGTGAATCATGCGAGTCATGAGACAAGTTGGGTTATTGATAGTAGCGTGTTACAACATATTACATTTAGGAAGGAATTCTTCACTTTTTACAGTCCTAGTGATTTTGGAGTTTTGAAGATGACAATGATGATTTATCTAGGGTTATGGGCATAGAAAATGTATGCTTGGAGACTACAGTTGGGACAAAACTTGTTCTCAAGGATTTTTGACACACACTAGGTGTTTGTCTAAATTTAATTTCAAGTGTCAAACTTAATGATGGAGGGGGTTGCAATAGCTTTGGTTTAGGCGAATGGAAGCTCGGCAAATTTATTTTCGACAAACAACGTAGGATTTTTTCCACAAGGATTATCCTTCAAGAAGACCCAAGATTATTGAATTATTGCATTAAGATGTTTGTGGTCCTATTAAAGTAAAATCTATTATTAGTGGTACACTTTATTTTATTACTTTTATTGATGGTTATTCTAGACAACTTTAGGTTTATGCCTTGAAATCTAAATATTATGTGTTTGAAAATTTTAAACTTTTTCATGCATCTATTGAAAGAGAGACCCATAAGAAATTGAAATGCATTTGTACTGTTAATAGTGATGAATATTGTGGTCAGTTTGATAGGTATCACATTCAGTAGGGTATTAGGCACCGAAAGGCTCTTCCAAAGATTAATCAATTGAATGGCTTGGCAGAAAGGATAAATAGATATCTAATTAAAAGAGTTAGATGTATTCTTTTGGGGGCAAAGTTATCTAATTCCTTTTATATTGAATCTTTATTTACAGTTGTACATGCAATTAATTTGAGTCCTGTAGTTGCTTTAAATGGTGATGTTTCCAATAGAATTTGGTTTGGCAGGGATATCTCATGTGATTACTTGCATGTGTTTGTCTACAAGGCATATATGTTCATGTTCCTAGTGATGAGAGGTGAAAGTTGGTTCCAAAGACTCATTAGTGCATCTTTTTGGGTTGTGAACATGATAAATTTACCTGCAGGTTATATGATCTTGAAAAATCTAGTGAGAAGTAAAGGTGTAGTGTTCATTGAAGACCAAACCATTGATGACATTGACAAAGCTAAGACGATCAGAGTTAAGAGTGATGATTCATTGAAGCACATGATGATATGTATGAGCCATCGTAGGATGGTGATATTGATTCTCCAACAAATGATGTTTTAGGTGAATACCAAGAATCTCCAATAAATGAACCATCAGATCCACTTTAGAAGCTCTATTAGAGATCATAGATCTTTTTTCAGATACTCTTCACAAGAGTATGGGCTTTTGACTGATAATGAGACCGAGTATTATAAAGAAGTTGTTGAAAGTGGAGATAAAGAAAGATGGCTTGAAGTAATACAACATGAGGATGTAATCTTTTTATGAAAACTATACCTTTGAGCTAGTGAAGTTGTCTAAGGATAAGAGAGCTTTAAAGAGTTGATGGGTCTAAAAGTTAAACAAAGAAGAGTATTTTTCAATCCCATGACACAAAGTTAGGTTGGTGATTAAAGGCTTCAAGCTAAAAAAAAAGGTGTTGATTTTTGGGGATACCTTCTTTCCTATTGTGAAAATGTCTTTAATCAGACTTATGGTAGGTTTGGCTGCTAATATTGATTTAGAGATTGAGCATATGGATGTAAATATCGGTTTTTTACATGGTGAGTTGTAAGAAGAGATTTATGTAGACCAACCAAAAGTTTTCAAGTGAAAGGCAAATACCATGTTTGCTAGATTAAGATGACTGCAAGCAATAAAATCGCAGATGCGGTTGCGGTTGCGGTGTCGTGGTATCAGAGCTTCACGAACGATACTTTATATGCCGCAGTTGTCGCGTCATGATTTTTTATTTTTTTCACAATAAATATGGGCAAATATCGGTAAATATCGGTAGAATATCGGTAGAATATCGACAAATATCAGTTGATAACCGATATATTGCTGATAAATATATGACATTCTAAATCCGTCGCGTATCGACTGGCCCAAAATCCGATAAATATCGGCCGATAATGCGTATTGGGACCGATATTTAATTATATGGATGAGTCTGTATGGATTGAAACAGACACTAAGACAGTGGTATAGGAAGTTTGAGTCTATCATCAAACAACATGGATATAAAAAGATTACTTTAGATTACTTTGTTTTTTAGACATAAATTTGATGATGGGGATTTCATCATTTTATTATTCTATGTTGATGATATATTCATTATTGGCAAGAACGTTTTGAGAATTGAGAAGTTGAAGGAGGAGTTAAACAAGTATTTTTTTCATGAAAGACTTGGGTCTAACAAAGAAAATTCTTAAAGTTAGAATCATTCGAGACATAGGAGCTAAGAAGTTGTGGCTATCTCAAGAGAAATATGTTAAGAAGATACTTTGGAGGTTTAGGATGGACAATGCCAAGTTCATAGGTGCTCCACTTGCTCCTCATTCAAATTTAAGCTCTAAACAATGAAGTAGATGAGCAACATATAAAGAGCATTTCTTATTCATCAACTATGGGTAGTTTGATATATGCTATGGTGTGTGTGAGACTTGATATTTCTCCTACAGTTGCAATGTTTAGCAAGTTCTTTTCTAACCCAGATAGAGAGAATTGGAATGCAGTGAAGTGGATTTTTAGATATCTTCGTGGCACTTCTAGCTTGAGATTTTTTCTTGGAATTTATGAGATGGTTATTAAGGGATACATTGATTCAGATATGGCTAAGGATGTTGACTCGAGTAAATCTACTTTAGGTTGTTTGATCACTTTTGTAGGGGGACAGTGTCATGGCAGTCTAAACTTCAGAAATGTGTTTCTTTATTGACTATTGAAGAAAATTTCATTGCAATGATTTAAGCTGGCAGGTAGTTGCTATTGATAAAGAAATTTCTTCAAGAGATTGGGTTTGTTTAGAAAAGATATATGCTCCTCTGTGGCAACCAAATCACTATACATCTCGGTTATAATCTTAGCTTCCATTCTAGATCAAAACTCATTGATACACGATATCATTGGATGCGTGATGTTTTGATGCTATGTTGTTTGAGGTTGAAGGTACATACTGATGATAATGGGGTTGATATGTTGACAAAATCCTTACCAAGATGAAATTTTTAGGTTTGTTGTATGATCATTGGGATGACGATCACCTCCCCATAGTTGGGAGGTAGAGAATTTGTTGGGACATTTGGGTTCCCTCTTATGTGATAAAATCTATTTTCAAACCAAGGTTATCATTTTTATTAATGACCTAACTTTGGAAAGGATAAATATTAGTTGAAAAGTTGATGTAGGGAAGTGAGTAAAGGTGAGAAATGTTGAGATTTGAATCATGTAGGGGGGGTTGTGTGTGTGTGTGTGAGAGAGAGAGAGAGAGAGAGAGAGAAGCATAAAAAAAATTATACCATTATTCTCTTCAACACATGTTTGATGAATTCAAAGATCTGAAGTTTTTTACCATTCAATCGTGCTATTTTTTCAATACAAGCTTCCCAGGACACCGATATTAATTTTGAACAATTGAGATTTGATTTGGAGCTCTCTAAGTCAATTTTTTGTTGGTGTTTCGGTGGGTATTTTTGTTTAGGTCAATTTTAGATCAATTTAGGTTTTGGCTTCAATTGAGTGGTGTATTGTGCTTGGTTTTGGATAAAAATTGATGAGGTGGTTGTTAACAAATTCTTGTTGATTGCTGTAAAAGAGATTACTATTTTATGACTTGTAGATTGACTTTTAGATGCGTTTACAACAACTATATTTTAGGATTTGTAAACTCTTCCCTTTTGGTGTTACAATTGTTATCTAGTTGTGTTATTTTTGGTTGATGAGTGTTGTATTCTGTTAGTACTTAAATACTAGACTTTTGTATCTCAAATTTTTCATAGGAAAGTTTCTAAGTTAACCAAAATGACTTATCTCCATATATGTTATTGGGGTTCTTTCTAATCAAGCTTTAGCCTTGGCCTAGATTTTATTCTCAACAGTATTGACTATGACTTATACCACTACAGATGGAAGTACTGCCATTGGCTCATGCTCAAAAGTTAATTTCATTCCCCTTTCTCTTGGTGTAAAGCAAGATGATGGATGTTTGATGAGTCCAAAAAAGGCATTTCAGGAAATGGAAAGACTTGTGATGATTGTACGCACCTTGGTATTTTGTTGCTACTTGTTATCATAATTTGCTTCTCTTGTTTTGTTGTTTCCTTAATTTTCTATTTTCGTTCCCCCTTTTGTACGAGCTTGAATATTACTAGCGGGTAAGTGTATTTTAATACACGTTATTTTGTTCATTTTTATAGATCTTCCCTAGGTGAATTTCCTGTCTACAGGGCGTCCCAGTGTAGAGTTATTTTGAAGGTAGTATAGAATAGTAGAGGTTTTGAACTTTGTTTTCCGTCCCTTGATTTCTGCAATTTAAATTTGTATGGTAGGATATAACTTCTTGAGAATCTATTTGGTTTTCACAAGTACTTGGATGGGAGAGTCAGAAAGCACTGTAAAATCGTGAAGTTTAATGTAATATCTTTGGCGACACTGTTAGTATCTACTATTTCTTTCCCAAAAAAAAAAAAGGTACCTTAAGTGACTTATATATTTCCCGATGAAAGAAATGGCATTCCTGAAGTGCATGATAAATTCTCTTCTATAAAACTAAGATTGCTTGATCATTAAAACAAAATGGTAATAGACTTGGGTGATGAAAATATCGACGAACTGCAGTGCTGCCTTTTCCTTTATGCTTTTAAACCCATGAAAAGTATATTGCTTCTTATATTACTTTTGAACTTTTTGGGACAGCTGTATCTGATTCTGAATTAACATATTCTTGGCATGCTTAGGCAGTTTTAGAGCTATTGCTTTGAGTTCAAGCCACATGAAGAACAGTCAAATAAGTTGTATGATCGCATTTTAAGTGTCAGGTATTACATTATACACTCGAGTATTATTAATATGTCATTGGTGTAGTGTGGTGGTAGTTAATTTCATGGATCAACTGGCTTCGATATTTATGTTATTACATTTATTTCGGCCTATCTCTTCTATATTTTTGTGTTGCTTGCTTTAGTTATTGTCCCAACATTCGGCCATTGCATCAAGGGTCTGATGTATCCTTTAATTTCTAATAAGTTGTGTGCTCACTCTGTCCCCTATGGCCGATTGAAGTATAATTGCCTACGTGTGCCTTTGCTAATCTCCCCTCTATAAATCCCTAAGGCTGCATTTGTGTGGGATTTGTATATTTTGGTGGCAACTTTGACTTCGTTTAAGGTTGCATAGCTTGCTGTTAAGCTGCTTTTGCATATTTTGATGCCTACTTCGACATTTTTTCATGCCGTATAGTCTGTTGGTATTTGAAAACCAGTAATAGTGGCCATTTGTGGGATTGCCATTATTTTGGTATTGACAGTGTATTAATGAGTACGTTTGTAGCCATTAATTTGATATCGTGCTCTTTTTTCGTTTTTACGTTTGAAATGTGAAAGGGTTAAGAATGCTCGAATCTTTTGTTTTTAGAATTTATTTAACAATTTTGGATTTTCATAGGATTGTTTAGCATATAAATAAAATACTAGAGTAGTATTTGGTTATTATTATTATTATTATTATTATTATTATTATTATGGAATTTTTAAGAAGTTTACAAATATTTGTGGGAGTGTTTAAGATTTGTTTTTATTTGGAGAGAATAGAAAGGCATTATTTGTGGGAATTTGTGGCATTTTAATAATAATAATAATAATAATAATAAAGGAATATAATGCACTTTTAGAACTTTTTAGAATTTTTGAGTACTTTAAAAATTTATAAATGTTTTCATAAGTTAAGGAATATTTTAGGATATTTAAAATTTTATGGGTTTTTTTAATAAGTTTAGATTCTTGAAAAAGTGATCGAAATTTTTAGTTGTTAAAAATGTTTTGGATATATTTTACGCAAGTTTCTTATTTGATTTTAGTTAAAATTTGAATGCTTCTAGTGAACTTATAACTGATATAATCATTTGGTGATGTTGTAAAGAACTTTTTCAATTTTTTGTTTGTTCTAGTGGTGCTAGAAACACCATACATGGGTGTATCTGGATTACTTGTGCATGTAATGTAGCGGTGCAACTAAGTAAATGAAGATGACTTTCGTTTTAGATGTTTTTTTCTTCGTTGAGATGTTGTTTTTGATAATTCAATTTGTGTTTTCCATTTATTTATTTATTTATTGTGGAGGTATTGATATCAAATTAAAAGATTAATACACTGCTAACGTCATCACTGTAAATAACATAGAAGAAATAAAGAGAGATGTAATATTATGTGTTTGCAGCCAGTGCTGGCATATTTCCTGCAGGTAAGTGTTGTGCTGGTGACCCATAAATAATCAGCATGCAAATGATATAGAAAACAAGGAGAGACAAACGAGAAGGTAGAAAAGAGGTCAGGCTTAGGCTTAGCGAAGCACATAATATTAATAGTCGTTGAGCCTGGCCGGTTGGCGCGCCTCCTGCATCTATTTGCTCTTCAGACTGCCGCTCCTCCCGATCAGGATGTCGACGATGGGGATAGGAGGAGTTACGTCACTGTCTCCTACAAGATTTAGGCTGACCAATGCTCGGCATTGCCATTATACTTTATCTCGATTGGAATGTTGGCCGCTTCCATTTCTTCGTTGATCGCAGCAATAACATACGTATTCGCTGTTGATTATAATACTTAGGGCTTGTTTGGTATGGAAGTAATAGGGGCGGAAAAATTTCTCCTCTATTTTGTATCTTTTATATTAAGTATTTAATTATAATAAATATATTTTAATAAAATATCCATTTTAGATTAAATTAAGATCTAAAATAGATATTTATTAAAATAGAAATATTTAATTTTAAATAGATTATATAAGATATATAAAATATGGGGGTAATTTTTCCACCCCTATTACCCCCATACCAAACGAGCACTTAGAACTATAATATCATCCGTCTAAAATTGTGAGCTGAACAATGTTGCATGGCGAATAAACCAATGCCATATATATGTTTATATATATAATGTTCACGATTATAATACAATAATTATATATTAATTATTTTTACTCCAAAATTTTCTCACTCTTCTATGCTTTTATTATTATGCTCATATAAATTTCTAATGAATTATGATGTGATATAAATGTTAACGGTGGATTTATTAATTCCTATATAAGGAGGTAAATCTCTAAAACAATTCGCTTTTAGAGATCATTAGAGTTTGTGATGCTAATAATTTTTAGTGTTTGAATGCACATAAAATAATGGTTATCTAAGGACTTAAATTTTTTTATGAAAAATAATAATTTTGTGTCATTAAAAGATTCTTAATACTTGATTGCACATTAGCCAAACCATATTTTCTATTAATTTATTTTAAGTATAATTTATTACTATTTCTGTCAAATGTTAGTCAGGTAGGAAAGGTGATGGTTTTTAAATATGACATTTATTTTAATTGTAAAGTATTATTATTATTATTATTATTATTATTATTATTATTATTATTATTATTATTTTCAAATGAAAGTTGGGTAGGGAAAAACATTAGTTTCTAAAAATGACAACTATTTTACCATTATTTAATACTCATATGACCACTACTTTATATCACTAGTACATGAAGAGTTGTTTTTCTATAAATCACCTTTGAATATTTTGGTATTTATTTATAATAGTTGAGTTAGGATTAATTTTTAATTAATGATGCATTCTTACATTTAATGTTGGCTTTTCTTAAATTTGTGAAATATAATATTTTAACCACCCAATCTAAATTCATAGGTAGATTTCTATAGACTACTAGAGTAAATAACAATATTTGTTTAGGTCATAATTATATATTTTTCACATTAGTTTTGTGGAGCCTTAAGAGTGTGTGTGTGTCTATATATGTGTATATATATATAAATATAGCTAGTTTTATTAACTTCAAAAATTATTGGTCATGATATTATAATATTTTTATTCAATCACTAAGGAAATGTTAAAAGATGGTGATAAATTTATTTCTATTTCCTTTGTTAAGTTATTAATGTACATACAGTTTGTTGATTTATAGGCTTGTACAAGCACATATATAATTTATTGCAAGCATATATTTTATTCATTAATAATTTGATAAGAGTTAATAGGTTGCTATAGTTATATTTCATATTTTTCATAATTTATTTAGAATATCTGTATTTTACATTAGTTTATATATATGCCCAAATACTTGTTTCACCTTATAGGAGTTTTATCGTTGACATAAGATCGAGAAACAATATTAGCTAGTAGATGAATAACATAGTGGTTTTCACAACTTCACCAAGAATACAACATTAGAGGATATTCGACCATGGAACATTTAAACACCCAACCTGTTAATCATAATAAATAGATAACAATCTATGAATTAATTCCAACTTGAGTTATCTTACTATTATCAAACTTCGATTAACACAAATAATAATTGAAAAAATTAATAGATCCCTAAAAGTTTATTTCTTACATAAATATATAAATTGAATATTTTTATTCCTTGTTCATGAATATACACACAAATTAACCTGATGAATATTGCTTATATTTTGATCCACCTAAAAATTTGTAAACTTTTATACCATTAATTTTAGTATAATCATAGCATTTATTCAATATGTAATATGAACGTGATCATTAAAATTGTTTCTTATTTTTGGTAATACATAAAAATTAACATATATTGTGAGTGACTCAATACTAAGGTAGACTAATAATAATGTTGAATACTTTAGTTTTCCTTATTATTCTCATTTTCTCTTATTTTTATTATTAATTTGTTATCTTTTATGTTGATGCTTCTTTTCAAAAATTAATGTCATTAGATGTTTGTTGCAGCGATACACTGTTTAATATATTTAGTATGTAAATATACTAAAATTTGTGTATTTTTTTTTAAAAAATAATTGCAGTTGAACAATTATTATTTTGAGCCAAAATGATTTATCAAACACGAGTGTACTTATAGTCGAAGTGATATTATTATCTATATCAGTTATATTATTATCTATATCCTTAATTTTATTAGATTAATTTAAAAATATATTTAGACTATAAAACCATAACTAATAAAATAAGATAAATCCATTAATATTTTTTTAAAAAAATTATTGAATATATGAAATATTCAGTTATGGTTAGGCTGTTTAATTTATTATATTGTATACAAATGTACAAGAAAAACAAGTTATTTCTGATTTATATACAAAATGGAAAGAAAAATTATACAAATTATATTTTTTAATCAAATGAAGGAAATGTTGATTGAATAAATAATATGGTTATATGTAGACATTTTTTTTATAAATATTTTTGAAGATTTATTGTGATGCACATAATATTTAAATATATATGTTTGTTAAGGAGAGAGAAAAATAGTGTGTGTGGAGGTATATCCATGAAGCAATGTAAATATAAACTTATGATTATTTCATAAAAATAAGAAATTAAATTATAGAAATTTATTATTTTGTCATATCATTGAATGAATAAAAACATCATTTTAATAAATTTATTTGTGTCTTATTACTTTATTGATTATTTTTATAAGTACAATGCATATATGCATATGCCTTTAAAGAAATAAAAATTCATTCATAAGAAATAAGAAAGAATATTAAAATAATGTATTTAATTTGTGTGATTAACCATTATGGTTATCTTATGATGATTTATTTTTAATATAGTAAAAAAATTATTAATTATTTATAATAAAGTATGCTTGGAAATATTACATGGCATCATGGCATCTACATTTCTTTAATGTCTTATAGGCCATTATTGAGTGAGTTCATAAGGACTGTTTCGTTTCCTCTCTCCGGCCCTTGATCACTACTGACTCAAGTAAATTGGGCCGACCGTGACTTTGAAGGAGTCCAAAGAACCCAAAAAAAAAAACAAAAAGGAATAAAAATATTTGGGTCCCATATTATATATTTGATAATACACTTCCAAAACCCTATAAAACACTACAGATTCACATATATAGTTAAATTAAAGCCTGAATCTACAAATGAATTATTCATGCGACTTCATAATAAATAGCAAAAACTACGAACTCAAACATATAGCAACTTCTCAAACAAGGAAAACTACACATTGATAAGCGAGGAGGCCTGGGCAATCGGACAAAAAAAAAAAAAAGTGCGCAAATTTTTTTTGTTGTACGTGGGAATCAAACCCTTGCCAAAAAAACTTACCTTAAACCAGACTTAGCTAAATCAAGAGGAAGATTGGACAACCGGAGCAGACAGACAAATTTAGTACCGGACTATTTGATTGACCGTGGTGGTTGGATATCCACTGGACTATGAAAGAGAATGAGTGACATGGATGTTTTCAGAAGCCTACTCGAACTAATAGCACTGCTACCGTACAACTCGATATGGATGCACGCGAACGGCACAAGGATACACGGACCCGAATCGTTTCAGGGGTGGAAACATAATACGAACAACTTCTGTGGTTCGGAAACGTTTTAATATAAGTAATAAAATGTCAAAATGATGAAAATATAAATAAAAATAATACTGAAACACAAACCTCTAACTGCAAGTCTTCACCTATTTCTCCGAAACTCTTCTCAGCGGCCTCTGGTATGCTCTCGATTGGTTATTCATTTCTGGGGAGGAAAGGGATGGCATATGAGCATTTGGTCGACGAAGGGCAAATGAAGACGAAAACTTACTGTGTCTTTCTCGTCTTGCCGATCCACAAAAGAAAATTATGAGAGTCCCATAGGGTTACCAAGTTTTTATTTAGTGATAGAGTTCGGTTCTGCTTTGATATGGCCCGTAACATACTTAAAGTCTCTACATATTTCTTTTTTGGCCCGATTTCAGGTTATACTTTTAGGTTTATTTATTTTCTAAATTTATTTCATGTCAATCTTATATGATTATTAAGAAATGGTTACTTTTTAATAATACTAAAGTAATTATATTTTGTATAAGTTGGGATTTATAACTAAGCTAGCATGTATTCCCTTATCCAATAAAAAAATTATAGAGGGAGCATTTTAGTATTTTAAATGAAAAGTATAGGCGGAGGTTTTGGTATATAATCACCGTATATATCCTTACCAAAAATATTACTTTTTGGATAAGGTTATATACCACAATTATATACCAAAACCGTCATCTATACTTTCATTTGTCCCTTTTTTAAATATAAAAATTAAAACATAAGGTGATTATATCTATGAATTAATATCTATACTCTCCCCCCTACTTCCTCTTACTTTATTCTAGAATCATTTAAACTTTTCATTTTACCTCACACGATAGTAAGAAACCATATAATGGTTGTTCAAAGTGAAGAACTCCCACTACTACTGTCATCCTTCTCTCTTCTTCTCACCGACGTTAGTGTTTATTTTTCCTCTTCTTCACTCCACCATCATCGCCCTTCTCTCTATCTCTCCCTCCCTCCCTCATAGTATCTTCATTATTCCTTTATTCTTCTTCTCATCGCAATTTGCATTTTTTGTATAAATTCCTCTATTTTCTAAATTTTGTTTGTGTCTTGTATATTTGAACTTCTTCATGTATGTTTATATTGTATATGATATTTTGGTATATATCTCTACACTATATGCTATTAGTTTTTAAGTTGATATGTCTTATGGAGGTGAGAAATCATTTGCTAACTATATTATCAAACTATTTCTAAAAACAGACTAATAAACGAAATAGATAGTATTGTAGGAATTATGGTATATTTATAGTGCAAATGTTATTGTTGTGTATATGTAATCCGTGTATGTTGGTGGTTTTTGCTTGACTTGGCTAATATTTTGAGATTCCTTATTTTTTATTGGTTGTTTCAAGTTTGAAACTTCATGAATATGACACATATGATGAGGAAGGAAAAAAACAAAGAAGGAAAATAATTATATTGACACAAATTGCTAGAAATAGAGAAAATGGCATTAGACTTGATGATGTGATTTTGGGTATCCAATGGATGAGAATAGGACTTTGTTTGTTGGCTATTATAACTCTAGAGCTTGTGTGAACATTCCTATTACTTATTAGACTTGGAAGGACGCCCTAAAAGAGTTGAACAATAAGGTATGGGATGACAGTATGGTGTGATTTGAATATTAAAAATAGATATGATTTTTTTTTGTTATTACCATATTATAATTTAATAATATGCATACTAAGTATTTATTTCTTTAATATTGTAGTAAGGATTTAATGTGGGATAATAACATAATAAGATTATTATGAGTTGCACTACAAAGTCCTAGACGAATAGAAAGTCGTGGATGGCTAAAAATTATATGTACGATGTTGATGGTACTATCATATCCACACCTATAGATATCAATAGGGATATGCTCATCCTCGACTAATGGAGGGAGTTATATACATGGAGAACTTTAGAGGAATGTGAAGTGCATAAGAACATATTATTATTAGCTTTTTAATATAACTATTACTTAATTAGCTTACAATTCAAACTAATATAATCTCTCTATTCAATGTGACAAACGAAGAGTGCCAAGAATAAAACTAATATAGAGAAAAACATTATGCTCACAAGATAGGGCATAGAAGCAACAAGGCAGCTAAAGAAGCCTTAGTATGAATATATATGTATATATATGTGTGTGTGTGTGTGTGTGTATTCCTCTATATCATTTTTTTATGATCTAATATTGTTACTAAGTATTTTTACATGATGCAACAGGAGAAACAACAGATGGAGGAAGAAGAGTTAACTCAAACTCCATATGTACCCATACAGTGAGTTGATGTTTGGAACTATGTTAGGGTAAAGAAGGGAAAGACTACCAATGAGCCAACTCAACAGATGGTTGAGAAAATTTTAAGGTCTACACTATTTCTCTTTAATTAGTCTAATATGGTTACTTATCCCTAACTATTTTTTTTACTTAAAATAGGAGGGTTTGAGAAATGACTCTTTGGTTGGTGCTTTTGACAAAGAAGGTCTAAATGGCCTTCTAACGCATGCATTAGGCACATAAGAGCATGGTGGTTGATGCAGGATGTAAAATTATAGGTTAAATCTATCTAAGTTTTTTGGATGTTGCACTAGTTCTCACCCTTCAAAGGAAAACATTTAAAATATGGAGGAAGAAGTGGCGGTATTAAGGGAACCGCTAAAGGCAATTCTCATAAGGTTGGATGGTATTTCATCCTCTCACAATGTCTAGTTGAACCATCGACATCTAATGTCCTTAGACCTTTTTTAAAAATTAATGAGGTAATGTAATATACTACACTTTAATTTGAATATTTTTTTATATAAAATATAATCTACAATTCACTTTGTAGCCCTAGCTTGAATTTTTTGACTATTATAGGGTCAGTATCCTTATAAGTTATAGAGGACATACCTGTTGTGGCAAATGCTACTGCCTTTATTGATTTTTCATACTCAACCATTAGGAGTTGATAAAGTTTAGGTCTCAATTCATAATATCTTGGAGGCACACTTAATGGAGAGCCAATGCCAGTTGGTGTAGTGTATAATCATGAAGAAAAGGATATACCCATACTTTTCTTACTAGAGGGACAATTCATTGGATAATTAAATAATCTTATCATTATCAAGGATAAGATAATCCAAACTTTTTTAATTCTATATTACATTCGTGTTACTAAGGGTGGTGATATACACTCTAATAATTATATTTTCCACTCTTTCTTACTTAGGGTGGTAATATTATTGCAAGAATCATTAGTAAGAGGAAAAATAAAGGAAATAGAATATGCCGAAGCCCAAAAAGTCTTGGGTATGGAAACATTGATCAAATGTCAAGACCCGACACCTCAATTTAGGTTGTATGTGGAAAAGACACTATCTTTGAATAAAAATTCTATTAGGATTCCTCTTCCAGTGGATTTTCAAATGAAATCAAATGGTGTGAGTATCTAAATTGGGGTAAAGGATATCCTACACTTGTTACAAGGTGACACGTTAAAATGTCAACATATAATAGTATATAAGAGGTAATTTAATTCCTTTCACGATAAACTTTATTTTAATTCTTAGTGGAAAGTAATATTTTGATATTAAATATGTAATTTATTCTTTCATGATCATAGATTCTTGAAAGAGAAATTCTTAGCTAATGTCTTTGAAGGGTTCGATATATGTAAATTTTATCCTCAGACACAATATCTAATAACAATTATACTATTCAACATGTTCCATATGTGATCAACAAGATAATATGAATTCACATCCCCTCTTTTTTGTTCCATTTTCCGCTAACATGTATTGGGTACTAGTGATATTGCAGCCATCTTTAGGAACCACATATTGGTTGGATTCAATTGACAAAAATCCTCGTTCTAATCTAAAATTAATGGTTAAAGGATAAATATTTATTTGTATAATGATATTAATGATAATTATATATATATATATATATATATATATATAAAATTTTTAAATATATAACTAATAAATCAATTAGATCATTTAAGACATAATATGGATCATAAAAGAAGAGAAGGACGACACCACCCCTATAGCTTGGAAAAATATTAAGGTTTGTAGTGGTTATTCCATATAAGAATCATTATCATTTAATTTTAAGTATTTAGTATGAAAATAATAAAATAATTTATTTTATATTTAATTTTTAGTAGACATGACATTAAGATAATGTCAGTTACAAATATTATGTCATCAAATTCATGAAGGAAATTATTTGCAAACATTGAATGAGATAAGGAGAAAGATGTATTTAGTTTGTTTATTTCATATTAATTATGATTGGCTATATACATTAATACTTATATGGTACTTTCCATATTTGTAGGTCTATCAACCTAGTAAACTGCATAAATATGATCAAAACAAGATTAATGAAGTTAAAAAAGAATGGTTAGATTTTATTACAAGTTTTTATGATTATTTTTTGTAGTATCATATGTGCTCCTTAAATTTTTGATACCCAGAGTGTACTTAATTATGAATGTTTTAAATGTGGCAAGTGATGATGCTAGTAAAAGTATAAAATCATGTATACCCTTTTTTCATGGAAGAGTGTGGTATTGTGCATTAAACTCTATAATAAATAAATAAATAAGGAATAGATGACGATTTTATCTAATAACTACAGTGTATAATGAATATAGACAACGGTTATTAGATAAAACCACCGTATATACTCGTTTAACACAACCCCATGATATAGTTCAGTGGAAGGGAATATACAACAATTTTATCTAATAGCCGTCGTATTTTCCCTACCAATGAACTATATCATAGTTTGTTACGGGCATATACAACAGTTTTATCTAATAATTGTCGTATATATTCATAATTCCCTTTCACCGAACTATATCATCATTTGTATTACAGTTATATACAACAGTTATTGACCAAACTCGTCATATATATTGATACTATAAGACGATTTTTTTTATGTAAACCGTCGTACATATTATGGCTTCAAAAATTAATAAACTATACAACGATTCTCTAACTGACATTACTTCTATTTAATGTAAGTAATAACTAAATCTCATCTCAAAACTCATCAAATTTATAAATTTGTAACATTATTGATGCATTAATTTAACTACCCTCATCATAAACTAACAATTTAAGCCATATCATTTTGTAAATCTTATTATAGTCTTATACATATGTATTGATTATGATATTATCAAAATTTATCTCTATGTATAAATCATCAAAACTAACAATTCATATAAATTTGAATTGCTAAGATTCTAAACTAATTATTCATGTTTTGTCATTTTATTCATCTCATAATATTCCTTTGTCTAATTTTTTTTTTTAAATATGACATTATGAATCTTTATTATCTAATTTTTCACCATTTACTTAAATCCTTAAAATTATCTACTTACATTTCTACTAACCAAATAAGTTTTATCATTTTATTAACCCTATAATATTCACTACTCTAAAAATTTATATTTAATATTATATTTTGAATCATTCTCATCTATTTTTAACCCTTTACTTAAATTCTTAAAATGAACTACTTTTATTTCAACAAACCATTTTTAACATCTCTATTTTCTATAATTATTATTTAACATTTATTAGGTTCCCTCCCTCCTTGTTTTCACCCATATTTAGAGCTACTTATTAAAAGTAGTTATCAATGATAATTACTTATTTTAAAATTTTATTAGCCTATGGTTTTTTAAAATAAATAATTATCTTGAATAACTACTTTAAATGATAAATATTAAGGGTGGTCATTGGTGAAAAGAATATAGCCCTTAGGGAGTTAGATCACCTTATTTTTCCTATACATTAGGATATGTGGAGTAACAGGAACACTTGTGCACCAAAAATAGTTATTAAGAAACATTTTTACGGCCATATAGTCCTATATTTATGAGAAATTACACCATATAGTTCTACTCATGCTTTCACTATGCCATACAACTCTGTAATTCAAAGAAATTATACCATATAGCCCCTTGTCCACTTGTTCATTAATTTTAATAACTTTTTTTATTAGTTTAATGATTTTTTGACCTATTATGACCAAAATGCCCTTGGTCACCCCCCACCCCTACTCACCTATTCCTCCATCTTCTCCATCCTCATCATATACCCTTATGATTGCACCAAATGACCTTTCTCCTTCTTAACTTCATCTTCTTCCAACCAAAAATCCCACCATTCTTGCTACTATTTTCATTCCTTGAACCCACAATTGTTGCATCTACTTATTTCTTCCTTCTTATTTCTTCTTTCATCATCTTCCCCATCCTTGCCATATACCCCCATGATTGCACTAGATGTCCCTCCTCCTTCTTAACTTCATATTCTCCCTCCCTCCAATCCAAAATCCCACCATTCTTGTAGTCATTTCCCCCCTTCAATACATCATTGTTACATCTTCTTATTTCTCCTTCCTTCTCCCAATATATCTTATCAACCTAAAATCTCTTCACTCTTCTCCCTCCTTGCCATATACCAAATTTAATAAGAATCTTAAAATTAAATCTTTAAACCTCATAAAAGATGAATAATGTAAAATGTATTTCACAAATCTACACTTAAACAACAAAGAAACAGCCATATAAGAAGCAATTAAACAAAAATTGGCACAAAAAAGAAACAAAATTGAACCTTCTAAACTAACAACAAAATTAATAAGAAATTGAATGAAGAATAAAAGAAAATCTAGCTAGGTCAAAGAAGAGCCCATTTTGGGTTGAAGGGAGAAGATCTTGAAAGAAAGGAGAAAGAAGATGTTTGAATATGGTAGGTTGAAGGGAGGAAATTGGCTAGAAGAATGGTGGGATTTTGGCTTAAAGGGAGGCAATATATGGAGTCACGAAGGAGGAGAGGCATCTGGTACAATTGAGAGTATATGATGAGGAAAAAGAAGATGAAGTAAGATGTGCGGAGGGGTGCAGGAGTTAAGTGTCACAAGTAGTTTTGGGATTTTAACAAATATTAACCTCAATTAGGGAAAAAAAATAGCAAAGGGACATCTAGTACAATTTTGGAGGGATAGGCACAAAATATATATTACAATGGTATAAGATGTAATTTTCTTTAAATATAAGGATATATGATGCATTTTTATAAAAATATTAATAAAGAATTGGACAAAGAGATATATGGTGTTATTTTACCAAAAGACACAAGCATCTAATTGTAACCAACAAGGGAAAAGAGTAAGTAATACGTAATATAATTTTGCCAAAACACATATGTACAAATATTTCTTTAAATTTTTTTTTTCTGATTTTGCTAGCAATAGACACTAGAATTTTTTTTTTCTGATTTTATTAGTTGTTTTGATATTATTACGCAGAGAACCGATTGCATTCATTAGTATAGAACATCGTTAACAACGACAACCTAGCTTTATTAATAATAAAGTGAGCCAGCAGATAGCATATAAACTTTAAAAATTGCAACCTGTTCTTATTACAACGGAGGGCTAAACTCAATTAACGCTCAACTAGTTGCGGCTGACGAATTAGGGGATGCCATCAACATAATCCATACTCTGATTGGAGTCTCCAACAATGGATAAGGTGGTCCAAGTGATGTCAATTGAATGAAAGAGAGAAATGTCAAATTCTTGCTCGACATGCTAATGAGTGATGGCCGGCTGATTGGACCTTCATTTTTTATAGGAAAACCTTAACCAATTAGTCCTAAACAAAAAGCAGTAACATGATTCTTTTAAATATGCCAATATTTTGGCGGCTTAGCAAAAAGAGAATAAAGCGTTGCAGCTTGATCCTAGTGACGAACTAGTTGACCCTTTTTGTTTCCTTTTAATATTCATGGCATGCTTAATATTGGGTGCAGCTGAGTAAGAGTTCCAATGGCATTATAGATATGCCATATAATGCCATATATAATACTGCTTGCTTGCTTGGTATCTAAATGAAGTGGTTGGCGGCTTCGCGCCATATACATCTAGATAATTGTAAACTGCACGATAACCACAGATACAATATATAACAAAGGATGGGAAATGAAATCTTCTGGTACTGAAAAGGATATAACACCTACCCGCTTCCATCTGTTCCCTCACAATTCAGAACAATCCAAAGTCAAGAAAGATCTCTTCTTCAAAGAATTTTAATTAACAAAGTTACAGCTTTTCAAGCAAATTTTCAGAATCGAGTCCTGAGTTCAAGGTATGCCCCTAGTTTCACTACAGAGATAGCTCACAGATGGAATGAAACATCCATAAACTGGTTCATAACTAGGAATACAACATCCTAACAGAGCTGAGAAACAGTCTTTGCCAAGTACAGACATGATTTATCCATAAGAAATTTTCATATAAACTGCTAAAAATGACTCAACGACAGATGAATTTCTGGATGATTAGAAAAAGGTTCTTAATGCTTAATTTCCAAGGAAATAGATGGCCTGATCGCAACTAAAGCAGCCAATCAAATGCACGTAAGAAAGAAAGAAAATCCATGGATTTATTGACTGATCCAGACATGAAGGTTTTCAAAGCAAAGAGATGATCAGAGGATTCAGAATCATCCAGCAATAGCCATACAAAAGCTGAATCCTTTCATGTCAGGTACTGGATTCTCCACGTGTATGTGGCCTTACCCATAACCAATAGAGACTAGTAGATTGTTTCCAAAATAGACAAAGCAATATCAATGACTGAAATTTGTTAATAGATCACCAGTGTCCAGTGACGAGCAGGAGCTTTTTCTGCATCCGTATGCCACTGTACACCGGTCAAAGCTAAAATTGATCTATAAGTGTCAGATTTATCAAACGCGAAGCTTACTTCTTTGCAAAATTAGTATTCCTTTGACTGTGAGAAGACCCATGAGGAAGCCTAAATATAGCAAAGACCATAACAAGAGAGGGGAAAGAAGAACAAAAGGACTGAGAATTCATTTCAAACAGAGATATAATAAACAAAACCTTCAAATATGCATGTGTGCTTCTTTTCATCATGAAAAGAACTGTGACCATGTCTGCTGCTTTTCCTTACCATGACACATGCTTCTTTTCATCTGTATTGTAAAACACATATTTTACTACTAGTTTGGTTGTCTTTCAAAGGATCACCATATATCTATGCAATTATTCTGATGCTTGTGAAGAATATCATTTTCAGCTTTCGCCTCATAAGCCAGATATTGTAAGCCATCAGTCACAGTTCCTAATAATTCATATCTTCTAAAAAGAGGGGTGCACAAAAAGTAAAAAACAAAACCGAACTATTGATTCCTAGGATAGTTAGTACCACAAAATCTCTCATCATAATAATAAGCACGCTTCACATATTAATCTTGACAAGAATAATTCTCCCAAAAAACCTTGCCAAGGATTAAAAATACAACTGTACCTACATAAAGCAAAACAAAGTATATAAGCACAGAACAATAATCAAGAAGAGAAACTATGAAATAAAAGATTCTTCTGATTGAACTTACATGGAGCACAAAGCCTTGCAACTCTACAATGCACATGTACATGTGTATGTGTTTTAAACCACACCCGTTGATAGATATTTCAGTGCTCCAAGTAATCCCCCTTCCCTGATAAATTTCTCGTAATGCTTACCAACACAACCAAAATGATTATTGACTCTGCCACAACTAACTGGAATTCTAAAGAAAAATGGGTTAGTAATATTGAAAGCATATTTCATGATCAAGGTGTCAATAATGGAAAAGGGTGTATTTGAGATGTCTCTTGTTTTCTTGTATTTATGCATATTTACTGGAAATATTTTGATACATAACAGTCTTTAGTGTTTTGGGACCATCAACTGGTTCGGAAGACATGAAAGAAAGTCTAATTTAGAAATGTCCTGCTTACATGCAAAGAACGATATCTTAAGTTGTGTTGCGTCAGAAGTTGGTTGCTTTATCAAGCAGAATTTATTATTTCTCTTGCTAATTTTGATTTTTGGATGGTTGATACTTGATAGATAGTTCTGTTTCTTATGCTCAAATGCTGACAGGAAGCTTCATCTAGTGTTAAACTCCTCTGCCTCCGTCCTAGACGAAATAGCTGATCATAGGCAAGATATCAAAAATGTGGATTAGAGTCTTTTTCAAGGTTGCTTTGCAAGATCAAAGTTGGACAAGATTTATGTATGGTGGACGAAAGAAAATTCTTTTAGTTGCTGTCCCAGATGGAAAGCTGGACGTGAGATTGATGATGTTAAAATGCCAAAAAAGGAGGAAGAGAATGCAGAGTTCGGAGGAAGTAGGGTGTGTTTGGCAAGTAGATTATCCACCAATTGTTACGACCCACTTTTTAGAAATTTCAAAACTTTTTACCTCTTATCTCAATTTACAACAAAAGAGTCTCCAACAATTTTTTTTCTTTTCAGAAAAAAAAAACAATAGTTATATATATATATATATATATATATATATATATATATATATATATAGTTGTCAACTACAAGCCTACAACAATATAATTGAGACCTGAAAACTAATAAAATAATTACTCTTAGAAGTCATTACAAAATACGAGTTGTCAGCTAGATTCTAATTATAAAATTACATATATATGATTGAAAAATGAATTAACATTCATATTTTCATTAAATTTGTAAATTTATTGAACAATACCATAAATTCTAAACTACTGGATGATAAGCTAGCTCATATATGTCGTACACTACGAACTAATTAATTATGCTTTGTATTGACATGTAGAAATGGATTAACCTGATGGCTAATAGTAGCGTACAACTCAAGATCATCAAGCCACTTACATATGAGTTGAAGATGCACCATGATATGTCTCCACTTAAATAAAAAACTAATTAAATAATGTAGATGAATGTTACAAATCAAACTTAGGAACCGTAGAAAATTATGGAAGATGGTGCCCCACCTTCATGTGGTTGTTTATTATCGAAAAAATTGAAGAGAGACCAGATTGAATTAATCCCCAATGTCATTACTTGTGTTATACTCCCTACCATTAAAGCCAATATAACATGAGACATGATGTTTATTCATCAACTAACCACCAATTAATAAAGTTAAGAAATAAAGAATTCTCTTGACGAATCGATTTACCTGAAAAGCCTACCAACTGTTAATTCTAAAATACTACTACTACTACTCAATTATATAATCGATTCTTCCTCTATGCTGCTTTGGTTTGACTACAATGTTGAAGGAACCAATAGGAATTGAATGTGACCTTGAATTGCATGTGTTAACATTCACACCACTATCGAAGAAAAATCTCTCATCAAACTAATAAGAGCATGCTTCACAGACTAAACTTGACCAAAATAATTTTCCAAAAGTACCTTGACAAGGATGGACAAATACAACACATAAAGCAAAGCAGAGTATATAAGTAAAGAACAATAATCAAGAGGAGAACTGTGAACGACAATATTCTCTTGATTGAACTTACATGGAGCACAAAGCCTCTCAACTCTACAAGGCAAGCTCAAGGGCCAAAATGAAATCAGAAAGAAAGATCACCTTCAGGCATTTCCCAGTTATCCTCATCATTGTCTTCCTTTTTGGTCTTAGGGGTTTATTGTCTAGTTTATGGCGGACCCCTTGTAAACCGAAAGCGCCTGAAAATCGAATTGCATGGAAGAGATCATAACTTTGTATCCATGGAATGTCATATAGAAAAACAAACTGAAATATGTCACGGAAACTAAGCTTATCTCATGACTCTGATTAAATGAGTGAAGAAGAAAGTACGGCAGGTGTTTTTACACAAAATTATTCTACAATATTTCCTAACTCACTGGCACATGGTCCAAAACTGAAAGAAGCCTGATGACATCCTGCAGCAAAATGCCATCACTATAACCAACAAGGATTTTAAGGATCAAAATCATGTCCCAAAACAATAGGAGCCACAGTGCATCTAATCATACTATCAAAGAGGAGAAAACAAAAAGGCGCAATATATTTGGTCATACTAAGGGCTTGTTTGGTATGGGGGTAATAGGGGTGGAAAAAATTCCCCCCTATTTTTATCTTTTATATAAAGTATTTAATAATAAAAAAAATATTTTCAATAAAATATCCATTTTAGATCAAATTAAGATCTAAAATGGGTATTCATCTGATTTTATTTTTAATTTCATATATACTATAAAAGATATATAAAATATGTAGCTAATTTTTCCGTATCTCTTACCCCCATACCGTATCTCTTACCCCCATACCAATCGAGCATTAAGAGTCTACAAATGCCCTCTCCCTCTTTTTGAAACTATGAGAGGAAACTGTCATTTTGGTTTTGATTTTTTGTAGATGATAGCACTACATTAACAGAATTTCACTGCCATAATGACGAACCATGGCATCAGATAAAATCACGGCTCTACCTACATTGAATAAACGTAAACGGTTTAATTATCTCCTGGAAATGTATAAGTTGGCTTGAATATCTGGGCAATAACAGCACTCCACGGAATTGCATTGTCTGACGCATAACCCCCATTCTATGCCCCCCTTTCCGTCCATATTGGTAAGCTATACTCTGACTGACCGATACTGCTTTTATCTTAACACAAATACTTCAGCTGAAAATGTAAGGAATTACTAGTAAGCCCCCGTAATCTCAACTATGCTTGTGCAATCCAATCACAGTTTTGAAAATCAAACCACTTAACCTAGGCTGTCCCGCTACATTACTCTCAAACACATCCCGGTTCCAATCATTTTATTGAACATCACCAAATCAAAGTAGAAGTGGCAGGAGTTATATCTCCAGAGGATTGAACAATACCACTCAATATGCTTGTAATACATTTTTTCAATAAATAAACCAGAAATTTTCAAAAAGCATCACAAGCTGAATTATCATAATCCAGATAATTCATAAAGTCATCCATCGAAAAGCAAAATCAAGATAAATTCCAACTCTTGTACCTTCTTCGGCTATTCCGCTTAGCAGCTTCTCTCGTCTCCCGCTTCCTTTCGTCATGTTTATTTTCAAAGAACCTCCTTTTCTTACACTCCTGAATAACTCCAGCCCTCATAACCTCTCTCCTGAATCGATTCAGCAGACGTTCTTCGCGCTCGTTATCATCCACCTGCACATTGAAAGCTGACCTAATGTAGAGTGTTTTTGCATAGCCCAGAGAAGGGTACACTACCGACATCAGGTCATCACTTTGGTAACTCTCATCATTTTTATTGCCGACCCTTAAGACTGGGAGAATAGAAGACCACATTGTTAGAGTATTTATGACTTATAACTTATGGTATTTGTATTTCCCGTTCGCTTCCTCCGTGATTTTTTTTTGGATAAGGAACGAGTACAAATAAATAATAATAACAAAGTAACGTACGGCATAGCTGGTCAAACTTATATTGTAGTACTTTACGTCTCTTTATATTTAATTTTAGGGTACTAAAATCTATCATTTCATTGGTAGTTTTAATTGATGGAGTTTAATAGGGCCGTGCTTGTGCTTAAGTGGTGAGAGTTCGGCTTCCACCAGAAAGATTCGATTCGAGTTCTATTCGGAATGTTTAGTTGATTTATTTAGTGGTTGGGTGCTCTGGCCGCCTAATCCACAAATTAATTAAATGTATACGATTCAAGAAGTGTTTCAACATGTACCAATATATAAAAATTAATAGTTTAATATGTTAACGCCCGTCTTCTTTCAAGTGTTTTAACATGTACCACTAAAAAAAAAATTGAGTCCGATATTTTCATAATATTTAATCATACTTTCTATAGGATGGATTACAGAGCACTTATCTAGAGTTTGCACGTTCAAAAATTCAAAAATCTAAAAATTAATATTTCTAATCAAATTTAATACTTTAGATATCTAAAGTTTTAGATATTTGGTTTTAAATATATAAAGTTTTAAATGAGATTACAAATATATATATTATTATCTAAAAATAATTTCAAATATAATAAAATGTATCAAACTACAAAAATATTTGATATTATTTAATATGTTGGATAATATTCAATTCGAACTAATTCGATCCGATACTAAAACTGATATTATAAATTCTATCTTATTCAAATATATACATTACATCACTTATAATTTGTTCTAGATAATCATCCTTAATATATAAAATTATCCAACAATAAGTAAATTAAAGTAATAATAAAAATATAACTCATCAATACATATAAGTTCATAAGCCTAATTGATCTCACATACTTACTAATCCCCTACCCATATCCTACTATAAACGTGTTGTAAACCTTTGGCATATCTCACAACAACCACAAGTGCATTAGAATTATATCAAGTACACACAATCTAATTCAAAGTCTTTGAATCACGACTCAAGGTAAAGGAACAATCTTTGGCATACTTTTAAAATTCAACTTTATGAAAAATATTTTTAATAGCCTAATTATGGTATTGTTATGGTTTCATACCTCCATTGACCTTTCACATCTAAAACGAGTATTATTCACTATTATACAATATCTAAATAGTAGCTTCTAAAAAATCAAAGCCAAAAAACAACCAAATTTAACCGTCCATGTGATTACAAATTGCAACAAATCATTGCAAATTAACTTCTGAAGAAGACTTTGAATCATAACAACAAATCATTCTAAATCTATCACAATAGTAGCATCAACAAAAAAAGTAAATCTATCACAAATTACTCGTCATTGCATCAAACAATCACTACTTAAAAAACAAAAATAAAGGACTAAACATATACAAGTGTTATATCAAAGAGATTTATATATAAATTCCTTAGTAAAAAGAAAAGCTCAAAAGATTTAGGTGCTTTATTTTTAGCAATATAGATGTTGGTTACAATATTATAACTATTGTATAAAGGTTAGCCAATTTTTTTTCTTTAGATGGTTTTTATAATCTAAGATCATCGTCTAATATCAAGCAAGATGATTTAAAATAAAATAAAATTGTGAGGTATAGATGACAGTTTTTACTTATAATTCTCATCTATACTTATCTCTCTCATTTTTTCTTTTTCCTCTTTTGTTTCATTCTTCAAATTTTAAGTTATAACCTATAATGTTTTTCTTTGACTCTATCATTCACATGAATTCATAGAAAGCTACCCCACCATGAACTAGTTATTTTCTTTTTTTATTCCACCACTATTGCCTCCTCCACCTCCTCTTTCTTCCTCTTCACTAATTACCTTTATAGTCGTTGCCACCAACCTTCATTTGTCTTCTTCTCTTATTTTCATAGTTGTTCTTCTTCCCTTAGAGGTCTAGAATTTTGGCTTCACTCTTCTTTATTGTTGATATGATATATATTACCAATTTTACCATACTTTTGTCTAATAAGGAAGTCATTGTGTTTCTTCATTTTTTCTATGCCCTTATATATATATATATATATATATATATATATTTAGAAGTGTAGTTTTTATATCATAGTTGTAGTTGTTAGTGTATTATTTGAGAAACCTCCTCATTGTTAGCTGTATATATATATATGTTTTATTATATACATTTGATATAAATATCATTATTGTAATTGTTCCTAAATTATTCTACTCAAATTTATTTTAAATAGATGAATGATTCTTCAACCTTCAATATATATATCATCATCAAAATAATGAGCAACAACTATATAAACGCCATACATATCTTGATTTATGCCAACCAACAATGTACATAAATGTATACTTTCACAATTTTCTTACTTTTTCATCATACAACACCACATATTATATAACATTATTATCATATTAAAATTATCCAAATAACCATTTCAAACATGATATCACATAGAGATATACACATTATACATAAAAAGTCATAACTATGACTTGTATCCTTACTAAAGTATATATGGTCTCTAAGTATGTGAGACCTAAGCCACCTCTTCCAATACCATCAAAATATCACCTAGAACCCAAAAATACAACAATATTATACTTAGAAAAATTAACTAAGGGAAAATAAGGTAAAGAAGAGGGAGGAAAAATAGAGATAACTAAAAAAATGGAAGGCTCATGCAAGGGTGAAGCATGGTGAAGGGCACGCTAGTGCTCCAAGGAAAAGGTAAGGAAATATGGCAGAGGAAGACAGTACAAGGCTTAGGCGTGTAACAGAGCCTTACCTTGAGAGGCTTGGGGTGGTGATGGTTGGCAATTATGGTTGGGGTGTGGTGGAGATGGGGTTGGTAATGGTTGGTTGCAATGGTGGAGGTAGTGTGTTGCTAGGACCAGTGGTTGAGCAAGCAAGGATGGTTTGTGGTGGTTGGGGGTCGATGATAGAGAGATGAAGTAGAGGCTAATAGGTTGATAGGGAAGCACAGGGAAAGAAAAAAAAGGTTGGTGGTTGGGGGTAGATAGTAGAGGTAAGGGTAGGAGAAACAAGGAAAAATTAGAAGGGAAGGGATCCATGGTGTGGTGTTAGGTGGTGACATGAAGGTAGGGAAATGAGGAAAAGAATAATAGGTCTCAGCTGAGGTGAGGTTGATGTGAAATATTATTTTCAAACAATCTTATACAACTAGGAACTTTTCTTTGAGTATTACAAGTAAAAAAAAATGCTCCGACCAAGTGACTTCTTCAATTTAATTCTAATGACACTCAAAGTACTTTAGTAGGGTGGTGTAGATCTATACTAAGATCTAATTCCTTCTAATGAGAAATCTCCTATTTCTCAATATAACACTCTTGTAACTCTTCAATACTCTCAACTGAAGTAGGAGAAGAGAAGAAGAACCCACTTTCTCTTGTGATGATCTCATTCAAATTCACAAATGAACTGTTTCATGTTTTGCCATATTGAGTTCAATGAGTACAAGGGTTTATATATGCATGCACCCATGCAAGCTCTTTCATTAATAATCCCACTAATCTGCCCTTATTAATGAAATAAAACTCTAATGTATGGTATAATACATATTTAAAAATTTACAATGACAATTTATAAGTATTACAAAGTATATAGCAAAATAATAAAGCTACACAACTTTAATAACGTAATACATAGATGTAATCATATGTAATTCAACTTTGTAGTCTTGTAGCTCTATTCTTCCTTTTACTTTTTAATCCTTGTAATTTCATTATCATTGCCTTGTATATCAAAGATCTTTAATCAATATGAAATTTTTCAAACATGTATAATATTACAAGAATTACTTGACAAAATATTAGAAAATTTTTTGAAGTACAATGGGTATGCTAATTCTTCTTGCTATTCATCACTTGAAGAATAAGATTGAGAGTGTTATAGATATTCTCCTACATCATTTTCCCCTTATAAAGAAGAATTTACCCTAAAATTAGCATCGCTATAATAAGGAGAGAAGTCACCAATGTTGAAAGTCCTAGATACTCCTCCATAATGTTCAGGAAATTCAAGTTCATATGCATTATTTTCAAGTTTACACACTTGTTGAATTATGTTTTTGTTCACTTGAGCTTACTAATTAGCATTTTATTTTTTAATGTTGTATTTAATTTTTTGAGGAAGTTTTTTTTAAAGAATTTGATTCTTTCCTTGACATCATAATTCTTTATATTTCCTATATTAAATGATAACATATTAATGGGTAGATAAGGATTAACCCTATAGACAACCTCAAAATGACTCATTTGAGTTGTACTAGAAGGACTCCTATTATATGCAAACTCATCATGCACAAGCTTTATATCCCAATCTTTGGTACTTTTATTTACCAACCCCTGTAGCAAAGTACCTACAGTTCTATTAGTCACTTCTGTTTGACCATCTATTTGTGGATGACGATAAGTACTAAACAACAACTTTATACCTAATATGTGCCAAAGTATCTTCCAAAAGTAGCTCAAGAATTTAACATCCTTATCCGATACTATAATTTTGGGAACTCCATGTAACCTCACTATTTCTTGAAAATATAAGTATGCTACATGTGTTGCATTATCAATCTTGTTGCAAGGTATAAAATGTGCTATTTTCAAAAATTGACCTATTACCACAAGAATAGAATCATTACCCCTTTATGTCCTTGGTAATCCCAATATAAAATTCATGCTAACACTTTCCCAAGGTTGATCAGGTATTGGTAAAGGAGTATACAAACCCTTATGGAAGAAAGTTTTAATTTTTTGACAAGTCACGCATCTTCTTATAATTACTTATACTAGTGTAATACCCCAATTTGAGTAGATTGTTATAAGGATTGATCTAGCTACTTATATCAACATGGTATACTATCCTTTTGGTGACTTCGTTCTAAAGAAATCCACAATTAAGTGTGCTTACTGTGGAGCAATTTTTAGGATGGGTAACCCTCCTAGGAAGTTTCAAAATTTTTAAAAAATTTCTTAAGAAGTGTGCGAGTGAGGACAAAGCCTGCTAAAAGAACTCGTGTTGATTTGTGGGGCCAATCGATTAATCCAAAAGAGCTCCAAGGTAGCCCCTGTGTGGCTGTATCGACTTAGGGCATTACAACTAGTTTTATCATCCATGCATAGTAGAAGTTTTCTTGTATTATTTCTATGGTCTTATGAACTCAAAAAATACTAGCTATACCTCCTCATGTACTTCTTTAACAAGTAAATCACTTACACTAAAACAGGGTATGCATATTTTATTAAGTTTGAAGAGATAGTCATCTTGCAATAAATAATTACCACAACTACCATTCTTTTTGCATGTATTATAGATGTTAATAAAATCTTCATCCTTATCATACAATTTCTTTAACATCTCAAATCCCAATAATTTAACATCCAATATGATTAATATCATGAACCTACGAGATTAAGCATCTATCACAACATTTTCTTTACCATCAAAATGTTTAGCAGAAAACATAAAGAACTATAAGAAACTAACCCATTTTGCATGCCTCAGACTAATTTTATTTTTCCCATACAAATATTTCAAACTCTCATGATCCGAATGCAAAAAAATGTCTTAAGCCTTAGGTAATGACTCCATGTTTCTAAACTTTGTATGATGGTATATAACTCTTTGTCATATGTGTAATAATTCAGCCTCGCTCCATTTAATTTCTCACTAAAAATGCAATAGCTCATTTTCCTGTGAGAGTACACCTCCTGTCCCTACCCCACTTGCATCACACGTAACTTTAAATAGTTTCTTAAATTCATGTAAAGCGATTGCTAGTGTATTGCATAACTTATTATTTAAAGTTTGGAAGGTCCTAGTAGCATCCTCACTCTAATTAAACTCACCCTTTTTCATAAGTTGGGTTATCAGTGCGATAATAGTAGAAAAAGTCTTAATGAATCTCTTATAAAAACTTGCCAAACCATAAAAACTTCTCACTTTATGAATATCCTTAGGTGTCAACCAATCCTTAATAGCCTCAATTTTCTTGGGATCAACTTTAATACCTTCACTACTCAGCATATACCCAAGGAAATCTATACTCAAAAGCATAAAGTCACACTTATCCATTTTTCTATAGAGTTTAGTCTCCCTTAGTTTATCAAATAATTTCCTTAGATGAATAAGATGGTCATGTTTACTCTAGTTGTACACAAGTATATCATTTAAGTACATTGCGATAAAAAGTCCGAGAAAATGTCGAAGAAATTCATTCATTAGTCTTATAAATGAATTTGGTGCATTACATAAGCTAAAAGGCATCACCGTCTACTCATAAAGGCCAAATTTAGTTTTGAATGCAGTTTTCCACTCATCCCCCTCTCTTATCCTCATCTGATGATATCTGCTTCTCAAATCAATCTTAGAGAATGCCTATGCTCCACATAAATCATTTAGCATATCATCTAATTTTGGCATCAAGAGTCTATATTTGATAGTGATATTATTAACAACCCTTGAGTCGATGCACATGCGCCATGTACCATTAGTTTTAGGGACTAGGAATGTAGGCACACAACACAGACTCATGCTTTCCCTCACATACCCTCTTCTTACAAGCTCTTGTATTTGTTTTTCTAACTTATTAGCCTCATCTATATTAAATCAATATACAAGCCTATTAGGCGAGGACACATAAGGAATTAAATCTATGACATGTTTTATTCCTCTCTTAGGTGGCAATCTAGGTGGTGATTCATTAGGAAAAACATAGTGATACACATCAAGGAGTTTATCTAATTGAGGATTGTTATTATTTCTCTCACCTTATAACCACAACATAACAACTACCTTCTTCTCGAATACATTTGATCATAGCCTTTTCATACAAGAATAAACTCTTATTATTCTTAACTATGCTCTAATTATCACTTTTAGAAGGTTTAAGTTTATGCTTCTTCTTATCCTTCTCAACTAGATATTCATTAGTAATACCATTATAAACAGTATTTTTGTCATACTTCCATGGTCTACTTAGTGAGATTCCACATGAATCCATTGGTAAAACATTGCATAGCACCTCACCATGGTAGTTATCAATTTTGAATGATATTATGATTTGTTTTATTACCTTTACTCCTTTGTCCTTATTCAACCATTAAAGAGAACAAGGCTTTGAATGTGGTGTATTTTTCAACCCAAAATCATTAAGCATCCCCTCATTGGCTACATTGGTACAAGATTTAATATATCCATTGATTGTTAACCAAGTTTCGTCTAAGATTATCGAGGTTACCCTTGATTCACCTCAGCAGTAGATTTCTCCCTCATGATCCAATGAGGCCATTTTGAACAATATTGATTTATGAACATCGCAAAATCCAAAATGTGACTCACAAGATATACCGAACCTTTATACTAGAATCTACGATCAAATTACCTCTAAGGTTTTGAATCAAAACTAGAGGGATAAAGTTATTGATAATCGATATTTCCATGTAGGATCCTCACTGTCTTACATTCCCCCCCTCTATACTGGGTTCTTCATATCGAATTCAATTACAGAAGGACAAGATCCAACGTTCTTCAATTGATTAGTAATTTATAATTATTGTCTACATTATTGGATTTTGCCCTACTTTACAGTAGATGCAACACTTTGTCTTATCACACTAGCCAAAAGTAACCCGGACAAAGATTCTGTTGCATGATGATGGTTATGTCAACTTTAAATGTGTATCTACTGGGGATCGAGAATCGATTCTTTATTTCCCTTACTGGACCTATGCAAACAAGCCATTCATCCTCAAAGAATGGCATAGGAAGTTTCAATTTGTGAAATATAAATTCCAGTTCTTACCCTTATGGATAAAGCTACCGAATCTACAGTTTAATTATTGGGATCCCAATTCTCTTAGCTGTATTGCTAGTGTAGTAGGATAACCACTTCATATGGACACATTTACTATGAATACAGAGTGTGTATCATATGCTCAAATCCTTATGGAAGTGGATGTTACAAAATAGTGTTTGGACTGCGTTGAAATTCTTGATCTTGATGGTGATGTTCTTTCCCAACCTATTTTATATGAATGGAGACTTGCATATTGCACCTCCTATGATTTTTTGGGGTATAGCCTCCTTTCATGTCCAAAGAACAAGACAATACAATAACCATCTATTCCTCACCTACCAAATACCTTGTAGAATGGTGTACAGTAGAAACCTAGCTTACCTATTCCTCTTAAGAAACCATCTATTACTTGGAGGAAGGTTGAGCATTCTCAAAAAACAAATGCCCTTAAATCCAACTCAGCAATGCAACAGGATTCTATTGGTATCATACCCTAGAATAACTAATTTGATGTCATTTCTGATACTAAAGAGACATTTTCTTTGCAGAACTAGGAAGTAGATAGGGGAGGGACACCACACGTCCAATCTGTTCAATGATCTCCCACCTGATTGTTAGAGGTTTAAATAAACCTCACAAACAAAAAGAAGTAGCAAAATGGTACAAAACCAACAATTCTTCTTTCTTTAGTCTTCTTGAAACTCATATCAAACCTAATAAGGCTGATAACATTACATCCAAGTTATTCCTTGGCTTTTATTTTTTGAATAATTATGCCTATCATGGCAATAGCTGTATTTGGTGTCTTTGGGACCCCACTAAATCTCATTTATCTCTGCCTTTGACCAAGGTTTATTAGTTAAAGCTTTAACTACAGATGGAATCCTTTTATATGTGGCTTTTTATATATGCTTTTAATATTGGAAAGGACCTCAAATCACTTTGGTAATGGATTCTAGACCAGAATATATCCTCTAATCCTTGGATTATTATGGGGGATTTTAATATCATTCTCCAACTTGAGGAGAAGTTTCAAGGTGATATGCCTTATCATCAAGATATAAGTGACTTTAAATACTACATCCACGAACTTATTCTTCATGAGCCTCCTATTTTTTGGACCAACTTTCAATTGGTGCAATAGACAAATTGGTACTGATCATATCCTATGCAAACTTGACAAAATTCAGGTCAACTTGAATCGGCTTCAACCTTTTCCCCTATCCATAGTTTCTTTTACCAAGGAACCTTTTTCAGATCATTATGCAGCTCATTTTTCCCTTAAACATTCTTCCACCAATGGTAAGAAATAGTTTAAATTCTTCAATATATGGTGTAATGCTCTTGCTTTCCTAAACATTGTTAAAGAAGTTTGGTCCAATACTTAGGATGTTAAGGCTAGTACATGTTTGAAGCAAAAGCTATTTATGCTTAAGGTTCGTTTCAGACATTTGAACAAGGCAAATTATAGTAACATATATGATAGGGTTACATCTCAGAAATAGATTCCCAATACTATTCAGCTTGCTCTCAGGACCGATCCTTCAAACATGGAGCTACAATACAAGAAAATAGAAGCTTTACAACTCCATGAGAATCTTTCTCAATGTGAGGAAAGTTTTCTCAAGCAGAGGACATCCATAAACTAGATCAATGAAGGAGATGCTAACACTAACTTCTTTTTTACAATTGTGAAAGCCAAGAAGATGGGACTTGGATTTCTGATCATGATAATATCCTAAACGCTTTTAGGGATTACTATATCTAGATCCTTGATCAACCAATGTCTCATCCTATGGAGTTATCTCAACATGTTCAGCATCAAGGTCCCCTTCTCTCATTAAAACAACAACCCCTTTTGATTGAACATTTCACAAAGACAATGGTTAAAGATGCTATTTTTGCCATTAGTGACTCAAAAGCCCTAGCCCTTAATGGTTTCACTGCTTATTTCTTCAAAACACTTGGGGCATTGTAGGTGATGATATTGGGAAAGTTTTGAATGAATCTTTCATCATAGCAAGCCTTCCCAACCTCATCATCTCAACACTACTAGTCCTTATTCCCAAAGTTCCCAATGCTGAAAATCTTGGGGACTATATATGAATATCATATTGCATTGTGTTATAAAAATCTTTCATAAAGATCCTAACCAGCAAACTCCAGCTCATCCTTCTAGATTTTAATGATCACTCACAATATGCTTTCATTAAAGGCAGATCAGTTGGTGAGAACATTTTACTGGCTTATGAGCTTCTAACATTCTATGGAAGGAAGCATATATCCCCAATATGCATATTGAAGATTGACCTTTTCAAAGCTTATGATTCTGTAAGATGGGATTTCCTGGAGAAAACTATGCTAGCATTTTAGTTTCCCCCCATCTTGTTAAGGTTATTATGGTTTGTGTTTCTAGTGTGAAATATTCCATATCCCTTAATGGTACCCTGCTAGATCCCATTGAAGGGAAGAGATAAGGCAAGGACACGCCCTCTCCCCTTATTTGTTTATTATTATCATGGAATATTTTAGCCGTATGCTGGAGACTTTATGGAAAAAACCAAAGGGACATCCTCAATGCAAGAAGTTGAGAATCGTCAATCTTTCTTTTGCAGATGATATGCTTCTTTTCTATCATGGGGATATACAATCTATCCAAAGACTTATGCAAAATTTCCATATCATTACAAACCTATATAGTTTGACCATTAGTCCCCATAAGAGCTCTATTTTATTTGGAGGTGTATCACAGCAGATTAGAGAGCACATCCTGAAATTCTTGACATTTTCACAAGGTTCTTTACCTCTTAAATATTTGGGGGTACCTATTGGGGACACACAGCTTAATGCTCATCACATGACCCCTCTTATGGATAAAGTTTTGCATAGAATAAATTATTGGACCACCAAATTACTATTATATGCTGGTAGACTCCAACTAATTAAATTAGTTATTTTTGTATCCAAATATATTGGAGTCAGATTTTCCTATTACTTAAGAAGGTCCTCAACTATCTTATTGCTGCCTGCCAATCTTTCCTATGGACTGGCAACACCTCCATTTTCTATAAAGCTCCAGTAGCCTAGAACTCTTTTTATTTACCTAAGAATGAAGGAGGCCTTAGTTTAATTGATATCAGCACCTGGAACACTACAACACTTGGCAAACATCTTTGGCACCTTAATTAAAAGAAAGACACTTTTTGGATCAAATGGATCCATAGTAGATTTATGAAGCAGAGCTCTACCTGGGACATTGATATACCAGCTGGTGCATCTTGGCCTTTGAGGAGAATCCTAAGCTTAAAGACTACTCTTTATCTTATTTTTGAAAACCTCCCATAGGACACAACTTATAGTATTAAAAAGGTTTATTCAGAGTTAAGGTAAAAGGGCCCGAGATGTGTTTGGTGGAAAATAATTTGGTAAAACCATGTAGCCCCCAGTCACCAATTTATTTCTTGGTTAGCTGCAATAGGGCATTTGAATACAAAGGATCACCTTAGTAAATTCATTCCTATGGCAGACCAACAATGTGCCTTTTGTGCCGATCAAGAATCCATTTCTCATCTGTTTGTACAATGCTCAGCAATGGGAGGCATTGTTCACACAATTTACCATCTTAAGAGACTCAGACAAACATCCATTAGTTAGAACATGTTGCTTAAATATTCTTGTAAATTTTATTGTGCGCTGTGGTAGAATACGCCTACAAGCATGACAATGGCGAAGAAGAATAAGGGCAGCCCACGAGTTATGGTGCCTTCTCCGGTGGAAATCACCCATCAACCAATGGTGACCGATCAGCCTATGTCGCCTGAACCATCTCAAATATTTCTTGCAATGAATGATTCAGATAATCATAGTGATATCCCAATACCTAATGCTGTGTCAAAGGAATTGGAAAATCCTGATTATGACCCAAAACCTTCTGTTATTACTTGGAGTGAAATTGTTCGAACCAATCGACATCCATCTCAATTACACTCCCTATCCCATCAACCTCCTAATATGTAGGATGGTATTCTAATGGCGGAATTGAGGAAACAAGACATTGATAATGAATCTTTATATTGGCAGAATACTATAGATGGGATGGTTTGTGGTCATCGTCCTACTTTTTCCCGCATGGAGGCTTTCGTTCGATCTACCTGGAATCATGTGACCTCTCCTTGAATTCATCTCCATGATGCAGGGTTCTTCATCTTTTCTTTTGATTCTGCAAAGGATTGTAATACCATTCTTGATGCAGGTACTTGGACCTATATGAACATACCATTATTGCTTAAGAAATGGCATCCGAAATTCTCATATAGTAAGACAGAATTTCAATTTCTACCTCTGTGGATTAAGTTACCTGGTTTACCTCTACCTTTTTGGTATGTTGATAGTATTATCAGAATCAGTAGCTGCCTTGGTAGACCCACTGGAATGGATCCCGTTACTGCAACATAGGGCATAATTTCTTATGCTAGGGTGTTGGTCGAAATATACAGTCTTTGACCATTGCCTGAGGTGGTTCACATCAAGAAACCTGATGGTTCTATCCTCCATCAAAGAGTGGAATATGAATAGAAACCAACCTTTCTACTCCCTTTGTCATCAACCTGGTCACCTTGCTGACTTTTGCCCCCAATTTTCTATGAAGACTAGACAGAAAAGGAGGTGGGTTGTGGTAAAGGATGGGAGAACTACATGTCTTAATGGTAACCCTCCTACTACTAGTAATGTTGATGCTGCTCAAGAGCCTATTACTCCAAGATTAAGTACTTATGAAGATCAGCCTAGGTTAAAGTCTATTTTTGAGACTTCCAATGAAGTCATGAAGCCTACAGCTACCATAAGAGGTTCCTCAATTATTACCAGAGCAAGGAGTTCTATGAGCTTACCAGATTCATCATCACATCATCCTCCTGCGGATTCTCATGCTCTAAATTTAGATGAGGTAGAAATTGCCTCCCCATGGAGAATAGTGACTGGTAGGATAGGTTCAGAGATGATGCATGCTTTACCAGACTTTAATATCCATTTTTTATGACACTAGGCTGCTGAATATAAGAGGTTTGAATGACCTCAAAAAATAGAAGGCAATAAGAGATTGGTGTAAAGAAAAATCTCTATCTTTAGTTGGTTTAGTTGAAACTAGGGTGAAAGACATCAATTTTGATAAAGTAACTAAAAACATGATGACTAATTGGAGCTGGCTCACTAATTATAATGCATATTATAATGGTCGTGTGTGGTTAGGATGGAATCCTCAATTTTGGATTGCCGATCTTATCGCTGTTCATGCTCAGGGTATCCTCTGTTAAGTTATGAATTCTGTAGGTGAAATCCAATTCTACCTCACTATTGTTTATGCTTTTAATAGAGGAGAGGTAAGAAAGGAGCTATAGAACTGGCTCACTGCCCATCATCCTCATAACTACCCTTGGTTGGTTTATGGAGACTTTAATATAGTTTTGAATAGAAATGAAAAGAGTCAAGGGGAGATCCTTATACATGATATGGAGGATTTCAGACATTGCATAAATTACCTCCAACTCACAGATCTTATGTAACACCCGAGTCGTCACGACCACACGAGGGCTACCTTGGAGCGCTTTCGGATTGATCGGCTGGCCTCACAGATCAACACGAGTCCTTTCAGTGCGCTTTGTCCTCACTCACGCACTTTCCGAGAAATTTTTAGAACTTCCCAGAAGGTCACCCATCCTAAAATTGCTCCACGACCAGCACGCTTAACTGTGGAGTTCTTAGGACGGAATCACAAAAGGATGGTATACCATGTTGATATAAGTAGCTAAATAAATCCTTATAACACTCCGCTCAATTTGGGGTATTACATCTTAGGTATACAGGAGCTTTTTACACTTGGTATAATCGACAGATGGGAGAAGAAAGACTATGGTGTAAGCTTGATAGGGTTCTTTGTAACTCTGATTGGATCCACTACTATAAGAATTCCTATGCACAATTCCTACCTCCATTCATCTCAGACCACTCAACAATGATTGTTTCTATCCATCAGAATCAATCACAAAGAACTCATGCTTTCTGCTGCTTTGATATGTGAACCACAAATCAAGACTTCTTACACCTCATCTTTGCTCACTAGTATCCATAAGCTACCATAAATAATCTATAGAATATTGCGACCAATCTCAAAACTCTGAAAAGCCCCTAAAATAGTTTAATCAAAGTAGATTTGGAGACATTACCAAGAGAGTGCAACTGGTAAAGAAAGATCTGGAATGCATACAACCTACCCTAATTGAGAATGTCCAGGACTATACCCTCCATCAACAAGAGTAGCACTTACTCTAGAAATCCAATCACCTGTCCAGATGTGAGGAAATGTTTCACAAGTAGAAGGCACTTATTCAATGACTCACTTTGGGTGATGATAACACCAAATTCTTTCATGCCATGGTAAAGGGGAGACAGATGAAAAACCAAATCTATTTTCTGAATAATTCTGCAGGAGTTCTTCATACATACCAAAATCAATTTTTTTCTATCTTTCAAGATTTTTATAGTAGTTTGTTGGGTTAATCTTCATCTACTGCTATCCCTCTTGATAAGGATATTCTTGACAAAAGCCCTAAAGTTACCACTTCACATCTACTAGCTCTTCTAGCCCCTATAACTTATGAAGAAGTAAATTATGTAGTATTTTCCTTATCCTCTGGCAAAGCACCAGGACCAGATGGCTATACCTCTCAATTTTTCAAGTCTTTTTGGGATATTATTGGTCCTTCTCTGTTTGTGGCAATCTCAAACTTCTTTATCACAGGTAATTTACCTAGAGGCCTAAATGTCACCACTCTCAATTTAATATGCAAAATTCTAAATGCTTCTTCTCCTAGTGATTTTAGACCAATTGCATGCTGTAATTCTGTTTACAAGATTATAGCAACTATTATCACCCATAGGCTCCAACCTATATTACCTTCTCTGATAGGAGAAGCTCAGTCAGCTTTCATTAAGGGTAGATCTATCTCAAATAACATTCTTCTAGCCATATAACTCATGAAGGGTTATAATCAGTGTCACTTATCTCCCAGAATCATGATTAAATTGGATATGAGAAAGGCATATGACTCCGTCTTATGGGGATGTCTTGAATTTTTTTTGATGGAGTTGCATTCCCCCCCACTTTATTAAACTCATCATGGCTTGTATGTCTACTGTTGGGTATTCCATTAAGTTTAATGGTATCCTTCATCCACCATTCCCTGCTAAAAAGGGACTGAGACAGGGAGATCCTCTTTCTCCCTATCTTTTGTCCTAGTAATGGAATATCTCAATCGTGCCTTCCTCAATTTATGGACTCAATCTTCCTTCTCTCCTCATCCTAGATGTAAAAAGATGAGAATCATTAATCTCATGTTTGCAGGTGACATCCTTTTATTTTGTAAGGGTTCTTATGCATTTGTTTCCTCTCTTTTAAACACCTTTCACGATTTTTCCTATATCTCTGGCCTCAACATGAATACTACCAAGAGCCATATTTACTATGGAGGAGGGTGTTCCTAAGATTTGAAAGATGTAATTTTTCAGACCTTTTAGATTCTTGAAGGGAACTTACCCTTCAAATACTTAGGGGTACCACTGGATGGAAAATACCTTTCAAAACAACATTATCAACCTCTCATTGAAAAGATTACCTCCAGGATGAGAAATTGGCAGAACTCTTATCTCAGCTATGCAAGAAGGTTACAGCTAATACAATCCATTTTGCTTAGCTTACAGACTTATTAGAGCATGGTTTTCCCATTACTAGTCCATGTAATCACTGGAATTAATGCATTATGTCATGCCTTTCTATGGTTAGGAAATGCTTCTACCTCTCAACCAGCTGTGGTTACCTGGGAGTCAGTTTGTGTGCCTAAGAATGAAGGGGACTTAGGCCTCACTAACATTTTGTGGTGGAATAGAGCTGCAATGTGTAAACACATATGGCATCTTGTTGAAAAGAAGGAATTTCTGTGGGTAAAATAGATTCATGCATACTACCTCAAAGGGGCTGATATTATGGAGATTAGGGCCAAAAATTCTGCTTCCTGGATATTCACAAAAATCTTAGATATCTGAGATTATGTTCATGTCACATTATAGCAGACCAACCTATCAAATAACATTCATCATGGGAAAATTTCCATCTCAAAAGCTTATCATATTATTCGACATGAACATAACAAAGTGACTTGGTTTCCTTTAGTATGGACTAACTACTCTCCTAAAAGGAACTCCTTTATCATGTGGTTGGCTTTCTTGGATCGGTTGAGAACTCAAGACAAAATTCAAGCCTATAGTCTAAAGGTTGAGAGTGAATGTGTTCTCTGCAACGTGGAATTTGAGACACAAAACCATCTATTCTTTAACTGCTCATATACTAAATCAATTTGGCTTCCTCTTCTTTTAAAGATAGGATGTCGCCATTAGATTACAAGTTGGCAAAATATTACTCATTGGATAATTCAAGGTGGTTGAGGTCTGAGAATCAGAAGACAATTTATTCGAGCCTTACTCACCACCACAATCTATCACATCTGGATGGAAAGTAACCGAAGAATTTTGAAAGAAACATCTCAGCCTACAAACACCATCCAGAAGCAAATTATCATGGATTTGGCAGGGAGGATGAATAGGTTCCAACATTGCAATTCATTTAATAGTTTGATGAACTGCATTGATAAACTTGTTTAAAAGTTGTTTTACTCTTAAGCTTTTAGTCTTAGCCTTTCAGGTTTTTATGTAAGAGAAGTTCTTTGTATGTTTTTATCTCTTCTTTATTAATGAAATCTACATTTTACCTAAAAAAACTCTCTATGAGATATGGAAGGCTAGAAATAACAAATATTTTAACAACATTTCTTGTAATTGGAACACTCTTATTAAATCCATTACCATTAGTGTTTCCCGTAGATGTTTATATGGTCATAGGAACTCTAAGTTTAGTCGTAGGATTCATGTAGTTGATGCTTTTATATTCTCAAGCTTGTAACACCTCTTTCTCAATTTAGTAATAAAATTCTTTTGCTTTAAAGAAATGATAATACGACAAACCATACCTCCTACTCTTCCTTTTATCTTAAATATTTTCTCCCTATGATTTGGTTGCTCAGTAGCTTGTACTTGAATTATTCTCTCTAGATATAACAAGCACTCTCTTCTTCCACGGATGCACTATATATTTCCTCAAAAGGCTCAATTTTAGAATATTCCTCACATGCCTCCATAGCTTCAATATCTTATATTGATAATATACTTTGATTAGGACATTTGCGAGCAAAGTGTCCAAACCATCGACATTGAAACATTACCTGTTAGGGAATTCATTCAATTTATTTATGGCTTTCTCCTATCTAGTAATTCCTTGTTTTTTTTTATATCAAGATTGGTACAAGTTGAAGTCCTCACTCCAAATTTTGTTGTTTGGTTCCTTGAGTAGTACTTTGTGATGGAGTAATTTATTTAGTATGAGACTTAGTGGATTTAATTTTTTTTTAAATGTTAGGGTAAGTTTAATCATGTCATCTAAAGAATCATAAAGATAAGTTTCTACCTTGTCTTGAATTATCATGTTATGACCTCCCAAGAATCTAGCATATGTTTGTTCCTTCCTTTTATGGATATTACATATTAGTGCCAGTCTCTCGAATTCCCTAACATACTCTTCGACACTTAGTAGTCATTGCCTGAGAGTAGACAATTTGATGTAATTATCTTGTTCATACTCTTTTGGAATGAATTTCTTCTTAAATGTTTCTTAATTTTCTCCCAAAATTTAATCTTTGATTTACACTCTTGTTCTTTATTCCTTTTTAGATTATCATACTCTACTCTAGAAAACGTCTTAAATTTAAGAGTAGCTACCTTAAATTTTTTCTCATCTTCATAATCTTAAAATCCAAAGATAGCATCCACTTCATGTAACCACTTAATAAATGAGTCTACATCAAACTTACCATCAAAGTCGGGAAGATCAAGCTTAATACCCTTATGCTCCTTTTGATGATACTTAGATTAATGTTCATGGATATTTCTTTTACTTCCACTTCCAATAGAATCTTCATCATGATATATTATTAAATTAAAATACCTTCCCTTAGTTTGATTGTTTGATTTCATTATAATCCCAAATCTATCCCTATATAATGCTCTATGTGATTGGGTATTTTAGACCGAATATTGTTTGATAAACCTAGACTCTAACCTTTGTATTTGCATTTGTATAGCAGGTATTTGTATAATATTTTCATTAGTAGAATCCAAATTATTGGAGAGTTTTTGAATAGATTCAAACATAGATTAGAAATTTTGTTTGCTCTCCATCATTTAATTACCCTAGTACTCTATCATACTCTTGTTTCACTTAGGTTTTAGTTGCTTAAAACCAAATCACTTCACTCCTACAATATAGTTCTTATTCGATTCTCATACAATAATTTGAGTTCAATGAATCAAATATATACAATAAAAAAAACTACAAATCACAATACAAAAATGAGTACACTAAAACTAATCTTGCTAAATTCTTATTATAGACTTATGCCCATATTTTTTGAAAACCTTATTGAAAACACTTACAACATTTATACATGCATTCAAATATTCCAAACAAAATTTCATGTAGGAAAAGTAATACCACACACAGACTATTCGATTACTAACCTAAACTAAGTAACCTTCACGCTGTGTACACTTAGGTATCTTAACTCCTATATGTGATCACCACACGTGACCAACCGGCATCAAAGAATTCCTAAACATGCATTTTATAATGCAAAAGTCTTTGAAATCACATGTTAAAAATCATCCACATTACACACATAATCTTTTGCATATAAATTCAACACAAAATTTCATACTTTTATGTTGAACCTAATATCTATCATCACTCAAGATTCATGAAAGAACCATGCAAGATCCTATTATCCTATGAAATATTCACGTTTAAGGTGTAGGTTTTTACAAAGATTCAACAAAAAATCATCAAGAACATAATTCTATCAAGATGAATCAAGAATCTTACTTAAACTTCAAAGGTGCTGGATTGTGATTATCAAAACTTGGAAATTCTTGTGCACTTGCAATTCTGACTTCAAAGCTTGTTTTGATACCACTTTTGATTTGTACGACTATCTTCAAATAATATTTTACAACCAAAACATTTCATTGAGGATTACAAGTCACCAAAACACTCCAAATGATCAACTTCTTCAACTTGATTCTAATGATACTCGAAATACTTTGGTAGGGTGGCATAGATCTATACTGAGATCTAATGCCTTCTAATGAGAAATATCATATTTCTCAATAGAAAACTCTTGATAATCCTCAATACTCTCAATTAAATAAGGAGAAGAGAAGAAAAACTCACTTTTATCTCATGATGCTCTCTTTCAAATTCACAAATGAACTTGTTTCAGGTTATGTCATGTTGAGTTCAATGAGTTCAATACAAGGTCGGTCCCCGACTAGTCTCATACTAACTACAAGCCTAAGAAAAATTACCATCAACCATTAATCAAACTTAAAACAAGAATTCATATAAGAACTGGAAAGTTCATAATACGAAAATCAGAGTATGCATAAAAAGAGTTTACAATCCAAAAGAGTAGTAATTAAAGTTCTCAAAAGGTACAGTACGATAAAATAGAAATGAAGTAAGCTCATATAAGGTAAATAAATGGAAAAAGGAAATCCGGACAAGTTACTTTCAGTCCCCAGGCCAAGTCCAAGCTCAACTCTCAACCCTACCTGATGCCTCATAAGCATCAAAGATGACATCTCCTACTTGCACCAATTTAGAAGGGCCCTCTGCTCATGGGAATGAGTAGCACCCATGAAATGAGTGGTTAGTACGCTGCATACTAAGTAAGGTAACCATGCATCTATAGTTAAACACACAAAGGCATATAACACATGCATAATCATATAAACAATACATAAATAATAAGATCAAGCTATAGTCCGGATAAACTTATTCTTTAGATCTCTAATTAAGGCTCATTTCACACCATGTTGATTATCAATCCATGCAAGTGTGGGAACCCCACTATTATAGGTGATGGACTGAAAACATATAGGGTAGAACGCTCCTAACCACTATTATTGCTGGTGGATCGGTCTCTAGGGCAAAGTGCTCTAAGTCACTATTATTTGCCAATGGACGGGTCTGGCCCCAACTCTCATGGTATTTTGCTGCAAATATTTAGTGTCTTTCCCATGCATTATCATAATTATGTTTGGTTTGTTGAGCATGGAAACCCCCACTATTATAGCCAGTGGATTGAAAGCACACATGGCAGAATACTCCTGGCCACTATTATTCACTGGTGGATCGGTATCTAGGGCACCCCAGTTCTTAGCCACTATTATTCACCGGTGGACTGGTATGGGTCCGGCTCAACAATCGTCCTCTTTAAATGGTTAGTATCTTATTCGTGTCATATTCGATATCTTTCACCGTGTACGTGCATATCACAATCCGTCTACCATTATTCTTCCAAGAGGGCCCGTCCTATATCTTGAGACTTCTACACTTCCTAACACACCTCGACATCCTTTCCTTCTTCCATTTACTCACATTGGGATCCCAACTTCTAACTGTGTGGGTCAAGGCCCACTAACTCATGCCATCTAATTCCACTCACTATCTTCCCCTAGGATTTTCCTTGAAACCCTAATTGAACCTATCCTTCCTTTGTCTCACCCAACACATCATCTCATTTAGATTCAATCCCAATCATTGCACTTTACTCCCCAAATACACATGTAACCATAAAACACTAGTTGACCACTCCAAACTCTAGTACCTTTCTTTCCCTTATGTCACCCCTCCATTTCTCCCCTTCCATCCTTTCTTTCCCATGACACCTATACGCACCTTAAACATGATATTCTTCCACTCTCATCCTATATGCCACTCATGCTCAATTATTTTTACTTTCACAACTGCCTCAAATTAGGGCTTTCCTCCCCTAACCCTAGCCAGGTCTTCTATACACCCTTATATCAACTCACGTACTATTTTTCCCTTAAGGACTTTAATCACCCTCAATAACTCTTCCCTTACCTTACTTACACCCCAAGACAACTTTTCTCATGTAAAGATCATCCCTATGTAGACTCCATCCATCCCATGCAAATCCTAGAAATTCCCATGCAACTCTTTCCATCCCATATAAACCCTAGAAATTCCCATGCAAACTCCTTCCATCCTACTCTTTTATTTTTTCCATATTCTCCTTTATTTGCCCTCTCATGGGTTATGAGATAATTAGGTCAATTTCACATCCCTTTTGTCAACTCACTTCCCCCCTTTCCCTTTTCATCTTTTCACCCCACATTATATTATTAAACATCTTAGCATGCATGTCCTAGAGGGTCACATTATACAACACCACAAGCACAACATACATATTATTATTATACACATGCCATTAGAAAGTTGCATCAGCACACCTCAACTCCAAGTTGCACTACACGTAAACAATCATAATAACCATAAAGCACACAATATAACATAGCACATGACATACAAGACACATAACACACGCATAGTTGGTCTTACCTACATCCTTACCTAATACGACACCGGTCTTGGAGCACGCTCCTACACCTCAAGGTTTTGACTTAATTTACCTATAAGAAGGAAAAACTAAGGTTTAGCTTTCCTCTTATCAAAATTACCAGTATTTCCTACCTTACCCTTATCATAGCCTAATATTAGGGTTACTATTATTAATAGTAGTTTTATAAGTAAAAGTAGGGTTATTATTCTTAAGGTAGCCAACCATGTTATTACTTGTCAAAATAGGTCTTAGGAGGTACATAGGTTCATGTTAAGGTATTTGTAGCCATATTTATACTATTTAAAATAGTATCTTTAATAATAATAATAATAATAATAGTTGCAACATTACTACTACTACTACTACTACTAATAATAATAATATAAGGGTTCGAATATTTATAATAATACAAATAGTGATAATATGCCAAAGTTAGCATTAATAACAACACCAACACCAACACCACCACCACCACCACCACCACCACCAACAACAACAACAACAACAATGATGATGATGATGATGATGATGATGATGTTGATGATGACGACGACGACAACGACGACGACAACGATGACGACGACGATGACGACGACGACGACGATGATGATGATGATGATGATGATGATGATGATGATGATGATGATGATGCTGATGATGATGATGATGATCATAATAATAATAATAATAATAATAATAATAATAATAATAATAATAATAAAGATAATAATGATAATAAAAATAATGATAATCATACTAATAATAATAAAATAATGTTTTGACCATAATAATAATAGTAATGATACTCTAAAGTTATATTTAATAACAATGATAACATAATAATAATAGTACAAATAAAAGAGATAAAATTTGCATAAATAGGGTTTTAAGGTTGAGGTGCGGTGGCAGTAGTGGAGGGAGAAGAGAGGGTGGAAAGGTGGTTGTTTACGATAGAAGAGGGGAAATGAGAGGGTGATTGAAGTGGTGGAGGATGCCCTAGGTTGAGAGGGCTAGAATGGTGGTGGTTTTGCAGCCAAAGGGTGGTGTAAACGGTAGGTAGGTGTGGTGGCCGAAGGTGGTGGAGAGGGAGGAAGGGAGAAGAAGAGGGAAGCAGAGGAAAGGAAGGTAGGGGGAGGTAGAGGAGGTTCTGATAGTGGTATTGGGAGGTAGGGGGAGTGGTGGTTGTAGCAGGAATGGCAGGAGACAGCGGTGGTGGGTGAGAAGGGGTTGATCGAGGAGCTAACTTTGCAGACCAAGGTGGCTCGTGAAGGGAAAACTGAGGGTGGTGAGTGGTGTAGTTTGGTAGAGGGTGGTGCAGGGAGTGTTTTGGGAGGTGGTTCGGGTGGCAGTGTTAGGCGGCAGTGTACAAAAGAAGGAAAATTCTGGGTGGGGAAAAAGTCCATTGAAGGGGGAAACGACAGAGGGGGAAAAGGGGAAGAGAGTGGCAGGTCACCGGCTGGCGGTGCACGACTAGTGCAAGCCTACAAAGTTGTAGGTCATGTTTGGTTGGGAAGGGAGAAAGGAAGGAGGAGAGGGGCACGCGTGATGAGAGAGAGGGGATCTAATTGGGTAGAGAAGGGAGAGGAAGAATTGTAGGAGAGAGGGAAGATAGTCAAGCGGTTCAATGGTGGTTGGTTGGCGGTGGCAGGTTGGCGTGCAGGGTGTTGCACATCTGCTCGAGGAAGACGAGGGGTTGAGGAAGAAGGAAGGGAAAGGGAATGGACCAGCTGACCTAGGGGAAAAAGAAAGAAAGAAAAAGAGAGGGAGTCAAGCGGGTTGCAAGGGAAAAAAAGGTAGGTAAGCCTTAGGCCATACGAGGGAGGAAGAAGTTTGGGCCGCCAAGGGGACTGGCCCAGATCGAGGAGGAAGGAAAAAAGAAAAGGAGAAAGGAGAGGAAGGAAACAAAAAAGGAAAAGAAGGGAAAAAAGGAAAAAGGAAAAAGAGAAAAAGAAAAAATAGATGGGTTAGGGTATTTAGTATATTTTGGTATTTTTTTAATATTTAAAATAATAATACTTTAATAAAATAATAATTAAATTCCCTTTTTAGATTAATTTAGGATATTTGAAAGGTTTTTCCTTAATTCCATTTTAATTAGCAAAACACCCTAAATTTTCCTAATTAAATTATTTATTATTTTCCTCTTAATTTTACCTTAATTAATTCTTCTTATTTTAATAAAATAATTTATTTAATTAATTTTTTTAATAAATTCTTATTTTACCATAATTTTTTAAATTAGGGTTTTGGGGTATTTCATGACTACTAATACCACAAACAACATCTAACCACCAAGGGTCACAAACAACACTCACCCTATAAACTCAAGTTTAGGCTGCATGCCATAACCAAAACACATAATAAATGTCTTTCTTACTTAATTATTCTTTCTCTTAAAGTGATTATTTTTTTCTCAACATATATTTTCTTCATGAAATTATCCAAAGATCTATACGTAACATTCAACTTAAATTCTCAACACACTTGACCATTATCGGTCACCCATCACATATGAAAGAAAAACATTATAAATTTGAAACTTAACCATTTCAATCCTTTTATTATCTTAATCTAAAAGGAATTTAGAGATCAACCATATCATTATGCTAATGGTTAAGGCATAAAGATATTAACCAACACACTTACCCAATTACTTAATTTCTTAAATTCTAATTATTCATGAGTCAACATAAAGTCATCTCCTAATAATGTGTTAATGGTCAAAAATAAGGTCAACTACAATTCAACCAAGGTTAAAATCCTCTTATTTATTAAAAAATTGCAAAAATTAACCATCTAAGGTCATATGATAAAACAATGTCTTACCGACCAAACAAACCAAAGCTAAAGTAATTAATCAAAAACCAGATCAATCACACTTAACCAAATATAATTACTTAAATCCATCTCAAAATAATTTTAAAGTACCAAATATTGTGATCCAAGTTCATCAAAGACTAAGAATAGAGCATAAAACCATGTAGGGCACTAAGATAATTCAAATATGAGCTTTTCCCAAGAAAATAATATTCAAACAGAAAAGGTCAAAGTTAAACTCCAGTCAATATTTTTCATAATAACCACTTTTAATCCCAAAACACAATGTATGGCCAAATGGCTCAAAATATCGGGTGTATGTGAGACCGAAATCACAAAGTAAGGTCGTATGTAATTTTTAGAAACATTACTATGCATGGTCAATGATTAGTGATTAAATTCATTGTTAAAGTCAAAGGTAAAATGTCAAATTTCAAATTCAATGGTCTGTGGTCAAGGTTTGACTATCACCATTCAAAAGCGTAAGATTTTACCATGTTGAGGCTAATTTAGTCATTTTATATTTAATCATGATTAGTCTGGCTTAAATTTAATAAATATGCTTAATTATTTATTAATTATATTTAGAATGATTAATTATAAACTAACCTAACTTATGGTAATGAGTGGATGATTAGTGAAGAATACTTAGAGTGTTGATGAATAACATGAAGAATATTCAGACTCATTTTACTAAACTTACTCAAGCTTTACCCATTCATAACTTTGATTATACAAAACCAAATGACAACATGCTATATGTCAAATTTATCCCAAATTTACCAATAAATAACTTAAAAATCAAACCCAAATATTAAACCCCAAACTCGAGCCTAGTGCTCATGAATTCGGTTCAACCACTTTTGCACACTTTCTATATTTTGATCATAACTTCTCATATTCAACTCCAAATCATAAACTGAAAGTTGTGTTGGAAATTATACTCTTAGAAATTTAATTTGATACCAAATAGAACTTTTAAATCCAATCCAATAAAAAATATATTTATCTTGATATATTAGACAAATTCATAGGTCTTAAAATTCTAAATTTCACTATTTCCTCAATCATCCATATATAAAATCTTTTAAGAATCATCTTACAATAATTTTAATAAAAACTTCAAATTATGAAAAATCTATGGATATCTTTTCAACCATGAATAAAATCATATCACATAACTTACAACAATAAAAATATTAACATGCCAACAACCTATCTCATGTTACATAAAATCATTCTTAGAGTTTAGTGAGAATAATCCTACTTGGGCTTATGAAATCAAAATTAGAGAAGAGGGATAGAGAGACTTGATTAGATATCAAAAATTTAAACCCATACTAACAAAAATCAATAATAAAACATGAGATATAATCCATAGAATTGTAAGAAGAATAAAGAACTGAAGAGAATAGGATACCAACCTCTTATCTTGAGTTGTACAAAAAAGCTCAAGCTTCATTAATGGTGGAAAATCCGTGGAGGCCAATAAATGGTGGAGTAATATAATGAATATGATGGCACGATTTGGCATGGGCAGAATGAAATGAAGATGAAGGCTTATGTTGAAAAAGCCTTAACATTCAAGGAATATAATTAGGGGGTGAACTTGGTTTTATCATGATTGTTTTCAATAATGAGGAGGGCACAGGGAGGGTAAGGTGGTGTAGCTAACAAATATTAAAGGCGAAGAAAATGTGAAGGGGGTGTCATTGCTTCAAGAAGAAGGTTGTTAGGGGGTGAATGCTAGGTGTTGTAGTGTGATTGGTGGAGGAGTTGATAATGAAATGATGAGAGGATATTATCAAATCATGAGGCATGTATTGAAACCAATTTCACAAGTTCAAAGTCATAAAGGAGAAAGGTATGTGGCATAAGGATAATGTAGGATAAGTGGGAAATAATCATATTTGGGTGGTGCTAATTTGTTAGGAGAGAATATAGTAATACGTAGGAAATATATGTAATGATTAAGGAATATATTGTAATCATAACTTGCACATGGAGGGGCAACCTATATGGGTGTGTGAGCAGTAACTTTTGTCATGTTTTGATGACTAAGATTTATTTTGTAGGGATATTGAGATTTTAGATTAAATCTTAAATGATTAGGAGAATATATATTAGGATAATATCTAAGATAGAAACTAAGTTTCAATGGCTTATTTTGCTTGACAAATGATAATTTATCTCAAAATAATTAAAAATAAAGGAAAGTTATTTTTCATTTTAAAACATCAAAATACACTATTCCTTGAATTTTTATTTAATATTAGATAATTAAAAATATTATTTTAAGGTACAAAACATGATAGAAACAAAATGAGACTAAATTAGCATTTTTTTGTCAAAACCTTTGTCTTCCATTTTTGAAAACTCAACAAAATTTAAGGAATTCAAATATGATCAATATAGAATAATAAAGGGGAAGATTCGTAAGGTCTCATAGAATCAAAATTCTGAGAGAGGATAATGATTCTCAAACAAAATATTTTCAAAAAATTTACTAAATGATAAATTTCATTTAAAAGATGTCATAAGTCTTTAAATAACATATTTTCCTCATTATTTTATATTATCAAATATATATTTTTAAAATATTGTATTATAGTTTTGTTAGCTAATATTTCAAAATTTTATAGCATAAAGTTAAACTTAGGATCATATATTTGATTACAAGTAGTATATTTTGGTTAAGTTTTAAATTTATAATGAGATAGCACAGATTGACTCTTCCCTTTTTTATATAGATTAAATTAGCATAAATATGTATAATTAATTTTTTATTCCATATATATTCCAACTATATAAATAAAAAATAAAAAAATAAAATCAATAGAATAACGGTTAATGACATTGTAAAGTTAGCATTTTTGTGAAGAAACAATTATCCAGTTATATAGTTAGATCTATGTTATTGTTTTAAGATTTAAAATTTGTAATGATCATAGAAATTTATGTTATTTGACAAAAACAATGGATGACCTCCTTCAACAATACATATTGTATATAAGAAAGTATTCCAAAATTCATTGGGTGACAATTTTATATTTTATTTTCTACATTTTTATTATATTTTACTACACCAAGGTAGGGGAAAACCCTTGAAATCAAGGGTAAAATGTGTTCAGGTGGAGATTGAATGCAAAATACTAATTTACATGTGACCCACAGAAGATCTTCCACATTTAAGTTACATGGCATTTGGGTTTTACTATTTAAATTAGTAATTTCAATATGTGAATTATAATGGTTTTCTTACATAATAAGAAAATTTATCACATTCTATATATTTTTATTATAATTATAATTTATAAAAGTCAATTTCCATGCATCATATAAGGATGAAAATTCTCTCTATAGTCAGGGGACTTCATAGAGGACTCCCCATTTGGGTTAGGTTCAACAAACAATTTTGAGAATCAGGTTCAAGTTTAGGAATTTTTCTAGGGCAAGATTGGGGTTCCTAGGAGGGATGACAACAAGATGGATTGGGGACGGAGACTTCATTCCTATTCACATCCCCAAATCCGATAAGAAAAATAATACCTTAACTCTCTCCAATCCCCGATCTATTCCCCATCCTCTATTTTTTTCACGACTCAATCCTTGAACCTATTTTTTGTAATATACTTTTAATTTATATTATATATATATATATATATTATTTTGAATTAATCTAAATTACATATAATCTATACCAACAGCTAATAGTTTTTCCTATTCAATAAATGTTCCATCAATTCAGTTCTACCATTTTATAACTAGTTAATTTATTGATATTTTGAATGTTGTCCTAAGAAAGGAAGAGTGCCTTTATTTTATCTATTATGACTACGAGCTTTATTTCCCTAGAAAAATTTAATTTAACATTTTTGCACAAATGTGAGTCAAAATAATTATATCCTAAGTTTTATATTACAACAATAATGTCAACATAACTTGCATCAAAATAACAAAGAATTCTAGGATTAGTTCATGTACATATTTTGAAGATGATTTTTAGAGACTAGTATTTTAAGCGATGATCGGAGCGGATGTAGAGTTCAACTCCTCATAAGAATTGGGGTGACGATTTTCATTAAGAGAAACTAGTGATTAAGGTAGGTTTGAGAATTAATTTTGAATTCGGGTTTGAGAATTGGCGAAAGTCCTTATCTTTGTTCTATCACAATTCCATCCCTATCATCAAATAACTTCCCATGGACCGCACAGGTGCTATACTAGATAATAATGCTATAAAAGTCGTCCTTCAAGTTGATCGGATCTGAAACCGATTATTGAGAAGCAAGAATGACATATAACTTAATATGAAAAGGCCTATCTATTGTATATGGCATCCGCCATATGTTCACATCTTACTTTATAAAAAGAGCCATGCAAGCAAAGAGCGATCCGAGCGCCTTATAATTGAGTTAACTTTTGGAAAAGGGAGCCTTTCTCAACCTTTTTATTTAAACTCCTACCGTTAATATAAACCCTAAATGTGGTCAACCAGCTAAAAGTTTATCTAAGTGGACAAATATTTTATACTAATTAGGATAATAAGTCACCATACATTGCTCCTTTTCAAAATCTACGGGCATAATATAAAGCTGATTTGGGAGTAGACTTCATCAGCATGTTAACATGCTTCCATGACTTGTGGAAGGCCAGCTAATTTAAGAAAAGCAAACCTAATTATTATCAATAATGCTAAGCCTACACGATCACACGACTATGACATTGAAACCTGCATATAAAATTATTATCTTTTGGGGCGAAAAGGTGGTAATTATTTAATAAAACTACGAGAAGATTAAAACTCGAAAAGTCTTCATAAAATGATAGCGCTTAGCCTTTATTTAAAGAGGGAAGAAGAAGAAGAAGAAGAAGAAGAAGAAAAGAAGTGTCATCTTTATCAATTTTCGTGAGGTTTAGGCTGTTGAAGTATATTTAACTAGCATGATTAAACTAATCAATCAAGTTTGTAACATAGGTAGTAATTACTTTGCTAGAAAAAGGATGGATGAGACAGTCTTATATACAGCATGAATAGCCTTAGTTTTATGCGTATGAAATGACCATCTGATGAGAACGGACTATAGGATTGATACTAGCCGAACGAAGACCTAAAAAAAGTAATTAACAAAATAAGATAGAAATCTACACCAATACTTGTTACATGGGCCTAGGACCCCCAAATATACAAGGGTCTATATCGATGCTGATCAATGTACATATTAGTATATAGTTATAAATTAAATTATTGGTGTAGTTCAATGATAAAATACGGTAAAGTGTACACAAAATTCAACGTTTGAAATCTAACAATACAACCTATATTTCTTTTTAACTCCTACAAACTTTAAACTTCATATGTTATGTATCCAAATATATCGCTAGAATTTTAATTAGTAGGTTTTTAAGGATTAAATTTTATTTAGATAATATTTGACCAATTAATTTGCACATTTTTATATTTTAATGAGTATACTTAAATATCATTTATATTTTAATATTTTTTATTTAAGTACATAAATAGTAAAAAATTATCACATGTCTAACTTTATTTAGATAGTTAAATACAAATATATTACATTATAAAGGTTTCAAAATAAAATTATTAAAATTATTAAAAATATAAATAATTATAAGATATTAGGTTTCATGATACATAAATATATTATATCATAATATATTCTATGAACATTGGACAAATTTATAAAAATATCATATTACCTATCGGCCCGGGACCCCAAAACCTAAATGGCTGACCCTAACCATCTCTTGATTATAACTCTGAATCCGGAGAAGATGGGGTTGATGGACACCATCAATGGACTATAATAACACTAAATCAAAGATGAGATACCTATAGCCTAATCTCGATAAAAAAAAAGTTCAAAAATATTTTTCTCAACTAATTTTACCTGGGCTAATGTACCCCTTAAATAAGAGATTATTCACTAGATTGATTTACTAAAATTTAATAATTTTATCAAATTGCTAAAATAAATAACATAAAAGGTAAATCCTAAATTTTAAAATTTAAATGGCTTGGTCTTCATTCGGTACTACAACACCTTGGCTTACTATCAAATTTATCTTTCATATATATTTACGTATTTCTCATATTGGTAAGCATGGTTTGGTTCAAAGGCAATAACGTAGGGAATACGTGGGATTACATATATTTGTTTCCGTATATTTGCTACAATATTTAAGCTTGATCAAGGAAATAGCTATTGAGTTGAAAATGAAGTAAATAATATGTACTAATATTTTCAAATACATTTTAGAATTTGTATTTTTTGGATAATAATTTTATAGTAAAGGGTGATACATTATAAGAATAGTTTGTTTTGTTTTAAATAGTCACATCAAATAAAAGTAAATGATAATTGATAATTTATTAATTAGCAATAAGTAATATTACATGAGTATGGAAATGGTGATAGAGAAATAAGGATGGAAGGAAATATGAAAATATATTTTTTAAACTATTAAGTATATTTAATCAAGCAAGGATGCATGAATAAATAAAATATTCAAGAAGTAAACAATAAGTTAAACAAAGTTTTTGTACACTAGTGACAATAAACGTATTATATCACTAACATTTAACTACTAGTTGATTATTAGTTCTCAATGATGTTAGATAACCGTTAAATTCCCTCATTAGAAAAGCCAAATCTAGCCTAAGGCCATGCTTAGCATGACAGTAAAGGCCTAAAAAAAATACTAGGGAAATTATATCCCCTCTTGTATCTATTTGGTATGAATAAATTTTTTTACTAGTGTAAAATTTTAATGTTGGCTTAGGGAGAATAGTCTTCCGTTTCAACTCACGGGTAAACATTCTCCCTCTTCATCCTATGCTCCTCAGCTCCCCTGTTCGCTGCCTACCTCTTGAAGCCTGGGAAGCCTGCCTGTCGAAGCCGAAGCCTGCCTCTCTGGTGGTGCCTTCAACACACATATCTATAAGTTCTCCGGTGCGTCTACTCCCATGCCTTCGCTCTGAAATCAACCGGTGTGATGGACAAACATGAAGAAACTCAAAGATGCTCATAAGGCCCGACATACACCCAGGACGATCCTTCTCAAATAACTAAATAGATATCCAGATCTAGGCCTTAATTAAGGGGGGGGGGAGAGCGAGCAACACACAATAATAGTTTGGTACTACGGCCCAAATAGCCAAACAAGAAATATATAATTGTCAGAATTAACCTATTTATGATTTATAGAAGAATTATTTGATGAGAATCCAAAAATAAAGCAATCAGTCATATCCATACATAGCCAAGGGAGGAGGGATTAGGGATGGTGGGTATACTAATGCTCGCTTTTGCTGGGAAATCAGAATTGAGGAAGATTTAATTTTTACGGTGATTATTATTCGATGGAATACATTTTGTGTCCATGTCTGAGTGTCCCAACACTCACACAGACCTAACTGTCCTCCTTCTTCAATTGCCGCCGTTGAATAAAAAACTAGGGGTTGGGGGAACCAAATTTGATGTCAGGACCGACAGGAGAGAGCAGGAAGAGGTGGGAAAAGTTGGGAAGGCCTGGAAAACTTATACGATTGGGAAAGTGGAGCGATAAGCGTCAATCAGTTTTTTTTTGTTATTGTAATATGTTATTTAGATTTATAAAAATTAAATTAAAAATGTTATATATTAACTTTTGATTTATGTAATAAATAATTGTTTATATCTAATAAAAAATATTACTAATTTTTAATGCGAATAAAGTAAAATAAAATATTATTCTAACATAAGTTATTCCTCTCAAACCAAACATAATGAAAATATTCTCTTCAATAATTTATCCTTACATACCAAACAAGAAAGGTGGATAAATTTTTCCTCTTAATTATTCCCTCCCTAATCATTTCCCCTTAATCCATTTCTCTCATCCCAAGCATAGCCTAAGGCGTAAAAGAGGCTCGCCAATATGACCTTTTTAACAATGACATAGAATAGGGTCTTCTATAGTGCCACATGACACTACAAATTTTTTAGTCACTATTATTTATATGCATCTTTATATTAAAACATTATAAACTATAAATGTAGCAGCACATTACACATATATTGATTCAAATCCTATATCATTTGTTTGCAATTACTATTTTAGAGAAAAGAGATGTTCCTTCTCTACAATCTTAGTTTGTATTTTTTTGTCATTATTCTTCATTTATTGAAACTTCTATAATTTCAAATTAAATGATAACTTGCGATTGAATCATGATAGTCATTATTATTAATATTTATGATGATTATGATGATAATAATATACTTCATTATTATTATGTGATACTTTATAATTTAGCTCTTGACTTTATCATTTTTATGACAAATGATATCTTAACATATCTCTAGTCACTTTTTCCATCGTAGATTGAGGAGGGAAATATGACTACATGTGGGAAAAACCTTTTGTAGTGAGTTAAAAGTGTTAATGATGCTTGGCTTGAAAATGTTTGCCATAACCCAATGTGTAAAAGTGTATGGTAAATACACATCGGATTTCCAAATGCAACTAGTCTAACTAGGTATTAAGCAAATATAAATTTAAGATCAATTGAATTGACTGAACCAAAATCAGACCAAGTCACATTGGAGATCATATGGGTGGATCTTTGAATTAAAGTAATTTTCGATTAAACTGTGGTTAGATTGATTGGACCATGTACCAACCAATACATCTAGTTTATTTCTAGTTCATTAATTAAACCATTAGTTAAATAATGCTAATATATCAAGCTAATTGCTTGGCATTTTAAGCTTTCCCATTCTACACACTGGTACCTCTTATGGCTAAGAAAAATTGATTGCCATCGCTTACAGCATCATTGATAGTTAACTAGCCCTTACGATATCTTTGGGCTTTGTTGGTGTTTTGATTGCATATTCAAGTGTTGAATAATATTCTAAAGGGGATTTATATGATGATGAGGATGCTTTGATAATCCCTAATTCCATGTAAGAGCCAATGACTGTGACATCATAGGAGAAGCTACTAGAAGTAATTCCACCGTAAATGGTTATGAAAAATGCCTCTATCAACCATCCAAAACCCCTTGAATGGAGGGATATCATAAAAAATGACCAAAAACTTGATCATTTAATCAAAATAACCTATGATCCTCCCACGATGGTAGATGGAATAATGTTGGGTGAACTTCGAGAGGCTGATCATGATTAAGAATCTAAGATATGGGAACATGCCCTTGTTGGCATGATTTATGGCACCAAACCAAGTTTCTATCACATCGATACCTTTGTTAGATCAAATTGGAGACATGTGGATCTCCTACATATCATTTATACATGAAAAGGGTTATGTTATTCCCTTTTATGTCTGAAGAAGATTATTTAACCATTTTGAATGTAGGATATTGATTAATTCATAACAAACCTATACTTCTCAAGAACTAGCTCCCAAAATTTTCCTTCTCCAAAGAACAGTTTTAGTTCCTTCCCCTATGGATTAAGTTTTCCAATATTCCACTTTATATGTGGTATCCCCCTTCCCTTAGCCGCATATGTAGTTGTATTAGGAAACTATTAGGGATGGACCATGTGACAAATTCAAAAGAAAGAATTTACTATGCACCTGTGCTTGTGAAAGTTGATACTCAAAAGATATTAACTCATTTTGTTTAAATTAAGGAACCTAATAATAAGATATTTGAGCAAATGCTGGACTTTGAATGGAATCCTTTTTACTGCTAATATTGCTATGGTACTAATCATAAAATCATTAGATGCATAGTGAGGATACCTCAACATTCTTTCCTAAGAAAATAGTTGTTAACGATAATGCCCACTACCAATTTAGTTTCCAAAGATCATGATATTTCATAAGATAAATCACTATCTACTAGGATGGATCCAACACCAATGAATAAAGTCTTAGGGTCAAAGAGGCCTACCACCAAATCAATGAGACTGGGAGAACCTCTTTCATCACATGTTTTAACTAATGATCATGCTTTACTAGGAGATTCATCATAGAAACCATTTAAAGTTTCTATCACTGATGACATATATCTTAGGATAGCCTAGAGAATGGTATTGCAAAAAATTGAGTGGACTTCATGGTCAGGCTTGACTTCCACATCCAACTATGAGCTAGGTTGCTAGAATATGAGAGTTCTGAATGACCCTCTTCATAAAAAAAAAAGAGAGGTAAAAGCATGGTGTAGAAGAAATAAATTAGAATTAATTAGTCTAGTTGAAATAAGAATCAAGGAATCAAATGTTCATAAAAGTTCTAGTAAGCTTACGCAACATTGAAATTGTCTTAATAACTATAATGACCATTCAAATGGTCGTATGTGGATTGATTGGGACCCTTCCTTTTGGTGTGTGGAAAAAGTAGCTAGTATGAATCAAGGTATTTTCATTCGATTGTGTGATGTTAAGGGTGATTTTCAATTTTATGCCTCTATCATATATGCATATAACATTGGATAAGGCAAAAAGTCCTTATGAGATGATGTAAGAGCATCCCCTTGACACCCTTCACAAAATCCAAAATTAACCATTCTTCTCCCCAAATTAGAAGAAAAAAAAATTCTTCTAACTTGGGAAGGACTCCACTAAATTATTTCCCTAATTTTCTCACACCAAGGAGATCATATAAAACTTGCAACTTGCCTTCCTGACCTATCCTTTTTGTAACCTAATTAAGATAAACCCAAATAGCCCCTTAAAACCCCCTTCCAAGTAAAAAAAAAGAGCCATGTAAGCTCACCCCAAGCTACCCTATTTTTGCAGCTAAAATACCAAGCGACTTGAAACCTCTTTGTAGCCACTTTCCATCCACTTTTCCCTACCCATGTCTGTACACTTTACAACCTATTTACACCCACCTTTCCCACCTCAAGTCTGCACCATTTTGTGACTCCCCTACAAGCCATAGATTACATCCTTCCCTGCCACCTTTCCAGCTTGCAAAACACACCAAGTGGGGGCCTAGACTCAATAGCCTATAAGTGTACTGTTATGGAAACTTTTGGCGTATTAAATTCCTCATCTTTTGTACTTGTGGCAACCTCATTACAGGTTAAATTTATTTGTTGGAATTTTATTTAGATTTAATCATGTAATAGCATGTACATAGGAGATATTACTTGCACTCAACCCAAATGAGCCAAGCATGGGTTGTGAGAGGGGAGAAATGCATAACCAAAATGAGGTGGGGGAAACTATGAAAGCTTTGGTTAGAATTAAAGTAGGATAGTTACATGATGAGTAGCTAGAAATTTTAAATTCTAACTAGCCTATATATCTAGTTAGGCATGGTTACTTTATATCTAGATAATTGTAAGCCTATATAAAGGCAAGGAATTGATGAATGGAGGGGTCTTTTGCCTGCTATACCTCCCTTATGGTTGAAATACATACTTCCATGATCAGTGCATACATTGGTTGATTTTCTTTAAAAATTCTTGTCTCTTTTATCTTAAGTGTTGCATTACTCATGTGGTAGATTAAGTATATGAATTAAGGGGTACTTAGTTCATATATTTTCTCATCTTCATCCCCATTTTTGGTGGTCATTCCCATACACCATTTCTCTAGCCTAACTTAACCCAATTTGTATCCACCATGTATCATGGGATTGACTTATACAAACATGTCCTAGAGATGCTGCATGGCTTCTTCAGTGTTGTTACCTCCAGCTAAGAAAAGTTATAAGGTGATTTTATCAATGACTAAGATGTGACTAAATTTATGAATTGTATAAAAAAACTACAGTTAGAAGATTTTCATTTCACTAGGTCTTTTTTTCACTTGGTGTAATAACAAGGAGGGAGAGGATATAATTCTTTGTAAATTGGATAGGGTTATAGGAAATCAAAAATGGCTTGAATGCTATGAAGGCTCACATGCAAACTTTTCTCCACCTCTAATTTCTGACCATGCCTCAATTTATGCGATAGAAGAACAACACATATCCTTTGCTCCAAGGCCTTTCAAATTTTACAACACATGGGTCGATGATTAACTTTTTTCATGGCATTGCTCATAACATTTGGAATACAGAAGTGATAAGCTCCCCCATGGTCATAATTATGAAAAGGCCAAACATGCTTAAATCACCATTGAAAAACCCGAATAAAGATAATTTTGGAGGCATTCCAGACAAGGTAATACAAGCTAAAGAGAAACTTCATGATAATCAATCTATGCTTATTTATAACCTTTTTGATAATGAATTAATTCAATAAAAAGACCATTGGCCCAAAAATTTGACCTTTTACTCCACTTGTAAGGAGAAATTCTATAATCCAAAGGATAGAGTTTGATGTATTAAACTTGGGGACTCAAACACAAGTTATGTTCATGTAGTGGTGAAAGGTAGAAGGAAAATAGACCATATTCACTCGCTTAAGGATGATTAATGACAGATTCACACTAATAGTAAGAAGATCTTTGAATTTTTTTCTCAGTTTTACATCAACTTAATGGATACAAAACCTAACCAACCTTAAGAAATAAGTAAATAGTTTATCTCTGATATTTTATATAGATTCCCTCTTGTTACTAGTTCTCAAAAATAGGCCTTATCCCCCCATTATGACAAATGAAGTCAAGCATGTTGTTTTTTATATGGAAAGGGATAAAGCTCCTAGACTAGATGGCTACAATGCCTATTTTTTCCATACTTTTTGACATATAGTGGGAAATATCATCTTCTTGGTTGTAAAAAAATTATTTACTAGTAGCTATAATACCTGCGAATTTAAGTGTCACTAGCCTTAATCACATCTATAAAATGCCTGATGCAAAAAATGCTAGTGAGTATAGATATATTGCTTACTAAAATACACTATATAAAATAATATCAAGGATATTCACTATAAGGATGCAGCCCATCCTTACATTACTAGTGAGTACTAGTTTACCTTTGTTAGTGGCAGGAGCCTAGGTGATAATGTGTTGCTTGCTATGAGTTAGTGAAGGGTTATAATAAAAAAACACTTATCACCTACGTATTTTATGAGTTAGACATGAGAAAAGCTTACACTATCGAATAGGACTTCAACAACTATCATGCTCAGAGAGGATTAAGGCAAGGGATCCTCTTCTCCTCTCTATTTTTATAATTATAATAGAATTCCGAAATAGGATACATCCTAGATGTAAAAGGATTCACTACTTAACATGATGTTTGCAGATGATGTATTATTCTTTTGCAAAGGAGATTGGCCATGTATTTAGATAATTTTTTATGGTTTCAATGTGTTTTCCTCACTATCAGGTTGTGCCTAAATGCTACAAAGATTTTAGTGTACTATAGGGGAGATGTTGAATAGGATGTCAAGGATACAATGTTTGTTTATTTGCTCATTAGTGCTTGGACTCTTCCCTTTACCTATTTTGGTGTTCCTTTAGATGATAAATACCTAAACTATCACCATTATAAGCCTTTGATTGAGAAATATATAGCTAAAATCATATCATGGTATGTGTCACTCCTAAGTTATGCTGATAGAATGTAATTAATGAGCTTAGTGTTCCTCAATTTGCAAACTTATTGGTGGCTCATTTACCCCCATCCATAACATTTAATTGATGAAATTACTATAGCCTATAGAAGATTCCTCCACCTAGTTCTACACTTAGAAAAAATAAAGGTTCTCATCTCTTGGGAAAAACTATATAAGTCAAAGAAAGAAGAAGGTTTGGGATTCATTAACGTAAAATGGTGGAACAATGCTTCCATTGAGAGATTAATTTGGTTCTTAGATAAAAAAAGGACTTATTGCAAGTTAAATGTGTCCATTTATATTATATCAAACATCATGAATTTTGGTGAATGGAAGCTAAGGCCCATACCTCATGGATTATGAGAAAGATCATGAGCTTGAGACAAAATTTTCAACCTTTATCCACCTCCACAATAGGGCTAGCAAAAGTCAGTTGTAAGGAGCAATATGGATCTCCCTTGAATATTATGTTATCAAGCCAAAAGGGGAGATAACTTCATAGTCAGGATTAGTTTGGAACCCCTTAACTATCCCAACACATAAGATTGTACTTTGGATGGATATTTAATGCCGATTATCTACTAACAACATGCTTGTACAATATGGTTTCATTGATGATAATATGTGTAGTAAAAGAAAACTCCTTTATAGCAACAATTCTTTTACAATGACAACACTTTATTGTTTAAATAAATTCTTTTAACGAAAACAACTTTATGATCTTATGAAAATTTGTTGCTAAAAATAATTCATTTATATGGTGATTATCAGTAAATACTTTGCGACAATATTTCTCATTGTAATATATGCGATAGTTTATTCGCAAAAACATTTATATGTTGCAATATACAAAAAATTTTGCAACGGATTTTTTTTATTGCAGAATGTTGATTGAATTTATTGTAATGAATATACTTGTTGCAAATATTTTGTGTCATTTAACAGAAAGATGAGTTGTTAAAAAATAAAAATAAAATATTTGTTCCCTCTATTTATTAGGGTTTATTAGCAAAAACAATCAACTCCTTCGGTAAAGTCACCTCTAGAGATTTTATTTCTAAAAAAATTAAAAATTAGAAAAGGTAAGTAAATCGAATGAAGTCCATTGTTCATTCCATTGAAACCAACCATTCTCTTCCATTTACATGGTCGTTTCTCTTCCAATCATCAATCCATTACCTCAATTCGGTCGCTTTAGCATTTCCTCACTCCACTAGTTTCAATTCCATCTTTGTTTTGGATCACTAAAAATTTATGTGTACAATCCATTAATTGACGTCCACCATCAATTCTATTTCTCTCCATTGTGTGAGTGCATTTTTCCTCACACTGCACATGAAGCTTGGAATTGAAGCCCCAATTGTCAATCAATAAGTTTTAGTTTACCCCAATTCTTCATTTCTCTACTATCTTCCATTTAACATTAGCCTTGATTTGGTTGCGGGATATAGATCATTAGTGTATAGTTTGTATTTTCATTATTTTAGTCACAAATGATTGTTGGATATCGTCTACCTATTAGGATGAAACTTTAGATCCTAGATTGCTTATGTCAAATATATATGCTAAGAAATCACTTACGGGTAAGAGATAAATTGAATGATTCTCGATTTTTCCGATCATGTTCCTTGGATTTGGTTCCAGTTCTATTCTATTAGGACTTTGTATATATATTGGTCTAAATAAGGTAAGGTTGTCTTGTTACATTTCCCAAAAACTCAAAGTCTACTATATTTCATGTTGGCCTTGCTCCACCTTCCATACACATCTACAATTAATTGATAGTATGTGTGTGTGTGTGTGTTTATAGTTTTAACCCAATTTTTTTTAATGTGAAAGTTATCTCAAATGTATGAGTGTTACTGCCACGTTTCGTATAATTCTATCTTCCTCGCCTTTCTTATACGAAATGTAAGTCTAAAAATTCAAACACAAAACAACATAAAGTTATAACACAAAGAAGGAAAGATATGTATCTATATTTATATACATACATAAAGGAAAACAATATAAAAAAATCTAATATAGATATAAAGAGAAGTATAACCCTAGACAAAAGAGATAAAGAGATTGGTATCAAAATAAGAGAGAAGAATATTTGTATTTGGATAAAAAAAATAACACCAACAAGGTATATTGGATACCACTATTCTATCGCCAACCCCTCATAAAAACTTTGCAAAATCAACGACGTCCTTACCAATGCCGGCTACCATTGAAATTTCCAATAAAAAATAAAAACAAGAATATAATCAATACGACGAGCATACTGAGTAAACTAAATATACTAAAATGCAGACAACATGCACTTAAATAAGACATATATAACCCACTAAAGTAAAAGAATACAAGAAAGCATGCTAATACATAAAATATGGAATATTTAATGAAATCTATTATTCATCACTATTCATACTATTCATTATTATTCATCACTATTCATCACAATCCCTAAAATCACATAAACACTTAGGTCATGAATTTGAGCACTAAAATGATTGAATCCGCAAACGTACAAGATCCACTTATTATGCTTACCTATACTAGGTTATCAAACAATCCACTAAGTTATATTTTATGTAAGAGGGAACAATACTAAAGTGAAAGGACTATTTGTTAAGACATCAATCAAAAGCATTATGGCAAAAAAAAGCATCCCAAAATAACTGAGGAATACTCTATCCTTAAGTATCAATAGACCTTATAGGACTTGTAGATTACTTATAGAATAGAAAGTGGTCTTGCTACAAACTAACAATGTAGTACATCCATATAGAAATATACCAAGAAGGTAAAATTTTAAAACCTAAAATGTTTTACTATTATCAAAATTTACTATTCATCTCAAATCATTATTCCTGTTAATTTACTATTCCTAGAACCACATTAATGCTCAAGGTCAACCATTGAAATTTGGAAGAATGGTTCTAGTTATTAACTTGCATATTAATATGTAGGATAGTTATTCACAAATAATGTAACTTTTATTCAGATTGAACTTATGCATATTTGTCGATTATAAATTATTGATTTAAGCGGGACACGTGTATTTTGTTCACAAACAATGTATTTGTCAAATATATTTTCATTATATCGATTTAAGCAGGATATGTGTATATAACATAATTTATGGACATCGATTACAGGTTTCGCAGGTCATTTATTGCAATGGTGTTTAAAGAGGTTACTGTGTCGCTGCAATTATATATTTGCGCAATGAAAAAAATGGTTTTTTAAGTTTTAAGTTCAAATTTTAGCAATGACTTTATTATTGTAATTGTATATTTTTTGCAATGATAAAGATGATTGTTAAAGTATACTCAATTTTTTTTCAATTATGTGTTTTTTTGCAATGATAAAAATATGGTTGTTTTTTGCAATTATGTCGTTGAAATTAATGTATTTTTGTAATGACAAATATTGTTGCTATGATATGTCATTTTTTATTTTTTATTTTTACAACAACTTTTGTTGTTGCTAATAATAAGATTTAGCAACGAAATCAATTGTTTCCAAAACAGGATTGATGAAGTAGATTAATATTTTGTAATGATATAAGTTGTTGCTAATTACAGGTTTTTGCAACAATGTAATTTGTTACCAAAGTAAGATCATTTTTTTTTCAATGACAAAATGCGTTACTAATTATAGGTTTTTGCAACGAAATATAATGTTACAGAAGTAGGATCAATATTTCACAATGATAAAATTCATTTCCATATATAAACACATGAAGCTAGGTGAATGCATTGTAACGATATTTATTTGGTAATGACAAATTTTGTTGCATTTAATTACTTTTTTGCAATGATTATTATTGTTGCTTTAATTTTTTACAACGCGATGATATGTAACAACCCCATAACAAAAAAATGTCATTACGATATATATTTTATGTAATGGCTTTCTATCTTTAGCAACAAAAGTTATAGTTTCTAAAAATGGTTTTTTTTTGTATTGATGTGCCCTCTCTTCTCAGCCATGAAATAACTTCATACCTATTTTTGTCATGCTCTTATTCTTAAGAACTTTGGATTTCTTTACTCATAAATTGGGATGTATTCAAGATTTTCATGAATGGAATGTGTGGACTAAATGAGTTATCAATGGTGGTAAAGGTCCAAAAATTAGGAAGCATCTTATTAGGTCTCTTGCCGTTGTTATTATCTACCATATTTTGAGAAAAAAGAATGCACAAATCTTCTCCAATGTAGTTCAATCTTCTCTCCAACTCTAAAAGTTGATCCTCAATGTCATTCCATCTAGATCAATGACTTTCATACAGTACAAATATTTTTTAGAAACGTGTGTTTTTTTTTGTTTCTCTTGGACATTAGCTTACTATTGTTAGCGAGTTTACATTTCTATTTAGCCTAGCCTTATGCTGTTTGTTTGCTATGAGCTTTTCTAATGTAATTGCTTTGCACTCCTCTTTCGATTTCTTTGATAAGTTATTGACATAAAAAGCACTCATGAAAAAAAAAATGCTAGTATATCTTATTTCCATGATTTGATGTTATATTTTAGGATGAGTGATACATGTTTTGTACCATTTAAAAAAAATGTAGGATTACTTGTATCAATAACTTCCACTTTTTTGGGAAGCATAATATTAAAATATTCTATAGTTAAATGTCTATGACTTGGAATAATTTTAAGAGTAAGTGGCATTCTTTACAAAAATTTAAAAAACATGTGAACAAAGACAAAATGAGGTGAAAATGACAAAAACCCATTAACAAAATTCATAGTAGTCTACGTGATAAGCTGTGAAGCACATTCTAGAGTAATGATTCAAGATTGGCCTAGTCGCATGGTTGGACTGTTACATCTGAATTTGGAAAACAAATGATAATTGGGCATATGATATCATATCAAAGATACAGTGAATTGAAAACCTTAGTTCAATAAAAGAATTTTATAAAACATTACGGTAAGCCCACAATAATGTTGTCATCCTACGCGTGTACTCAAAGTTACACATGATTTCCACATGCGCTTAAAATAAAAAGGATAAAGGATTGGCATGTAAATAACATAATGTGTTAATGCAATTGAATATTGGGTAGTGACTATCCATTTGCTGTTTTGCGTGATGGTATATCCATGGATGCTCCAAAGAGTCCTCGAATATTCTTCCACTTCGTCCTCCTTAAAGTATAATAGATAGTGAATTTAGTTGCCAATATAATGGAATGTTCCATTATTATTATTATTATTATTATTATTTTAAGGGAGGAATGTGACATTATTTGTTTGTACGTTGGTGAGGACCGATGAATGCTATATATTTTTCTTTGATCTATAGAATATGAGTGAACAATTAAAAAAAATTACTATGTAAGTGGTTATAAATTTTTATGAAAAAATTATAATACAAAATTTAAATATAAATCTTCTAATATTTTAAAATTAATTTTTAAACATTAGGTCAAATCTCACCGGCCAATTAGTACTATATGTATGATATTTACTATGATGATGTTACTTTAAAAATAAATAAACATATATGGATTGCAAAATAAACATACTAGGAAGGTATTTTGCTATTTCTATTTACACCACATGGTGTATATGTATATTTTTATATTAGTTATTGGGCTTATCTATCAACTAATATCGTCTTAAAAAATGTATTATATATATATATATGTACACGTGAAAAATATCTAATAAGAACTAACTTTTTTAATGAGAATTAAGAACTAGTATTTCAAGTTGAAGAACTTATCCACCGTAGATGGTGGAAAATACTGTTAGTAGATAGAGGAAATTAATGTAAGTAGTTTAAAAAAATTATATATAGTATTTGAGTATTAACAAAAGTCTGTGACATTTTTTAAATTTTGTATATTTATATTTTGACTTTGAAAATATCTATCGTAGGTACTGAAAATTATTCTTATTAGATGAAAAAAACTACTATAAATATCTAAAAAACAACTATATTATTTGAGTGTTAGAAAAAAAACGATGGTAATTTATAAATATTATATATTTATAATTTAGGTTAGGAAATAACCGTATTAAATAGATGGATTAATATTAATATTCATATTTTAAATTAAAAAACTAAATATACTAGGTAGTAAAACCTATTTTAAATACATCAGAAAATTAGTGTATTTTTCTGTTTTCACTGTAAAAAATAATGTTCACTAAATATATATATATACACACGCGCCACGTCGCGCATCTCAGAAGTTAGAACTACTAGTTCTGAGATGTACCGATGGTGGGATTTTAGAAAGATTACCAATTTAAGTTAGGTATGACAATAACCAAGGGTCAGAGATGGATTTGATGACAATAACCCTACCATCGGTACATCTCAGAACTTATAGTCGAGATTCTATTTTTCTCGCTCTATGCTACGCCGTTTCATTGATAAATTATCAATACGTATATATCCTCGGTATCAACTTGAATTATTACTCTAACTTATTATTATTATTACTATTATTACATCAAATACGCTGTGTTATTTAATCTACTACTTGAATATAATCAAGGACATGACAAACGTCAAATTCACAATAATCAAGAGTACAAAGGATGATATGCAACAGTAAGCCAAATGTTTGGCGCTCAAAACTACACTATATATATGGTACGAATCGACGATGTAAGGAATTAAGCTACGCTATCCTCAATTACTTGAACTTATAAGATTGGATTAAATCACAACATATCTAATAAGTTCTAATATTGATAAAAATACAAATAATATATAATTAATTATAATAATGATATCAATAATAACAATATTAATGAAAAATATCCATTATGACACTAACAATATATAATAAAATTAATAATAAATTATATTTTTATAAAAAAAAAAGATCAAATCAGGAAAAAATAGATAAAAGAACAAAACCTCAATTCTTAGATTGGTGAAGTTATAGAAAAATATTTGAGGTTTGATCCCTGGATATGATAAAAGAAATGTAACACCCCTAAAATTTAAATTTACTATTAAAAAAATTTTATTTTTAAAAGTTACGAACAGAAGTTAAGATAATAAATTTTGGAGTATTACCGTCACACATTATACTAGACCAGTTTCCTTCACCATTCCAATACTAAGTGTTAAAACTAAAATGTTACTTTACTTAAATTTAAGAATGCATTAATAAATCAGAGTAACGTAATGGTTAGGGAGGTTAATTCACCTTCCCAACAAAACCTACTAACTATGTTTACAAAATAGAGTAATTGTAAGGAAATATAAAGATCATAAAGAAAACATAAAAAAAAACTTTCGATTCAAGCCTACACTCTTAATCCGATAAGTGATCATTGAATAAAGCTTGTGAGCTAACCTGCAAACGGCATTGCCCATTGAATAAGAAAAGGCCTAAGAAATAAATCCTTCAGTATAATGGTACTGAGTAACCCATTATATAATACTAACATGCAAGGCCCACATGCAACACACCAGATACATCACATCAATCACATGAACAATGAATTATGCATAAGGCAATCAAAATGCAATAATCATGCATATAACCACCTACTTCAAGATCATATACTACCGATACTTATTCAACTAGAAATAACTAAAACATACTAATAGAACATCCAAGCAATGCTTTTTGTAGTATAATTAGAAAACCGCATCATTTTCAACAATCTACACAACTCTCTCAATTCACAGGTAGGTTCATCAACACAATTCAATACACACACCATCATAGGTAGGCACAAAGGCTACTACTGAATTATAGGTAGATATAAAGACTGCTACAAAATTATAGGTAGATACAAAGGCTGCTACCGAAATATAAGTAGGCACAAAGGCTATTGCCAACTCATAGGTAGGCACAAAGGCTGCTACCAAATTATAGGTACACACAAAAGGCTGCTACCGAAATATAAGTAGGCACAAAGGCTACTGCCAACTCACAGGAAGGCACAAAGGCTGCTACCAAAATATAGGTAGACACAAAGGTTACTACCAAATACAAGTAGGCACAAAGGCTACTACCAACTCACAAGTAGGCATAAAGTCTACTACAGAAAAATAGGTAGGCTCAAAGGCTGCAATCAAATCATCCCAATAATCATTCCCATTCAATTATCAAATAATTCCATTTTTATTTACTCGAGGGGAGATCAATATACCCGAAGGCACTAAGGTACCCCAATTATACTAGCATATAAGAGCAGCACAATATCCTACTAAATATAAACCTAGGGACGCAAAGGTACCCTAGATGCATTAGTATACGAAGGTATACAGTACCCTATCGACAATGATACCAATCCATAAGTATACATACCCCCTATTTAGGTTCGTAGAGCTAAATAGAGTAAGATGTAGGGCTTGATTGGGACAAAGGCACACAAGCAAAATCTATAATAATCGTGGGCTAAACCATGTCTTTAAAGTAGCGACCCCTGAAGAGCCACAATTCTTGATATCAAGGTCTTTCACTTTAAGTATTAGTATTTTATTAGGATGACCATGAAAAGCACATATTAATCACATATAATCAATCCATTATACTAAACAATTTTTTTTTATTTCCAACATTATGAAGTAACTAGAATAAAGATCATTGTCAATATCAATATAATTAGTCCATTAAGGCCATCCTAGGCTCAAATATTCACACTTAGGCACTTTAGGGCTGCCTCTTACCATCCATCTCATCACAAATTCCATTGTATTGTATCAACTTGCCATAAAAAGGTTAACACACCATAATTAAATTATTGATCATGAAGTTAAGTTACATGACACACCAAATGACCATTTTGCATATAAAACCTCAACATACGCTTCTAGAACAATCAAACACACATTCTCATACTTATACAATAATTAATGCACTTCCTGCATGTTTATAAGAATAACGTCATAGCATGCCTCAATTTAACACATTACCACTAAACCATGAGATAGTAATAGTTATGCAGAAACATGCATATCTAATATAGTAAGACCCATATACTCATGCCTGATGACGAACATCGCATATCATGTATATTCATTCACATATTCATCATGGTACACTAAAAATTACCAAAATACCCCTAGACCCTATAATATTCATAATTATGCTTGAATAGGTGATACTAAGATAATAAATTCTTATTCTCATATTTAACATCAATCAATACTTATCATGCATGTTTATTAGACTATTCACCATAGTGCATGCAAAATTACTAGAATGTCCCTAGACCATGCACTATTGATTATTATGCTGAATTAAGTGATATTAAGATAGTAAACCACTATTCTCATATTTAATATCAATTAATACTTGTCATGCATGTTTATTATACTACTCACCATAGTACATGCAAAATTATCAAAATACCCTTAGACCATGTCATATTGATTATGATGTTAAAATAAGTGTTATTAAGATAATAAACCCTTATTATCATATTTAACATCAATTAATACTTATTATGCCTGATTATTAGACTAAGCACCATAGTACATGCAAAATTACCAAAAATTTTCTAGACCAAGTAATATTGATTATCATACTGAATTAGATGGTACTAAGATCATAAACCCCTATTCTTATATTTAACATCAATCAATACTCATCATGCATGTTTATTAGACTAATCACCATAGTACATGCAAAATTACCAAAATACCCTATAACCATGTAATATTGATTATCATGCTCAAACATGAGTTACTAATGCAACAAACCCCTATTTTCATACTTAGCACAAATTATTATCATGCATACTTATTAGAATAACCTCCATTGCACCTTTAAAAATACCAAAATTCCCATAGGGATCATAGTAGTAATATTTTTACTACAAGTGTCCATACATATTTGACATAACATTTTATATACACATAACATAAATCATAATTTTCCAACATTAGACCACTTCTCAATCACCCTTTCACACACATAACATCTTACACAAGATAACACATTCTTTTTTCCATTTTTTGAGATAACATTAATAAACATGAGATTATTTGTAATACATCATATCTACACAAATCACATGTCAAAAATCCTAATGTGTTAACACACGATATCTAAATATTTTAGTGGGGTATAAAGGTTACTTAATTTTTTAGTAAAAATCAAACTTTATCAGTATCCAACTAAAAATGATTAGGCTCCATTTAATCAAATTTTATACCTAAAAATAATATCATGTTAATATTAGATAAATAAAATGATTTTTTTATTAAAAAATCTATTAAATATAATATTACCAAACTACCCTTATACTTCAATATTATCCAAACTATACAAAAATTTACACATTATAACTCACATTGCTTTTGCAGCATGAGCCATTCATACTTTGGACAAAGGAAATGGAATAGGGGAGGATGGTGGCTTGGTTAACGGTTGTGGGAGATGATGGGAAGCTTTTGCTTTGGTTGTTAGGTGTAGGAGGTGAAAAAGGAGATGGCTAGTGGTTGGGGTGTAGTGCAAGTGGCTCAAAGGTAGCGGAGGCAGCGGTGTAGGCTATAGGGAGGGAGGTGTAGAGAAGGGGATGAAGAGGAAGAAAAGAAGAAGAAGAGGAAGAGAAGGGGGACGAGCAGGTGTAGGTGGGGTTGGGTGGCTTTTGTTGATGGTACAGGAGGTGGGTGGCTGGCGACAAGTAGTTGGGAGGAGCTGCAGTGGTGGAGTAAAGGGAGGGAAGAGGTGGTCAAATAAAAGGGTGGCGGTTGTAGGCAGTGTCGAAAGGGAGAGAATGAGAGGAGGCAAGCTGCTGGATAGGTTGGGTGTTGTCTTATGAGGGTAGTGTAGGGAGGAGATAAGGTTGAGGAGCTAGCAGCATGGGGGCTGGGTTGGTGGTGGAGGCGATGGAGGTGGCTATAGGGGGTGTCGAAGGGGAAAAATAGGGGTGGCAGAAGAAGAGAGAAAGGAGAAGAGAAGGTTTGGGGAGAGAGTAGGCCATGAGGGAGAAGAAAGGAAGGGAAGAACATAAGAAGAGGAGGAGGTGGTAGGGGGTTCGGTGTGCAGGGTAGGTGGTGGTACAAGGAGGTTGCAAGTAGGGGCAAGGTAGGCGTGGTAGGAAAGGGGCACGCGGGGAGGGGACTAAGGGAGTTGCAAGGCCAAAAAAGGAAAAGAAAAGGATGTGCAGAGGATGGTGAGGTAGGTTATCTAGCTAGAAGAGGGGGTGGAATGCATAGGCTTATAGGGGTATAGGAGGAGGAGGGGGCATGCACAGGGGGTGCAGATAGGGAAGAAAGGAAAGGGGGAAGGCTTGAATGAACAAGGGAAAGAGGAAAGGAGAGGAAAGTAGGTCACACGAGATAGAAGAAGAAGAAGAGGGAAGTGGGTCGAGAGAGAGAGAGAATGAGGAGAAGAAAGGAGAGGTTGGGCTGACCTAGGGGAAGAAAGAAAAGAAGGAAGGGGGGAACCTAGGTTGGCCAGGGAGGAAAAGAAAAGACGGAAAAAGGGGGTGGTTTGGGCTAGCTAGAAGGAAGAAGGGAGAAGGAAGGAAAAGAAAGAAAAGGGAAACGAAAGGAAAAGGAAGAAAAAGGAAAAGAAGAAGAAGAAAATTTTAGAGTTAAGATTAGAAATTAGATTAAAATATGGCTATTGTAAAAATATTATACTAATATATCCAAAAATTAGGGTGTTAATTTAATAAAATAATTTTAGTAAAATTATGGGTTTGGGATTTATTTAAATAAAAAGAGTAAGATAAAAAAATAAAAAATAATTGTATTAATTTATTAAATAATTTTATCTATTTTTATAAATCAAATGTTTACAAAAATAATTAAATTAATATTTTAAAGATTAAATTTTTTCAAATAAAAGGTTAAACATTTAAATTTTAGGTTATAAAAATTCAGAGTGTTACAAGAAAAATGCAAGGTCGTTGTAGCATATCAAAATCATTCCCATACAGATTTGGTGTTGATTATTGGTGTTCCTAATTATGGTTATTTTAGCTAAAATAATTGATTTTGTAAAAAATTGTTAATTTGTAACACCCCCAAAATTTATTACTAAAAAATTACGTTAATTAAAAGTTAAGAGGAAGCAAATATAGTAAATTTTAGGGATGTTACTGCCACACTTAGTAATAGACCAGTTTCCTTCTATCATTCCAATACCAAGTGCTAAGGCTTTAAAAGGGAGAGAACATATTTTACACAAAACCAAGTTATAAAGCTAAATTAGAGTACTGAGTCAAATTAAATTATAAGAATAAAGAACAATATTAGTGGTTATGCAAATAAAATCATTACACAAGAAAATATGAAAGTTTAAAGGAGAAACTCAGAAAGTTTCCCTGATAGCCCTTATGCTCTTAACCCAAAAGAAACTTGAATAGCACCTATGGGATATCTTGTAAGAAACACTGCCCATTGAATAGGTAGGGGTCCACTGAATAGGTAAAGACCCACAAAAGAAACCTTTTAGTACTACGGTATTGAGTAACCATTTATATAGAAATAAAATATAGGGCTCGCATATAGCACATTATTCAAACATAAGAATAATAAATCACACATATACTTATAAGACCAGATACAATAATCAATGGAATGGACATGCAATTTGAGATCACATATCACAAGGTTCGTTCACTTAAGAGTAACAACACTTACTAAGAGAGCATCCTAGCGAAGCTCTTTATAGTATAATTAAAAGTGTCCAACAACACATTCCATCAAAGACAGATACCAAGGCCACAATCATACCATAACAATAGGTCATAGGTTTAATCATCATTATTTGGACTTAAACCATTTGTTAAATATTATTCATAATCATCTCTAGAATTATATGCATATGAATACAGGAACCCCACTATTATGGTCAGTGGATCGAAAATACTACTCTAGGGCAGAACGCACCTGGCCACTATTTTTTGTTGGTAGATTAGTCTCCAAGGCAAAATTCTCCTGGCCATTATTATTGTCGAAGGATTAGTCTAGCCCTGACTCATGTGGTATTCCACTATAAGTGATTAGTGTCTTTCCTATGATTTATTAACATCTAAGATTTGGTTTATTGAGCTTGGGATCCCCAGCTATTATAGTTGGTGGATTAGAAATACAACTCCACTGCAGAATGCACCTGTCCACTATTATTTGCCCATGGAATGATCTCTAGGGAAAAAATGCTCATGGTCACTATTTTTGCTGATGGCATGGTTTGGACCTAGCTCAATAATACCCCACTTTAAGTGGTTAATGTCTTTCCATTTATATCTTGTTTGGAGTTACTTAATAAAAGTAATTATCTATGATAACTACTTATTTTAGAAAATTTTTAGCCTAAAAAGTTTCTAAAATAAGTAGCTATCATAGATAATTAATTTTGATAAGTAGCTCCAAACATAGGCTTAATTAGCACATCAATTCTATTTATTTAACTCAAGGGGGAGATCATGGACTTAGAGACATAAAGGTACACTAATCATACTAGCATATAAGTAACACAATACCCTCCAAACCATCAACCTAGGGATACAAATACCCTGGTCACACTAGTGCATGAGGACATACAGTACCCTACCGACAAGAATACATAATCCATAAGTATGCATACCCCCTAAATAGCTCCGTAGAGCTAAATAGAGTAAGATATAGGGCTTAGTTGGGGCACTAAGGCACACCAGCAAAATCCAGAATAATCATGGGCCAAACCACGTCTTTTGGGTAGTGACCCCTAAAAAGCCACCATTCCCGATATCGAGGTCTTCCACTTTAATTGTGAGTGCCTTAATTAAGGTGACCACGAGAAACGTATCGATCACATACTTATTCATTTTTATTTGTTTATATTATTATTAAGTAATCTTTGTTAGTATTATTGTGTATGGTAACTTAAATAGTCTATTAAGTCCATCCTAGGTTCGAATTCTGCATCTTAGGTCAAAATGACTAAAATACCCCTAAGGCTAAGGCTTCCTCTTATCATTTATTTTCATCACAGAATTCATTTTTATTTATTCATATGCCATAATAGGTTATCATATCATAATTATACTACTGGTTTGGAAATCAAGTATTCTACACCAAAGGATCATCAAACACATAAACCCTAACATGTACTTCTAGCACATCCAACACATTTCCATGCATAATTGACAATTAACTCACATCTGCATGATTATGAAATTAACATCATAACACACCCTTAATTACCCATTCAACCCTAAACCATTCTTTTTTCTCACAATGCACACCAATTTACTAAAAAGCCCTTATCCTTATAATATACATGATTATACTTAAATAGGTGATACTAAGGATGAAACCCTTATTCTATTATTTAACCTCACTTATGACTTCTTATGAAGGTTTATTAGATCAATTGCCCTGTTATATGCAAATTATCGAACTACCCCTTCTCACTAACAAAATTACTAAATTTTTCCTCTTGCTTGTAAATTTACAAAGACACACTTTTACTTACCAAATTACCAAAATGCTCTTCTTAGTTGACAAATTACGACTTACCCTTCTTACTTACAAAATTACCATAATGCCCCCTCTTAGTTGAAGAATTACTAATTTATCCTTCTTACTTGTGGAATTACCAAAATAACCTCCTTAGTTGCAAAATTACCAAATTACCCTTGTGAGTTGTGAAATTATTAAATTGCCATTCTTACTTATAAAATTACATAATTACCCTTCTTACTTGCAAGTTTACCGAATTACCCTTCTTGGTTGTAAATTTACCATATTTCCCTTCTTACTTATAAAATTACCAAATTATCCCTTTCTTATGTACCAAAATAGCCTTCTTACTTATTAAATTACCCAAATTACCCCTTTCTCGTATAAAATTACTAAAATACCCTTCTTACTTATTAAATTACCACATTACTCCTTTCTCATAAAAATTACTAAACTACCCTTATTACTTATTAAGTTACCTAATTACCCTTCCTACTTACGAAATTACCAAATTATACATTTTCATGCAAAATTACTAAAATAACCTTAACACAAAAAATATTAACACCCATGGCCCGCATGCATCATTTGACACCACAACTCTTATTATTCATTGATAATATCCATCATCACCTATCATGCATATTTATATAGGTCACCCCCTATGTACAAATAATATTACTAAAATGCCCCTAAGGCTCATATTAGCATTATTTTTACTACAAGTGGCCATATTTACTTATCATCACATGCACATGTGTTTAATATCATTATTAACAACAAGGATTCTATTTTCTTAACCACCATTTTTACTCATATCACATTCATAGATTATGGCATGCTTTTTATTCCATCTTCCAACCTACATCACAAATCATGATATACTTAACAACACTTAATATGCACACCAACCACATTCCAAAACCCTAATATACTAGCATACGTAAATCCACACCTTTTAGTAGGGTATAATGGTTACCTTATTTCCAACAATAACTAAACTTTACCGGTACCCTAGTTAAAAGCGTAAGCTTTGATTAGTAAAATTTTTACCTAGAAATAATATCAAAATTAGCATTAATAGTAGAAAATTAAAAGAATAATTTTTTTTACCAAAAAGCTCATTCAATACATATTAATACTAATTACATTATACCTCAAAATTTGATGAAATAAACTTAAAACCTACAGCAACACTCACGCTGCCCATGCAGCGTGAGGATGTATGCATGAAAGGGGAAGAATATAGGGGGTGGAAGTTGTTGGATGAAGGGGAGAAAAAGGGTCTTAGTGGTGGTTTGTGGAGGGGAGTTGGGGTAGGTAGTTGGGTGTAGAAGTGACGCAAGGTGTAGGTTGTGCTTGGGGGTCGGAGAGTGGTTGTTGAAGGTAGTGGAGACGGTAGCGACAGGGCTGGAAAGGAGGAGCAAAGAAGGGAGAAGAAGAGGAATAAAGGAACAAGAAGAGGAGAAAGGAAGGACTTTAAGGGAGATCTCAGACATGCTGAGGTAGGGAGGTGGTAGAGGGATGTCAGGTGGTTGAGATGCAGCTTCAGTGGCTGTGGAAGAGGGGAGACAACGGCGTAAGGTAGCGGTGCATTGTGTGGGCTGAGAGGAGAAGAAGAGAAAGGAAAAGGGGGAAATTTGTCTACAAGGGGAGTGGTGGCTGCTTGGGTGGTGCAACAAGGAAGTAAGGGCGGTAAGGGATTCGGTGTGGTGGCTGGTTGGGTAGCAAAGACAGTGGTTAAGGGTGGCAAAGACGGTAGTTAGGGGTGGAGAAATAAAAATAGGGGAGGATGAGAAGAAGGAAGGAAAGAGCGAGGGATTGGTAGGGAAAGAAGGGCTTGAGGGGGAAGAAATAGGGCAGAAGAGAGGAAGAGAAGGAGAAGAAAAAGAAGAGGGAAGGGAGGAGGCGGGTCGGGTCATGCAGGGTAGGTGGGTGCATAGGGTGTTGTAGGTTAGTGTAGGGTGGAAGGGAGAAGGAAGGAGAAAGGGGAAGGGAAAGAGGCATGCGCTAAGGGGGCTACAAGGGTGTTTGATCAAAAATAAAAGGAAAGGGATGAGAGAGAGGGTAGGCTAGGGCTGCAATAGCAGGTGTAAAGCAGGGAAGTTGTAGGGAGTACGTGGAGGCATGGGGGAGGGACTTGGCTTGACATGCCAGGGGAGAGAAGGAAGAAGAAAAGAGGGGAGGTAGATCGGGCAAGGAGAAAAGAAGACTAGCAAGCTAGCCAGTGCGAGGGGGAGGAGGAAAAAAGAAAAAAGGTTGGGTTGGCCCAACTGGGGGAAAAAGAACAAAAAGAAAGAAGGGAGGGTGAGAGGAGAAACAACGGAGGCTGGGCTAGTGAGAAGGATGTCAGGTGGCCCGGTAGGGGAAAGGAAAAGGGAAGGAAGGGGCTCGGTCAGCCCAAGGAAAGAAGAAAAGGAGGAAAAGGAAAGAGGAATGAAAAAGGAGAAAGAAAAAGGGAAAAAAGGAAAAGGAAAAGGCTGGAAATAAAAATTAAATTATTTTTGGAATTAGGTTTAGAAGTTATTTTGATGGAGAAATTATTATAATAAACTAATTTATTTAAAATTTAAGGTATTAATGTAAGAGGATAATTTTAGTAGAAATATGGGTTAGGGAATTTATTTAAATAAAAGAGTATGATAAAATAATAAAATATTTATTTTAATTTATTAAAGAATTCTATTCATTTTTATAAATCAAAGGTCCACAAAATAATTAAATTAATAATTTAAAATTAAGTTATTCCAAATAAGGGTTAATTATTTAAATTATAGGTTTTATAATTTTGGGGTATTACATAATCTAAATAAGAGAATAAAGCAATTAAATAGAAATGATATGTTAAAGATATAAAAAATATAGCAAAGCCTAGGATTGGATAGTCATCGTAATTTTGGTGTTCAACTTCTGAATAATTAACGCCTAATAGGACTACACAAAAATGAGAGGGTAGATTGCAAAAGCTAACCAAATCCACTTTCATGATAAAATGATCATGTTAAGTCATATTCAATCACCTATTTTCATGGGATAAAATATAATTAAACCCATTATGTTATTGTGCAATTTTGATTTATACCCAAAGAAATTTAAAACTACTTTTGTGATTTGATTCCATTGTCCGATTGATATATGTCAAGTAATAATTTTCACCCTTTTGTCATTCAATTAATTACCAAAATTAAGCTAAATTAGTGATTAAGAAAATTGGCCAAATTACAATTCACTAACAACTAGATCTGACAAATATCTATTACCAAATTAGATAATAAATCAATTTATTTTTTCAAACAACCAAAATTAAATACTAGAAAAAGAAATCTACCCACACATGGTTGAAATCAAGTCCATAATCAAATATAAAACATGTATAATAAGAAAATTAATAAATAGGGATTGAGAAGATTAAACCAATTTTGACATGATTGAAATATGTGAATGAAGATCTGTTCATTCTGATCACCGTCAATTTAGAATTATGATGTAGTGCATTCAAATGTATGTGTGTGTGTAGATGTAAAAGTTGGAGAAGATTTGTAAGGAAATTGAAAACTAGAGAGTATCTTAAGATGGAAGTGCAATAGATTTAATTATGGAATTAGAGAGAATAATGTCATCTATTGTGAAAAACACCAATTTGCAATCAAAAGGATCGGATCTAATCCTTAATCAAGAACATAATAACTAATTGAGAAATAATACAATTAGAAGTAATTAAGGAAATCATTTTTTTTAAAACAAGAGAGAATACAATAGGAGAAGGAAATAGAGTGTTCAATGAATATTTGGGATTTCTATTATGATTATTTTATATGATTAAGGAACCCCATAAGCAAAATGACACAATATAAAAAGTTAACAAAAAATACTGATCGTATTAAAGAAAACACAACCCCATGTTAATTTCTTAACTCCTAGCTTTCTCCAAAAATTGCCAAACCAAATTACATGAGAAAACATGGATCATGTTAAACAACATGGGGGCTCTATGTTCTCTTCTCAAGCACTTGATCCACACCAAAATCCTCCAGATAATTATACTTAGCATCCAAGCCATGATGTATATCAAATACCTAGCCATAAGCTCACAACATCCCCAAAGGTTCTCTCATTCCTATATCTATCAATACCTAAAATTACAATAGAGTAATGATTACAAATACCCCTCTTAATGTCAAGTAAAACACACATAAGATAAATTTTGACATAGAGAATCTAAAGCAAAAGACACAAAACACGGGCACTTGGAACAATCATGCTACTAGGTTGTGTTCTATGTTGCAATTTAGTACAAGATAAATTTTGGTAAATTATCCATAAATTTTTCATCCAAAGTAGAAATAAGGTGATTTTTGATGTGTTGTAAATCCGAGAAGAAGATATTTGACTTCATTCTTTGCACTTCTCTAAATTCATATTGCATCTTAGGAAAGATTCTTTGCTTTTCAAACCAAATGCATTATCTCCAAACTAAATGAGGTTATATCCAAACTAATTTCTTTGCAATGTTTGCTATAGTCTTCATATTACATTATACTAGCCTTATTTGCATCTAAAAATTGTGTCCACAAAATAAATTACCAAATGATACAATATCCATAGATATAATAGAAAATCTAACTATACATATAGAGAATCCATGGAAGCATGCATATATAAAAAGTGAAAATCATCCCAATAATAGTAATTTCTTTTTACTAATTTATAATAATGCCAAAGGTTCTGAGTTTAAATTTCTCATATCCCTTGAAGATTCTCTATGAATTAGGAATTAGTATATGTGTCTTTAGTATTATGTTTATAACATATGTTTATGTTAAGTTAGTTTTCTCCCATGATGAAACATTGTTTTAGATAATCATTTTTATGATAATATAAATATTTTATGTCTTATCATATGCATTAAAGTGCTTCTTTGAATCCTGTTTTTGTAATTTTTGCTCAAATTTAATAGAAAATAGTTTATGAATTTAAATATCTCCCTAATTAGTAAGTTTTTTATAAGACTAAATACTTTCTTTGTTTTCTCAAAGATTATTTAGGTAAACCATATTACAAATTTTAAAAATTTTAACTTTGTGTTTAACTAATTAATTCAAAAATATATATAATTTTAAAAATAATGATACACATCTAAATTTTCATCATGGTACAACTAAATTTCTCTAAATGATGAAACCTTTAAATTAAGAAATAGAATAATAATGATTGTGAAATGCATCTTGGTGTGCAATATTTATATCTACATTCAATTATCCACCAAAAGTGTTGTTTGCAAGATACACTCATGTAGGAATGCGGCATGAAGGTATCATCAATGAAATAGTTGTTTATAATGTGTAGTACGAAATAGTTAGACATAAAACAAATAATCACTTGTGTAAGCAAGATAATCATTTTACTAGGTGAGACAGTCATCATGTTGCATGTAAATTACTTTTTTTTTGCTAGAACAATCACCTAGGAAATATGGAACGAAATAACAATTAATGAAAAAGTTACCTATAATATGTAGCCTAAAACATAAACATATAGAGCACATGATTACTTTTTTGTTTAGGATAATCACTTACGTTGGCAAGGTAGTCATTTCAGAAACTGAGATAATCATTAGCGTTGCAAGTATTACATAATCACTTTGTTGGCAAAAATAATCACTTAGCTTTTTTTTTTGGTGTATCCTATTAGATACACTCGTATGGCTACAAAAATAGCCAAAGACGATGCTAAAAAGTTACAATAGACAACAGTAACAAACAGTTGCTTAGACTACAACTATCTATAGTATAGATGATGATTTTTGAAAACACGGTTATCTAATATGAAATAAAAATAAAAAGAGTGCTTAAAAATTAAAATTCCCCTCTAAAGTGCACTATAGATGAAAAATCTAATTTGTAGTTGACCTTTATTCTTTTCAACAAATTTTTGGAAACTTCTCATTAAGTTATAAATAAAAGTTGCAATATAACCTAAGAAAATCTTTTTAGAAAATATATATCTCCTTTAGGTTAAAACTATCATTTATAACATCTATTTTTTAAATAAAATAATACCTGCAACCAACCTACATACATATATTCAAAACTGATACACACTAATCAATGTTGTATATTCCATCTATATGTATAACTAAAATATCTATAAAAAATATGAAGTATTACATGATCATACATTAGAAAAAAAAAGCTCTTACATTAATGAAAAATAGTCATATATACACAACTAATACACGAGCATCAATGGTTATAAATACTTAATTTCTTAGTTACCTACAATCCTACAAATAATCAAGCATACATAAAAAAAATCTACATGAATAAAAAAAACAACATACAACTAAAGTCCTTAGCTAACTAGTTCAAAGACAAAATCTAGTTACTCTTATCTCACCTCATAAATGTGGCTATCTAAAAATCTCACCTCATCATTATGATATACCTAAGGAAAAAAAAGATCACATTTTTCATAGTTATGAGTATTTAATTCAATTAATAATCATACTTAACATATATATGGTGATCAATACATACTTAGTTCTTACATCATCATTTTGTAATGAAATCTCTTATACATTTCATAACAATATAGCCCCACCTATCATTTTCTTCTTGTTTTGGACACTACATTAAGTGAAATGAACATATTAATTTATTAGAAATATAATAATCATCAAAAATTAAAACATAGAAAAGATATAAAACAATTACTTATGCACCTTCATGTAAGCCCATTTGTGTACTTTAGGGCCTTTTTTTTTTGTTTCTCTAGATACATCTTAAATGCCTTAATTGATGCATAAAGACATATTAATCATATAATATAATAAAAATACTCAAGAAATAAATTTATTAAATCTAGAAATCAATTAATGATCTATCAATAACCTTGCATGGAATGCCAAACCATTTTCCTCCTAATGGGTCAAGCCAACATATCATCCTTCTCAATGGTTTTAACATGATCAAAACCTAATGTGAAACAAAATAAAAGGGGAAAAATAAATCAATGTGGAGCCTCCCTCCTCGCTTAGACTATATACTCCACCTTTTGTATAAAGTCTATATAGAATATTGCTTGAGGACATAAGACATAAGAATCCATACAAATTGCCATCCTTTTCTTTTATAATTCTATCTTTTATAAACCTATAAGGTAATAATCATCTGACTATATGTAATCCCCCGAAATTTTAAAAACCTATAATTTAATAAATAACTTTTATTTGGGATAAATTAGCTTTTAAATCTATTTAATTTAATTATTTTATGGATTTTTTAGTATATAAAATTGGATAGGGATATTTAATAAATTAACATAAATACTTTATTATTTTATCATATTCATTTTATTTAAATAATTTTCCAAACCAATATTTTACTAAAATTATCCTTTTAAAATCCATATATTTAATTATATTAAATTAAATTATTAAATAAATTTATTAATTAAAAATATTACACTCTATTAATTTATAAATTAAATTATTATAATTTCCCTATTTTTTCTTTTCCTTTTCCTTTTTTTTTTCTTTTTTTCTTTTCTTTCTTCTGTTCATCCGTTTTCTCCTTTCCTTCTTTTTTCCTTTTTTTTCTCCCTTAGGGCTGCCCACATCAGGCCTGCCTCCCCCTCCACTACGCGATTGGGCCGCTGGCCCATCTCCCCCTCTTCCTCCCTCTTTCCCCGTACACGTCTGCCCAGCCCATCACTCCTTTCTTTTCCTTCTTTCCCCCTAGACCGAGCCGGTGCAATTTTATTTCTCCCCCCTTTATTGGCCTACCCTCCTCTTCCTTTATTTCTTCTTCTACCTTCTACCCCGACCTGCACTACGTTGACCACCCCGAGCCATGCTCGACCAACTCCTCCATGCCTTGTAACTACCACCCAAGCCTGCAACGCACCTGCCCCTATCTCCCTCTCTCTCCTACATCATTTTCCTGCCCCTCCTCGACCCGACCAACCCCCTCTCACCTCACGTATGCCCCCCTTTCTTTCTCTTCTCTCCTTCCCTCTCCTTACCACCCTACTGGCTGCCTACCACCTTGTTGCCACCCTACCGAGCCACCTACCTCCCCTTTATCTTCCTCTTCCTTTTCTTCTCTTCAACAGCCTCTGTCCTGCCCCATTTTTCTCCAAGCCATTCTCCCCTGACTTCTTTCTCTCATTTCCTTCTCCTTCCATTTCCATCCCTATTTTGCACCACTGCCTCCCTTCGCCACTTCCACCGCCGCACCGACCCCCTGTACTACCCCTTTCCACCCTATACCTCAGCCCTACACCGCCACAACACCCCCAAGCCACCCTAAAACCCCTTCTTTTTCTCCCTTCCCGGAAACCTCCCTGCAACCCCTCCTTCTACTGCCGTCCCGCCGCCTCTATCGCCTCCCAAGCCACCAACCTACTCCCTGTAACCTCCCCTACCACCCCCTCACCTCCTTTGGCCGAAACCAACCCTTTCATCCCCTCATTTTTCTCCTCCCTTTTCCTTCCTTCTCAGGTACCTCTACTCGACAACGACCTTCGCTGCCTCGCTGTCACCCTTAGCCACCAACAACCCATCCTCGACCACCACCTACACCCCCTCTACACCCTCTCTACACCCCTTCACCCTTCCCTTGCCCTAAGTCCTCCCCCACTTGCCATTTTTTCTAGCCCCAAAACCCTAACCCAAAATTAGCACCCCTTCTTTCTTTCATATCACCTTCGACCCCTTTTTCTTCCCTGCCTTGCATGCAGCTCATGCTGCATGAGTAGTTGGTTTGATGAATTCTTTTGGGTTATTTTAGTTAATGATTTTTATAAAGTCTTATGCTCTGGTTTTTTTATTTCTAATATGATAAGTATTGATATTATTTTTAGGTAGTGTTTTGGTAATCAAAGCTTGAATCTTTAACCAGGACACCGGTAAGGTTCGATTTGGTGGGAATTAAGGTAATCTTTAAACCCCACTTAAACGCATGGATAAATGTATGTTAGCACATTAGGGTTTTTAATATGTTATTAGGCTTGATATATGTTGTTTAACATAACATATGGAGTTCCTTGTATTGATTGATAAAAAGGAAAGCATGCTAGTTTATATGCCATGTATGGAAGAAATGCTTAAGGGAGGAGTTTGTTATTTAAGAAAGTGTTAAGTACTTATCCATGTTATATTATGTTATCGCAACCAATGATATGTGAATAATATTATTGTGAGCCTTAGGGACATTTTAGCAACCTGTCTTGTGCAAGAGTGTGGCCTGATATGTGTAGCGATTAATGGGTATTATGGTTAAATATAATCATTAGTGGAGTTGGATAATGAGAATGGAGTATTAATATTATTATTTCATGTAGGGATGATAATTTAAATAAAATGTTAATTTTATAAGTAAAAGGGTATTATGGTAAATTTGAAATTAAAGGTATTATAGTAATTTTGGAAGTAAAGGGTGAAATGGTAATTTTGTAAGTAAAAGGGTAATATGGTAATTATAATAATGGAGAAGGGTAAAATGGTAAGTGTGATAATGAAGAAGGGTAATTTGGTAATTCAACAAACCAAAGGGTAATTTGGTTATTATGATAACGAAGAAGGGTAGTTTGGTAATTATAATAATGGAGAAGGATAAATTGGTGATTATGATAATGAAGAAGGGAAATTTAGTAATTTAACCAACCAAAGGGTAATTTGGTAATTTTGATAATGGAGAAGGGTAGCTTGGTAATTATGATAATGGAGAAGGGTAATTTGGTAATTTAACCAACAGAAGGGTAATTTGGTAATTACGATAATGGATAAGTGTAATATGGTAATTATGATAATGGAGAAGAGCAAATTGGTAATTTAGCCAACTAAAGGGTAATTTGGTAATTATGATAATAGAGAAGGGTAATTTGGTAATTATGATAATGGAGAAGAGTAAATTGGTAATTATGATAATGAAGAAGGGCAATTTGGTAATTGGAGAAGGGTGATTTGATAATCTAACCAACCAAATGGAAAATATGATAAGTGTAACAATTATGGAGGGTAATTGGTGACCTAATAAGTGTGGCAGATAACTTGGTAACCTAAACCGAGTAAGGACGTGGCTAAAAATAACTATTCGTGTGATATGTGCCTCATGTGCTGATAGACGAGATTTATTGATTATTTTCATGTCTAAAAATATCATTTATCCCTCATAATTTCTACTAGATTTAATCTTTTCGTCGAGTTTTCCTCCTTTGAATAAGTTTTACAGGAAAGAAAAGAATTGAAGAAATTCAAGGAGAAATCAATGAGAAGAAGAAATCAAGTAGAAAACACATCAAGAAATGCCGAATCAAGGAGAGCAAAGTTGGAAAAGGAACAAATATATCAAGAGAAGTGAAGCTCAAACTTTCAAAGGAATTGAGTGCAAGAGAAGAAAACACGGGGGTCCCGTGTTTCCATAACACGGACCGTGTTATTAGTCCCGAATGGCGGTCGGTAAAACTTTGTCAGCAGAACGGTTGGAAGAAAACACGGGGGTCCCGTGTTTCATAAACACGGACCGTGTTTTCAGTTAAAAATGTATAACTGCCACGCAACTTGTTTCTGATAAAGGGGGGATAAAAAAACAGAGTTCGGGATATCTAGAGAAGGGAATCGAATGTATTTTTCTCCCTTTATTCCTTTAGAATATACATGTAATGCACAATTCCAATCTTTGATCTTCTTGAATTCTATTGATGATTTGACATTCTGCACTTCAATTGATAAGTTTCTCTATTCCTTTGTTAATTTCTGTATTTCCATTTTGCAGAATTTAAGTAGTTTTTATGCAATTTTACTTGTGATCATTTCATTGTTATCTAATTGTTGAAAGAATAGAATTTGTGAATGTGTTATTGTCATTAACTTTTAGTATTTCTGTATATTTGTATGAATTATGAGTATGCAGAGATTTGAATAAGTAAAACAGGGTAGGATAAATTGAAGATGGAATCATAACGTAACTATCATCTTATAATGTAAATGTTTGATTCTACATGATGTTTAATTGAATTAATGGTTTGAATTGAATGATTCCATATCATAGATTAAGATTCTTGAACTAACTAGATTGATCACCTATTTAGTTTAGGATTTAGTCTTTGCTAAGACAATGAAGTTAATCCGAAATTGTTAATCAATTTGTCTATAGTAGCAAAAAGACCATTAATTCGTGCAATTGCATGATCCGAGCTTTTGTGATTATGATTGTAGTTGGCTACTTCCCGTTCATAATGCTACTATTAATTGAATCTAGTGTTCGTAACCTAGGTTATTAATTGGATGCAAAAATAAATTGAGAGCATATTCAATTTATTAAGGTCGAGAGGAAGTATAGAAATTATTATTCTGAATTTCTTAAGTCAACATTAAACTATTTAGAATCATTCTTTTATGTGAATGTATGACATTTTAATTCCATCATCAATTCAATCCTCCCCTAATTGTAAAGTCGTGGTTGAAGCTTTAGTATAATTGAATTTAGTTAGGAATCAATGAAATTGTACCAACGGGTTTATAACATCAATAGCAAAATTAGTGATTAAAACGTCATTCCTTGTGGGTTCGACTCCTTCTTGCCATATACTACGTATTTGGGGATTAGGATTTATTTGTTAAATTTGTTGTACATACGACAGTGCATCAAATTTTTGGCGCCGTTGCCGGGGAATTGGCAATTATAATCTCTAGTTTTGTTTTTGTTGTGGTTTCTTATTTTAGTTTTTGATAAATTCTTCACGTGACCTCATTTAATCTTTGATTGTGTGTAATCTTCAGGCATTCACAATTGAGATCATTTGCGATCGAGCATCAAGGACAAATTATTCCAGCCATAGATCCAAACTCATCTTCTCCAATTGCAACTAGGACAAGAAGGAAGTTGGAACAAGCTAATCAGATTCCATCACCTTTTGAAGAAAGTTCCACAAACTTGGAAGAAGACGACATAGAGGATTTGTGTAGTACACCTTACTACATTAATCCACCGATGGCAGAGCGAACTCTCAAGGAGCTAGCTGCTCCTATCTTCAACCCTAATCTTTTATGCATTAATTATCCTGCTGATAATGATACTTGTGAAATCAAACCTGGATTAATACGAGCCTTACCTGTTTTTACAGGTTTTAAAGACAATAATTCCATGGGTTCAAGCTGTTTCACCGACCCAAATAAATTTCTCAAGGAATTCCATATAGCTTGTTCTGGTATGAAACCGAATGGAGTAAGTGTAGAAAAACTTAAACTCAAAGCTTTTCCTTTTGCTTTGGCTGATGCTGCTAAGGAATGGTTATATGATCTACCAGCGGGCTCAGTAAACACTTGGACTGATATGCAAAAGGTTTTCCTTGAAAAATATTTTCCTTCATCAAGAGCAACTAATATAAGAAAGGAAATATGTGGTATTAGGCAAGATGGAGGAGAATCTTTACACGAATATTGGGAACGTTTCAAGAAATTGTGTGGTAGTTGTCCTAATCATCAAATTAGTGAACAATTATTAATACAATATTTTTACGAAGGTTTATCTCCTATGGATCGCAATATGATAGATGCTGCTAGTGGTGGTACTTTAGTTGATAAAACACCCATCGAAGCAAAAAGGTTAATTGCGAATATGGCATCTAACTCACAATATTGTAATAGGGGTAATACTTCTATGTCTCAACAGGTGAAAGAAACCAATATTGCTGAATTAAAAACGCAAGTATCAAATTTGACAGCTCTTGTGGAAAGAGTTGTAGGAGAAAAGATTCCTGCCAAGGTATGTGGAATTTGTTCTTTTACAGGTCATCCAACTGATATGTGTCCTACTTTGCAGGAAGAACAACAAGTAAACGCCATTGGAGGACAACCATTTCCAAAAAGGAATGATCCATTTGCTCCAACATATAATCCTGGATGGAAGGATCACCCAAATCTAAGGTATGGAAACACTCAACAAAGTGGTAACTCATATTTCCGACCACAGATGTATCAAAATCAGCAAGGAGCAAATCCACCCCCGGATTTTTCCAAATTCCACCAAATCAGCAAAGACCACCATTTCAACCGATGCCTCCACCACAAGTTTCACAACAATCGAGTGGTATGCCCTTGGAAGATTTGGTAAAATCTTTAGCTACAAATACCTTACAATTCCAACAAGAGACCAGAAACGGTATTAAGAATTTGGAAAATCAAGTGAGTCAACTAGCAGATTCCCTTGGAAAAATGCAAGCACAAGGTTCTTCAAAATTTCCTAGCCAGACTGAACGAAATCCCAAGGAAAATGCTAGTGCTATCACAACTCGCAGTGGAAAACAACTATCTGATCCAAGAAAAGTGGATGAAGAAGAAAACACAAACAAGGACACAGATGAAACAAAGGTTGAAGAAGAAATTAAGGAAGATTCAACACAAACGGTGAAGACTAAGTCACATTCTCCTATAAAAATTCCTGCTCCTTTTCCTAGCAGGCTGGCCAAAAACAAGAAGGTAAATCATGATAAGGAGATATTTGACATATTCAAGAAGGTAGAAGTCAACCTTCCTCTCATTGATGCGATCAAACAAGTACCCAGGTATGCGAAATTCCTCAAGAACTTGTGTACAAATAAAAGGAAACTTAATGAGAATGAGAAGGTAAGTGTGGGAGAAAATGTATCAGCAATGTTGCAAAGAAAGCTTCCACCAAAGTGCAAAGATCCAGGTATTTTCACTATACCTTGCAAAATTGGAAACACGAGGTACGAAAAATGCATGCTCGACTTAGGTGCTTCAATAAATGTCATGCCTTTATCTATCTTTAACACCCTAAGTCTAGGTCCTTTAAAGGAAACTCGTGTTATTATCCAATTGGCTGATAGATCTAACACATATCCTGAAGGGGTTATTGAAGATGTCTTAGTTCAGGTTAATGAATTAGTTTTTCCTGCGGATTTCTATGTGTTAGATATGCAAGATAATGGCTTGACTAATCCATCACCTATATTGTTAGGGAGACCATTCCTAAAAACTTCAAAAACAAAAATTGATGTCCACGATGGAGTGTTAACCATGGAATTTGATGGTGAAATTATTAAGTTTAACATATATGATTCCATGAAATTTCCTGCAGATGGTGAAGAGGTATCTATGATTGATGTCATTGAAAATTTAACTGAAATGGTGTACCAATTATCATCAGCTGATCCTTTAGAACTAACTTTGACACAAGGAATAGCAACTGAAAAATTGGAAGAATTAAGCAAATTGTATGACGTTGATGAAGAAATCAAGGAGGTAGTGGATGCTTTGGAAACATGTCCGAGCAGAATTGGAAAATTTGTGGATTTGCCATTGACAGTGGATAGGCCTGTACCTTCCATAGAACAACCCCCTGAAGTGGAATTGAAACCTTTACCTGACCATCTCAAATATGCATTCTTAGGAGATAAGAATACCCTTCCGGTTATCATATCTAGTGAACTAACATCTCATCAGGAAGAAAAACTGGTTAACGTATTGAAGAAATACAAATCAGCTTTGGGGTGGACAGTTGCTGATATTAAGGGTATTAGTCCTTCAGTTTGTATGCATCGGATTTTAATGGAAGAAGATGTGAAGCCTTGTAGACAAGTACAACGTAGGTTGAATCCGATAATGATGGAGGTTGTGAAGAAAGAGGTTCTTAAATTGCTAAGTGTGGGAGTCATTTATACAATTTCTGATAGTAGTTGGGTAAGTCCGCTTCAGGTTGTCCCAAAGAAAACAGGCATAACAGTAGTGGAGAATGATAAAGGAGAAATGGTTCCTACTAGAGTTCAAAATGGTTGGAGGGTATGTGTTGACTATAGAAAACTGAACTCCATGACTAGGAAAGATCATTTTCCTTTACCATTTATGGATCAAATGTTAGAACGGCTAGCGGGTCATGCTTATTATTGTTTTCTTGATGGTTATTCGGGATATGTGCAGGTTCCCATAGCTCCAGAAGATCAAGAAAAAACCACATTTACATGTCCCTACGGTACGTTTGCATATCGACGCATGCCGTTTGGATTATGTAATGCTCCAGCTACATTTCAAAGGTGTATGGTAAGTATATTCTCTGAATATCTGGAGAAAATTATCGAGGTATTCATGGATGATTTTAGTATCCATGGAGATACTTTTGAAGAATGCCTAGGTAATTTGACCCTTATCTTGAAAAGGTGTTTGGAAACAAATCTTGTGCTAAATTCTGAAAAATGCCATTTTATGGTCCAACAAGGAATAGTTTTGGGACACGTCATTTCATCCAAAGGGATTGAAGTAGATAAAGCAAAAATTGATCTTATTTCTTCATTACCTTATCCATCAACTGTAAAAGATGTGCGATCATTTTTAGGGCATGTCGGGTTTTACCGCCGATTTATCAAGGATTTTTCTAAAATAGCCCAACCATTATGCAAGCTTCTTCAAAAAGAAAATGAATTTCATTTTGATGATGCATGCCAAAAATCATTTGACTATTTAAAGGAAAAATTGATAAGTGCACCCATTCTTCAACCACCTGATTGGAATTTCCCATTTGAATTGATGTGTGATGCATCTAATTTTGCTGTTGGTGCGGTGTTAGGTCAACGAATCGGGAAAGAGCCACACGTGATATATTATGCCTCACGCACCTTGAATGAAGCTCAACTTAACTACACAACTACCGAAAAGGAGCTTCTTGCTATTGTCTTTGCTTTGGATAAATTTCGTTCTTATCTGTTAGGAACTGAAATAATTGTTTACTCTGATCATGCAGCGTTGAAATATTTGTTAGCAAAGAAAGAGGCAAAACCACGACTGATTAGATGGATTCTTCTACTTCAAGAATTCAATATTCGCATTAAAGATAAGAAAGGAACCGAAAACGGAGTAGCAGATCATCTTAGTCGGTTAATCAAACAAGTTGAAGTTGAAGCACCTATCAATGAAGCATTTCCGGATGAGCAACTTCATGTCATTGGGAATGAGATACCATGGTATGCTGACATGGTCAATTTTCTCGTAGCTAAGGTATTTCCCTCTCACTTTACAAAAGCACAGAAAGATAAAATGAAAAGTCAGGCAAAATATTTTGTATGGGACGATCCATACTTGTGGAAACAATGTGCCGACCAAATCATTAGAAGATGTATTCCTGATAGTGAGGTCTTGTCAATTTTACATTTTTGTCACAGCTACGCTTGCGGGGGACATTTTGGTCCCAAACGAACAGCTTATAAAGTTCTAGAGAGTGGATTATTTTGGCCTACATTGTTTAGAGACTCTCATGAATTTTGTAAAACGTGTGAAAACTGTCAAAAGACTGGGGGATTAGGTCCTAGGAATGAAATGCCACAAACTCCTATCATAGCATGCGAAATCTTTGATGTTTGGGGTATGGATTTTATGGGCCCCTTTCCATCTTCTTTCGGGTTTAAATACATTCTTGTTGCTGTTGATTATGTGTCAAAATGGGTGGAGGCTAAGGCCACCCGTACTGATGATGCAAAGGTTGTTGTAGATTTTCTTCAAACTAACATTTTTGCAAGGTTTGGCATACCAAGGGCCATCATCAATGATAAAGGTTCACACTTCTGCAACAGAACCGTAGAAGCTCTATTAAAGAAATATCATGTGACACATCGAATATCTACAGCATATCATCCACAAACCAATGGTCAGGCCGAGGTATCTAACCGGGAAATCAAATCAATCTTGGAAAAAATGGTGAAACCGACAAGAAAGGATTGGAGTTTACATCTTAATGATGCACTCTGGGCTTATCGTACAGCTTTCAAAACTCCAATTGGTATGTCTCCATATCGTTTGGTATACGGTAAGCCTTGTCATCTACCAGTTGAGTTAGAACATAAAGCTTTTTGGGCCGTCAAGAAATGTAACATGGAGTCAACTGAAATTGGAAAACATAGGAGACTCCAATTACAAGAATTGGAAGAAATAAGAAATGAGGCTTTTGAAACTGCATTGAGATATAAAGATAGAACTAAAGCAGTTCATGATAAGTTCATTCTTAGAAAGAATTTTGATATTGGTCAAAAAGTTTTATTATATCATTCTCGATTGAAGTTATTTCCAGGAAAATTGAGGTCGAGATGGATCGGCCCATTTGTTGTGACTAATGTGTTTTCTCATGGTGCAGTTGAAATTAAAAGTGAGAAAACAGGAAAAATATGGAAGGTCAATGGACATCGCCTAAAACCTTACTACGAAGGACATCAAGTGCACAATTTGGAAGTGGTTGATCTTACCACTCCCAATTATGAGAGCTGAAAGACTTGCATTTTGTCAATTGGGACACCCAAGTGTTGTATATAAGTTTTCTTTATTTCATATTTTTCTTTTTATATATTTGGTATGACTTTGTATGTACATATTGTTATCTGTGTGGCAAAACATTGGTAGTTTATTCCTTTGTTAAAAAAAAAAAAACACAAAAAAAACACGGGGGGGGGGGGTCGTATTTTTAAACACGGCCCGTGTTTCTTCTTCTGCAGAAAATTTCAGAATTCCAGAGAGCTCAAAATTTAACACGGGGGGTCCGTATTTGTTAACACGGCCCGTGTTTCTTCTTCTGCAGAAAATTTCAGAATTCCAGAGAGCTCAAAATTTAACACGGGGGGTCCGTATTTGTTAACACGGCCCATGTTTCTTCCTCTGCAGAAAATTTCAGAATTTCAGAGACCTTAAAAATTAACACGGGGGTACCGTATTTATTTACACGGTCCGTGTTTCTTTCTCTGCAAAACTGTTCAAAATTCCAGAGAGCCAAAAATATAACACGGGGGTACCGTATTTATGAAATACGGTCCGTATTTTCCTCCAGAACCCTTTTCCCCCCCGTGTTTTCAGATCTGAAAATAACACGACCCTCTCTTCGTTTCTCTCCCATTTTCGCAGCACTCCTCTCCTTCGATTTCTCCATTTTTCTCACTCAACTCTTCAATTCATACAAAATCCTACTCCATTTTCATCTCAACTTCTCTTCCCACCTTTAATTTTCTTTCCCCTGTCACTTTATCTCTGTTATTCATAAACAGAGCAATCGTCGTTCGTCTCAAACCCTAACATCCTCCGTCCATTGTTTCATCTATTTTTTTGCAATTTAACTTAGGGTTTTCGTGGGATTTGATATCTACATATCATCCTTCCGATTTCTACTTTGTTCTAACCATTTTCACGATTTAAGGTAAGTATTTTTCTCTTATGACAGCAATGTTCATCCAGTTTCAATGTTTTCTTACATATGTTGTTTTCCCGAATTACTGGGTTAGAAATCGGGTGTTTGACATCATGACAACATATGTATGCATTCAGTGCAGCTTTGTCATAAAATTGTCATTGTCAATTTCGTTTGATTTTTATGCATATGCTGAAAATTTCATGCTTTCACCACTGAATTTTAACTGAAATGTGGTCATCTTTGTGTAGATGGCACCGAAAAAGAAACAACGTGCTGAAGGTGAATCCTCGAGATCCCGATCATCACCAACGCAAGCAAGACAACGTCGTAATCGTCCAAACGATTTAGGTATCATTTTTACCTCCCCCGAGCAACAAGAAAGGTACGATTACTTATCTCAGAGGCGTCTCACTGGTACTAGATATCTAGATGATGGATGTTTGCACACATTGGGCATTCATAATCAAGTCATGCGTATGCTCGAAACTATAGGTTTGCAACATTTTGTCTATTGTACTAATCACACCTATAGACGTTTGACTTTAGAATTTTTAAGTACCTTTGAATTGTGTGCTGAAATTGGTGATATTGGTGATACAAAGAATAATCAAGGGTATATTTCTTTTCGTCTTTTAAATGAGGATAGACAATTAGCGCTGCATGAACTGGCCCACATTTTCATGTTACCTTCACAGGGAGTTAGATTCATGTTACCCTTGTTTTATGCCAACCGTTTTTTCGCAAGAATAGGTGATACAACGAATATGCCTACTCCCGATACATTCCGCATTTCTGAAGCCAAATCCTCTAGGATTTTTAACCTAGTTTTCCGATACATTCAGAGGCTTTTGGCTACTACCATATTTGGGAGAGGCGATAGTACCGGAGTCGTTCGTTCAATTGAACTTTTCTTTCTCTACTCCATGCTTGAACATTATTCTGTTGATACTGCCTATTTTATTGCCAAACAATTTCAAAGGGTCAGTAATTCCAAACAAGGGGACATTGTTATCGGGGGTTTAATCACCACCATCTGTTTGAGTTTGGACATACCCCTTCCAGAGGATATGCCTATTGAAGCCATGAGTACCCGCATTGATATAGAACATTGTCGCCTTACGCATCTTATTGAGCGTAGGAATAATGCGTGGTACCTTTCTTATCAGGGGCGTGTTTTCTTTCCTCTTCCTAACCCTTCCAAAACTGATCCTTTAAATCCTTTGAATTGGCAACCAAATGAAGATGAAGATAACCCTACCCCATTAGCAATTGAACATCCTATCCTACCTCATGGTGCTCATCCACCACCACCACCACGATCCCAAGCCAGCTCTTCTTCCTCCTCCACTTTTGTTCCCGAATGGCATCTCCAATTTCAAAATCAGGTGTATTCCCAATTGGATTCCATTCGCGCTAACCAAAATCAAATGATGGAGATGATGAAGACTCTCTATGATTTCCATCTCGGGAGCCGAGATCCTCCTCCACCTCCCTCTTGAATTCAAATCTTCATTCCTTTTTCTCTCTTGCTTTATTCATTAGGGACAATGAACACATTAAGTAAGGGGGGGTGCATTGGTGCATTCGTATTGTAGGCTTGTGATTACTTTTTCGTTGAAATAGTTAGTAACTGTTATTTATGTTTGTTATGTGGTAGTTAGTTAATTAAGTATTAGATTTGAGTAATCCATATACGAAGTAAAACAAAGTATGGGACTGAATTATTTTCAAAACGGATAATTTTATATACTTATTGTATGTTTTGATCAACATCTTTTGACACCTTAAAGATAGAAATTGAAGATGTGATAATAGTGAAGGAAAGAAAGTTAGAATGATTAGAGATCAAATCATGCATTGACTAAGAATGAGATACAATGAAATTCAAATTGGTGATTATAACATGGTGAGCGTTTGGGCCTAATTTTTGGATACATTGCTTATCCAAATTATATTTCTCTTTTGTGTGGATTCTCCAATGATATGTGAAACTAGAATTTGCCATTAGTCTCTTCAAGACTGCATAGAACTTTAGAATATTTGAAAATGATAAAGGCACTCTTCTTTCTTTGTTAGCTACAAGGCCAAATAACCTACCTTGAAAAATTGTTATCCATTGCATACCCCTTTGAGCCTATTGACATGTTTTTATTGATTTAAACTTTATTAACAACTAATCTCCATATGTTTTTCCCTTCCTTATTCTACGACTAGTGGAGCAAAAATATTTTCAAGGATAACTTTTGTTTTGTTAATAAGGTGAAATCTAAGTATGGGGGTGTGATCATAAAAAAATGGAGGAAGTAGCTAAGCATTTTTCTTCTCAAAAAAAAAAAAAAAGAAGAAGAAGAAACAGGGAATAAAATTTCATGTCTTTTGATGTTGTTTGGTTGAATGGAAGGGTTTCAAAAAAAAAAAAAAATTTTGCTCCTCTAGTTGGTAGAGTCTAGCTACAATACCAAAATTCCATCCCACCTTAGAACCCTAGCCCCATTACAACCAAATTTAAGACCTTTTGATTCTTATATACTTTAGTTCTTTTCAGTGGTGGCGAATTGAGAATAATGGCAAACATATGGGCGATCATTATCATTTGGAGAAGATTTGAGAGTAAACACATCATACCCTATACACTAAAGAGTGAGCGTTCCCACATTCCGAAAGTAAGAATTTACCAAATTGAATTTCATTAGTCTTGATCTAATTTGCATGATGAGATACTAATTATTATAATTTTCGTTCTTAAACCGTTTGAGCATTTGATAAGACTGTTTTTAAGGTGATATAAGATGTGATCCAAAAATATTTCTATCAGTGATATTTCATGATTTACAAGTTTTTTTTTTCAGTCCCAGTCCGAGTTGAACTTCGTACATGAATAATTCCAATCTAATAAATTGTGTATTCCATGATCTGTTTCTCTTACGTTTCTTGATGTATTCATTGCATGTTATGATATTGCTTGAGGACAAGCAATAATTCAAGTATGGGGGTATTTGATAGACGAGATTTATTGATTATTTTCATGTCTAAAAATATCATTTATCCCTCATAATTTCTACTAGATTTAATCTTTTCGTCGAGTTTTCCTCCTTTGAATAAGTTTTACAGGAAAGAAAAGAATTGAAGAAATTCAAGGAGAAATCAATGAGAAGAAGAAATCAAGTAGAAAACACATCAAGAAATGCCGAATCAAGGAGAGCAAAGTTGGAAAAGGAACAAATATATCAAGAGAAGTGAAGCTCAAACTTTCAAAGGAATTGAGTGCAAGAGAAGAAAACACGGGGGTCCCGTGTTTCCATAACACGGACCGTGTTATTAGTCCCGAATGGCGGTCGGTAAAACTTTGTCAGCAGAACGGTTGGAAGAAAACACGGGGGTCCCGTGTTTCATAAACACGGACCGTGTTTTCAGTTAAAAATGTATAACTGCCACGCAACTTGTTTCTGATAAAGGGGGATAAAAAAACAGAGTTCGGGATATCGAGAGAAGGGAATCGAATGTATTTTTCTCCCTTTATTCCTTTAGAATATACATGTAATGCACAATTCCAATCTTTGATCTTCTTGAATTCTATTGATGATTTGACATTCTGCACTTCAATTGATAAGTTTCTCTATTCCTTTGTTAATTTCTGTATTTCCATTTTGCAGAATTTAAGTAGTTTTTATGCAATTTTACTTGTGATCATTTCATTGTTATCTAATTGTTGAAAGAATAGAATTTGTGAATGTGTTATTGTCATTAACTTTTAGTATTTCTGTATATTTGTATGAATTATGAGTATGCAGAGATTTGAATAAGTAAAACAGGGTAGGATAAATTGAAGATGGAATCATAACGTAACTATCATCTTATAATGTAAATGTTTGATTCTACATGATGTTTAATTGAATTAATGGTTTGAATTGAATGATTCCATATCATAGATTAAGATTCTTGAACTAACTAGATTGATCACCTATTTAGTTTAGGATTTAGTCTTTGCTAAGACAATGAAGTTAATCCGAAATTGTTAATCAATTTGTCTATAGTAGCAAAAAGACCATTAATTCGTGCAATTGCATGATCCGAGCTTTTGTGATTATGATTGTAGTTGGCTACTTCCCGTTCATAATGCTACTATTAATTGAATCTAGTGTTCGTAACCTAGGTTATTAATTGGATGCAAAAATAAATTGAGAGCATATTCAATTTATTAAGGTCGAGAGGAAGTATAGAAATTATTATTCTGAATTTCTTAAGTCAACATTAAACTATTTAGAATCATTCTTTTATGTGAATGTATGACATTTTAATTCCATCATCAATTCAATCCTCCCCTAATTGTAAAGTCGTGGTTGAAGCTTTAGTATAATTGAATTTAGTTAGGAATCAATGAAATTGTACCAACGGGTTTATAACATCAATAGCAAAATTAGTGATTAAAACGTCATTCCTTGTGGGTTCGACTCCTTCTTGCCATATACTACGTATTTAGGGATTAGGATTTATTTGTTAAATTTGTTGTACATACGACAGTGCATCATGTGCCATGCATTATGTCATGTTGTGTACTTTATGATTATAATGACTAATTACTTGTAGTGCAGCTTGGAGTGACGTATGCTTATATAAATTCCTTATGGCATGTACATAATAATTGTTATGTTGTGCTTATGATATTATATAACGTGATCCTCTAGGACGTGCATGTTAGGAAGTTTAATAATATGATAGGAGATGAAAGGATAAAAAGGGAAAGAGGGGAATTCAGTAAACCAAAAGGAAGTGAGTTGATTTAAGGAATATGAGATTGACCTAATTATCTCATAATCCATGAGGGGGAAAATAAAAGGTGGTTATGATCAAAATGAAGGAGTGATATGACTCTTGCATGGGAAATTCCTAGGGTTTGCATGGGATGATCCTTTCATAAGAAAGGTGCCAGGGTTTGAGTGGCCAGCTAGGGTTTTACGGTCACATGTATAATTGGTGAGTAGAGTGATGGGTTTTGGGTTGAATCCAAATGAGATGAGGTATTGGACCATAAAAGAAAGGTTGGGCCACATATGTCCGATTAGGGTTTCGAGGGAAAAGCCTAGAGAGTGGTAGTGACAGAATTTGAATGTCATAAAGTGATGGGTCTCAACCCACACCCTTAGAAGTTGGGTCTTTGTTATGAGTAAATGAAAGGAAGAATGGATGTCGGGGTGTGATAAAAGGCGCAAAGGTCTCAAGATATGGGATGAGTCCTCTTGGAAGGATGGAAGTAGACATGCATGTCAAGGGTGAAACACTTTCTAATAAGATACTAATCACATAAAGAGGAAGATTGTTAAGCCGGACCCAGACCGGTCCACCGGCGAATAATAGTGGCCAGGAGCCGGGGTGCCCTGCATGATTTTTGGTCCACCGACTATAATAGTGGGGGATTCCATGCTCAACAAACGAAACGTAATAATGATAAGACATGGAAAAGACACAAAGTAATTACAGTGAAGCATCATATGAGTCAGGACTAGACCAGTCCACCGGTGAATAATAGTGGCCAGCAGCGTTCTACTCTAGAGACTGGTCCACTGGCAATAATAGTGGTCAGAAGCGTTCTGCCCTATATGTATTCTGTTCCACTGGCTATAATAGTGGGGTTCCCGCACTCACATAGATTTTTATAATCCGAGATGTTTGATTAATGATGGACTAACGGCTTAAGGCCCTGAAGTTTTGATTATACATTTTGACCTGTTAACATTTGATGGACTTATTAAGTATGTGAACGTGGTGTATGCATACCTCATCATATATTTATATAGCTATGTATCATGTGTTGCATTGCAGGCTTTCTTTTTAGTGTGTTTTAAAGGATTACTCAATACCATAGTATTGAAGGGTTCCATTCGTGGGGCCCCTGCCTATTCAATGAGCAGTATCCCTTGCAAGTCTTTTTTAGGTGCTATTTAAGTGGGCAATGGAAAAGAGTGTAAGGAAGTTATCCAGACTTATAGGGTTTCATTCTTTCTACCTTAACCCCTTATTTAAATGTAATCTATATTCTTGTAACCATCATCGGTGGATTCAATTCTTGTAATTATTTTATAACGCTACTCTAATTTAACTATGGTTTGAGTTCTCATAAATTATATTTTACACTTTTAGCCTTTGCACTTGGTACTGAAACGGTAGGAGTGAGCTAGTCCGGTACTAAGTGTGGCGGTAATATCCCCATAATTCATAGTTTGATATTTTGCTTTCGCTATTCCTTTTAATAAAATAAAACTTTTCAGTGGTAAATTTTGAGGGTGTTACACTATATGTTAATAATTATTTAAAAATTATAATAATATTTTTGAATATAGCTATATATTAATGAAAATTTACCTCATGTATGCCTTAATATATTAAACTTGTAGTCAACCTCTAGCCAACAAATGGACTAAGTCCCCAATTGTATATATACACTAATTATTTGGGTCTTGAAAAACAATCATGGCTGTAATTCAATTTCTATGCTCAAACCTTGATTGTGCAAGACTTTATCATAATGCATGATCATACTAAAAGACAACAATTAATAGTTAATATGAGATGTGGTATGCTTTGCACACAATGCCTTTTTCTACCTCTATTATAAATTTTACCATCATAGCCAAACACAGTGAGAAGAGGTTAATATACAATAATTAAGAAATTAATTAATTCAAATTTATCTATTCATAATATTAACGCATCCTTAAGGATAATTAAATAACATGACCATCCAAATGTGTATGTTACGAAGCACAGAAAATCATGATTGTCATGTTTCAAAAAGGATACCTTCAAGAAAAATACATTTATTATAGATGTTGTTGAGAGTCACTTGAATTGTGTTTGACTACAATAATCTCTACTCAAAGACATGAGTAATTTTTAGGACTATGATAGCCCCTTCCTCTAATTTTTTGAGATCACATGCTTATTCACCCTATGTTCAAGAGTTTCATTAATTATATATATATCAACTGTAGAGGCACTTTAAATAAGAAAGTAATTAAAAGTAAAGTATATTATCTAATATACTTCAAGGATAGGTTTGATATTATGGGCCATAGGAGTGGACACTACCATGACAATAGACAAGCTAAATGAACTGTCATTCATGAAAATTAGCAATCTCTCATCCATTCTTTGTTAGTAGGAAATCGACTCTACTTGACTTCCTTTTAGAGTGTCTACTTCAATTTTTAGATGATCGATTTCTTCCTTAGAAGTATGGGAACTAGGAATCCATCCAAAAGTTCTTAATAATGTAGAACCATGTGGCAGTCCTCTAACTCAACCACCATGTTCCTCAATCCCCAAATTTTGAGTGAGGACATCATTTTGGCTACTTGTTGACACTTCTATTGCCCAAACCTATTCCTATTAGATAAATGATTGTAGTTAGGGGTAATGAATGACATGTGAATAATATTAAGAAGAAGACAATGATAAATCTTTAAAATTTTATCAAAATTTTGTTGGGTTGGTTCATAGATCATCTTTCCTATTTTCTTGTCAACCCTAACTATCACCCAAACATCCACTCTTATAGAAGATACATATAGAGGTCATTCATTTTTTTTTTTGCACGGACATTTTCCTCTTTGTCCTTTATAATCAAGTTAAAAATTAAGTTAGTTATTATCATTTGAAATAAATAATAATCAATATATAATGGCCTAATTTACATCCTTACCAACTTAATTTTTACTACATTATTGTCAGCATGCGAAGTTCTATAAAGGTAAGCATTTTTTTGGATTTTTTTTTTTTGCTTTTTGGCTCTTCATCTATCATTGATAATATATAATTTATTGAGGAAATTAATGTATATACGATTATAAGTATTATTTAAGGAGTAATATATAATGTGAGTCATTACACACCTTATATTTTTCTCACTTTCTTAACTTAATAAGCTCAGTCCATTGTTGGGGTTTGATCATGCCATGATAGTGTGCCAGTGGTTGTGATAGTTAAGTTTCATCTTCACCAACCATGTAAAGTCATGCTAAATCATACTTAAAGTCTTTCCAAGAACCAATGAACTTTTGAAGAATAACCTTCTTGTAGTTTTTGGGCACATCAAAACCATTCTGCATAATAATAATAATAATAATAATAATAATAATAATAATAATAATAATAATAATAATAATAATAATAATAATAATAATAAATATTATTAGTATATAATTTAAATGGTGAAATAATATAGGCATATAAATGCTCATTATACTCGTATATCAATCCATAGTTTCTTCTTTGCCTCATTAGGTACCATTCTCAAGTTAGTAATCATAATAGAAACCATTGAGTGAGCTATAAAATTTGCATAAATTATATAATATACCCTATTCTCTCTAGTTGACACATTTTCATTAGTAAATTCATCAACTATATATCTAAGGCTCTTATGTCTTAATGAGGATACATTCTTTGTCTGCATTCTCCATCTATTTGATTTATCACTTTTTCCCACTTTATCATTTTGAGAAGCCATATCAACTGCATGAAATTAACCATCAAATAAATATTTTTTGGATTTTAATAAGACATTGATCATTTTTTTATACAATCAAGCAAGCAAAATTCCAAAACTTGGTCACTCTTGTCATATTTTAAAATTCCAACATACACCAAGCTAGTATTATAAAAAACTATTATAAAATTCCACAATGTTCTTCTTGGTTAGTATTCCATGTAAAAATGAAAATTAAAACACTATAAAATTCTACAATCACACAAAGATAAACAACACTTGAATTATTAGCAACACTATAACAAAGCATGTAACTAGCCAACCAACAACAATCAATATTTTTCCCTCCTTACTAATAAAACAATAACCATTAACCAAATAATAGAGCATTTAATTTTTTTTTTCTAAAATCATTATATAGTAAATAACACTCCAAACAACACTTGAACCCACTTTTAAAGGGTATATAACATACTAAAGAGAAAAAAAAATGCTAGTATATTTCAAGGTAACACAATGGTTTAAGCATTAAGAACTCGAGTTTCTATGCAATGTCAAATAAGAATGAAAGAGAAAAGTGCATATCTGAAGTATGAAGAAAAACAGTGACAACTAAAGGAAGAGGAAAAGATGACGATGGTCATCGGAGAGGAATGCTTGAGGTGGTAGAAATGATGGAAGTTCTTTGTGATGCTAAAAGTTCTCTCTTATATGTTGGAGTAAATGGGTGATAGTAAAAATCAATCTAGGTTAAAGTGAATAAAGAAAAAAAACATATGTTTTAGGTATAAATAATAAATTTAGACTATACCCGCTACTTAACTATAAACGACAATTTTCAAATGAAACTACCATCTATATATATATATATATATATATATATATATTGTAAAGTGTCCCTTTAGGATACATTAAAGGAAATTGCTATTGTATTACAAGCAACATCTATACCCTGCTTTTTGTTTTATAAAAATCAAGCGCTTAACTATTGACAATAATTTTAGAATAAAATCGCCAACTATAGTCTTTTATAAAGTACCTATCTAGAAAATATTATATACTCTTGTTATTAAATTAAAAGGATAGTCTACATTTTCTTGTAATAATACCCTTTTACCCAATCTACTCTATTTTTTACTAGATGAATTATATACAATAGTTCTTGTTACATCAATCGCTCTTATTTGTAATTTTTTAGTAATGTTAGGTGTATATTCTCCCCTTTGATATTTATATGGATAATGTTAATCACTAATTTGGCTAAATAACAAGTCTTATATCAATAGATGCACCACGCAATGAGCATTCGGAGGTGGAATAGGAAAACAAAACTATGTATCTGAAAAGCACATGTTAAATAGAAACATAGGGCTCAAGTTTTAATTTTTTTTTTCTATAATTTACAATGGTTCCCTTTTATATAAAAAATTAAAATTAAAATATCATTAATTTGGATTATCAAAAATTAAAAAATATTTATGAAGGTGTTGCTCACCCCTCCCCCAATACAATTGATAAGTTTTCGGTTAAAAAAAACTATTATGTACAACATTGTGGTAATTTTCATCATACTCAATGGGTGAAACTCGTTGGCTATAAAACTTTGCATGATTTATTTCATTATTTATAGGTATGTAGTTGCTATAGTAATTTCATTTGTTGAATACATTTTAAAAGTGGCTGAAAAATTTTATTTCAATAATTAAAAGAAATATGTTAAATCTATATTAAATATGTAATGAACTTATATCAAAATTTTATTAAATTTACATTAAATATTTATTTAACCTTTATTAAATATGTTATGAGTTAGCCAGGTCGTGCTCAGTTTCTTTATCTTTGTTGGTCTCGGGATCATCCCTGTTTAAGATAATCGGGGCGGCAACTAGTAGCAAAATGATGTCAATTCTCTTTCGCTTTATACCGAGTTCCAACCCCCAGTTTAGTTCAGAAAACAGTGTGAAGTTACATGATTTGTATCCGTAGTGCGGTTCATTGTTTCGATGAAGAACTCAGATTTTGAATAAAAGATCGATACGTTACCAGAGAGTGTATACTGACAGCAAACAAGACAATCGCTTACATAAATATTGACAGCTTGGTTAACTAGACACAAGCCTTGAAAAGGTGGATGACGAAGGCAGACGTAAACTTACACAGAGCAATGACGCACAAAACCACCCTGCAAACGTGTTGGAATTCAAATTGATCCGGCACTTACATTAAATACACAGTGAATTTATATAAAATGTTTATTAAATTTATGTTTACTTTTTATTGAAACTATATTAATATTTAAGTCGATGAATAAGATATATCATACATAAAGTATAAGGATAGTTTATGTGATAATTTTTTTTATATCAAAAATATAACAATATACATATTTATTTATAAAGGAAAAATATTTTATTATAATTTTTCTTTTTTTTACAATAATTTGAAATAAAAATAATACATGTTAAAATTATAAAATAAAGGAAAATTACAGTTTATGTTGTAGAAGAAAAACTTATTTTTTTTTTGGTATTTGTGCTGATGTGATATTTATAGAGCTAAAATTATTAAGTTTTTAAAATACTATTACTAATTTATTAAAGTGTGTCATGTCAAACTACTTTCACCGGGTGTATGATATACGTTACAACGAAATATATTGTTTGGTCTTTATCTTTTTGCTTACGGCACACACCGTTTCTTTAGCGAGTTCTAATGTATTGTGAATTTATGATCTAATTAATAATGGCAAATACTTTTTACGCTTGTTTGGGACCGTGAGTAATAGGAATAGAAAAAAGCTCATCTTATTTTATATTTTTTATATTAATTATTTAATAATAACAAATATAGTTTTAATACAAATATCTAATTTAGATCAAATGAAAATATAAAATAGATATTTATTAGAATAAAAATATTTAATCTTAAGTAAACTATATATGATATATAAAATATAAGGATATTTTTTACATCCACATTGCCCCTATATCAAATGAGCACAAAAGAGACAATTAATCCATAGCGTTACCGGTCCTACATAGCTACATTACATATTACCCCTATACCAAATGAGCACTAAAAAAAGACTATTAGTCTATCATGTTGTTGGTCTTACATTACAAACCATATGATCAGTACCACTACTTTAGTAATTAGTTAATTTTAGTAATGTGTTTGCATTCTTTAAGTTAACTTATTTTGACTTAGGATCATTAAAATATCAAATAAGATAAAATAAGTTATATTATATTATTATATATTTATGGGAATTTTTTTATAAATAAATATCTATATTTTTAATTTAAAAAATTATGTATTTATGTTTTACTATTTTTTATACCAAACATTCATCATTATGTAATTAATGTTCTTCATGTTTGTGTTTCACCATTTTACTATTAATTTTTACCATGCTTATATTTCTTCATTATTATACTTATAATTTACTATTACTATACTTATATTTTACTATTTTTGTTATAAATAAATATAAAATATACCACTTCTCCAAATTAGCTACCACCGTCGCCGCCATGACCATTGCCATATGCCACCTACTCCATTTTCTTCCCACTTTGGTCACCTCCACTTCCTTTCTCCTCTTTTAGCTTTCTTTAGGTTAAAGTCTCTTCTATTTTTATTTTTTAAAGGAACGAGAGAGGAAGGAAGGTCTAACCTATATATATCCCTCTTTCTAGGTAATATTCTGGGGATAGCGGAGAAGGAGGTGTAGGTCTTGCATACTTCGAGGCCGAGCTGCTTGGTAAGGATATAGTTATAGATAGGGTTTTACTATATTATAATATATGTCCTTGATGTGTTGATATGTTGTGTCATGCATAGAATGATAAATAAATCGAGTGTTGTATATGTAGTTTTGACTTGACATTAGCGGAAGGTAAGAAAGTTGTGTAGTCATGACTGTGTTGATTTCAAGTGTTTATGTATATCTATGCCCATGGTTTTATGATACTGCATGTGTGGAAACTTGAAGCGTCTTTGTGTTGGATGTCTTGTGAGTTAGGGATGGTAGAAGTAAGGTTTCTATGACCTAGGGGCATTTTGGTCAATATTGTAACAAAGTAGCATGTAGCAGACTTTAAGGTGTTAATTACCATAAAAAATTTTGGAAATACTACATGAAATAACCAAGGAAAAAATAAAGAGGTTTATGGTAAATATATTATGGGGAGGAAGACCATAAATGGGATGAGTAAAGCCTAAGGAAAAGTTATGATCATATATGAGTAAAGTGGGAGATTGGTACTAGGGAGTGGATATGAGGTTAATGATGGCATCTTGGGTAGTCATGCAAATTTGGAAAATTTATTTGAGCACTAGAGAAGGAGATACAACCAAAAGGTGAAATTAAGGTTTGGGAGGCTGAGGCGTGTACCTCTAGGGATAGGCTATTATTGCACGTTCAAGATGGGGGAGTTGGAATGCAATCTTGGAACATGATTTTAACCATAATATTTTGGGAATGCGTACCAAATTTAGTAGCCATGTAGGGTAGATAAAATTAATTACGACATAAAATGAGAATTTAAGGTTTTGGACGAGGCTCAAATAGGAAGGGTATTATCATATGTGCAAGATGTGGGAGTTAGGCCACACTTTTTGAGTTAATGGTTAACCATAACATTCTATGCATGGGTATGGAATTTGAGGATTACATAAGCACTAGAGAAAGAACTATGCCAAACAAGAGGAATTAGAGTTTTGGAGGAGTAACCCTAGAGGCTAGTTATTATCATATGTGTAAAATGTTGGTATCATGCAATGCCTCTTGACTATGGGTTTTCTAATGACATGTTAAGATTTTTTAGGTAGATTAGGGACTAAAAGGGGAACTAGAGGTGAGGATATGCCAGGATTATGAAATTAGGGTTCTAAGGGGAATAAGATTGTTTCAGGGTAGTAGCTAGGATACTGTCTTGCTTGATTAAGTGTACATGATTATGTGATGACCCTAAAGTGAATAAAACATGAATGATAAACTAATCATTTAAAGTGAAAGATCACTTGAGTTGGACCCAATTGTACTTGTCGATTCATGGGCAAAAAATAGTGGTCAAGAGTGTCTTATCCTAGAAGTTAAACCCTATTACCGTTCCATTGTGAGAATAGTGAGGTTCCAAAATCAAGTAAACCAAAACATTGGATGATAATAACCTATGAAAATACACTCAATACTTAAAGCGGAATAACACATGGGTCAGTACCGGTTGTACCTTTATTATCAATCCACTGATGAGAATAGTGGTCAAGAGCATTCTGCTATGGGGTTGTACTCTAATTTCTGATCCACCAATGATAATAATGGATAGAAGTGTCCTCCCTTGGAAGTTGTACTTAATTACCTTTCCACCGATTAAGAATAGTGGGGTCCCTGAACCTTACGTAAACAAAATCATGAGATAATTATCATTGCACTAATACTGTATGTTCAAATAATATTAAATAAGTCGGTATGATTGACTTATGCATTTGTCATCTACTATTGTAGTGTTATTAACTTATGTGACTTTCTTGACTATATTGTTACTTTACATAGTATGTAGCATACCAATCACCCTTATTATGGATGCTAGCAGATACCCTTTCTATGTCTATGTAGGTAAATGAGGACTCACTAGATGGCTTCACTGCATATGATTCTTTGATTAGGGTAGATATTATTATGATCAAGGTTGGGGACCAAAGAATGGTGTTATCCTATACTTACTTTAAACTAGTTTCTCCTTATTACTTTCACCCAAACATTTATCTATGTATTTCAGTTCCACTTTCGAAATGAGCACCTAACTCTTATTTATGATTTGATTGTACTTGTTTTATATTTATCATGGTTTGAGTTCTATTTTTCCTTTTCCTTGTGATTAGTATGAGGATGGTTTGTGGCCATACCCATATCGATTACGGTAGTAACACCCCTCTTATGTTGAATGTTATTTATACTTATATAAAAAAATTTAGTAGTAAATTTGGGGGTGTTACATGTATCTTTAGATATTGTTGCTATTGGGGGCTAAAATTGTTGTAATTTTTGTTAGTTTATTGGTATTTGACTTTTGCAATAGATAAATTTAATTTAAAAATAAAAAAAAACATATCCTCCATTTTCCTTTTGTAGTCTATTGTTATAATTTTTGCTCTTGCCTTAGTTTTTTGACATGAGAGAGAATGTTTCTAAATTTTTCATCACTTTATGTATTCATACATGAATGAAATTAACAATGAATTGAGGACTTTCAGGAATATGGTATTAGAAGACTAATAGAATAATCTGAAATAAAACCTTGGAAGAGAATGATAAACCTTTGATAAGGATAATGTAGTGAGTAGTAGTAGTTTTTCATACAACTAGGTATCCCCATCAATAAGCCTTGGATCATAGGAGGAAAACATGTATGAGACCCTAACATAACTAAGGCCTAGTAGCATAATATCTGTAACATAGCTAAGGTATACTAGAGTGAGCTCTAAATGTAATTAATTCCTAGTAGCATGAGCTTGAAATGCAACAAAGGCCTAGTAGCATGAGCTCGAAATGCTCCTAGGTCTAACTAGTACAATCTCCTAAGACCTAAGGGTGATCATGTGTTTTCCATTTTTTTTTTTGTGTTTATAAATTATGATTCTTATGTGTTGTGATACATTTATGTGTGTGTGTGTGTGTGTGTGTGTGTGTGTAGGATGTTTCTTATTCCTTTTTTCCTGAACTTTAACTTGAGGACCTAATTTTTCTTTAATATCACGCTTAATATCAATGAAGTAAAAACTTTCTAGAAGTATAGCTAAGTATCTCTTCAATCATTTGTTTAGTATCCACTATATTTTATTCTAGAATTGGGTTGATCATTATTATGCAGTTCTTTTGATCTTTCTCTTAAGTATGCATTAAAAATAATAGAAATAGAGAGTATATAATTGTTCTAATGCTTTAACGAAGAGATGTAGTATATATTAAGAACTATTTCTATCAAAGTTCTATAACATTCAATTAAGAAAAGATTTCCATTTTAATTATAAATTATTATATTTAATTAAACTTTCCTTGGCTAACATGTTATGTTGATCATTCTCTTATGTATTTATTTTGATCCTTCTCTTACGTAAACATTATAATGAAGAGAAATATAAATATTATAAGCATTATAATACTTCAATGTTTGGAAAATAGCTACACAATTAAAATCATACCTATTTGAAATCAAACTACAATATATATATAATCCAGCACTATGACTATTTCCACATCCATGCCTTTGCCCTCATATATTAGATCCTAAATGACAAACAATTGTGGTAAGGGTTGTATCTTTTTACACGTAATTTGAATGTAGTTTGTCCCTATAATATATATGAAAGATAGTCTTCACTAAGTTATCAAGATGTCTTTTAGTTGTAATTTCCTCTTTTTTATTAGGTCGAGGTGCCAAAAGTTGTAACATTGTTTGCAACAAATATCAATGAGTCACATGTACACACTAATCAATGTAATAAGGATTTATATCTTATGGATCCACTATAAGTGGTCCAAAAATGTAGAGGTCTAGTAGGTGTTGATCCCCCACACTATGTTAAGCCAACATGTGTGAGTAGTGAAATTTATATCTTTTTATGTTGGGTCCTGTATATGTATTTCCTGCTGACTTAATAGACTTATTGGGGATCACCTGTTTAAACCAAAATTGACACGTGACTCACTCTAACATATACGTTTTTACTACATTCATAGAATTTAAGCAACCATGAAATAATTTCATAGAACAATTATGGCTTAGATATATTACTTTGTATGGATTCCATATGGCATGTAACAAAAGAATCAAACTAAATACCAATATCACTATAATACATATATAATAAAATGTTCATAAATTGGAGTATACCTTTCTCACAGACATAGAACCACTCACCCTTTGATTGTGTTTGAACATATATGAGCTCTTATTGAAAGGTTTATCACATCACCATCTTTGACAACAAGGAAGGTAAGAATCCTAATCACTGTGAACAAGTATATAATCATAAAAGTGTTTGTATATGAAAGTTTTTGTTAATTTAAAAGTGTTAGAAAATTACCTAAAATAGACTTTCACATTTGGATATCTGAGCAGCGTTAGCTTTATATACCATGCCAAGTTGTCCATATAACAGTGTTAATTTAGCCTATTCACATGCATAGTCTTTTGCAACCATGTGATATTGGAGAAACATAAGCTATTATGAGCTAACTTAATTGGATAACTTATAACCAAATAAGAAAAAGTAAAGAAACCATAATAGGTACACAATAACTTTCATATGTTTTTTTAACTAATCTAATTCATATAGATTTTAAAGATATGAGAATAAGAATCCACTTCATTTAGTCATTAGATTCGTATCCTCTTCTTCCATATCAAATATGCTAGCTAATACTTATATGAATTATAAGCAAGAGTTGGTTGTAATTACCATATGTAATGGGTGATCATCAACCTTCACCCTTAGTAAATGTTGTACATCAAAAAGGGTTATTGTCATCTCACTCTATCACATATGGTAGTTTTTAGTTTCTGTATATTCTCTCTCAATAAAGGAAACTATAAGAGGCCAGTCTGTGTACTAATATATGTAGGTTGAGAGATGTTCCAATCCAGTATCATAAATATGATTGAAACACTCATCATTAGTACAACCAATTATTTAATAAAATAACCTAATATAGTGTGAAACTATAAAACTTTATGATCCTAAAAAAACAAACATAATGATTAATTAATACATAGCTGTTAACCTTATAGGTTAATTAACCTTTGTTTTGATAATAATAAACTTAATTATGAATTTATCTTATCTGATAAGTGTATATGTGTACCATATAAAAAGTTGAAGTATTCAACACTTGAATAAGTGAATGATTACTAAGAAGATAAAATTTTCAAATCATCTCTCAAACACAAGTCAAAGATCAACAAGGAAGCCAAAATAATACTTTAATACTATAGTGATATATTTAAGTCATAAGTTATTCATGTGATGTGTTAAATTGATAAGAACTTATGATTTTCAATGTTTTGGTGTTAATAATACTTTATAAATTATATTTTAAAAGGTCTTAAAATAATTTCAAACATAAAAAATGTTTCTAAGTGTTTAAGCAAAATGATGCTCAAAATAAGCTTTTTCCTAAGCCCTTTCACATCTTATCCAACTTAAACAATTTACTATAAAGTCCATAGATATTATTTTTGGATGAAAAATATATTTTGGGAAAGCTTAATAGGTATAATTTACATCAAAAAATAATAATATGATACTCAATTATGAGATATGCATCTCCACTTATGATATTTTTTTTATATAAAAGTGTACAATATTGATTCAATCAAATGAATGTGTACAAGTTATACTAGGTACTAGTTGATTGGTGGTCAATACTACTCAATTGTTGATTGGTTCTTATATAAAATTGTTCACTTTGATATTCAAAACTCTATATACTAGTTGATTGGTACACTTGACTAGTTAACTGGTTAGTGCTCAAAATTCTCCCCTTCTATTTTATCATTAACCTACCTTTTTTACTTGTATTGCTATTAAATTTATCGATTGGTTTAATATGAAAATTTAGTTAGCTGCCACTATGAATAGTTTTTAAAATATAATAGTAATTTTTTATGATGAGGTGATCAATTAGTAATTTAGCACTAGTCAATTGGATGTATGTGTTGTGAAAAGCAACACACACCCACACACACATATAATCATTAAGCGGTCTTATTTTCCATTAAATGCCACCAATAAGTCTATTATTTATAGAGTGTTATAAAATATATTTTATTTATATTTAAATAGAACTATTTTTAGGTCATTTATTACATGGGTTTAATTCTATAATCTATTTTCTAGCTCTCATGTATTAAATTCTTCAAAATTTTATGTCTTAAATTTTCTTGAGAATTTGTTTTTCCTCAAATATCAAATAATAAATAAAAAAAGCTAGTATTGTTCATTATCATCTAATTATTCTAGCTAAGATTAATTCTCACAATTTAATTTTACTCTTTCATAAATTATAATTGTGAGATTCTTTGTAAACACCATAACACTCTTCATAAAACTTGTTATCAATAAGTTATGTATGTCTAACATTTCTAAGAGAGGTTATTGAAATTGTAGAATCATAAACCTAAGGGGGATAACTAGGATAAGGTGTAATCAGCTATTAGAGATCTCATTAAGATTATATACTTATAAACCTACAATAGTGATCATTATCAATAACAATAAGGGAAATTTTCAAATCCAAAAGGGATGACCTTTTGGTAGCCGACATAAAGATGAATTCAGACCCTTAAACCACTATAAATCAGTGTGTAATTTTTTTAATTTATCATTATCTTTAATTATATCCTATTTAACTCTCCATAGGGTGATTTAAATAGTTAAACAAAAAAATAATAAATAAAGTTACAAAATTTTGAAGTTACCATTTTGAACCATATATCGAACACAACATGACTACCAAAGCTTGTTATCAAATTAGGGATCCTTGGACTTCTAAGACATGGTCCGACCAAGATCTATTTATGCCTCATTCATATTAACTTAAAACATCATCCTCTCCACGATTTCCACCATCCTCATCTTCTTCACCCTTATCTCAAGTGGTGAATAATGTACATGGGGCAAGGAGGATGGCTAAGCCATACAAGTTGAGAATGATGGACCAAAAAAGAATATCAACCCTATTTAATAGTTTATCTAGGATTTATCTATTAATATCCTCAATATTTGATGGAGCTACAGATCATGACTGACCCTCATGAGTTGATAGTGAGGGAATAATTACAATGGATGTAAGCTAGAGATGACCTACGTCATCCGCAATTTTTGATAGTATATGAGGAGTTTGTTGTGGAGCTTGGTCTTAGAATTATTTGGCGGTTTGTTTAGATTATTGTTTTGTAATAATATTTCATTTTATTCCTATCACAAATTTTTTCTTAATATTTGCTAAATACATAAAAAATACAACAATGGTTATTGCTATTTCTCACATCTATGGTGTGCAAACTCTAAAACAATAAGCACTTTCCTATCTATAATACATCTTAATATCAATATGAAAAATAATTCAATTATAACTCAAACATACAAAATCATTCAAAGTTTTGATTTGATAAAATGATTGATGAAAACCATAAAAAGAGCAAGTAAAAAAAATCTTGAATGCTAAAATCTAATTATCTCTATGACTAACTAGATATTACTTGATGACTAACATTGAAAAAAATTCAAAAGAGTAAAAGTAATTGGTTGGTTGTAATTGTTGTTAAAGTTTAATTGCTTAACTAGCTTGATGATTAAATAGAGTAGCCATACAATCTCATTTAAGAAAGATTTCCAATATCTAGATAACCCTTAGTTTCTCACTAAAATATTAGCGAATCAAATGATAAACTAGTTATTTCATCTCCCTATGATAAGAAATCTAGAGTATAGAAGGGGAATTTAGTTCAAAACTAGTAAGATCAATGAAGTAGAGTTAACTGTGTGTGGATAAGAATTCTAGTTAAATGAATTACCTCTATTCGTGCATTTATTTTTCTAAACTTAGGAAGAGAAAGGTTTATAGAACCACGACTACTACAAAAATCAAACAGGACGATGAGAAATATATGATTATTATAATAAAACAGTCATATATAACTTTTACAGTAAAAAAAAGGGTTACATAGAGGGGACTTTAGTTTTAACCATACATATGGAAGTTATAAAGATACAACAACCAGGTATACCTCATCATTTTTCAATAATTTAGATGATTCTTCTAAGTTAAAATCACTGTCTATTTGTTAGGGGGTGAGTTTTTCTTTTTATAATTTTTAAGGGTAAAAACCATCTATACCTATTAGGGATTTTTTGTCTCTTCAATTTTAACCTAGTAGGCCTCTCTTTTACCCTCTATTTTATACAAAATCACAAAGATTTGCCACATGAACTGATATTTTTCCTTTATATTCAACTATTATTGCTTCCTCCACCTCTTCCTTCTCCTTCTCTATCAGTCTCATTTATAGTCATCGCTACCAACCTTCTTCATACTCATTCTCTTTTCAGCGATGCTCTTCCCTTAGAGATGTATATTTTTTATCTTCACTTTTCTTTGTTTTTGACATGATATATATTATCAATTTTTCCATGCTTTTACTAATTAGAATAACATTGTGCTTCCTTATTTTTGTTATATGATGCGTTTTATATATATATATAGAATTTCACCTTTAATATTATTGTTTTTTTAGTGTATTATATCAGGAAACCCTCTACCTATTAACTATATACATATTAACCTATTTATGTTTCATAAACATTTTGTATGGGAATCATTGTTGTAGACATTCCTTAATTATTCTACTCAAATTTTTTTTTTTAACATTGGATGTAATGGACTATACTTGCTATACTCTAATAGGTTCACTATAGAGCATATAGGCTAAATTGATAACTTTCTAAGATTTGTGGTTGAACATGACATATATCCCTTGTGGATATGTAGCCTTTATATTGATTGTGGCAATAATAAGAAGAAAAAGGCTAATAAAATATCTAATTATGCATGGATTTGATAGGAATTGTACTAATTAAATATGATATGGAGAATCCATTAGTGCCTAACTAGTAATGGTGAAAGTGATAATTTTTACTATCATGACTTTTCTAATATGGAATTCTTAATAAATAATGCATAAGAACATTTTATAGACTCTCCTAAAAAAGTTTGAAAAGTTGGATAGTGATTCAGAAATTCCCTTATATGAAGATTGTACTAAATTTATCAAATTGTTAGTTGTATTATGATTGTACAACCCCAAGACACTTAATGGATGGATAAATAAAGTCTTCACTCCTCTTATAAATTTATTCAAACATATTCTTCTAGAGGATAATTTATCTCCACCTTGGACATATGAAATAAAGAATATTATTTGCTTTAGAGGTTTAAATTATGAAAAAAAAATCATGCCTGTCTTAATTATTGCATTTTGTATCATAATGAATAAGTATCATTGAATACATGCCTTGAATGTCAAATGTAATGATTCAATAAGGTTAAGATTGCTATCAAGGCGTTGTGGTACTTTCTAATCATACTAAGATTTTGTTGTATGTTTAGTGATGGAGAAAATGTAAATAATTTGATGTGGCATATGAAAGAGAAGACTTATGATGGAAAGCTTAGACCTCTAACAAAGTCTTATTAATGGAAGATGATTGATCATGAAGCTAGAAATTTATGTTTTGAGCTTTGACTTGATGGAATGAACCATTTAAATTGGAATACAAACTATAGTTTATGGACAGTTATCTTGGTGAAGTATAATCTCCCTCCACTATTATGCATGAAGTAGGGATGACAATAGGCCTTGAACATAACCCATACCCACTATACCTACCTCATCTTTAATGGGTTTGAGTCCATATTTTTGGATATGATGTTTCTAGGTTAGGTGTGAGTCTAGTTATGCATCCAATAGTCTCAAGCCCTAATCCAGCCTATTAAATTCGTTTAATATATATGTAAGTGTATCTACATACCAATTTTATGTTTGTTATCCTTTTTGTGATATTTTTTAAGCTCTTTATTTATTTTTTCAATTTTATTTCTATTTTTTTACGTTATAAGAAATATGTCTGGTATTTTATTCCAAAAGTATTAAAACACCATTTGAAAAGTTAAAGTAACAACTATGGAAATATTCATTTTTCCACTATGAGTACTTTTTTTAAAATAAAAGTTACTTATTAAGCTATACAAAATATACATTATTCATTTTTATTCAAAAATACTCGAACCCATTTAGGGCTCATTTACAAGCTAGACATAGTGGGTCTAAGACTGAGTCTATGTCATATTTAGATCTAGATACTATATTTATAACTTCTCTTTTTAAAGAGTTCATTATAGGAGAAAAAAATATTAAAACATAAGGTGTTATCACTACACTTAGTATAAGTCCACTTTCATCTACCATTTTCATACTAAGCGCAATGGCTAAAGCATTATTCCGCTTAAATTAAGAACAGTAATAATAAGAAATATAATAGAGGTTATGTTACATATTATAATTAATCCGATATACACAATGGTATCATTCAAAGGAGTTAAAACCCAAAAGAGAAAAGAAACAAAAAATTCCAAGGATATATGGATAAAAAAAATGTTTGAGTAGATATCAAACAATCCTAGCTCTTAACCACAAAACCCAATCCATCAAGTAGTACCTTCAAAGTAATCATATAAAGTCGCAATTGCCCATTGAATAGGCAGGGGACCATAACATGGAACACATCAGTATAATGGCATTAAATAAACCTACTACACAATATTAATCATGCAAAAGTCACATGGAATATATAGATAATCATGAGATAAATAATAACAATAAGTACATGCGATAACTATTATGATAATCATGCCATAACACATACATTAACATAAACCACATACTCATCATACAATCTAAAATAAGATTAAAATAAATCATAAACATTAAGGTAGTGCACTAAGGGAACTACCAAAAAACAATCCAATTCATACCAAAGGCCATCAAACAATTTACTTTTACTTTATATTTACTTTAACCAATGGGATGTAAGAGATAACCTATAGTTATATAAAGTACTAAAGTTATACTAGTGCACATAAGCATTATAATACTCTTCCAACCATACAATTAGGAGACGTATAAATTACACTAGTCATACTGGAGCACCAAGATAATGTAGTACCTTCCAACCATACAATCCGCAAACATATAAAGTATACTGGTTATCCTAGTTCACTAAAGCAAACTAGTGAAACCAAACTAAATTGAGGGCTCATACCTCATCTCTAGAGTAGGTAAACTTAGAGATTAAAACATTCCTAAATCTTGAGGTATATCACTTTAAGTATTAATATCTTAATAAAGTGATCATAAAATATCACATAATGTATAACAATTATAATTCCATACATAACTATTTTTTCTTTATTTTTAATTATTCAAGTTAAACCTAAAATAATGAAACAAGTTAAAGTCAATACTAAGGTTAACCTAGGAATCCATTAAGATCATCTTATGTCAAATTATCAACACTTAGGTATAAAAGTCCTAAATGACCAAAATGCCCTTATTAATTATTTACTCCTTGAATTCCTCCTTTATTACCAATTATTATTAAATTTAAATGAAACCTATGGCATATCTAAATAAAATTAAGATAAAAATTTAATACAACATTACAATTATGAAAAAATTTAGAAGTGGTAAAATTACCATTTTTCCTTATAATACAATTAAGCCCATTTATCATATAAAAAAATCTTAACCATGCATATCTTGATGAGGAAATAAATAACTCACTCTCAATATTATTCTTTAAATTATGAAGAACAAGAAGAATTAGTAAACTTGGAGATGGAACCCATTTTGCTTGAAAATTCTTATACTTCTAATATTTTGCCAAGTAATGCTTGCAGGTATTGCATATGTTTGCAAGAAGTTCATGATATTGAAGATATTTGATGTACAACACAATAACATACAAGGATTACAAAGTATAAGGAAGAATACGGCTACAAGATATAAAGTTGTACTGCATATGTTAAATCTATGTATTACATTATTAAAGTTTGTGTAGCTTTGTTATTTTGTTAAATAGTTTGTAATACCTGTAAATTATCATTGTAACTCTTTAATATATGCTTGTACCATGCATTAGGAGGTTAATTTCATTAATAAGGGCTGAATAGTGGGCTTGTTAATGAAAGAGGACTGCATGGGTACATGTATAGATAGAACTTGTACACCTTGATCTTGGTAGATCATGTTGAGTTCATTAATGAATTTTTAAAAGAAAGATCAACACTAAGTTGTGCATGTTCATTCTTCTTCTCTTCTTCTTCTTCTTGTTCTTCAATTGCGAGCTTTGGAGAGTAGTATAGAGTAATCTATTGAGAAATATAATATTTCTCTTTAGAAGGCTTAAGATCTTAGAATTAGATTTTTTCCACCTTCCAAGTGTTCTTAAACAACCCTTATTAATTTTTATATCATTCAAGATTTTGGTAACTTTGCTATACTTGAGGCTTATAGAAAATGTTCATGGAAATGTTGAAGATTGCTTGGTGATGATCTTCCACATCATATCTAGCATACCATATTTTGCATGTTGCTCATACTCGACATAATATAACACATAGTAGGAATATATGTTGGAAAATTATAGATTTAGTGAAAATACTATAATATCCCTAAACCATGAAAAACTTAGCCACTCACAACTATAACTAAACATGCACAAATCTAAATTCATCATATATAAAACTTTAAGTAAAACATGCAGGGAATCTAATGGTAAGCTCAGATATAGTAAGGGAGGTGTTGACTAGAACAAAACTAAACATGGTAAAACCACCCCTATAACACTAGCCTAATTTTTTTCACATACAACCCTATTATACATATATTAAAATATAAAAATCTAGCATGCTCTTAAATAAATTTACATGGTCACACACTACCCTGGGAAGGGGTTTTAATAATGGTTATTTTATAGTTTTAATAACGGTTTTGAACTATTACTAAACATCTCATTATTAAATCTTTAATAACGGTTCATAACTGTTATAAATAAAATACAAAAACCCCAAATATGTGCATAAACTTCATATTTAATAACGTTTTTTAAGTAAAAACCTTTGTTAAAAACAAGGTTTTAATAATGGTTTTTAAGTAAAATCGTTGTTAAAAATAATGTTTCAATAACGGTTACAAAGTCAAAACCATTATGGAAAATGAGGTTTTATTAACGGTTATTACAAAAACTGTTATTAAAATATGGTCGAATTAGGGTTTCGGTCATTGATTATGCATTTATTAAACCCTAATACATATTAAATGAGCATAAATTTGAGATTAAATGCACAGTTTTAATAAGGTTCTAACTCAAAACCGTTATTAAAACTATATCATCCAATTAGGCTTTCAGTGATTGATTATGCATTTATTAAACCCTAATACATATTAAATAAGCATACATTTGAGATTAAATACATGGTTTTAATAGCGGTTCTTAATAAGAACCGTTATTAAAACTATAGGATTTTTTAATGTTTTTGTTATTTTATTCCTATCCACATACACAGTTGTGTATTCAAATAATTACCAAATCTAAAACATAAAATAACATCAATTCATAGCAAATCTATAAGCACGCCATAATTTCAATCAATATCTAATTTGTATGCATGTCTTAATACACCGGTCATAATCAGGAATCAAAATTAGTAGGCATACCACAACTTGGTAGCTCTACACCCCAAAGTAAAAACTTCATAGATCTAGCCTAGAAGATCGAAAGATGTAGACGAAATACAAACCTAAACATGCATGTAGAATATGGATCCCTACCTAATACCAAATGAAAGAGTGCACGTGCTTGACCCATTGGTCTCTAACTTCATCAATTTCATCAACATTGTATTACTAGCCTTGTGCATAGCCATCGGTGAAAAACTACAACGCCCAAGTTTTGATTAATATAGAGTTAGCACTTAGATCAAGTACCAAATATATATGTCATAATTCATTAATGGAAAAATATGGAAAAGCAAACATACATGGCTTGGATCTATGTTGACCGATCTATTCTGGACTATCAAATTCATTACTCTACATATATAGTATCCACAATCATCGCCGTTTTGCTGTTGTGGACACTGTCAAATGAATTCAGTTAACTCTATAATTATTAGATATTAATTTTAATTAAAATAAAATACAAAATAGTTGTCTTCCTACTTACTATGACTGCCTCATAATAAAGATTATTTGGGTCTGGGACACCATTCCCATCTCTCCTTTGATATAGCGTCCATAGTGCCCTAATAAATAGAGTTGGAAACACAATATTATAAGTATATATACCTCAAATAATGAAAATAGAATATATATATATATATATAAGCTAATGAAGTAATTAGTAAAAAGTATACTAACATGTCAATAAATTACTTTCCACCATGACGAGCGACTTCAAAAGATACGCCATATGTTCAAAGGGAATCAAACACATAGACTTTATTAAGATCAGGTTAGACAGCGTACAAAACCCAATGTTCAGTTGCGAAGTGAGGAATGAGATAACTCTTTTTTTTGTCCCTCCATCAAAATGTGATTCGCTAAATAGTTTATCTGCCTACTCTCTCTTATTATACTATCGTCAGCTATGTAGTATGGGTACACAAATACAATAGAGGATAGCATTCCCTCCATCGCAGCACGACTAGCTACCAACCTATGGATGACACTATGAAAGAATTCACAAAATGAAATTTGAAGAATCTTTTGACATTTGAAGAATATCCTTCTGGAACCTTGACACTAGAAAAGAATTTATAAAATGAAATTTTCTCTTTTCTGGAAAGAGTATGGCACACTGGTGGTAAATATGTTCTTCTTCCATTATCTCGTGGTGCAGTTCCCATCTAATACCCATTTCTTCCATATCCCTTTGAGCATTGATGCCATCTTTAGTCTTGCATGGAACATTATGTAATGTACCAACAAGATTATCACATGTATTTTTCTCAATATGCATCACATCAAGGGCATGTCTCACGTACAAAGATTCCCAATAAGGAAGGTCGAAGAATATTGACATCTTCTTCCATCTAACTGATGGAGGCTTATATTTATTCTTCTTCCCAAACTTGACACTCAAATGTTTCATCTTCAACCACACTTGTCGACCTGTCAACCATATTGGTGTATGCCCTTCTTCTCGGAAGCCGTTGAACGCTTTTCTTTGCCTATGATAATGATGATTCTTCAGTAAAAACCTATGATGCCCAAGGAACATAGTCTTTTGGCCATGTATTAGCTGAACAAATGAAGTATTCTCCTCACATAATGGACATGCATAATGGCCTTTCACACTATAACTTGACAAGTTTCCATATGCCGGAAAATTATTTATAGTATAGAATAACATTGCTCTCAAAGTGAAATTTTCTTCACTATATACATCAAATACTTCAACGCCCATGTCCCACAATAACTTTAAATCATAAATCAAAGGTGCCAAATAAACATCAATATCATTTCAAGGTTGGTTTGGCTCTGAAATGAGTAAAGACGGCCTCATATACTTGTGTTTCATATAGAGCCACGGAGGTAGATTGTATATAACCAAGATCACTGGCCATAAAACATAGGTGCCTTGATTTTTTGGATTCATTCCATCAACAGAAAGCACAAGGCGCACATTTCTTGCTTCTTTACCGAATTTAGGGAACAAGCCATCAATCATCATCCATTGTGGAGAGTCAGATGGATGTCTAAGAAGCCCGTCATCTATCTTCTCGTCAATATACCATCTTAGGCTCTTGGCATCTTCAAAATCATTAAACATCCATCTTAATCTTGGTATTATAGGAAAATACCATAACACCTTACCTCACACCTTATTCTTCTTGCATCGTGGTGCTTTACATTCAGGATTAGGACAACTATCCAAATATGCATTGTCATTGTGATATAAAATACAATCATTAGGGCATGCATGTGTCTTATCATAACTCATGCCTATAAAGGATAGAATCTTCTTTACTTTATGGGTATGATTGAGTAGAAGGTTGTCATTAGGAAGCATATCCTTTACAAGTGACAATAATTCAGTGAAACTCTTATCACTCCATCCGTTATATGCTTATAAGTTGTACAACCTTAAAGTAGCAGAGAATCGCGTAAATGTCTTACAATTACCATACAAAGGTTTCTCCGAGTCATTCAATAACTTTTTGAACTTTTTTGGACAATCTTGAACACTTTCATCAACCTTTTTGAGCCATCTCCTCTAACGAATGTCCCTCATAGTTATCAAATGATGATCCACTACTATCCCTCCTAACATTGTCATTATCATAATTAGACTTTGTTTCCTCATGCCATATCCAGCAAGTGTAACTTGTATCAATTCCATACACAAACAAATGATCTCTCAAATCATTAGCATAGGCACGCTGAATATAAGTACACTTCAAACAAAGACAGACTATTCTAATAGAGTCTCGAGCATGTTCAACTGCAAATTCAATGAAAAACTCCACTCCTTGGTTATATTCTCTAGACAGACAATTTACAGAAAACCATTTTCAATCTAGATATATCCCATGCAAAAGTAATTATTAAAAATTAATTAAATTATAAGTTTAATAATTCACAAACCGCTCATGCTTAGAAAGAATTAATCTCAAATGTATCATGCGATTCGGTATATATATATATATATATATATATATATATATATATATATATATATACGAATCATGCTAACACATTTTCAAAAAGATATTAATATTCAATGAAACTACTCATACATAGAAAGAGTTTATACACACACACAGACACACACATACATACGTAAAAAAACATTGTACAATGGTTCAAATTACAAAAGATATACATACTATGAGATTTAAGCAATAGCATCACTACATACATCAAAAGGTTTCTACAACCCAAACACCTAAAAAATAAAAACTCATATCCCTAAAACTAAATCCCCCAGTAGCCTCGTCGAGGTCGACTAATAACTATAACTCTGAAAGTCCACTCATCATGATATATCATCTGATCCCTGATATCATCGCAAAAGAGTCTACTCATGGATATTATAGGGTAACCGAGGAGGATGCTTGGAGGCAAGCTATGACGAAACCTCCACTCATCAATAATGACCATCATCTCTCTCGATATTCTATCATACTCTCTAGCAAACACCTCACCCTCAATAAATCTCTACTGTGGTGCATTAGTGTAATAGACAAACCACTACAAAAAAGTAGATGTAGCTAACGCCCATGGCTCTATCTAAGGCAGAGTTAACAAAGGTCATATGATTTGAAATGGAAGGGGTGATAGGATAAGCCACTCGCGTACAACCGACCTAACTCATCGTATAACCATATCACATGAGTTCGTAGATCTATATGTGGCGCCATACGAAAATATGGTGGAGGGTATTACATCTCACTACCTACAAGTGAGAACCACTCAATCTTATCATCAGGGTCGTTCTCGAACAGATCTAAATTACAGAATATGTAAACTGATATTCAACTAGCTAGACAAATCATAAATATATTCTACCAGATCTTAACCAACTATGTAAAGCTAACAACATCAAACTATTTAAAATAAGGACATAATAGTTAGTTATATATTTAACAAACCAGCTAAACATCAAACTATCATCAAATCATTCAAGCTATGTAGAGTAAAATCAAGGAGATATTAATAAGATAATATATATATAGTAAAACCTAGCTACCTATAATTAAACCCTAATAAATCCTATATTATTATTATTATTATTATTATTATTATTATTATTATTATTATACAGAATTATTCTTATCTATTTAATTTTTCACTTTTATATTTAGTATAATAAACGCTAAACCCTAACCCTAACCCTAATAAACTATAATAAAAACTAACCCTAAACCTCATAAGATAATTATCCTAAACCTAGCTAACTACAATTAAACCCTATAAATCCTATATTATTATTATTATTATTATTATTATACATAATTATTCATCTCTATTTAATTTTTCACGTTTATATTTAGTATAATAAATAATAAACCCTAACCCTAACCCTAAATAACCCTAATAAATTATAATAAAAACTAACTCTAAACTTCATAAGATAATGATCCTGAACCTAGGTAACTATAATTAAACCCTAATAAATCCTATATTATAATTATTATTATTATTATTATTGTACACAATTATTCCTCTCTATTTAATTTTTCACCTTTATATTTAGTATAATAAATGATAAACCCTAACCCTAATTAACCCTAATAAATTATAATAAAACCTAACCCTAAACCTCACAAAATCCTAATCCTAAACCTAGCTAACTGTAATTAAACCCTAATATATAAATCCTATATTATTATTATTATTATTATTATTATACACAATTATTTCTATATCTATTTAATCCTCATCAAATAACAATCATTAACATATACATCTATAATTGAAATTTTCATTTAATGACGTGTATACGTAAAATATATTTTCATTTCATTATATGACATTTCATATATCTTATAGCCAGTGTCTTATATTTATTAATGAAAATGTATATATAGATATATATTTTATAAGTCATATTATTAATAATTTGAAGTATTTTATTTCTCTAGCTAGCTATGTATATAATTCTACACTCTCATGCATGTTATATATATATGTAAAGGTCTCGACCAACACATGCATTTGTTAATATATAACAATACCGTAAAAAATTCAACAACAAAAATCAACATTTTTCACCAACACATTAAACAACACATTTTCGAACGACAAACCACATTTTTTCAATATAAAAAACACAACCCTATAGCAAAATGCATGCATTTATATATATAAGTAGAGAAAAAGATACAAGTGGAAGAACAAAAACATACGTAAAAAGAGCGGCAGAGAGCAAGAAAACCGGTAGCAAGCAAGAGGAGAGCAGTAACCACCTACAAACACGGCGGAGGAAGAAGGTACAAGTGTTGGCTAGTCTCAGAAGAATGACGGCACACACATATAAAGCTGACAATGGTAGAGGTGTGGTGGAGAGTTGGCGGTGCTAGGGTTTCCTTTACTTGAGAGGAGCCGGAGTGGTGGTGCACGGTGTGGTGGTGCGAGGGCTTGCAAGAAAAGGAGAGTAAGAGAGGGAAGGTGCAGAGAGTCTGAAAGTTTTGGCACAAAATAGAACTGAACGAAATAAAAGGTGGATTTGGGGTTTTAATAACGGTTCTTGTAGGAATCATTATTAAAACTTCAAGACTTTTGACAACGATTCTTGTATGAACCATTATTAAAACCTCTTTTAATAATGGTTTTACTTGAACCGTAATTAAAACATCCATGCAAATTTTAACGTTAACCTTTTAATAATGGTTTTGAACTATAACTGTTATCAAAACTATCCCGCACATTAATTTTCACGCATTTGACAACAGTTTTCGAACCACCATTATTAATGTCCCGTTATTATTTCCCGTTTTCGTAGTAGTGACATACTTTGGGAAAATAATAACAATCTAATGTGCATGCATATTTTTCATAAAATTACAAGGAAGAATAAATTAAACTTAAATATAACATAGAAACCCAAAGTATGTTATCACATGATCCTTACACATTTAGTAAGAGCATATAGATTACTTCTTTTCAAGAAAAAATATGAAAAGAATAAGAATAAGGGATACCACAACCCTAACTCCCAACTATTCATCTTTCTCCTTAAAATAAAATAAAAAATATTAGGCTCCTTCATAATGAACAAAAAAATAATAACAAGAACAACAAATGAAAAGAAAATTAAACCATACCCAAGCTATGGGTGGTGCAACAAGACGAGGAAATAAGGATAGAAAACTCTTTAATTTTTTTCTAAATCTTACACCCTTATACTTATGAAAAAAATAATGGTTCTTGATAAATTATTAGAGGAAAAAGAACCAATAATGGAAATGGATAAAAGGAGGGAAATGGGTTATGGTTTTACTACAATAAGAAGAGAAAGAAGTGATCACTCAATACTTAGGTAAAATTCAAGAAAAAGGGAGCAGGTAGGAGAGATTTATAGCATGAAATGGTCAAATAATGAAAGTGTAAGGTGATAGGGGCATATGGAGTGCTGCTAGTAATAAAATAGTAAGGAAGAGAAAGGTGAGAGTTAATCTAAGGTTGCTTCACTTACACTTGAATGAAGGGTTGAGTGTATTTAAAAAGTATAAGGCAATGGGTGAGAGGTGAGGTGAAGTGATTATGGCTAAGATCTTGGGAAAAGGTAAGGGAACAAGTAACAATTTAGTCCAAGGTGAGGGGAGGTTAGGATAAGGTCAAAAGGAACAAAAATAAGGGCCCACAAAAGTAAAATAACACAAAACTCAGGTAAATATCACATAACTTAGCCTTATTCTACCTCAAATCCTGATCGTTTAGCTCATAGGCTTAGTTGACCACTGACCAACAAAAACCCCAACTTTCCATTTTTAACCTTGTTAACCTAATCCATATTCTAACCAAACCCAAACACATATAGCTAATAAATCTAACATATATTATCCACCTTTTATTTCTATGATTAAATTCACATGACACATCATGCTGCAATTAGGTTCTTAATTAGAGTTTATGGGAAATGAGGTATTACATTAGCTCTAATCGAGCCTAATCCAAACATATCTTATTTTCATCCATACCATGAAACAAAAATGGATGATGTTATGTTTCTTTGTATCGGGTCCAAATCATATCAGTAATGGTACTGATGTTATTTAAATCCCCTTTTGATGATTTCAAGAGTAAGTGGTATCATGGATTTGAAGTGTGTGATGAACATGACAATAGTCTTTTATATTGGCAACCATGTTTTTTTGCACAATAAATGATTTTCTTGTATGTGGTAACCTTTCTGATTATAGTGTGCATAGATTATTTGCATGCCATATTTGTGAAGATAGCACAAATTTTATCCAGTTATCAAAAAGTAGGAAGATTATTTATTGTGACATCATAAGTCTTGCCTGCAAATAATCTTTGTCATAGGTAAAATAAGTTTTTAATGGAAAAGTATAAGAAAAAAGAGATTTGAATTCATTCATAGGACTCTCTCTATTTAAAAAAGTTAGGGTGTCAAAAGTTCCTTTTAGAAAAAAAAAAGAACAATCTAATATTTCCAATGAGAAGCTATAAAAAGAGGTTAATAATCTTTAACCTTTCATATTTGAAGCACTTTTATGTGTGTAAGTATCTAGATGTGATGCACATTGAGAAGAATGTTTCTATATATGACATCAATGCTAGGTTAGGCCTTGTTAAGATAGGTATAAAAATATTATTACATTCGAACATAGTGGGGAATAGAACTCTTTTTGGCTCCTCTATGTTATACTCGGTTAAAAATGATAAAACTTATTCGTGTGAGTGCATAAATGGAATGAAGGTTCTAGAAGGATATTCACTAAACATCCAGAACCTTATTTCAATTAAATATTTGAAGTCAATGGGCATGAAATCACATGATTACCATGTTCTCATTCATGATTTGTTGTTGGTGTCTATACACTAAATTTTGCCAAATTGTGTTTATAATGTAATCACTCAATTTTAATTCTTCTTGAAGGAAATTAATGAATATGTTGTTAAAACTAAGAGGTTAGACATATTGCAGCAATATTGTGATTATATTGTGTCAACTCTAAAATGTAATTTTCTTCATCTTTCTTTGTGATCATAATACATTTAACCATACACTTAGTTAGGGTGATCAGATTATGTGGGTCATTTCATTTGCATTATATGTATCCATTTGAGAGGCTCATGAAATTCTTCAAAGGCTATATGAGGAGCCCAAACATGATATAAGGATGCATTTTTGAGGACTATCCGGGAGAGGATGTGATTGGATTTTGTTATAAGTTCTTACCGAATGCTAACACCCTAGGTATTTCACTAACATGAAATTCAGATATATCGAATGAGGGGGAAGGAGCAAAGGATTTTACGTACTCAAGATTAATTATTCTAACACATTAAGATAAGTTCACTTATATATGCTTCATAATATAAATGACGTTCAACCATTTATGCAGTAATCCGTGGATATGACTATGACTTTAAATCCATCTAAAAGTGATAAATGATTATTAGAAAAGCATAATAACTCATTTATGAAATGGATGCCATTAGAGATATTTGATTCTAATATTCATTTGCGTTGGTTATCACACCCCATCATCAGAAAGTACTAGGCTACAACTTATACATGATTAATGGTAGTACTTTCTACACAAAAGAATAAGATGACAAGAGGGCCATGCAAAATAGAAGAGTGAGTATATTATTGAATGATTTTTCCTTCTTTCTAGTGTTAGAGATAAAAACTTTATTATTCGTCCATGACATACTATAAGGTAATCGTGCATATATGGCTACTAGATTACATCTTCTTTAGGGTTCCATTATTTGGTTGCAAATGTTTTGACAATCAAAATGGGGATTCTATTAAAGAAGCGTGGATTGCAGGGTGGATATTTCTACACTTAGTCATAAAAAAGACTTGTTTATATTGACTTCACAAGCTAAACAAGTGTTCTATATTACTAATCTAGCTAATAAACGATGATCTATAGCCTTCTTAGAAAAAAAAATAGGATGATAACATAGAAAAGAAGAATGTGTGGTGTAACGCCCCCAAAATTTACTTCTATTTTTTTTTAATTTACAAGTAGAAGTTGAGATAGTAAATTTTGGGGTGCCACTGCCACTCAGTACCAAATTGGTTTCCTCTACCTTTCTATTATGAAGTGTTAAGGTTAAAACATTACTTCACTTAAATTTAATAATACAATTATAAATTAGAGTAGAAAAATATTAAAGGAGTTTAATCAACCTTTCAAATAAAATCTACTAACTATGGTTACAAAAATATCAATGAAAAGTAAATATAAAAAGACTATAAGAAATAAAAAATCTTCTGATTTAAGTTATTGGACAAAAATTTGGATAACGCTACATTCTTAACCTGAAGGATAGCCTTGAATAGAGCTTGCAAGCTAACTTGAAAATGCCACTGCCCATTGAATAAGCAGGGGACAAAGAAAGGAATCTTTCATTACAATGGTACTGAGTAACCCATTATACAAGACTAATGTGCAAGGCCCGCATAGAACATATCCGATACATCACAACAATACATGAACATTTAATTATGCATATATTAATTGAAATGCAATAATCATTTATATAGCCACATACATCAAGACCAGATGTTACCAATGCACATTCATCTAGAAATAACTGAAACTTACTAATGGAGCTTCTAAGCGACGCTTTTTGTAATATAATCAGAAAGCCACATCATTCTCAAGTTATAACAATAAGAAAAATTCTCTTAGTCAACCCACAACTTTTCAATACACAGGTAGGTCCATCAACACAACCAATACATATACATCATCACAGGTAGGCACACCAAATCATAATTAGTCACAAAAGCTGCTACCAAAACATTCCAATAATCACTTCCATTCAATTATCAAATATTGCCATATTTATTTACTCGAGGGGAGATCAACAAACCCAAAGACTCTAAGTTACCTCAGTCATACTAGCATATAATGGTAGCACATTATCCTACTAACTATCAACCAAAGAACATAAAAATACCTTGGTCACACTAGTACATGAAAGTAAGCAATACCCTACCAACAAGGAAATTTAATCCATAAGTATGAATACCCCTTACTTAGGTTTGTAGAGCTAAATAGAGTAAGATAAATGACATGGTTGGGGCACTAAGGCACACCAACAAAATCCACATATAATTGTGGCTACACCACATCTTTAGGGCAGCAACCCCTAATGATCTACCATTCCCGATCTCGAGAACTTTCACTTTAAATATTAGTATTTTATGAAGGTAACCACAAAAAAGCACACATTAATCACATATAATCAATTCTTCATACTTACCATTTTTATTCATTTCCAACATTGTAAGGTAGCCAAAATCAAGATCATTATTAATATCAACAGTAGAAGTATACTAAGGCCATCCTAAGCTCAATTACTCACACTTATACACTTTAGTCAAAATGACCATAATACCCCTGAGGCCAAAGCTACCACTTTACCATCCATTCCCATTACACATTCCTTTTTTATATTTATTACCTTTCTATAAAGAGGATAACATACCCTAATTAAATTATTGATCATGTAATTAAGTTATTTGGTATACCAAATGACTATTTTTCCCTTATACACCAATCTACACATAAAACCGTAACACATGGTTCTAAAACATCAAAATACATATTTTCATGCTTAGTCAACAAATAATGCATAACCTAAATGGTTACCTGAATAATCATCATAGTATACTCCAAATTACCAAAATACCCCTATACCATACAATACTTATTATTATTATTATAATAAAATAGGAATACCTAACACAACAAAACCCTATACTCATGCTTAATAGCAAATATCACACATCATGCATATTTATTGGAATATTCATTATGGTACACTTCAAATTATCAAAATACCCCTAGATCCTATAATATTCATAATTATGTTAGAACATGTGCTTCTAAAACAACTAAACCCCTATTCTTATACTTGTCATCAAATATTACTCATTATGCATGTTTATGGAATAATCATCATAGTATTCTCAAAATTACCAGAATACCTTTAAACTATAAAATTATTGATAATAATGATGAAACATGGGTTACTAAGACAAAAACCCCTATTCTCATGCTTAGCATCAAATAATATTTATCATGTATGTTTATTAGAACAATCACCATAATACATGTAAAATTACCAAAATACCCCTAAACTATATATTATTGATATTCATGATTAAATATGTGTTTCTAAGACAACAAACCCATATTCTCATACTTAGCATCAAATAATGATTATCATGCATGTTGATTAGAATAATCACCATAGTACGTATAAATTTCCAAAGTGCCCCTAGATCATATATTATTAATATATATGTTCAAACATGTGTTTCTAAGATAATAAACTCTTATTCTCATACTTACTATCAAATAATGGTTATCATATATTTTTATTGGAACAATCACCATAGTGCAAGTAAAATTATCACAGTGCCCCTAAACCATATATTATTGATATTCATGCTTAAACATGTGTTTTTAAGACAACAAACCCCTATTCTTATACTTGGCATCAAATAATGCTTATCATATATGTTTGTTAGAACAATCACCATAGTACATGCAAAATTATCAAAGTGCCCCTAGACCATATATTATTGATATTCATGCTCAAGCATGTGTTTCTGAGATAGTGAATATCTATTCTCATATACTTAGCATCAAATGACACTTATCGTGAATGGTTATTAGAATAACCACCATAGCACATAAAAATTACCAAAATACCTCTATACCATACTATATTGGTATTCATACTTAAACATGTATTTCTAAGACCACAAACCGCTATTCTCCATTCTTATCAATATTTATTACACATTATGCATCCTAGTAAGGGTTAATTATTATGACATGGTTAAATGACCAAATTGTTCTAATGGCACTTGGTATTAATAATTTTGCTACAAGTGTGTTTATACATACTTAATCTAATATTTTTACATGCACATAAAATACAACATCACTTTCCAACATTATACCCCTTTTTTATCACATTTTTACACATATAATATTTTATATAGAATAACATACCTTCTTTTTTATTTTCCAAGATAACATTAATAATCAAATAAATATTTGTAATAAGTCATGTCTAACACAAATCATAAGTCAAAACCCTAATGTGTTAACATATGATATCCAAATATTTTAGTGGAGTATAAATGTTACTTGATTTTCGGCAAAAGCAAATTTTATCGGCAACTATCTAAAATGATTAATCTCCCTTAATAAAATTTTTATACCTAAAAATAATATCACAAATACCATGTTAATATTTGATAAATAAAATAATAATTTTTATTAAAAATATTTATTAAATATAAAATTACCAAATTATCCTTATACATTAAATATTACCAACATTAATTAAAAAATCCAAAATAACTCATGCTGCATGTGTAGCATGAGCCATGCATGAAAAGGGAAGAGGAAATGCTTTGGTCAAGGGTTGGAGGTGATGGTGGGATGTGTTGGTTTGGCCGTTGGGTGTAAGAGGTGGGGGTGGAGATGGATAGTGGTTGGGTGGTGTGGTGCAGGTTGGTTAAAGGTAGTGGCAGCATCAGTGCAGACTATAGGGAGAGGTGGTGTAAAGAAGGGAAAAGAGAAGAAGAAAAAAGGATAAGGAAAAAAGGGCAAGTGGTGTTAGGGTAGCTGCGGATGATGTTATAGGAGTGAAGGGTGAGGTGTTGCAGATTGGGAGGAGCTGTGGTGGTGGAGGAAATGGAGGGGAATGGGCAGCCAAGTGTAGATCGTAAAAGAAGGGTGAGGTGTCATAAGGAGGAGAAGGATGTAATGCTATAGGGATGTGGCTGGGGGTGTCTGCTTAGGGTTATGTAGGGAGCTACAAGGTGGAGGAGCTGGTGGTGGCTATAGTGGAGGAGGTGGTAATAATAAAAAGTATTGTTGCCCTAAATGAGCTATATGGATGGTGGATAGTGGCAGGGATCGGTAAGAAGTGTTGTAGGGGAGAAAGAAAGGGGATACAAGGAGGTAGAGGAGGAGGAAGAAGGAGGGAAGGAAGGGAAATGGGTGGTGGCTAATGATGGAGGCTAGATTGGTGGTGGAGGCGATGGGGGTTGTTGTAGATGGAAGTGGTAAGGAAAAACAAGGGTGGGGAGAAGAAGAAGGAAAGAAGAGAGGAAAATTGGGGAAAGAGGAGAGCATGAGGAGGACCTTCGGTGTGCAGACAGTTGGTGGGGAAGTGCAAGGAGATTTATAATCCCTTGAAATTTTAAAAAAAACCTATAATTTAATAAATAACTTTTATTTGGGATAAATTAACTTTTAAAATTATTTAATTTAATTATTTTATGGATTTTTTAGTATATAAAATTGGATAGGAATATTTAATAAATTAAAATAAATATTTTATTATTTTATCATGCTCATTTTATATGAACAAATTTTCAAACCAATATTTTTTTAAATTAATGTTTTTTAAACCCATATATTTAATTATATTAAATTAAATTATTAAATAAATTTATTTTCCAAACATATTACATTATTTTAATTTCACCATTTTCCCTTTTTCACTTTCTTTCTCCTTTTTCTCCTTTCTTTATTTTCCCTTTTTCTTTCCTTTGAGCCGCCTGGCCACAACCCATTCTTCACCTCCTCTCCTTCTTCTCCCGTACCGCAAGCCCAACCATGGTTTTCTTTTCTTCCTCCCTTGTGCACATCAATTGGCCTAATCCCTTTCTCTTTTCTTTCATTTCCCCCAACCAGGCTGCCCACTTCTTCCCCTTTCTTTCCCTCACCCGGCCTGCACCTCCCTCTTCTTTTTCTTCCTCTACTATGCCTGACCACCGAGTCGCCCTGTAGCTGCCACCACCTACCACCACTGCAACTCTCCCTCTCTCCCTCCCTCTCACCCCTGTCCCTTTCTTCCCCATTTTGGACCCAACTGACCCTGCACCCTCAGCTCACATGGCCCTTTCCCCTTTCATCTTCTTCCCTTCCTTCTCTTTGTCACCTGACCACCTCCCTACCACCCTAAAACCTACCACCCAATCGAGTCGCTTATCCCTCTCTTCTCTCTCCATTTTTCCTTACCTCAACGGCTCCTTCCTGCCCTATTCCCAAGCTCCCTTACCTTCCCCCAATCTCCTCCTCTCCATTTTCTTTTCCTTTTATCCCAACCCCCTATTTTTGCATCGCTGCCTCATTATGTCACTTCCACCATAGCAACAACCGCTTGCACAACCTTCTGCCACCCTCTACCTCATCTCTACACCACCACAACACCCCTGAGCCACCCTACAGCCCCCTTCTTCCTCCACTTTTCTTTTTCTCTTCTTTTTCTTCCTTCTTGACAACCACCCTGCACCTTCTCCTTCCATCGCCATCCTGCCGTCTCTACTACCACCTAAACCACCAAACTACTCCATACAATCTTCCCTACCACCCCACACATCCTTTAGCTGAAACCAACACTTGCAGCCCCTCATTTTCCTCCTCCCTTTTCCTTCCTTCTCAACCCTTCCACCTCAGCAGCTACCTTTGCAACCTCACTACCGCCGCTGCCACCCTTGGCCACCAAAAACCTATCCCCGACCATTACTTACACCCCTCTTCAACCCTGCACCTTGCACTTGCCCTAAATCCTCCCCCCTACCCTCTTTCCTAGCCCCAAAACCATAACCTAAAATTAGCACCCCTTCTTCCTTTCCTCCACCACCTTCGACCCTTCGACCCTTATTTTGCATGCAACTCATGCTGCATTCTTGGTTTAATTTAGTTAATAAGTATTAAGGTATAATAATATTTAATTTAAGTATTTCATTAATTAAGTTTTACAAAGTCTTGTGTTTTGGGTTTCTCATTTCTAATATGATAAGTATTGATATTATTTTTAGGTATTGGTTTTGCTAATCAAAGGTTGACTCTTTAATCGGGATACCGGTAAGGTTTGATTTTTGTGGGAATTAAGATAATCATTAAACCCCACTTAAAGGCATGGATAAATATATGCTAGCACATTAGGGTTTTAATATGTTATTTTGCATGATACATGTTGTTTAATATAATGTATATAGTTTCTTATATTGATTGATATAAAGGAGAGCATGCTAGTTTATATGCCATGTGTGGAAATATTACTTAAGAAAAGATGTTGGTTATTAATCAAAATATTAAGTACTTATCCACGTTATATTATGTTATTGTCACCATTGATGTATGAATAATATTATTGTAAGCCTAGGGGCATTTTAGTAACATGTCTTGTGTAAGAGTGTAGCCTAATATGTGTGGGTAGGGCTGTAAATGAGCTGAGCTAGTTTGGTACTCCGCTCAGCTCAGCTCGTTAAAAACTTAGTTTGGCTCGTTAGTTTAGTTAAATGAGTCGAGCCCAAGTCTCACTTTTAGGCTCGTTTATTAAATGAGTCGAGACCGAGCTAAAAAAAGCTCGGCTCGCTTCATTTTTTGGCTTTGGCTCATGAACTCGGTTTGGCTCGGCTCGTTAAAAGCTCGGTTTGGCTCTTTCGTTTAGTTAAACGAGTCGAGCCCAAGCCTAGGGGTATTCGGCTCAGCTTGACTTGTTTACAACCCTATGTGTGGGTGCTAATGAGTATTATGTTGAAATGTAATAGTTGGTAGAGTTAGATAATTAGAATAGAGTATTAATATTACTATTTCATGTAGTGACAATAATTTAATAAAAGTGGTATAATAAGGGGCAAAATGGTAATTTTGGAAGTAAAGGGTATAATGGTAATTTTGGAAGTAAAGGGTAAAATGGTAATTTTGTAAGTCAAAGGTATTATGGTAATTTTGGAGGTAAAGGGTAAAATGGTAATTTTGGAGGTAAAAGGCAAAATGGTAATTTGTAAATTAAAGGGTATTTTGGTAATTTAGGAGGTAAAGGGTAAAATGGTAATAATGGGTATAATGGTAATTTTGAAGTAAAGGGCAAAATGGTAATTTTTTAAGTAAAAGGATATTATGGTAACTTTGGAAGTAAATGGCAAAATGAAAATTTTGTAGGTAAAAGGATATTATGGTGCCTTTTGAAGTAAAGGGAGAAACGGTAATTTTGGAAGTAAATGGCAAAATGGTAATCTTATAAATAAAAGGATAAAATGGTAATTTTGTAAGGAAAAGGGTGAAATGGTAATTATAATAATGGAGAAGGGTAAAATGGTAATTATAATAATGGAGAAGGGTAAATTGGTAACTATAATAATAAAAGGGCAATTTGGTAATTATAATAATAGAGAAGGGTAATTTGGTAATTTAACCAACTAAAGGGCAATTTGGTAATTATGATAATGGAAAAGGGTAATTTGGTAATTATGATAATAAAGAAGGTAATTTGGTAATTTGACTAACTAAAGGACAATTTAGTAATTATAACAAAGGAGAATGGCAATTTGGTAATCTAACCAACCAAATGGAAATATGATAAGTGTAACAGTTATGAAGGGCAATTGGTAACCTAATAAGTGTGGGAGATAACTTAGTAACCTAAGTTGAGTATGGGGTAATTTGGTAATCATACAATATGGAGGATAATATGGTAAATTGGCAAGTAAAGAAGGGATGACTTAATAATTATATAAGTAAGGGGTAAATCAGTAATTTGTATCTAATATGTCAATGGGATAATAGAGTTTCGTAATAAGACTCAAGTAACACTGAATAGTAAGATAATGGTATTTGACAATTAGTAAATTTCATGAGAACAAATCCTAAATTGGAATGAAATTATGATGGCCTTAATGATTCCTCTATGTTATCTTGGATAACCGTATGAATAAGAAATACCTAATGATATCATAATGATTGAGAGTAAATAAGTATTTGATTGTTGTGCTTTTCGTGATCACCTTAATTAATACACTACTAATCAAAGCAAAATACCTTGAGATCGAGAATGGTGGCTCTTTAGGGGTCACTACCCTAAAGACATGGTTTAGTCCACGGTTATTCTGGTATTTCCTAGTGTGCCTTTGTGCCCCAACGAAGCCTTATATCTTACTCTATCTAGCTCTATGGACCTATTTAGGGGTATGCATACTTATGGATTAAGTGTCCTTGTCGGTAGGGTACAAAGTAGCTGTATGCACCAGTATGACCAGGGCATCTTTGCGTCCCTGAGTTAATAGTTAAAGGGTACTGAGTAGCTTGTATGCACCAGTGTGACTGGTGTACCTTTGTGTCTTGGGATCTTGATCTCCCCTCCGAGGCAAATAAACGAAATTGTTGTGCCGATTAAAAAGGAAAAACACTAATCATGAAAGTGAAAGACAAATGAGTCGGGCCCAGATGGATTAACTTGGTTGGAGTTACTTATCAAAAGTAATTATGTATGATAATTACTTATATTAGAAATTTTTTATGAGCACCGGTCTATCGGTTATAATAGTGGCCCAGGAGCATTTTGTCGTGGAATATGTTTATGAGTATTGGTCCACCGGATATAATAGTGGCCTAGGAGCGTGTTGCCTTGGAATATGTTTATGAATATAGGTCCACCGGATATAATAGTGGCCTAAGAGCATTTTTCCCTAGAAGATGTTTATGAGTACCAGTCCATAGGATATAATAGTGGCCTATGAGCGTGTTGCCCTAGATGATGTTTATATGTATTCCAGTCCACCAGCTATAATAGTGGGAGTCCCAAACTCAATAAAGCCAATCATGTATGTGAATAAATCATGAAAAATACTAATCACTTATAGTGGAACACCATGTGAGTCCGGATCAAACCGGTCCACCAGCGAATAATAGTGGCTAGGAGCATTCTGCCCTGGAGACCGATCCACTAGTAATAATAGTGGTCAAGAGCATCTTCCCTGTATGTATTCCGGTCCACCAGCTATAATAGTGGGGTTCCCACACTCACATGGATATAAAATTCAAGAGATGATTGAATATAGATGGACTAATGGCTTATGACCCAGAAGTTTTGATTGTACATTATAACTTATTAATATTTGATAAACTTGTTAAGTATGTGAATATTGTGTATGCATCTCTTATCATATATGTATATAGTTTTGTATCATGTGTTGCATTGTGGGCTTACTTTTAAGTGTATTTTAAAGGGTTACTCAATACCATAGTACTTAAATGTTCTATTTGTGGGGCCCCTGCCTATTCAATAGGCAGTATCCCTTACAGGTCCTTTTTAGGTGTTATTCAAGTAGGAAATAGGAAAGAGCGTAAGGAATTATCCGAACCTTTAGGTTTTCCTTCTTTCTCTTTTAAATTCCTAGTTTAAATATAATCTTTTCTTTTGTAACCACCATTGGTGGATTCCATTCTTGTGAAATGTTGTTTGCGCTACTCTAATTTCAATATGGTTTGAATTTCTAGCAATTTGTTTTTCATTCTTTTAGCCTTAGCACTTTGTACTGGAATGGTATGCGTGAACTGGTCTGGTACTAAGTGTGGTGGTAATGTCCCCAGAATTTGCAGTCTTGTTATTTTGCTTCCGCTAACTCTTTTAAATAAAACAAAATTTTTTAAAAGTGAATTTAGGGGGTGTTACAAGATGATAGGCAGGGCAGGCCTAAAACAAAAAATGGAAGGGGAGATGAAATGCAAGGGAGTAGAGTAGGGAGCTGTAGGGTTAGAAAGGGCATGAAAGGGATGGGTAAGTGGGAGGTGTTGTAGAAGTATTTGGGTGGGAAGGGAAGGTGGTGATGCTGGCATACAAAGGTGTAGTCATGTTGAGCGTAGGGGGAGAAGAGGGCATGCGAGTAGGGGGCTTGGGGAGTTTTTGGTAGAGGGTGAAAATAGGGAAAGAAGGAAAGAAAGGAGGTCGAGTTTCATAGGGGAAATAGAAAGGAGAAGGGGAGTTGGTTGGCCTACATAGGAGAAGAAGAAGAAGGAAGGAAGGAATGAAGGAAGGTTGTGTTAGCCATGCGAGAGAAGAAGAATAAAGAAATAAAATGGGCCGGTGCAAGAGAGAAAAAGAAGAAAGGAGGAAGATGAGCTAGCCTGAGAGAAAAAGGAAGGGGAGCAAAAAGAAAAGGGAAAAGGAAGGAAAGGAAGGAAAATGAGAAAGGAAAAATATATTTAGGGTTAGGATTAAAATTTAGATTAAATTTGGATTATTAGGATAATATTATATTAATTTATCAAAAAATTAGGGTATTAATTTAAGAAAATAAATTTGGGTAAAACTATGGGTTTAGTATTTATTTAAATAAAATGAGTAATATAAACTAATTATATTAATTTATTTAATAATTTATCTAGGTTTGTAAGTTAAGGGCTAATAAAATAAATAAATTAATAATTAAAGATTAAAATTCTCTAGATTAAAGATTAAGCATTCTAATTTAAGGTTATAAAAATTTGAAGTGTTACATGTGGAATGATCACCTCTAAACACAAGTGCACGATTTCGATTTAGTAATCATGGCATCCTCCCATCAAGGTTGGTCTTGAGCTAGAAGAGACTTGGTGCGATGATTAAAATATAGCCTTATTGCCCCTCTCTTATTATGTCTTTGTAAAAATCTAATGTAATTTCATTAGTTTTTTTAAATATCAATAAGTCCACAAATGATTAATAAATAAATAATCAAGATCTAAATTGTTAGCATATACAAACATTACATATTGTAGTAGACATGTTTTAAATAGAATATAGACATGCTAACTACTAAATTATTTAAACTGTCAAAATCATATCTAAATTTTTTTTCAATAATCAACATGTTGACAATAATAAAATGATTTATATACACCAAAATAATTGAAAATCAATCATATAATAAAAATAAAAATAAAAACTAAATATATATAATGATATTTTTCTACTTGAATATGTATTGCAATGCTTTTTAGGATCTTCACTACAAAATTACTACCATCACAAAAGTTTTACCAAAAAGAGAAAATATGACATGTAATCCTCCAAAAATTTTGAAAACCTATATTTTAATAAATAACTTTTATTTGAAATAAAATTTGCTTTTAAAATTATTTATTTTAATTATTTTATGGATTTTATAGTATGTAAGTTTGGATAAGAGTATTTAATAAATTAAAAATAAATATTTTGATATTTTCATATTATTTTATTTAAATAATTTTCAAAACTAATATTTTACCAACCTTATCCTTTTTAAATTAATATATTAGATTATAATGAATTAAATTATTAAACTAAATAATTTATCAATAATATTACATTTTATGATTTTATAAATTAATTTATTTTATTTTTCCTTATTTTCCATCCCCTTTTTGCCCTTTTTCCTCTTTCTTCTTTTCTTTTTCCTTTTTTTCTTCCCTCGGGATGTCCGCCAGGCCAGGCCTGTCTCCCTTTCCCTCCGTGCGATTGGGCCTTCGGCCCGCTTCTGCCCTCCTTTCCTTCCCCCACGCCGAACACACGTCCAACCCGCCTCTCTTTTTTTGTCCTTGGACCAGCCAGCTCTCTTCTTTTCCTATGCCGGTCCAGCCGCTCGCACCCCTCCCCTTCTTTCTTCTTCCACGCCTGACCCCTGCCAGCTTCGACCCCATGTCTGCCACCACATCCCCTTTTTTTCTGTTCTCTCTCCACGCCGTCTCTAACCACCATCCTAACCACCGCAACCAACCATTGCGCCACCTCTTACCACCACCCCCTACTTCCCTGCACCATCACGCCACCCCTCGAGCCTTGCACTTCCTCCCTTCTCCACCTCTTCCTTTTTCTCCCCATTTTTTCCCTTATCGCCAAGCCTCCTGCAACCGCCACTCCCGCCGTCGTTCGGCCACCTCTGCTGCGACCCAAGCCACCGTTCGACACCGTGCAACATCCTCTACCACCGCCATGCATCAGTTGGCCGAAAACAGCCCTTGAACCCCTCCATTTTCCCTCTCCTTTTCCTTCCTTCACAACCCCTCCACCTCGACCCATCTCGGCAGCCAACTTCGCCGCCGTCTCCGCCGTCTTCCGCTGCCATGAAACTACCCTTAGCCTCCACCTACACCCCCTCTTCACTCCTGCACCATTCCCTTTCCTTAGTACCTCCCCTAACTACCTTCTTTTCTAGCCCAAAGACCCCAACCCGAAAATGACTTATTTTTCTCCCTTCACCCTCTTTGAGCCCTTTTCTCCCCTCATTTTGCATGAGACTCATGCTGCTCATGCAACGTGAGCTCCCCCTTATTTTGAAACTCATTTGGTTAAATTTTGAGGTATATCCATATTTAATTAAAGTTTATTATTATTAAATAATTTTTTTTATAAAGATTTATCCTTTAATTTCTTACTTCTAACCTAATAATGATTAATATTATTTATAGGTGTTGAGTTGCTAATAAAGCCTGAATATTTAACCGGGGTACCGGTAAGATTTGATATTTTGCGAGATTAAGGTAACCATTAATCCTCCCTTAAATACATGGAAAAATGTATTCTAGCACATTAGGGGTTTAGTATGATTTTATGCATGTTTGGTGTGCCTAGCATGATATATAAATGGTTGTTTATATTGATTGAAAGAAAAAGGAAAAGCATGATAACCTTTGTGTCATGTGTAGGTATGATGATTAAGGAAGGAAGTTGATTATGGATGGAAATGTTAAATGCTTGTTTATGATGTATTATGTTGCTAATGCATGAATAATATTAATTTCTAAGGGTATTTTAGTAATTATGCTTATGAAGTATGTGACCTAATGTATGTAGTTGCTAATGAGTATTATGTTGAATAATGACATGTTGGTGGACTTAGATGATAAGAATGAAGTACTAATATATTATTTTATGTAGTGTTAGTAAATTCATAAAAATGGTGAATAAAGGGGTTAAGTGGAAATTTTATAAGTGAAAAGGGTATTTCAGTAATTTTATAAGTAAAAGGGTAATTTGGTAATTTAAAAAGAAAGGGGTTATATGATAATCTATAAGTAAAAGGATAAAATTGTAAGTGGTGAGAAATGAGGGCGTTATGGTAATTTTTGAGATAAAAGAATAATATGGTAATTTTATGATTAAATGGCCAAATGATAATTTTATAAGTAAAGGAGTATTATGGTAATTTTTGGAGAGAAGGGTAAAGCGGTAATTTTGGAGTCAAGGGGAAATATAGTAATTTTATAAGTGGTAAGAATGGTAATTTTGGAAGTAGGGGTAAAATAGTAATTTTGGATGAAGGAGGGCATTATGGTAATTTTTCAAGTAAAAGAGCATTATAGTAATTTTGGAGGTAGAGGGGCAAAATCGTAATTTCATAAATAAGTGGTAATATGGTAATTGTATAGGTGAATGGCGAAACGGTAATTTATAAGTAAGGGGTAATATGGTAATTTTGGAAAAGAAGGGCAAAATGGTAATTTTGTAAGGAAAGATAAAAATGGTAATTTTTGGATGTAAAAGGGGTAAGATAGTAATTTGTAAAGTAAAAGGGGTGTTATGGAATTTTTTTACAAGTAAAAGGGGTATGGTGGTAATTTTCCTAAATAAAAGGATATTATGGTAATTTGGAAGTAAGGGGTAGAAGGGTAATTTTGTAAATAAAAGGATATTGGGGTAAACTTGGGAGTAAGGGGTAACTTGGTAATTATGATAACGACGAAAGATAATTTAGTAATTAAATTATGATTGTAGAAGGGCAATTGGATAAGTATGATACTAGAGAAGGGTAATTTGGTAAATTAACCAATTAAAGGGCATTATGGTAATTTTAATAATGGAGAAGGGTAATATAGTAATTATTAATATGGAGAAGGGTAAATTAATAATTATGATTATGAAGAAGGGTAAATTAACATTTGTAATTATGAAGAAGGGTAACTTGGGATTTATGATAATTAAAAAGGGTAAAATGACAATTAAAATAATTGAGAGGGGTAAATGGTAATTATGATAAAGGAGAAGGGCAATTTGGTAATTCATCCAACTAAAGGGGCACTTCGGTAATTTAGCCGATTAAAGGGTAAAGTGATAATTATTTAACCAACTAAAGGGGCAAAATAGTAATCATGATAATGAAGGAGGGTAATTTAGTAATTTATCCAACTCAAGGGTAATTTAGTAATTATAACAAAGGAGAAGGGCGATTTGGTAATCTTACCAACCAAATGGGAAATATGATAAGTGTGGCAATTATGAGGGGTGAATGGTGATCTAAAAAGTGTAGGGGATAATTTGGTAATCTAAATTGAACAAGGGGTAATTTGGTAATTACGCAACCTAAAGGGTAATGGAGTAGATTGTCCAGTAAAGAAGGAATACTTAGCAATTATATAAGTAACGGGTTAATGAGTAATTTGTACCTAACATATTATTATGATTGTGGAACATTATAATATAATTCAATAATGCTGAATAGCCAAGTAAGAGTATTTGATAATTAGTATGGCCTTAATGTTTACTTTGTGATATCCTGGATAATCATCTGAATAAGAAACGATTAATGATATCAGAACGATTGAAAGTGAATAAGTATCGGATTATCGTGCTTTTTTTGATCACTTTAATTAAGACACTATTACTTAAAGTGAAAGACCTCGAGATCGGGAATGGTCACTCCTTAGGGGTCGCTACCCTAAGGACGTGGTTTAGTCCACGATTATTCTGGTATTTGCTGGTGTGCCTTTGTGCCCCAGCCAGGCCCTATATCTTACTCTTTCTAACTCTATGGACCTAGTTAGGGGGTATGCATACTTATGGATTAGGTGTCCTTATCGGTAGAGTACTGAGGTAGCTTTATGCACCAGTACGACCAGGGTACCTTTGCGTCCTTGGGTTCGTGGTTGAAGGGTACTGAGTAGCTGATATGCACCGGTACGATCAGTGTACCTTTGTGGTTGGGTTATTGATCTCCCGTTCGAGGAAAATAAATAAGATTGATGTGCTGATTAAAGAAAGGAAAAATACTATTATTGAAAGTGGAATATTAATGAGCGGGGCCCAGATGATTATGATATTGAGTACTAGTCCACCAGTTATAATAGTAGCCAGGAGCGTTGTGTCCTGGATGATGATTCTTTATATATCCCGGTCCACCGGTTATAATAGTGGCCAGGAGCGTTTTGCCCTGGATGATGATTCTTCATATATCCCGGTCCACCGGTTATAATAGTGGCCAGGAGCGTTGTGCCCTGAATGATGATTTTATATATTCCGGTCCACCGACAATAATAGTGGGGGTCCCGAGCTCAATAAAACCAGTATTGTATGTGAATAAAGTTATGGAAAAATACTAATCACTCATAGTGGAACACCATGTGAGTCGGGGCCAAACTGGTCCACCGGTAAATAATAGTGGTCAGAGGCGTTCTACCCTGTGTTTATCTTCCGGTCCACCGGCTATAATAGTGGGGTTCTCGCACTCACATGGATATAAAGTATGATATTGATTGAATAATGATGGAATAATGGCTTAAGGCTCGAATGTATTGATTTTACTCTATTATATGGCTTAAGGCCCAAAAGTATCGATCGTGAATTATAACCTGTTTTATGTGTGATTGTTTTGCATGCACCTCAGTTTACCTATGTATATAGTGACACTATGTGTTGCATTGCGGGCCTGTCTTTAAGTGTGGTATTAAAGGATTACTCAGTACCGTAGTACTGAAGGGATTCCCTTTTGGGGCCCCTGCCTATTCAATGGGTAGTGCCCTTGTAGGTCTTTTTAGGTACTACTCAAGTGGGCTACGGGATCAGAGAGTAAGGAATTTTCCGATACCATTAGGGTTTCCTCTACTCTTTTAAATTCCTGGTTTTAATGTTAGCATTGTTATTGTAACCACCATCGGTGGATTTTTTTCCTGTAAACGATTTGATGCGCTACTCTGATTTATGTATGATGAGTTGTGTTTTATTTTTCTTAGCCTTAGTACTTGGTACTGGAACGGTATGAATGAACCGGTCTGCTACTAAGTGTGGCGGTAATACTCCCAAAGTTCATGTTTTATTTATTTGCTTCCGCAATTATCTTTTAATAAAACGAAAAATTTTCAGTAGTGAATTTTTGGGGTGTTACATGACAACTAGTGCATTACTATTTGTTAAACATTGATCTTGTTGTATTCTTAGAAGCAAAATCATCAAATAACATTTCATAATCAAGATTTTCCAAAAACTTGTTTTCAATTGATATCAAAGCTAAGACATTTAGTATTTCTTGTGACATTTTTTATCACACGTATGATTTCAATATTTATATTTTAAAAAAAAAACTAAAACAAAATTATTTGAAAGACACCTAGTTGGGTACAAATTTATTATTTTTAGGAAATTTAGTGTTGAACTAGTTGTATCATTTTCTTCTAGTAAAAGTTTTTATAATGGTTACAATTTGTTGAATAAATCCTCAATGTCAATGTCTGAAATAAAGCCATTCTCTAACTTATTCTAAACATTGTTACATCCCATCATCACTTCGTAAATACCTTATGATTTCAACTTTTTTTTCTTTGGAAAAAAGTTAAATTTATCTTCATATTACTTGTATTGCTCAAATATTCTCTCCAAACAACCAATTACTTGATCAACTATGTATACAAAGTATTGAATTCTAAATTATTCTTGAGTTGATTCTTCATTGACTAGTTCTAGTGACTTATTAGCAACCTTATCAAAAAATTATTTTTTATCAAAATTATTCTTTTTTCTTCATGATAAATTTCTTTAGTACAATCTAAAGTCCTTTTATCTTTGATACTATATAAAAGAAGAAGAAGTAATAATTGCCTTCACAATATACATTTCTACATCAATGCACATATCCTTAGATTGTAACTCTTTACTAACTATATTAACTTTAGCTAATATATGATACCAAATAACATTGCCTACAATAATCTCAAAATTTCCAAGTTTATACTCTACCCAAAAATTATATTCACTCTTAATTTTTGCCTCTATGTCACATTTGGTGAGCTGGAGTAGATCTTCTTGTATATAAGGAGCTAAAGTTACAATTGTTTTCATACTATCAATTCCACTTTCCCATCTTGTAGTTGATAATTCCTTTAAAGTGAAACCTTTTTCTAATATAATATCTTTCGAAATCTTTGATCTTTTTGTAGATACTTCAAATAATTATGTTTTACAACTCTAACAAATTGTGTTGATTTTCTATAAGACGTCGTTATATCTAACAACATCAAGTTGAGAGTTTGAGAACCACAAGACATATAAAATGCCCCATGATTAATCTATAATAGCTTTATTAGCTCACCTTTTTGTTCCCCTTCATGTTTGATCCTTTATCATATCTCTGTCCTCTCACAATGTCAATATCAAGATCAAGATGGCATATAACATTTTATGAGCCTTCAAACAACCCTTAACATGTTGTGTCATCCACAACAAAAAACTTAAAAAAAATACTTTTATACCTATATTCGAACTATAGAGACATCGACACACCTCATTATCATTGTCATATACTTTGGCTTATTAATATCAAGAACACAATCAAGTATTATCAAAAAAATTACTTGGCTTCTTTGACCTTCTTTAAGATCTCATCTTCAATGTAAAAAGCCAACAAGAGTATCAACTCAATTTGGACCTTATGACTCATATATTGGTAATAAATCTTGTGATTATTCCTCCTTTGAAGATGCTTTTTCAAGTTCGAATCCTGCTCAACAACTAATTCAACTAAAGCCTTAAATTTTCCATTATTTTCTTCACAAATATTTTTATTACTTCAACTAAAGGCTATGCTCTTTTTAGCTATATATTTTACCATTACAAACAATATTTCTATTACCTACCTCTAATTCTCTATCTCTTTATTGATTTATTCTTACATAGCTTGATTAATAACTTGATTCTTTTCTAGTCTCATAGATAACTCAACCCATATAGACATATGATTGATATGCTTTTGATACATTTCATGTGCCTTAAATCTTTTAGCTAGGTGTCCCTAATCACTAAATCAATCATATGTTATTTGAATTGGTTGTGAATTTTTCTTGCTCACTTTTCACCAAAAGGAAAATAATTTTTCAAGATCCTTAGAATGCTTAAGCTAATCTCAATGTTCCTTATCTCAATTAGGTAAATTATTGTCATAAAATTTAGAAGATAATTATCTCATCATTACATCCTTTGGATCTTTCTATTAATGAATATCTCACATGAATCCTTTTCATGAATAAATCCATCCATTTAGGGTCAATATTATCCCAATTTTTATGAACACATATGTTTAAGGGAATATTTCCAATATCATTACAATCAACATTCAAACTATGTTTTTATTCCACAATATGTTCCATATTTTCTTCTAATACATCATCTTCTTCCATAGGTTCATCCAAATGTTCATGAAAATTAATAGGTTCTTCTCCATATTTTTAAAAATTATCTAAATTTATATCGCACTCTTGAAATACATTTTCATCTATGTGAACCAACACTTCATTGGCCGAACAATGGTTTTTCTTGATAACAAATTTGTCGAGAGCTCCTCTTTAACTAACAACCAATTTCTCATATTTTAGTTTTCTTTGGCAGTTTGCTAATTTTAAATTTCCTAGTTGGAGGCATTCTAAATTTCTGAATTTTATAAAAAATATCAAAAATCATTCAACACTTCAAAAAATTATTATTAGTAATGTGTTTGTGTGTGTGTATTAACTAGTAGATATACTTCTAGTCTTTTCACTATAGCTATAAGAATGTTCCCTAATTTTTAAATAAAATTTCACAAAGAAATATTCTTTATTTGCTTTATAATGTATATTTTCTATGGTATGCTACTAATTCACACCATACATGATGACATTCAATCACAATTTCACCAAAATTTACATCAAATTACAAGAGTGTAAATAATCTCATACTATAAGATGAAAAGAAGAAAAATGAAAATACTTACAATTTTTTTATCTTCAAAACTCGATTTGGAGATGAAGATTATGACCAAAAATTAATCTAGATAAATAATCAAAAGCCTTGCAACAAAAAAAAGTATTTAAAACTCTAAATTATTCCCTTGTTTAAGATGATAACACAAATAGTGAGATTGAGTTCAAGAAAAATTACTTGAATGATAATGAATTATTCTTATCCAAAATGGTAATTGAGTAGTGAATTGTAGATGAGGTACTATGGGAGGAAAAAGTAGAACACATAACTCAAAAGAACTAAGAAAGGGATATGGATGTTGTTAGTGAGCACTTGTGAATAAAAATGAGAAAGAAAATTTTGGGATTTTCTAAATTTTTCGAGACCAATGGTGATTTTTTATGGGAGTGGAATTTTACGTTTGGAAGATTTGAAGATAAAAAAAAAACAAGACAAAAAGGAATCTCCCTTTACATGTTAATCTTTGTAAAAAAAAAAAGGTATAAGAGAAAAGTGGGTCAAAATTGTTGCATTGTCACTCAATATGTTACATTGAGTGTTTTTTTTTCCTAAATTTTAACTAGATCTAATTTTAAAGCAAAAAAAATAGTGTTCTTGTGGACTAGAATGCTGGTAATCTACCTACATCCAAAATGCCCCACCAATCATGTTGTGTTCTCAGTTTGTTATCTACTCTCTTTTTTTACATATATTAATATTCGCTAAATTATAAAAATTTGAGGCCCCTAAATTTGGAGGCCATGTGTGAATGCACCACCCACACTGTCCTAAGGTTGATCGTGTGTCCTATAGGGAATAGGGGTGAGTAGAAGGAAAATGATAAGATATCCTATATGTATACTAGAAACAAGGGAATTTTGGTGAATTACTAAACTAGGGAAAATAAACTATGCAAACAAAACCAACACAAAGGCATGAAAAATATGAATTCCAAATAGATAAATCACTAAGGCTCTAGATAACCCCCTCAACCCTTATGCAATAAAATGTTAAACCCACAACCCAATTTAGATCAGAAAGTCAAATATGCCAACTAAGGTATAAAGTGTAATACTCTCTTGAGCCATTACACCTTATTATCTGAGAAAACTCATTTATCTCTAGTATGAATGTATACATAAATGATAAAAATCTGATTAATTTATATTCCTATATTTATGGTTGTAAAGATCAAATCAACATCTCCTAGCTTTGTATTTTGGTCTCTAGTTATGATTATGGGGATCACTTTGTCTTATCTCTCAAATCCCACCAAAATTTCTCTAGATAATAAATGAAACTTATGCCAATTAAAAATTCAACATAACATATATGACAATGGGATAAATTGGGTTTGGGTTTCGGATTTTCAAAACATTAGGATTAAAGGGTCTCCCTTCACCTTAAAACAAAACAATTAGACAATATGGCTTCATTAGGGCACATATTCTCAAGTGATAAAGCATTCATCAATCAATTGAAAATTAGAAAATTGAAGAACAAAAATATGTAATACCCTTTTATTCGCAAATTGTATTACATCGTTCAATCACCTCACTTAGATTAAAAAATTGAAATTTCAGGGATGAATTGTGGATGGATTGGGAATGGGGAATGAAGGAGAAACTAATACATCCTAAGTCTCAAAATTAACCTCCAAGTCATGTTGAAAATAATCCCCCTAAAATAAGTTAAAAAAATCATTATATATGAAGTATGGGGCGTCTACATGAGTACCCCATGTTGTGCTTCATTCATCCATTTTGTTAGTTGTGGTTGACATGGTCACTTCAACTGACATGATAAGGTTGTGTTGACTCTTGAGAAGTGGGATTTTTGATAGCGTTGACCATGTAAATTATTTTATCCATAAATTATTCTTTTTCCCTTTGATGGAGTTGATTATTAATGTGTTGGATAAATAACAAAAAGATGCACAACTTTTCTGCCTATCCCTTTTCCAAATTCATATTGCCTTATAGCGAAATGTTTCATGTATTCCACTCTCATACACTTTGAGTTGTTGTTCTTGATTCCATTTTGTTCTAGATATTGTGTTTTATATCCTTTTGATCTCATTTTCTCCAAATACATATAAAGTATGATTAAGAAAAGTAAAAAGGAACAAGTGGCCTAAAGTATGTAACAATCATCACATAATCACATTAAATGTTTACGTTAAATCTCTACATGATCAACATAAATCATGCCTATAAACTTCTACATGCTTGAAATGTTGCTTATCCTCAATCAACTAACACATGTGAAAGGTCATATATGAGTTATAGGCACAAATGGGATCCCTTTATTAGGAAATATCAGTATAACATGATATAAAGCACACCAAATCTAATACACTCATTAAGACTCAAAACTATTCAAAACACAGCATAATTCTTGAAAATATTTGTAGATTAAACACTTAGGAAAGAAGTATATTAGTATTGTTGAATTCTTAGGTCAAAAATCATGTAAGATAAGATGTGTAGAATTGGTTGCATTCAAGTGCATACTAACTCCTTCAAAGATTCAAAGTTTCACATTGGCAATCTCACTTTAGGCATAGCGACACTCCTCTCATGTTTTTATTTATTTATGTGAATCTATTTCATTTTTTCTCTCAATTCCTCACACTCATGGATAAGATTACACATATACTTGCACTAATTCTAAATTATTCTCCACTATCATGACTTAGCACACATAATAATTAAGAGGTCTTATTAAGGTTGTAATAGGATCAATGTTTAGAAGGTTAGGACAATTTTTTTTGGGTTTGTGGAGGTAAAAGTCTAGTACCAATGAATTATGGTCAATAAAAATAATAAAATACTATTTCACCTTATTTATCCTCATTTTCTTTTTCCAACCTTCCTAAAATTTTCAACATGAGAAACAAACTCAAGCTTCTTATTCATTATTTCTTTTCTTTTCTCCTTTTATTTTTATCTTTTCTATCTTTTTATTTTTTTTCTTACACAACCATTCACCTTTTCAATCCTCCCCAATTCTTTTCTTAAATCACACTATTTACTATTTTATTCAATCTTATTCAACACTCCACTAGTTCTAGACTAAGGTAGGGATACACAAACTCAAATAAAAAATGTGATTAAATCAAGAAAAATATGCCAAAAGCACAAATGGGTCAACGAAAGATAAAATATTAAGGTTAGGCTATTTGGATAATGCAGGTGTCATGGAAATAAAATTTTAACTCTATGATTTTAAAGCATAACTAAGTCATATGAGGTTTTGAAGAGAACTAATGCAATTTCTAGCTTATTCAACCATATTAGGACATCACACACATAAAAGGAAATGAGATTGTATTTGATGTATTGGTCCTTCAGACACAAAGTCTCCCAAGTTTCAAATATCTATATGTGTCAATTTTAATCCCTCAAATTATAAAATAAGTCAATACACAAATTATCCACAATGAACCACATAAAAGACCCCAATGCATATATGACCCTTAGTTTCACCAAAATAGTTACATTTCTTTTATAAGGGTGTAACCAAAACATTTAAGCACAAAAACCAAGTAATTTTTAAGAAACCTAGGGTCTTAACAAGCAAACTCAGTGCAATGCAATCATTATGTTTAACATTATTCAAGTATCATCAATGAAAGGTAATTTTCCACTTTTATTCCTCTTTTTCATTTAAAAAATCTTCTTTTTTCATTTTTTAATTTTTGAAGGAAAAATGCACAACTATTGCCTCAAACTTCCCCATGATGGACATGTATATTTTCCCCAGTGTGTAGAAAAAAGGGGGGAGATAGGCACTCACAAACTAAGTATTAATTAGTGGGTGGTGGTATTGGATGGTAAGATTGGCCAAGTTGTCATGTGTGGATTTGTCAAAGAAGAGATTTCACCTAACCCAGCTAAGTATCAATGAATCAAAAAGTGCATCTATTATTGAATCCAAGTGTTGGAATCGCTAGTCCACTAATTGTTAAAAATTGATGAATCATTGATCCTAAACATCTAAGTACTCTGAGGTCTAAGTATATTAGTTTGATGGTAAGGGAATTTACGAAGAGGACTAGGAGTAATGGTAGGCACATCAATATCTGGGAGGTCTTCAAGATCATGGGGTTTCCAATTGTGCTCATTTTCAATATATGTGTGCTCATGAACTGGTAGTGGATATTAATACTTTTTAGCAAATTCCAACTAATATTGTACATTAGATTTTGTAATCAAATCAAATGCAACACAATTATCCACATCGAACAGAAGGTAGGGAGAATTAATATCCTCAAACAAATCATACCCCATTCATTCAACATTGATATTGATTACTCATCCAATTATAATGACCCTTATTTTGTTTCTACCCACCTTCTATAGTTGTTTTGCCACAAAGAAGTTGGTGTTGATTTTTCCACAAGTCACCATACACTATAGAATAAGCATCTCTGTTTCTCTAAATACCCCTGTGATATCACCTCTACCAAATATTGCATATGCTATTAGCCTCTATATTTAGTGGAACATAAGGATGTAAACGTAGGATGCCTTAGCATGATTTGGGTGATAAGTAGGCATGACATCCTCATCGTAAGTTATATTCCACCAAAAATTAGGACTAGACCAACCTTCCTATATAGCTTGCAAATCCCAAATAGGTAGGCCTAACAATTAATTGAGCTTGTTAAGGGTAAAAAGTTATGTTCGATTGAACAAGTAAAATTAACTTGCCCTAAGTTACCCAAATCATTATTCTTACCAAACATAATGATCAAAATCAAGAACTCTAAGGTAATATGAATATATGTAACACCCATAATCCATATAAAGTTAATCCATACAACATTACCAATTAGCTTATGAACATCATCCCCTTTTCGCAAGTATAGTTAATATCTCATTATTAATAAAACCAATACCCTATAGAGGTCTATCATATATTAAGTTGTATTAGGTGACATGGTCATCATCATTAAATATTTTACCTCGAGGTTATGATAATGGAGCTATAGCAAAAAAAAAAAAAAACTTTCCAACTCAAGAACACTTAAGAGATATAAGGTTGTTTCAATTGACATATTTGATGAAGATAAAGAAAAATCCCCAATTTCAGAGGAAGATGATGAACCCTAACTGAGGTTTTTATTCAATTAAACCTTTTATCCTTTAATAAACACCACATAAGAGTAGATTAGAACAATACATGTATGAATCAACCAAAATAAAGGGAATATGATGAAAAAAGGAGTAGAGAAAAAATAGTAGAGAAGATGAAGGTGCATATGAATGGTACAATAAAATGGTGAAAAGAAGAAATTAAAGAGAAAGAATGAGGAGGAAAATATGAAAGTTGTGTGGTAAATGATAAAAATTGTTAAATTTGGGTGTTCACTTGATGTGAGGAATAAGGATAAGCTTGAATAGAGTTTGTGGGAAGTTTGATTATAGAGGTTGAAGGATGGGAGAAGAAGAAGTGAAGAGGTAGATCTAATTGGGAGTTATAAGGTGGTGAATATTTCATGTATTAAAAAAATAAAGTGAGTCGAGATCATTGGGCATAGACATTGGTGTGTCGATCTACATTGGTAGCCTATGCCATGCCCATTTGATGCATTTTTAGCCCTTGATTTAGCATGATAGGGTCACTTTGACATTAAAATTTCCCCTTTTATCAATATAGTTGAGTCAACTAACATGGTAGAGTTGTGTTGCCTCCCAACTTCTTATTCCATTTTTTAAGTGTACAACAACATGCCAGTGTCTGTGGACATGGCAGTTATGTTGATATACAAATTCCCCCACCCCTTTTAAACATAGAACTTTTTTAACTTCCTTGTCCCACATTGGTCCTAATACTTAAATAAATTTTCACATATTAATTTATCCACAATTTCAATACTTGGAAAATTTTCATCATTTTTTCTTCTTCTTTCATGATAGTATACTTTCAATTTTTTTTCATTAGTACTATTATCACCTCTATTGGACTTCACCACCTACACTGTAACACCCCAAAATTACTATTAAAAATTTTTATTTTACACCAGAAGTATATAAACATAATTTTAGACATTAATAATTGAAGTAAGTCTAGTTTATTATATCATCCTTACATAAATCACAATGCTAAAACCATTAAAAGTAAAATAGATAATTAGAAGTGTGGGAAGCTTTATAAATATAAGTGTGATTTTAGAGATTAACTATGGGTTACAATAACAAAATATAACAAAAGGGATAGCATGGATTGAAGAGTCCATAAGGTATCTAGGTAGAAACATCATCTGGATAACATGCCTCTTTACCTAAACACCTAATATAGGAAAAATCACTCCTCTCTATACAATGGATCAAAGGTAGCAAAATCATCCAATTGGTCCTCAAAGACCTGCACAAAATCATCCAGGTCATTTGCTCGTGGAAAGGAGCAACACTCATAAAAAATATGGTTAGTATACTACGTATGAATAATGTAACAATACTATCAAGGTAGGGACACAACTAAATACATATATTCAAAGTAGAGAATAAGTGCACGTGTGGATCACATAAAATACCACAAGGTAAGTAATGACGCAAGCCTTTTTATTAGATATAATGATTTTCATTCTTTTATTTACATTGAGTTTAGGTACTTCATTAATCCTATATCGGTAGAATGGTTTAAAGTAATTTTTAAGGACAACACACTTAAGCCACTATTATCGTCCAATGGAATACACCCGACACCTCCTAGGGTAGAACAATCCTAAGCCACTATTCTTAAATCCGTAGAACAATCTGAAGCACCTCCTAGGGACAACACACCTAAAACACTATTATCATCTAGCGGATCAAACCCATAAACATCTTGATTCTGATTCACGTACTCTTCCACTTTAAGTTATTAAAATCTTATGTAGTATGTTACTTATCTCAAATCATATTCTTATTTACAATAACCATAGGGCCCCACTATATTATTAATTCATAGAACAAATCCATAAAATACCTCTCATGAAAAAATTCTCCTGAGCCACTATCTTAACATTGGTAGAATGATCTGAAGTACCTCTTAGGGACAATACACTTGAGCTACTATTATCATCCGGTGGAACGAACCCATACACACCTTTGCCGGACTCACATGACCTTTTATTTTAAATGATTAATATCTTATTCATGTTTGATTTAGAAATTATATAATGATTTTGAAATAGGTAAGGTACTTCATTAGATCATAAGGCCATTCTCTAGGGTTGAGACCCTTATATTTCCTCGAAACCCTAATTTCACATTTTTATCGTAACTCTTCTTCTGTTACTCTTTTAACCACCAAACTTAGCACCTATTTCTTAAATTTTATTTTTAACAACATACTAAAATTTCAAGGCCTAAATATAATTTATTGCACATGCAATAATATCCCTATCTCAACAGTTACTATTCGTGAGGCTTATAAACTGTAATTTCATAAATCCATCTTAAATTTTCCTATGGAGCTCAAATAATCACCATATTCAATACAAAATACTAGAACACTAATATCAATAATATATTCATATTTCATGGTCTAACTCTATTATTTTACATATGTGATAATAGCCTTCTTGTTTTAGGACTACTATTCCCAAATCAAAACATTTCCACACTTTATTAAAATTAGGTCATTCACAACTATACTCTAAAAACTTCATATAAATTTATTAGCATATTTTGGATGATATAACACCTTAAAATACCATGGTTCTCATATTTAACACACATTGACCAAAATGCCCTTATCGGTAACAACCCTTATTTTATGCAAATCTTATATTTTTGGTAACATTATCCACAAATCCTTCATTTATCTTCATATAATTTATCATACTCTTTTTATACTCATCAAGCCTTACTTAATAAAAACATGATATAATCACGTTTCATACCGAGATTTTTTCCATATAAAATAACAATATCAATATCAATAACAATAATAATATACTAGTTCACATGATAACAATAACATGGTAATATCCAAAAAACATGCATAATACTCAGTAAAAAAAAATCCTAGACTAAGATAAGTATCTTTACAAAAATGACTTAGCACACAAATCAAGAATTAAAGAGAAGTACCAGTTGTCCCTCAAAAACTTATGTTATAGGTTATTCTTATCATGCAACTTCTTGGTACACTATTTATAAATCTTTTCATTCTCATATGTGTCAAGAGAAAATTCATCAAGTCCATTAAGTTGTGATTTCTTGTGTTTACATGCATCACTGAAATAAAAGTTCATAATTTTCAAAGCTTAATATAATTTATGATTAAGTTCCACTAGAATACGACATGTTTTCCCATACACTAAATGGTAGGGAGATATTCCAATAAGAGATTCGTAAATTATTTTATAAGCCCATAGTACATCATCTAACTTAAGAGACAAATATTTTCGAGACACACTTACAATTTTCTCTAGAATCTATTTAATCTCTCTATTGGACACTTTAGCTTGATCACTTGCTTGAGGCTAGTATAGAGGACCAATTTATATATGATAGCATGCTTATTTAATAGGGATTGAAGATTCCTATTATAAAAATGCTTCATTCCATCATTAATGATAGCTCTAGGTTTTTAAATCGTGTAAAATATTTTGTTTCAAGAACTTAACATTTACCTTGGCATCATTTGTGGGAAGGTCCATAGCTTCTATGCAGTTGGACACATATTCCACAATCACAAGAATATACTCATTACCATAAGAACACACTTTGAGTTAATGTTCTTGCTCTTCTTTTTTCTAGATGTTGTGTTTTAGTTCATTTTAGTCTTATTTTCTCCAAATACCTATAATATATGATCAAGATCAATAAAAAAGAACAAATTAACTAATTAATGTAAAAGATATCATAACATTAAATGTTTATGTTAATGCTTCATATGACCAACATAAATCATTCCTATTATGGAGTACAAACATACCTTCATCATCTTATATTGACAATGTTATTGATGTTGTCAATGTGTAGGATGTGTTATATATGTTCTACTAAACGTTCTGAGGTGACTAGTTGATGTAAATATGTAGTGAACATTTTAGATTCTAAAATGGGATACACAACAATGATTCTTGTTTATTAATTAGGAATGTATATAGGTTTTTGTATGTAGAGAATTGTGAATGCTTCATGTAGCAAGTCTAAAGTAAATTTCTTTTATATATATAAAAAACCACTATAGATGGTTGTTTTAACTCATCACCACTATTTATATCTTTGCAAGAATAAATTGGAAGGTTTTAGACAATAGTTTTGAATTATATCTACCATTAATATTTCAACATAGATGATTGTCATAGTTGAAAACCACTATCTCTAGTTCAATGGGAAGTAAAGTTGAGACGTTCGACAAGAGTTGTGTGTTAAAACCGTTGTCTATAGTTTCACATAGGCAGAGCTTTTAAGTATAAATGGTGCTCCATTTTGATTTTATATTTCATTATAAGTGGTTGTATTTTGAATTGATTTCTACATTATAAATGGGTGTAACCTCTAAAGTTGTTGTTTATCATTGTATTTCTTTATTTTCCACTATAATTTATGCCTCTTTTTATAGTGGTTCACTTGGTATTAAGCCATATATATATATATATATATATATTAAACCATGTATTCCTTCTCTTTGTGTACTAGATCAAAGTTAAAAGCTACCACCTTAATGTAGGAAACCAATCACAAATAAAAGAAATAAACATAATTAGCTTCACATATTAGCTCTAGTTGGATTTGTATAAAAAAAAAATTGCTACCCCTTAATGAAAATACTATATTGAAATGTTGGTGGCAAAGATAAAAGTTACCATTCCTAGAGGAGAGAAGTGGTAGAAGTTATATTTGTTAGAGGAGAGCAACAATAGATTCCTAGAAGTGTACAGTAGCAACAACTATTGTTACCTAATAAGAGAATCATAAGGTGATGCATTCCTAGTTGGGGTCAATGCTACCATTCCTCTACTAGGATTAGTACCCTTAGTTACCACTCCCACTAGGTTTAGCCACAACTAACAAGGTAAACCATGCACAAAATAGGATGTGTTCAACTAAAATACAGCAACATAGAAATTAAGAATCAATTAAAAATAAAATTAAAAAAATTACAATTGCATATCTAACTTTTTTGAGCATATTTAGGTAGAAAATTGTTTTTTACATATTGAGGTGGTTCAAATAAGAACTTAGTGCAAGTAGTAGAGAAGAGTTTGGCTCGATCAAGGAAAAGTAGAAGCAAGCTAGGTAGGGAAAAGGATGAAAGGAGAAAGGGTGTTGAGGTGGAAGGAGGAGAATGGGAGATGTTCACATAAGGGTATTAACCGGGTTAATATTTAGTGACTAAATGACAAGAGTAGAAACAATAGTTCATTGTGCTAAGGACATATTTTTTCACTTGGTGAATTTAATAGATAATTATACTTGGGTGAATATTTACCTTGGTAAAGCACCATATGCATGTAATGTATATATAGATATTCACTATTCCTCCCAGAATTTTTGAGTTTTTATAGTTTGACCAATTTATCTACTATATGTATAAATAGCCAACAAATGAATGTAAAGTTCAACTCATGAAATACTACTACTTTTACCAATTTAAGAGTCTACACAAACTAAAAGAGTTACATAAATCTTATCACGTTATCAACATGGAGACTCCAATAATTTTTTTTTACCACATCTTCAGCTCGAAAGTCTTTTCAACTGGTATGGACACATCATACAACTAATTAAATGGTAATGTAAACACCATATCTAGGTTACAAAGATCATAGTAGGCTTCAAAAAAGCATATGTGTTACTATCTAAGGGGATACAATTAATAATTAATAACAAATTGTATTCAAGTTAATCTCAAAAACAAAAATTGAAACATGTGTCAAAATTGTTACCATATGGAAACTATAAATGAAAATGGAAAAGAGTATTTGTGTATTATAATGCATGATCTGATAAGAAATGTACTCTTGAGAAAATGTCAATATATTCCTTGAGATTGTATTATATTGACAGAAGTCCAATTAAATAAATATGGCATTTAACTACAATTTAGAAGGCACAAAAACAATTAATTTATGGGATTATCATTTGGATTCCCATGCACAAGAAAACTGCATATACTTATTGGAAATTTAATCAATCACTCGGTAAAGAACAATAAGGTTCTAAGTATTGTGATTTATTGCATGTTTCTTGTTCACTTAGCAAGTTGATTATAAGGTCTTCTACGAATAAGAATGCCACTGAGCCTCCAAAGTTTTTAGAAAGAATGCAAGAAGACATTTACAAATTGATTATCCTCTCATATGGACAAGATTGACCAAAGTGAAAAGAGGTAATCCAAATATAATTAAAATCCTTTAAAGAAAAGTGGGCCATTTGGATAAGTTGGAATACCTCCAAATTCGTGGTAAACAGTGAAGACTTAAAATAATTAATAATACCATATATATATATTAATAATGCATATTTTCTTTTCAGGAAACTTATCCTTAAAAAACTTTACATTTAAGAATGCTTGACTTGGATCAATTTAAGGATTGGTGACCTCGTAAAATCTTCTTAAGATATGTGTGAATTGATATATATATATATATTTTTTCTTTTCAGGAAACTTATCCTTAAAAAACTTTACATTTAAGAATGCTTGACTTGGATCAATTTAAGGATTTGTGACCTCTTAAAATCTTCTTAAGATATGTGTGAATTGATAAAATTATGATTGAAAAGACTTATATAGATTTACGCGATCAATCATCAATCTTGAAAGTACCCTAAGTAACTATACGTATTATACCAAAATATACAAGCCTCGAGGCTACAAATTGGGTGTTTGTGTGCAAATAATATGAAAAAAATGAAATTGTGTAAAAATGGGTGTTTGTGTGCAAACATACATGATCAAGAGAAGGAATGAACGATTAATGTCTATCAAATTCAATCATCCAAGATTCTCACTAATTTATTCATAGCATCCTTTCCTCCTGAAAGATTCAAAAAATTGGTCTATAAGTCGAAAACATATTATTTTTAAAATATATGTTAAATTGGGATTGAGCGTTATACCTACTATACTATTTTTTTAAGTACCCTTTTTCATTAATTTTTTCCTGATAATCTTTTTAATGAGGCAAATATATAAGAAATATAACAGGTAAATATTTAAGAGGGTGTTATGGATTAAGTAATTGTATTTGAATGAATGTTCACTTTGTTAATGTACCATATCATTGAATGTATATTAAAATACTTTAATACTCACTCATCCTCTCATATTTTTTTAGGGTTTTATAATTTGACCAATATCTATCATGTGTGTATAAATAGCTATTAAATGACCGTAAAGTTTAACTCAAGAATTACTAGTCACTAAAAAGTTGCGTAAATCTCATGTTATTTTTTTATGTTATTCTTTCCGTATTAAAAAGGTTGACTTGGTATATTTTGAGAATAATCCATTAGTTTTTGTAAAAATACAATATGTTATATTATACAAACATAATAATTATACTAGTATTAAAAAATATTTTTATGAAATTATTTTTTATGATTATTATTAATATATATTAAAAAATATTAATAATCAAAATTTATTTTTAAAATACGTCACCATGAGTCGATGACGACAGTTTTCCAATACGATTACCGGATTTATTTTTTATATTGCTGGTTTCCAAATTTTTTTAAAAAAATGAAAAAAAGAACTACACGCCTCCCTCGGTCCGTCTCCTGTGAATTCTGCACTTAATTATTCAATTCTCACTCCTGGAAGGAATGGAAAAGGAGCTTTGTACTTTATCTCTTCCTCCCTCACGCGGAGAACTCGGCACACTTTCTCTCTATGCCTTTTTACCTGAGACGATGTGGCTATTTTTGTTTCATTTGGTTTTAGTATCCATGTTTTTTTAATTGCATTGAGATGATTAAATTAAAAATAATTCTCCAGCGACTGAGATTCGATTGCACCACTAAATCTCAGCGCCAACCCTGTACATATATCTCCAATTACTCTCACCTTCCCTTTAATGGCATCAGTACTATTATTTCCATCTGCCCGAATCTGTTGTTTCTCTGCCTTCATGCAAAAATCTGTGGTTGGTTTGTTCTGCTTCTGCCCCAAATCCCTCTTTCCAGCGTCGTTGCCACAGAATCGTGAATCGAGTTCTAATAAATCTTTCTTCGACGTCTCTCAATAACGTCCGCCTTTTTCAATTTGATTTCCTCGGTACGCATCGTCTTCGTCTGTCTTTAGATCTTTGATAGTTTAGTGCTGGTATTTATTGCATTTAATATTATTCATAATTCAAGGTATGATCTTTTTCGTTTCGGTGAGTTTGTGGGGGGTGGCCTGGGCTTTTCTAGCTCCCTTATTTAATTCTTTTCAATGCAGAAGAGACAAGCTATTTATTTCATCTGGGTATTGTTCTTCTTCATCTGAATACTTCAAGTTTTTGTGGGGGTTTGTTTGTGTTCTTGCTTGCTTGGATGCTTGTGTGACATGAAAGTGTGGGAAGTATTAGGTTAAGTGCCGTTGTGGGTTCTGGTAGGTGTGATTTGCTTGCTATTGTTTTGATTCTTTCTTTGCTTGGCCTTTGTTGTTATATTTATGAATTGGCGAGGGTGTTAGATATTTGATTAACTCTATGATGTGTTAGTATGCGTGGTTCTCTTTCTGCTCAATCATTGATCTTGGTTGGGCTCGATTACTTCATTTCGGAGCTGAGGTATGCACTCGCTTCATTTCGAGAATTTGGATTAGTTTGCCCCCGCATCATAGTCACTGAGCGGCATTATATTCGGGCAAGTATATGTATCTATCCTTTTCCTATGGGAGAAAGGAGGTAACTGCGATGGCCAAAACTAAAAAATATATTATAGGCTGCTTTTGCCATTAACTATGTTGATTATGGGCATAATTATGCTTTTTTCCCCCTAGGCTGAATATCATAATTTGGGTTAAATTCGTGTGAAATTTAGTTGACAATGTTGATGCTGGTGCCATGGATGCTGCATTCCTGCTGTTACATAGGTGTGCATTAATCCATTGCACAAACTGTCCTTTGAGGTCAATTCTTGATTTTCGTGTATATGTGCTGCCCTTCAACAAATAGATGATGCGTATATTCTTTGTCTCTCGTCTCTTTAACATGGAACTTATATGCCATGAATTGGTATTCAGTCTCTGCTTATGATTCACTTCAGTTTTCAACCAGTCCAGAGTGATATGTCAATTTCTGTTATGTTCACCTTTGGCTGTTTATATATTTATTTCTCTACTTATCTTCTTTTTGGTAGATATGTCTGTTGACCCAGTCTTATATCTTTTGTCACCCAAAGTTTTTATCGTTAAATTTTTATGTACCGGTGATGGCAGGTTTCCAAGTTGGAAAAAGAGCATTTACTGATATACGAAGAGAAAGAAATGGACTTTTTTCGTTTTGACTTGAATCATGCAATCACAGCCGATGATGACAGGCCTGATTACACATACAGGCCTCAGGATGCAGATTATTTTCCCAAGATTCCCACTCTCTGTGATGACTTAGAGGTGAGGATCTTGTGCACCTTTCCTATAGCAGAAATCTGGAAAGGTCGCTTACTAAATAAAAGGTTCTTAGCCCATTTCAGGGCTGGTGAAGTGTTTAGGATGAGGAAAGAAATGGGAGTTAGAGATTTCTACATCTTCATGCTGGCATGTGGGGAGACGAACTGGTGGGCTTTTGATCGGCAGTTCAAGTCTCGCAGAACACTCCCTCAGTTGCCAGCAGATCCTTCTTTTCTGTGGGCTGATAGAGAGACGATCTGTGCAGGAACCCATCTTCTTGTTTCTGGTTTGGAGCTTGGTAATCCTTCGCTCTGGAGGTATGAACTACCTCTGGACAAATGGTGCAAGGGTCCGCTCATGATTCAGCCCAGGTGTTTGTTCGCATCTGCCACCTGTGGTGATTTGGCTTATGTGGCTGGGGGTATGCAAATGGGGACTCGGTCTCTTCTCAGGACGGCCGAAAAATATAACCCGGAGACTGGATTGTGGGAACAGCTTCCGAGCATGGAAGTTAAAAGGAAGCTGTGTGCTGGTATCTGCATGGATACCAAGTTTTATGTGGTTGGGGGGCAGGATGAGAACGGGGATTCTCTGACCTGTGCTGAGGTATTTAATGAAGATAAAAACGTTTGGGTCAAGATCCCCGACATGCTAAAAGATTCACCTGTCAGAGGTTCTGGGTCCCCTCCCCTTCTTGCAGTAGTGAGCAATGAACTCTATTTAATTGAGACTAGCTCCAATTTGCTGAAGGTCTACTTGAAGGGTCGCAATACCTGGAAGACACTGGGATTAGTTCCTGTTGAAACGGATAATAGCAAAGGTTGGGGTGTGGCCTTCAAGTCCTTAGGCGATGAGCTGCTCGTTATGGGTGGCTCAACACTGCCTAATGCAGGCAATGACATGACTGTATACACCTGTCGCCCAAGGGTAGATGGGCAGGAACTACACTGGAAACTTATGGACGGAGGGAGGACGTCTAACAGTTTCATCTGGAATTGTTCCATTATGAGCGCGTGAAAATTGAAGTCTCTTGCACTGCACCTAAGCCAGCTTTGCTTGGAGTTCAGCCTGTAGGCATCTATGATTTATAGTGGTATTGTTATTAAGCAAAGTGTGATTGGAATAAAGACCCGAGAGTCTATTACTCTGGTAATCTTATGTAATTGCTCATTGTTATCTCGGGTTACAGGATGCAAAATCCTCGTTTCCTTTGGTAATTCTCAGACCTTTTTTTTGTTTTTTTTTTGTTTTGGGGTGTGTATGAAGTTGTTTTCTGAAGCGGAGAACTAAGGAGGTATGTGTAATATGTAAGATCCTAAGTGATATCCTACTCTTGTTTGTTTGGCTAATCGGTTAGATTCTATCCATCTTTATCTAAAGCGTAACCGCCCGCCATGCTCGGTAGTCGTACTTCCTTATGATGATGAATAACCCAATTACTTGACTTTGAGAGTTCCGTCATTTACTCATGAGCTTACATATGAATATGATGATGAATAACCCACTTACTAGAATTTGAGACTTCCGTCATTTCATGTGGCCTAATTTTAATGTCGAAGAAAGTCTGGTTTTTAAGATGAGCAATATCGAGGACGGCGAGGAGGTTGAGCAGACCACCGTTGTGTTTGTGTTTTTGTGTGTGTGTTTGTTTGTTTGTTTGTTGTTTTTGTTGTTTTTTTAAAAAAAATTATAATTATTAGCATTATTAATACCAAAATTTGCTGCGCATATGGACCACCGCTTTATTTAATCATGGTGTATGTGAATGCCTCAGGGTCCGGTGGTGATCGTGCAAATTATAGATCTTTAAGCATCATGCAGTTGGAGTCTTATTTTTTATAATAATAATAAGCAAAAGGCTATGAAAATTCATTTACCTACTTTTGATTTTATTATGTTAAAAGAACTACTGTTCAGAAGCACCACTTATTGTTTTGTTGGAACAGAAATAAAATAATGCATTATGAAAACAGAAATTTATCAACAACGATAGAGACCATTTGCCCTAGTTTGTTAACTTTGATGGGTGTGTTTAGTCGATCATCACTTAGCTAACTTTGGCTCAAAAAGTTACTTTTAGGACTTTAAACTTGTTTATAGTTTCACTCAAAAATTTTGAAATAGCTTTGAAAAAAAAAGACTCTGACATGCTTATACTTTTTTTTTTACTTTGAAATAATTATATTTGTTCAATATTCACTTTATATTTTTATGCCATTATAAACCAATCAACTAATGCACAATTAAAACTATCAAATATTTATGATTCAATCAGTTATATTTTTTTTTGTTCATCCAATAACTAGTTTTGCTTTAGTTAATTATGCCACATAAAACCTCTATGTCTTAAGACGATACTACATTAGGAGCGAATATAGTATGATTCAACCATAAATCAAACCAAACAAAACCCTAATTTTATAGTTTGGTTTGATCTATGGATAAAAAATTTACCGTTTGGTTTATAATTTTTTTAAAAGGTTTGGTTACAATTTAAAAAATAAATTATGATTTATAAGTCACAAACCATATATATTATTGGTAATATCACTATATAACAAGTATTATTTGCTGTAATTCTAATTAATAATTAGTTATGTTGTAAGTTTATGTATTCATCATGAATCCTTTGCTATAAGAAAATTTCACTTCATTTTATCTCTAAAAATATTCATATTTTCCTTTATTTTTATCATTTACATACTAAAAGTAGTTAGAAATTTGCTTAAAAAATGTTATATGATATGTGTATTACTTGAATTATTTTTTTTTGTTATATTTTATTGTACATTTGCAAATACGGCTTATACAAAAATGATATTTTTTTTATATATACAATCATATCTACTTAAGTTTATAGTACATTAGATATTACTATAAAATTAACATTTTTATATTACAATTTAGCATAGATTGTTTATTAGTTTTGATTTTCGTAAGAATATAAAAATAATTTTAAGTTGAGTAATTAATTTTTGATATTTAAGATACAAAAACTGTAAACTGAAACAAACCATAAATTGCTAATATGGATTGGTTTTAATCATTAAGAAATTGATTTGGTTTGATTTGATTTTTTTTTATATCACAAACATATAGTTTGGTTTTGTTTGAGGCCAAAACTAAATCATGTTTGCCCATATACTAGATTCTTCAAATTTATGCATTAAATATGTGGTTTGACACAATGTTTGCCCATATACTATATTATGTTTTATTATTAAAAAATTATCATTTAACCTATTATGAATAACCTTTTTTTCTATCTCTATTCGAAGAATTACAAACATCTATTTATTTCCACTCATCCATTTCTCCATACCTTTTGTATCTCCTAATATCGTCCTTTTATATCTAGTATTTTAGATATATAGAAATAATAGAAATGAAAATTTGATATCTCAGATCAAAAGGTTAAGGTACATAGGGGGAAAAAATTCTTATATTATAGATTTGGATCACCTTGTAAGGTGCTCCGATATATATAATAGTAATAGTAATAGTAATAATAATAATAATAAATAATAATAATAATAATAATAATAATAATAATAATAATGTAATAGTACATGTAAAATATAAATACGAGACATCAAACTTAATTTTCTCTCCCTAATATACTATGCCCCCTTTGTTTATAAATTTAAAACTATTTTATTTAATTTAGGTTATTAAAAAAATAATAATTATTATATATATCAAAATGTTGCTAACGTCTTTCTCTATAAATTGACATCAACATTGATATAATTTTGATGTTAAAAATAAATATTATGCATAACATTGTGGCAATGCTCATCGTTAGATTTATAACTAGGTTCATAACATATAATATATAGGTTCATGATACAAAAACAATTATGTTTATTACAAATTTAGGTTCATCACATAAATTATTTTGGTTCAATCAATAAATTGTTTATGTTCAGTATCTAATGTTATTTTGCACATAGTCAATGCTGACCATTTTTTTATTATTATTATATTAAATGTCATGAAATTTATTATCTATGACATGAACATACATGATTAGGCTCTTTCGATAAAATGTTTAGATTTATTATCTAGTGTTGTTTTGCTCATAGTTAATATTGAACATGTTAATAATGTTTTTGTTTCATGTTTAGCCCATAAAATGTTTAAGCTCATTGCATAAACCATCTCGGTTCAGTTAATAAAATGTTTAAGTTTAGTATCTCATGTATTTTTGCTCATGGTTAATGGTGAACATTTTGGTATTATATTAAATGTCATGAACCTTATTACTCTATGAAGTAAACTTATATATTAAAATTTATGAACACACATATTCAAGTTCACTCGATAAAATATTTAGGTTCAGTATCTAGTGCTGTTTTGGTCATATTTAATACTAAATATGTTCATAAAAAAATGTGGTTTATTGCATAAATTTATGTTGAACCTTTATTAAATATTTGTCGAACTAAAATCAATCACTTTTTGAACCTTTATTAATTTTGTATTGAACCTATATTAAATATTTGATGAACCTATATTTAGTGAACCTATAATAAGTATTTTACTTTCCACTTTCCTTTCTCCCCTTCTAACGTAGCAGCATATACTACAACTACAGGGTAACCTATACATGGTCCTACAAAGTATCCTATGAGAGGGATAGGTCACCCTGTGGGAGTGAAAATAATCACTACAATTAGAGGGATGATGTACCCTAGGAAAGGGATACTATTCTCTACAAGAGGACACCATACTTTAGGGTCAAACTTTATCAAGGAAGATTTAGTTAGTTAATTATTATTTTCTTAGTTATTAAGTTAATTATCTTATACAGTAAGTTATCTTATCATAAGTTGTGAAGATAAGATAATGTTAGGTAGGATATTATTTGGTCATTATTTATGAATTACTATTCATATGAATAGTAATTAGATATTAGGGACTTATTAGTTATTAGTTAATTAGTTAAGATATTAGTTTGTTTTAGTTAAGATATTAATTATATATGGTACGTTTTATCTTGTATTTTTTAGAAGTTTTATCTTATTTAAATTTAGCTCATTTTATTCTAAGGAGGTTTAATATATCTATATAAATCATGTGTAACTAACATTATCAATCATAGTTGAGTTGAGTTATTGAATAAACATTGAAACCCTGTGTGTGTTTTGTTGCTCTATGTTTATGTTATCTATGTAAATCATAAACTAAATATTTTTCTAAATTATATAATCTTTGTGATTGATAATTTAAAAAAACTCTTGGTTATTTTCTATATGACCTTAATCGATATTAGCTTGTGGGTTTAATTATTCACATTTATAAAATCAACCATTCATCAAAAAATGTGGTCTGCTATGCATCACCTTCTTTATTTCCTTCTTCTGCATTCTTATTCTCCATTTGGTTTTTCTTTCTCATCTTTATCACTCACAATTTCCAAAAGTATAGTGCACTTTTACATCACAAAAGAAATGCAATTTCATTATAAAACTTTGAACATAAAATACTACCAATTCTTTGATTCTCTTCTTCTTCTTTAACAATTAAAAACTCCTAGCACCCGATGCCTCCAAACCTCTATGATATATTAGAAGCTAAGCCACCTTCTCTTCCTCCTATCTATACCAATGCAACATAGTTCCATCAAGAATGAACACTACAAGTGAATTATAGAAGAGGACGATAATGACAACCTAATGAGAAATCAAAAAAAAGATGGAGCACAATTTTTTTATTTGATTGTAATTTTATAATAATAGAAGCTGAGAGAACCTAGCAAGGTGCTCCAGGTGTGGGATATAAATTTCAAGGAGAATGATTTCCTAAAAAGAAGGAAAAAAGGAGCAAAGTAGAACACTTTCAAAGTACTAGAAACATAAAGCATGTGAAGTTGTTTTTATTAATAATAACATCACAAATAAATAGATATCAATTCTCTTTCAAATTTTTATTTTTTTTACTTATTATTATATTTCCATTGAAATTAAGAAAACATATTGTTAACTAGAATAAACTACATAAAAGAAACTAATTGAATTAGCCTCAATTTTCAAACATTACTTCAATGTTTATTTATATTAATTATATGACTACAATCAATATCAACTCATATTAGACTGAAATAGATTATAAAATTTAAAATAATTTCTCTAAGTAATTTCAATCTTTAAAATAAATTATGTATGTATATTTTGTTCTAAAATACTAGTAAAACATAATAAGAATTAATGATGTTTTGGTTTAATAATAATTTTTCATTCTAATCATTTTTTAGCCAACCTATGAACACATAGACAAGGTGGATCAAGAATAGATACAAATTTCCTCTAAATGCTCTTAACTCTTCATAGTTGCTCATTTAACAAAATGAGTAGAGTTTTACTGAATCATTATAAAACTAAGAGCATATATATGGGTATCTATGATGGCTTGTGGCTAAAATCACCTAGGTAAGTGTTTGTCTAAATCTATAAGCGCATGGATATCATTGTGGAGATACATGGTCGTATCCACAAGAATTGTATTATAAATTACTGGTTTTCATTATTCGGGAGCATCTAGACTAATAAAAATGACAAATTCAATAATAATAATAAAAACATCACAAATATTAGACGATTCTTATAACAAATTCCGATAAATAAGAAAAAGCCTAGGATCAGACCTCAACTACGATTCTGTTGTGAATTAATAAATCAATTAATTGTAGCTCATACCATTTGGTGAGTTAGGATCAAATAACCTATAATAACATTATCCTCTTTTGATTACTACAAGTCATGCCTAACTCAGCCTAACAACCTCCTTTTATGGCATTACACTAAATTAAACCCATTAAGTTCACATTAGTCCAATATGTTCCCAATAATTGCTAACCTAATTTTGTGATTAATCAATTCTCATTCAATTACTATTTTATGGCATCAATATTTATCTTTTATTTCCTCAATTAATAACCTAATTGATTCAAACTTGTGGCTAATTGAATTAACCCTAAACAATTAAACCCTAACAATTGAATAACATAACTAAGCAAATGTTTTAGAGAAATTAGATTTATTTATCAAGAAAACATTAAAAATGAACTTAATTTTATCATAGAATAAAAAATACACAAAAATGATTGAATTAAAAAATACAATAACAATAGGAGAACACATAATTAAAATAGTGAAAGAAATAGATTAAAACCTATTATCCATACTCAAAATATGTATTGATAAAGTACTTATTCTCATGATAGAATTCACATGAAATTTTTTTATTTCACAAACACATAAATCTAAAGGTTATATGCAAACCTAAATTACTAACTTCACACCCCTCAAAACCCCTTTCTTTTACTTTTTCAAACATTTTAGTGCCTCATTTCTCCACCCTAACCCACTCCTCTTCTCCTCACTTCTCTTTTCTATCTTTTCATCCATCAATATTCAACATTCATTTCACTCAATCTTCAATACAATAATTATGGGAGAAGAGAATAAGTTTGATGATTGTTTTAGTCAAAAGGAACTAAATGAAATAATGATAATTCATGTGTTTTCTTTTCAAAAATTTTGGACACTATAACTCAATTATCCTAAATCCCCTTCACACTGAGTAATTTTCCCGTCAAAGAAACCCATCAATGAGTCACTTACCTATTAGAGATGAAGAGTAATGGGTCACTCACCCTTAAAAGGTAATTTTTTATAGGCCAATCACCTGTTGCTCTCAAACTTTGATGAGCGTATTACTCAAAAGCTTGTTATTTCATAATTTTGTGTTATCCATTATTTCATTTATGTATTCCTTATAATTTGTTGTATTTTTTCTAATTACATAATCAAGATCTATTTAATATTGATTAGTGTGAATTTTTTCTATAGATAAAATTTTTAGTGATATTAAAATGTTGATGCAGTGGGTTAAAGACATCAAAAAGCCAAATAATATGATTTTAGGTATCAAGATGTCAAAAGAAAATATAGGGTTTGGATATTATGAGAGGGGTGGTGCATATAGAAATACAAAATTTAGTGAATCCATAAAGTGTTTGATTTATCATGTCTGTAGAGTGTGGTTATAAATTCTAGGTACATGGAAGGTAATATGCTTACAATGTCTAGATATTGGTGGTAGAATGTGGCCTACATAATCACAGATTGTGAAAATATTTGCAAGGTCATTCATGTACTTGTTTACTATTACTTGAAGAACATAGGTTAGTGCACAAACTAATCCTCATGAATATCAAACTAAGGGAGATTATCAATAAGTTGTGATGGGGTGATAGGGATAATACTACAATGCTTAGTACAATCTAAATGCTAGATATAAGTTCAAGGTGCAGAGCTTGATGGGACATACAATCATATAGTAGTTATTGTATTTTATGGATACTAATGAATATTGTTTGTGCTATCATTGGTATCCTGACTTTGATGTGGTTAGTGATATTGTATTTTTGCACCTGGATTCTATTAATTTGTTACATGAATTTTCATATGTCATTTGTTTACATTGCACATACAAAACCAAAAAATACAACCTTATTTTCTTGGAGGTCATTGGTTGTATGTCTGGTGGTAATAATTTTACTATTGCTATAACAGTTATGATAAATAAAAAATAATATTACTATGAATGGATGCTTGATATTAAAGATATTGATACATCCCTATGAACTAAATGTGGCGATCACTGATAGGAGCCAAGACTAACACAAACAGTGCCTAAAGTCTTTCCTAATGCAACACACTTCTTATGTAGATGAAACATTAATAAGAATGGTTTTTCCTATATTAAAAACAAATTAAAAAGTATAACATTGGGAGAACAATTATTGGGTATATATAGGAAGATTGTACATATGAGAAATATATATCCCCTGATACACTAGAGAAATATGAGAATGAACTTCCACTAATGCATGACAAATGGGGTAGATTTCTACATCTAATATAATATGTGTATAAGACTTGGTTGAATTCCTATAAGAAGAGGTTTGTTGCTATGTGGGTTGAAAAAATTCTTCACTTTAACACTCATACGACTAAGAGATATTTATTATCGCTTACTTATTTCTAAATAACCATCACTTATATTTTGAAATCTAATCATAGAGTGGAAAGAGAATATGGAAACCTGGACAAATTTATATCATCATTGCAAATGATTTTAACACATTATGGCCAAATATTGACACATTTATGACACTTCAAATTAATGAGGTAAAGAAAGATTTGTAATAGTCACTCTACTAATGACATTTTGTTTAAGGAGCTCACGTATGCTTTATGTCACAGAGTGTTGGACTAGATTAAGGAGGAGAGAAAGAGATCTAATATGGTTTATCTTGACCCCTTTGGGTGTTGGTTTTACTTAAAGTTAACAAATGATCTATCATGTGCATATGAGATATTTCAGTACAAATAAAATCATTAGAACATTCCCATATCAATAGTGTAACCATTTTGGAAGACTTTTACTTTTTGTATACCAAGTAAAGGAAGGTTTTCTCTTTATGATTTAACTATTGGTCCATCTGAACGACCCTTTGCTTCTAATATTATGCCTAAAGTGAAAATTATGCTTGAACATTCACCATCATGTACACAATACTATTCTAACATAATTGATGAGGTTGTGGAACCTACTATGGCACCTTTTGAAGAGTTAGATGTTCAACAAAATGAACATCTCCATATTAATAACCAAAGAGGGAACCATCAAAGTGAAAGCACACAAAGCATTCTATTCAAAAATTCACCTATGGGACAGGGTTAATTAGGTCAAGGATATGGCCATTCATATCCTCGTATAGGTCCTTATTCCCCTAGTTCATTAGATTAAACAAGAAGCAGCAATGGGAGGCATAATACTAGAAGACATCATCATATAATTCATGATTTTTTGTGTTCCTATGATTTTGAGGTAGTAGTGATCCTATGGGTGGAACCATGGTGTGGTGTTGTGGGTGATACAAACTATGGATTTAGAGAATTTGAAATACATATAATACCCTATTTTAAAATCCTTAATGTATTTTAAGTTATGTTTATATAAAAGAAATTGGTTTTAGTTTTGAAAATGACTTGAAATTTGGGATAAAATATGAATTTTAGGATTCCTTGTAGAATATTTTCCCCAATAGTGAAAATCACTTTTCCACTTTTCATAAGAGAAAATCACTATCAACCAGTTCTACTGAAGTTGATGTACACTCAACTATTGGGTAGGTCCAAAGAAGGAACCATTAAAGGTACTCAAGTGTTGAATCATGCTTATAAATACATTTGTACCACATATAACTAAAATTTACTAAAATATAATACCACACATTCTAGAATGATGTGCAACTATATTAATACACCTCATACTTTTTGATGGAAGCAATACAACATAATCCTTGAGTTGGCATAATAGGAGAGTTAGGGATAAATTGAGAGAAACCAAATTGGTGGGCTACTTGATTCAGCATGTACGAATTCATAATATCCATGAAGCATATATTCCATTGGTATGTTATCTCAAGATATAACGATGCCATATCGTTATGGAAGGTCGTGAACTCAACTTATAAATCCATGAAAAACATAGTTAACTATTATTTAAAAATTTTACTGCACTTGAACACCATATAATCATATGGCTAACTTATTGTATCCCTAGCATGTAAGGTTCCCTCTGGTATCCAATTTGGTCTTTAAGAGATTCAACATTACCTGTTTGTCAGGTAGTATGCCATATCATCTCTCTAGTGGTGTCTAATATACTATAGTTACATGATAATGCCTAACGAACGTAGGGGAAATATTTATAGATCCATGTATGTGCACATTTACAACACTCAAATAATAAACAAAATTAATAATAAAAAGTTATATAAATGAATAATTATTAGCTACACTGTAGATAATATTAACTCCAAAAAGTATAATGCACCCTCTAGTTTCCTACACGCGGTCCTAGACAATATCCTAAGATGCCTATGTAAAAATGTTGAAACACCAACCCTAATAACCATCGCATCTTGTTTATCCATATCTACTAAAAATCTTAAGATTGATAATGGAGCATTATTTCTATACTTGTCTATGAAAATCATGCTAGACAAAAGGTACCACAAATATAGTTGAGCACATGACTCATCATCATCAACACTCTTTGTCATAATCTTATAAAGTATATCTTTTAAACCAATTAATGAAGCACTCAAGGTGATGAAAGGAAACCTCCATATCAACATTATCACGAGGAAGTTTCCCAAGGCTCATCGTGCTTGACTAAATCCTCGACATAAATCTTAGTTCCTATAAAAAAAGAAGATTAGATTTATTAATGACATGACAAATAGATATTGTTTGATATATACAATAATATAAGTTACCTCATCATTATTCCATATAGATTATTCCATATGGCCTTTGAAGCCCATTAATAGGTCAGATATATTTATGCCACCACATGTAGGTTCAGTCAATTGCCAATCATTAGTAGATGATGAAGAAGAACTTGTTACCTAGCTGGAGGTATTTGTGCCAGTATCAAATATCATTTTAGCATCATCATTGCTATAGGTCTTTCCCCAATCAATACAATTGGGTATAAGGATCATCAACCTAAAGAGTGAAGATTAGCCCAAAAAGGCTAGGGATTCTTCCCTTCCCAGTTCCACACTAAGCTGGTCAAGCATACTGTGCAGGAATAGCTAGCTAACTTCTACCACACTATATTCTTTCCCTTTCCTTCTCCCACATCCTGCCTCTATATATATGAGGTCTTGTACTTATTATAGGGGATCTAAAATCACTAATATAATTTACTAATTTTTCTCTCTCTTCTCTCCTCTATGATTTCCTATTGACGTTCTTTACTTGTTTGACATTTGAATTAAATTCATTAAGAAGCCGTTGGTTCATAAAATAAGAAAAAAAATAGGTGATATCTTTGGGGACCTTGAATAAAAAGCTATGTCTTCCATCTAAACTTCTAATTCTAGTACTAGTGACCTCTTTAGAGAAGATAATATAATAACTAATTTTTAGCTTCAATCTCACACATACCCTTAGTTAGCTACAGAGCTTCTTAGATTAACATCAACAACATCGATGTGAAATGTCCCATTAGCTCACCCCACAAAATACTCTAGTGGAGACCATAGACCTTCTAGAGAGAGATTGAAGGACTGGGTTACATAGTGCCATCATCTAAGATAAGGAAGCTGACTCAATAGAGGACGCACACCCAAAGAAAATTAGAATTGATAGACAACAACTATCTTTGATCCCTCCTAGATAATATGGGAGATAAATGCATTTAAGTTTAAGAAGGGACCATGATGGTCGTAGGCATAAGAGACATGATGAGGATACACCATAGGCATGATGGCTACCATAATAGCAGAAATGATGAGGAATACCTTATGAATGATGGTCAATGGATTGCTAGAGATGACAATGATTCTATTTGTATACTGATAAACCTCAAGGTATACAAAGATTTAGAGGATAAAGGGAAGAAGAAATATAGTGTGGATGGTCACAATTGGCAAACATCCTTCATCAGAAGTATATATGAAGTGCCAACATAGATAATAAGAATTTGAACATTTGAATGTTTTGATGCCTTTATAGATTTGGTAAATATCTTCAGAAGTATGGTGCTATTATCTAGAGCATGAGAAGATACTCCTTACAAGGTATTATCAAGTACATTGAAGGGATCAACCTTAATATGGTTTAGTAAACTCAAGTTTGAGTCAATAAGCCCATTTTCTCAACTCTTAATAGGATTTGTGGAGTGATTAGACGTGTTTTCATAGCCCAAGGATGAATCATTCTTCTTGATGAGATTGTCTCAAAGGGAAACTTAATCTTTTCAATGTTTCTTTAATATATTTGATAAAGATGCCTGATATATATAGAAAAGGTGGACAAAGGTATTGCCAGATCTTTTCTACTTAAAGGCTTACTCAACAATGTTATCGTTGAGGATCTATAATTGGCCAAAAAAAAATAATACACCTTATTGAGGAAGGATGTGTAGGAGAGGATAAGTGTAAAGGAAATGACCAAAGAAATGTGTCTGACAGCTAGAAAAGTTGATGCGTCATCAATGCCAAGAAATAAGTCAAAGAAGGAGGTGTAAAGGAAGGATGAAGGCCATATGAATTTAAGGCCTATTATATAAATAGTTATAAGATGCTCTCCAATAGCAAGATTTGACAAACAAATACCCTTGGTGGCTAGTATAGAGCACATCTACAACATTAAAAATGGTTAGCAAATGTTTCCAATACCATAACCCATACACGATGAAATAAAGCATAGAAACCTTAACAAATGGTGTGCATATCATGAAGAGTATGGGCATAATGCTAATGAGTGTAAAACCTTAAAAGATGTAGTGGAGTAGTATTTAGTTATCAAGGTTCAACTAAAATCCCAAGTTTAGATGCCTATATAAGGCAAAATATGGGGATGATGCATCAGTTACCTCAGTTGTCTCAAGCTAAAGGACCATAGAAAAACATATATACCTTAGTAGGAGGAGATTTATTAGTTGAGGTAAGTAATACAACCTTGAAAACATATGTCAAATAGGTCAAGTTCCATAAAATAAATAATGACTAATATTAGAAAATTGGGAAGTTATTTTCACAATAAAGGATGAGGAGTCAAACATGGATGAAAATCACATGATCCTTTAGTCATTGAGGTGTAAGTTTTCAATTGTGTAATGAAAAGGGTTCTCATGGACACATATAGTTAAATTTATGTCATATTCAAAGAAGATAGAGTTGTCAAAGAAGTAGTTAATAAACAAAACTGCACCCCTAGTAGAATTCATAGGTAATATCATAAAATAAAGGTGATTGTTAGGTCTCACTATGATGGCCGACCAACCGGGACTAGTAAAAAGGGTACAAATAGATTTCGTAGTAGTAGCTTATCTATCAGCTTATAATTTGATATTAGGATGGCAAGACCTTACCTTAACATACTCTAGGCTAGAATTTTTATAGATGGATTGTTAATAGTATTCCTAATCAATGGAGGATGGGGTGAGGTTTTGGGTGATAGGAGGATAACAAGATAGTGTTTTCCTATAGAAGTAAAAGGCACTTCTAGGAGGCCAGATAATAAGAAACTATGAGAAAGATTGGTATTAGAAGACATAAATGTCCTAGCAAAGTTATGCCAGATGATATAGAAGCTTAACACATATAATTAATATATTCTAATTGTAAAGTTATTATAGGCAAGGGCATCAAAAAAGCATAAAGTAATCAAAGAGGAGGTGGAAAAGTTGATTTCTTTAGGTTTTGTTTGGGAGGTGAAATTTGATTATTAGATAGCCAACCCAGTCATGGAGACTAAGTCTAATAGGAAATATATAATGTGTGTTGACTTCACTGACTTGAATAGATTATGTCCAAAGGATGGTCACACACTCCCTTAGATTCACAGATTGTTTGAATCAATGATAGGGTAGGAAATGTTAAGTTTTGTGGATGCTTTCTCTAGGTATCATCAAAATAAACTTGCCAAAGCGGATAAAAAAACCACCTTTATAACAAACAACCTTTATTGTTATAAGGTGATGTTGTTTGGATAAAAGAATGTAGGGAGACTTTCTAGAGGCTAGTAAGCATAATTTATTAGTGGTAGATTGGGAAGCATATAGAGGCTTATATGGAATACATGATTATGAAAAGTAAGAAAAAGAAAACCCACATGATAGAACTCTATTATATTTTTAAAACCCTGAGGAGATACCAAATGAAGCTAAATCCCACTAAGTGTGTGTTTGGAGCTAGAATTGGAAAAATCTTATAGAAAAATAAGGAATCCTTAAAAATAGAGAAGAACTTGCTTGAAGAAAGAATAGATATAGTTTAAATACGACACAAAAATTACCAATAACAAGTAGCAAAATACTATAATAAGATAGTTAAGCCCAAGCATCTGAGAGTAGGAGATTGGGCATTAAGGAATGTCGAATTCTAAGGCAATGACCATTGAAGTAAAGTTACAACCGAGTGGGAAGGTCCATATTAAATTATGGAGAAAACAGGGCTAGTAACCTCTATGCTAGTTGATAAAGATAAAAGATACTTAGCCAATTATTGGAATGAAAGATAATTTAAAAAATATATTATTTTTAAAATTGCTCAGGCCTTATCTAAATGATAACATTTCTACAAGTGTATCTATATACTTTATTGATTTCCTTTTTCTCTAAAAGCTATCAATAATGGAACAACTTATCATGTATTACTTGAATAGTAATAATAATGTATGATGTAGTAAATTAAGGTGTGCATGTATAGTTCAAATAAGTAAACCTTATAAAAAGAAGTCGTCGACAATATAAAGGATGAATACTCTCTCACAGAGAGGTAGTTATCAAAGCTATTAGCCCTATTATAGATGTTGTCAACAAATCATCATATGTAAGCCTTCAATGAGATCATTGAGCATTGAAGATGCACATACTTAATGAGATCAAAAAAAAAAAAATCACTCACTAATCCTAAGGCTTAGCACGTAAGCCCTCCTAGAATCTATCAAGCGTTGAAGATAGGAAAACCTAAAAAATTACACTAAGCCTAAGGCTCAATCCATAAGTCCTCAAAGAGTTTAGAATCGAATATGAGCACACCTAGTGACTTAAAAGATAGACTTAATTTTACTCACTAAGCCTAAGATACACACTTGGTGAAGATGAAAGGGTGAAGCTCTCTATCACTCACTAAGGCTTAGCTCTAAAGGTACATTCTTGGTTAAGGTACTGAAATCCATAAGTGATTAGGCACACCTGGTAGCTTTGTAGCTTAGCCAAGCCTAGTCTCCTTGGGTATGTTCCTCAAATAAGGTGTTGAGGCTACTAAGCCCATATTAAGGGGTACAATTGGTCCATTCAGTCTGATCAACCAATAGCGACAGGATCTGGGCCTAATTTGGTTTTTCACCACTAAAATATAATAAATATTTGAAGTGTCTGACATATGGATCTTCATTTTGATATAAAGGCCTTCCTACCTTAAGAATATTGGCCTTAGTATTCTTATATTCTTAAATTATTCTCAGAATTAGTACAAGAACACATGGGAAGAAATATGTGCAAAAAAGGGAAAAGACCATTTCATATATAAGGAAAATATATACATATTGGTCTTAAAAAATGAGGGGAGAAGGAGGGCTTCCTAAGAATTATCTTCATCATAATTATTACCCTAAATCTCCTCAAATCCTTTAGGAATAATAATTCCTTCAAGATCTTTATTGGTATAAAAATTCCTATCGAGATTTTGTAGTTTATCACTATTGCTCTAGATTTTAAATTAGGCATACACAGTAGAGGCACCATACTCATTCCACTGAGATTGAATCTACTTCTCATAATGGGTAAATTCTTAACTTGCCAAATATTTGTCTACAACTTGACTAAAATGTATCACCAATTGATTTATTTATATAAAATTCCATACTCTTTTAGCATGCCTTAATTGCTTGTTTGGCATGATATAGTTTTTCTTAAAGGATCTTTATTTCCTTGCTATTTTCCAAGGCTTACTCTACTATGTTTTTCGTAGCCATTTGATCTCATCATTTTACTTTTCTAATGTTTTCTTTAGACTAGAGAACTTTACTTTATGTTCATCTACCTCAGCATGGAGACATTTGTTCTCTTGTTGAGCACCCCTAAGTTTGTGAGAGTTTATTTGACCTTCTTGGCATCTGTAACCCATTTCTTCTTCTTGGTAGTCAGTTTATCAATTATAGATATCTATTTGTAGAGATTATCTTCCAAACTAACTTTCTTTTTAGTTAACAACTCTATATCAACCTTTGGTTCTTGTTTCACCATCTCTAAATGATCTTCCAAGTTAGTAACATGAGCTTGGAAAAACATTTGCATCAAGGATAGAAGAATTTTGGTTAACTTTACTCATTCTCCATTTTAAAGACTTTAGCTTGAAGGTTCTCATTATCAGCTAACCTAGTTGAATTAACTTTCTATATATCTTTGTATCCACTCTCTATTCATTGGAAGTGTTTAGCTCTCCTAGTTGAATGAGTCAAGTTATCCGACTGACATTTTGGTCGAATACCTTTTGGGACTCTTAGCTTCTAATGTATATATTTTATATATTTTGTCATTTTGTACTAGAAGTAATCCTCTAAATACCTGTTCAAATTTATGAAATCTTTCTCATTCTCTGTTTTACCATGTTTTAAGTTTTTAATTATTTTTCCTTGTATTCAATGAAAGAATAGCTTGGTAAGCCATACTTATGATGAGTATGGCAGTAACACCTAATCATTGTATTACACTTCTACTTAAACAAAACAAAAATAGTTGTGAATTTTGGGGTATTACATGAAAAATACTAGACCTTGGGGTTTATTCAGGCCAATTTAGGTACGTTCCATTTAAAATCACCCAAAATAAAGAATTTTTGTGAATTACACTTTTTCATGGAGGATTAAGGCTCATTAATGAAAATTTCCCCTCTTGTTTGAATGGAGTAAAAACCTAGAGTTGAGTGGTGATTCAAGAATTTAAAAAATTGCCTAAAGAGCTCCGTTGTAGGCACGAACTCCAACAAATGGCACCCATAAAAACATGTTATCATCCTCCAAACATTGGGAACAAACTTTGCCAACTAAGCTGACAAGATTGAAGAAATTTCCTCACAAAAGGATGTAAAATAAAATGGATGTCACCATAAGGAACCTCAACATAAAGGGATATGCACATGTCTAGTGATCCAATAATCCTATTTGATGGAGTTGGTGCAAGTAGGACAAAATAAGAGGGAATAAAGTATTTGCTACGAAAAATACTCCAGTTGAGCTTCAGTAATATTGCTGGGAAGCACGTGCTTGAGTTAAGCATGGAAGATTCAACCATAATGATGAGTAAGGAGGAATGAGAAAGAGGTGAAAGGACCAAGAGGTTCATGGTTGATGGGATCATTGAAGATGAACAGGGCATAAGAGAAACATACGACATTGTAGATGTAAGTGAAGATTAAAAAATAGAAGGAGATTTATAATTAGTAAGATATTTCATGAAAATATCCCTCATCAAAGTAGGGGATTTACAAGGATGGTCACTAATATTGGTAGTTGGAATGATAATAATCTGAACTCCACAAGTGTTATTCCCATTTGATAGCTTGTAATGTTGCACACCTTCACTGATAGAAATTGTGTGAGGAGTTGTGATGATATCTATAGAAAAAGAAAATATTGGTGTGGAAAATATCCTAACTGATAATAGAAATGGAAATTGGGAAATGAAGGTTTTAAGAAGTACAGCAAGAACAAAGGGAAATTGGAGAATATTAATTACAAAGAGTGAAAAAAAGAGTATAAATGTGAAAGGGGATGTTTTTATATAGTGATGCAGGCTTAGTGAATTTACATCATTTTTTATTGGGAAGATGAAGAATCTGTACTCATCACTGATCTCCTATGTAAACTCGATAGGGAGAAGATAGAATATCCAATCCAGCCTTGATTCTCACTCAATCTTTGTTTTTTCTTACGCAAAATAATGGTGTAATGAATGGTCAACAATAACCTAAGAGGTTGGTCCTTTTTTTATAATAACTATCGAGCATATCATATAACCTTTATTCACAAAGCTTTTTTATGATTTAGACATGTGGGGAGGGGGAGAGGAAAATGAAGCTTATTGAACAAGTTTTATTTTTGATGCCATTTTAGATTTTAACAATATTCAATTTTTGGAATTTTATGTTGACTAATGAAATTGATGTTGTTTTGGCTTTCTCTGAGCATGACTTGTCGACATAAAGTGCAAATGTAACTTGATTCTCTAACATTCGTGGAAGCTTACTAGCAATATGCGGCTAAATTTTTACTATTATACTTTCAGGTTATTGATAGAAAATTTTCTAAATGTAATGCATAAGTCAGTCTTATTATTTATAGGTGTTTGATGATTATTTTTATTATTGCATCTTTAAATGGTCGAAGGCATCCTTGTGTAATTCCATTTGTAAGTCGCTGGCGGTCTTTATGTTATTATGTTTGTAAATTACCTAGGCATATCTTATCTTCATGAACTTACGATGTGAATAGTCAACATTATTAAAGCTCTGACTACGTATTTTGAGGGAGTAACCAATTGGTGCACATGGCTGACTCCAAATCAATAAAGTTTAGTCTATTCACCTTAGGAGGGGGTTTGATGCAATGTATGAAGTACTAAAGGAAGTGATAATATAGGTCTTTTTTGAATCAATACTATTGGGTCTAAGGAATGTTGATCTAAAGAGAAAAAATTGGCCCAAAAGAGCTAAGGATTATCCCCCTTTGGGTTCCACATTAGGCTAGTCGACCTTAATATCTAGGAATAGCTGACTAACTCCTACCACATTGTATTCTTTTCCTTTCCTTCCCCCTCACCCTGTTTCTCTCTATGTATGAGGCCTTCTTCTCATTTTTTTGGATCTAAAATCACTAATATAATTTACCAATTTTTCTCTCTCCTCTAGGATTTCCTTTAAGCATTCCTTACTTGTGTAACATCTCACTTGAATTCATTAAGAACCCATTGCTTCACAAAATAACAATAACTATTATGATTATCCTCCTATTGTGCATGATCTATATTTGAAGTACGAACGTGTTTCCAACATGTGACTATTATTACTACTCGATCACTAGCAGTGATTGTCTACTATTCAACCGTCATGATAGCAAGAGTAACAAGATTCAGATCCTTACCCTTACCATCATTAATACATACTTTTTTATACTAAATCAAAGTATAATATTATACTCTACTCTACTATTATATAATATTATACTCTACTATACTAAAAATAATGATATTATGTTTAGGACTTAAGGTAAAGGGGTTTGGTGTATGAGTTTAGGTATACCATTAACCCTTAAGGGTTTGGGGTTTGGGAAAAGGGTTTTAGGTTAAGAGTTTAGTATAAAATCTTAAAATTTACTATTTATTTTATTTTATATTATATTTTTGGAAGCTAAACATAAATAGATTAGGCATTTCCACCGTACTTAATACGAGTCCAGTAACTATACTATTCTCACATCAAGTAAAAGGAAAAACATTAATGAGTTTAAAGAAGATAACAAGACAATAATAGGAATTGAATAGACATGGATAAGAGTTTGGAGATGAAACTTCAAGTATAATACTAATCAAAATACAAAAAAAGGGAAACTATGGAACAAAGAACCTATATGATATCTAGAAAAAAATACTAGCTATTGGATAACTGATACTATACACCCAAAACCCAACAATATAAGTCACATCTCCCTAGTAAGTGTATCAAACTCAGCAAAGTCATCAAAGAAGTCTAAAAAAACCTACACATCAACAACAAGGTCATCTACTCATAGGAATGATTATTACACATGGAAGAGATGGTAAATACTTGTTTATTGAGTAAGAAAAAAATACACATCATTAAAATAAGGCATGCATAATACATAAGGTCATAAATACCAAAAATTGAAACTGTACTAAATTTTATACTTAGATGACCATATAAACCCAATTAATTAACACATTGAGACTTAAAAACTGCTAATAAAATATTACTCTCCCCTTTGCTCCATAAATGGGGTAAAGGTAGTCAATCTCATTGATACTATCACATGCATATTAAAACACGCTTGGGCAACTACTAAAGCTTCAATCCTTAAGTATATGCACCCCCTATTTGTTGGTGGATTAGATTAATATGGAGTCCTCTAATTCTAATTAAACCATGTAATCATTTTAATAACTTCAAACACTTGTTCCTAACTAATGTGCTCTTCCACTTTGAGTATTAGTGTCTTATTAGTATATTAATTAACACTTATCACATAACCAATGCATTACTTGCTTTACTTAAGGTCATCATGTTTCCCCTTTTATTATTCTTAACTTATCATAAGGAAAGTTGCCTATAATATATTATAAGAGTACCGATTACCATTAAATTCATACCAACACTTGATAACATTTGAAACACTTAGAAATGCATCATGATTGGATAAGGTATGATCACATGAAGTAAAAGTAATGCATAAGAGCATACCACAAGTACAATATATATATATATATATATATATATATCACAAGGGAAAATATCATAATGTCCTTATAACACCCTAATTCAAAATCTAACATTTCAAACATAAAATACCAATGTTACCATTTGGTTATAATTCCCAAATTAAGTTCTTTTCTTATAATACTATGCTACTCACATTTGTCCCTAGTGTTTCACATACCAAACCTTACATTTTTATGACCCGAAAGTTCTTATGAAACCCTCAAATATCTAGATTACACCTAAAATGACTATAATACCTCAAATTCAACTAAACACTTCAAAACTTATTATTATCATAACTTGGGGTCATACTCATCCAAACCACAACACATTATATATCAAAGTTAATTTAATAACATCAAAGAACACAATTACATACTCATTTTCAATAACAACTCAAAAAAATATTAAATTAGCCTCAAGGCCAAAAATCAAATATAATCCACATAATTTTATAACTTCTAAAATTTACCCAAATTACATTTAATCACCCTAACATTATTAACATCTCAACAATTATAATTAACCATAATTTAAGCAACCCACCAAACCTCAAATGCCATTAAGGGTGAAACCTCCATAAACCCAAACACCAAATCTTTCAAACTCAACATGCTAAACAATTTAAAATATTTAAATATAATTAAATCTATTCATCTATAGACTTAACAAAATAAAATAATACTCTATCTTGCTTAAGAATTTATGGTAAATATTAGTAAGGAATAAAATGTAGAAATTTCACATAAAATCATAAAACTTATAAAGTCATCAATTAACCAATTAGTACATAATATGATTTAACATAAATCGTAACATGATTTCTAACAAAAAGCATGCTAACATGGATTATATAAAATTAATGCATAGCAACAATTAAGCCTTAAGCCAGAGATATGTATCCTTACCAAAACCTACTCCAATCTCTAGGCAATAAACAATTTTGATAATATAGATCAAGAATGATAAGAACTAGATAAGAGAATAACTTATTTTTTGGATATAAAAATGGAGGCTTGAAATAAGCTTGAATATGCCTTCACCAATATTATGAATTTAACTCCCTTTTTCTTAGAACAAGAAAAAAAGAGTTAAAGTCCAAGATTTTAGAAGTAAAAGTGAAAGAATGAGGGAGTAAGGAAGATGGAGGTGTGATAAAGTGAATTTTTCCCACAACTTTACCTCTCTTTACCTTCACTTTAGGACTTCATTTAATACCTTTTACATATTTTGCTATAGTTTTTGTCTACTATTTTCACTACCGCTTTCTTGAGCTTTGTGTTGTAGGATTTCCCATGAAAACACCAATTCTGAGAAACAATTGCTTATTTTTGGAGAAAACGACCTTGCAAGGAAATCTTGGGAGGAGAGTACATCAACCCAACATGTTAATGGAAGTATATTAAATCTATGGGAGCCAAAAGATGTGGCAAGATATCCCTAAGAATACTGGAAAGATGGTTGCATGGTTGGCTACACACCTAGCTACACAGCCATGCAGCACTTCCCTATTATTATGGAAGAAAACGGAATCGCAAGGCTAGGCAGTGCATGGTTACATGGCCATGCGAAATTTTAAGATGAAAAGTCGAGGCTAAATATATCACACGGCTAGGCCATGCTAGGCTTGGACAGACATGCAAGGTCAGAAATTACAAAATACCGAGAGCTAAGAAACTGCACGGCTAGGCCATGCAAAGGCCACACAGCAGTGCAACAACGGTCTTCCTTGTGATTTAAGTTTGTGACATGGCCGACGTGATGGGGATTATCATGGCACACCTTGAGGACTTCTTAAGGAGAGAGATAGAGGAGGTTTTAGGGGACATTTAGACCCCTCATTACCGAGCTTAGCTTCATTTAATTATTTGCTCATCTAATTTTGATTAATTCAGAGAATTAATCGTGTAATTTGTGTATGGTTGACTTAGAATCAACATCATTCTCTTCTGGATTACGGTTATTTCAATCTAATTCTTCTTCTTTGTATCTTTTCATTGTTATTATGATCATCATGCTATTTATTTTGTTAATTTCATTTGAAAATATGAGTGAGTAGTCTCCTTTCTAGGAATGGACTAATTATTGTTTTAGTAATCAAGATGATGAGTTAAAGTATTATGTCATATGATTAATTTGTTTATACTATCTTATATGCTAGATTTAATTGTTTTAAAGTGGATTTGATGAAATTTGACCTTTTTAGATGTAATCTACAACTGAAAGGCTAATATTATTATCGAAAATTAGCATATGTACGGGAATTTCAACAATCACAAAAGTAGATGTTTAATTATTAGGGACTCTAGAATTAGCGATGATTAATGGGTTTAGTTTAATTTATGAGTCACAAAAGTAGTCGACAAATTAGATTAAATATGTTCTTAGACCTTGAAAGAGGGTAATGAATATAATATAACCAATTTTCCACAATTAACAAATTAATCTATAGCATAATTGTTGTTTCATTATTAATTATTAATTATTAATACGGAGATCGAAGTTCGATCCTAGGTTTCACTCTTATTATTTAGTATCTGCAAGTTATAAAGATTTTTGTAATTATTATTTTTTCTGAACGCACACCCATATTTTATATAGATTTAGATAGTTAAAATAGTAAAGAAGAGTATTCAATTACGATATAACAAATCCGTGTGCTTGCGGAAATAGCACAATAAGTTTTTGGCATCGTTGCTGGAAACTTTAGCTAATTAATATTCTATACTTTATTATTTTGGCTAGATTAAATACTTTAATTACCTTCTATCCTTTATCTTTCTAGTCAATTTTTTGTTGTATTCACTTTTGAGAACCTTTTATGTAACAATCCTTTCAACTTGGGCCCCTATATGAGCTAGACCCTGAGATTGAACGAACGTTGACAAGGTTGCAGAGGTTGATAAGTGAGACAAAATAGCTTACATTGCTCTCTTAAAGAGTTTGCATCTCCAAAGGCATACGGGACTCAATTGAGCATCCAGAAGCCAAATGTAGCTACCAACAATTTTGAGCTCAAACCTACATTGCTCAATATGGTTCAACAAAATCAATTTAGTGGTAGCCCAATGGAGGACCTTAACTTACATATTTCTATTTTTCTCGAGTATTGCAACACCTCAAAGATGAACGGAGTGTTATATGATGTAATCAAGCTTCGATTATTTTTTTTCTCATTATGGGATAAAGCAAGGACTTGGTTGCAATCACTTTCCCTGGGTCCATTACCACTTAGGATCAACTAATTTGAGCCTTCTTCAAAAATACTTTCCACCATCCAAAATAGTTCAATTGAGAAACCTTATTACAAGCTTCAGCCAAACGGATGGTGAATCACTCTATGATGCATGGGAGCGCTACAAAGACATTTTGCAAATTTTCCCACATCACGGGTTAGAAGAATGGTTGCTGGTCCACACGTTTTATAATGGCTTACATTAAAACACTAGGCTGACTCTAGATGTAGTAGCAGGAGGCACTCTTATGAACAAAAGCATACTAGAGGCCAATTAACTAATTGAAGATATGGCTCAGAATCATTACTAATGGTTAGGTGAGCGCTCTACAGCCAAGAAGAGTGGTGGGAATGACATTGATGCTCTGGATCACCTTTCTTCATGAGTTAATGCATTATTTTAGAATATTGATAAACTAAGTTAACTCATTAAAAACCTCCCCTACTATTTGTAAGATTTGTGGCATTACAGGACACTCATCGATTGAGCGTCAATTGGTTACACCTCCACGTCCCGAAGCAATCCTAGCGGATCACATTAACTATGTCAATAACTTCAACCAAAAGGGATATTGTTTTCCCCCCACCTACAACCCAGGATGGCTAAACCATCTAACCTTATCTTACGAGAACCCACCACAGAACCCTATCCCTCAATCGAATTTTAGGTCTCTAGGTTTCCAAAACCTTAGAACACCATTCTCGTCTCCTCCCAAGTCAAATCTTGAGTTTATGATGGAGAACTTCATAGCCTCTCAAAACAAACAAACCAAGGATTTGAAGAATTTGGTCAAAAGCTTAAGCTCTAATGTTGAATCCCTAGCCACCCAAAGTAAAATGCTAAAAAATTAAATCATCTAAGTGGCTTAACAATCTAAATCTTCCTCTCGAACCACTAGAATTCTTCCTAGACGGCTAGAGATAAATCCTAAGGGATCTGTTAACACTATAGCCCTTGGACATGAAAAGGAGTTGGAGGGCCCTCTTTTACTAAAGGAAATAGAAAAGGGAAGTAGAGGAGGCAAAGAGAAAGTGGAAACACATAGAGAAGACGTGCATGTTAAAAATGAGACCACCTTAGGTAAAGATAACAAGGAAGAAAATTATGTCCCTCCACCGCGATATAAACCTCCCCTACCTTTCCCTTAACGGAAAGTAAAAGTGAGATTAGAAAAATAGTTTGGAAGGTTTATAGAAATTTTAAATAAATTGCAAATCATTATTCCATATGTGGAAGCCATATCACAAATTCCTGCTTATGCCAAATCTCCATCATTTTAGGAAGACCTTTCTTCGGTACCACAAGAGCGGTTATAGATGTGAAGAATGGAAAACTCTCCCTCAAATTAGGGAAGAGAAATTATATTTTGATTTACCTTCCACGGTGAAATTCCCATTAATTGACAATACTTGTTGCAGGATCGGTACGGTGGACAAGATGATTCAAGAAGATCTTGCTGATTTGATCTCAAATGATCCATTAGACAAATGTTTAATGAGAGACAAACTAATCCATGAAGGTGATGAAGAAGCAACTGTTTATACTACCATGCTCGGAGAAGATTATGCCTATGCAAAATGATTAGGTGTAGTGACCCCGATTGAAAGAGAATTACATGACTCATAATGTACTGAAAAAACTACACCTAAGGTAGAGACAAAACCTCTCCCTTCCTCTCTTAGGTATGAATTTCTGGACTCTAAAGGTGAATATCCTGTCATTGTAAATGCTAGCCTGAATAAAGAAGAAGTTGAAAATTTACTTAAATTCCTTAGGCTGCACAAATATGCCACAAGATATTCCATTGAAGACATAAAAGGCATAAATCCTTCATCTTGCATGCATCGCATTTTATTAGAAGAAGGACATAAATCCTCCATTGAGCACCAAAGATGGTTAAACCCAAACATGAAGGAGGTCTTAAAAAAGGAAGTTCTTAAGCTCCTAGATGTAGGAATCATTTATCCTATCTCAGATAGTTAGTGGATAAGCCAAGTTCAGGTTGTACCTAAGAAAGGGGGCATGACTATTATAAGAAATGAGCAAATTGAACTAATCCCAACAAGAACAGTCATAGGGTGGCGTATGTGTATTGACTATAAAAAGTTAAATAAATCCAACAGAAAGGATCATTTCTCCGTTCCTTTTATTAATCAGATGCGGGAAAGGCTAGCTAAGCACTCTTATTTCTATTATCTAGATGGATATTTGGTATTCTTTCAAATCCCTATCCACTCCAGTGATCAAGAAAAAACAATTTACATGCCCATATGGTACTTTTGATTATAGGAGAATGCCATTTAGTTTGTGTAATGCCCTAGCCACTTTTTAAAGCTGTATGATGTCCATATTCTTCGATTTTTATTAAAAATTTTATGGAAGTGTTTATGGATGATTTATCTATTTATGGAACCACCTTTGATGATTGCCTCAGTAATCTTGCTAAGGTATTAAAATGATGTAAAGAGGCGAACCTTGTTCTTAACTAGGAAAAGTAGTATTTTATGATACAAGAAGGCATTGTTCTAGGTCATTTAATCTCCAATAGGAGGATTGAAGTTGATAGGGAAAAATTGACATTATTGCTAAAATTCCTACATTATTGCTAAAATACCTCCCCAAACTAATGTCAAAGGTGTTTGGAGTTTTTTAGGCCATACTGGATTCTATAGGTGGTTCATAAAAGACTTCTCGAAAATTGCTAAATCTCTAACCCACCTCCTCATCAAGGATACCCCTTTTGCATTTGATCAATCTTGTTTGAATGCTTTTAGCTAGTTAAAGGAAGCATTGACCACTGCCCCAGTAATGAGACCCTCTAATTGGAGTCTTCCTTTCGAGGTAATGTGTGATGCTAGTGACTATGTTGTTGGGGCTGTTCTTGGGTAAAGGAAGGATGGGAAAGTGTATGTTATATACTATACCAACAGGACTTTGGATGATGCACAAATAAATTACGCTATAACTGAAAAGGAACTCCTAACTGTGATGTTTTCATTGGATAAATTTAGATCTTATCTTGTCGGATTGAGAGTCATTGTGTTCATTGATCATGCAGCTCTTAGGAATCTCTTGGCAAAGAAAGATGTGAAACCAAGATTGATTAAGCAGATCCTCTTCTTGCAAGAATTTGATTTTAAGAGCAAAGACAAAAAAGATGATGAAAAGGTAGTAGCAGATCACCTTTCCAAGCTGAGGCAAGAGATGTATGAAGACAAAAAGAATGAATGCCCAATTGATGATTCATTCCTTGATGACAATATCTTTTCCATTAAGAGCCTCCAAGACCTATGCTTTGCAGATCTTGTCAATTATATTGTTTGTGGGGTTTTACCTAAAGACCTATCTTATCAGTAGTGTAAGAAATTCCTTTCTGACATCAAACATTATTTCTAGGATGATCCTTGTTGGGCAGATGAGATTTTTTGGTAATGCATTCCGAAAGATGAAATTTTATATATCATTATCCATTGTCATTCATCATCATATAGCAATCATGCTAGCACCTCTAAGACAGCCGCAAGGGTGCTTCTCGCAGGATTCTATTAGCCAACTCTTTTTAAAGACGTGAGTTCTGTGCTGGCATGCAATCTCTGCCAAAGAACCAGGAATATCTTGAGATGGAATGAGATGCCCTTGAATAATATCTTTGAGGTAGAATTATATGGCGTGTGGGGGATTTATTTTATGGGACCATTTCCTTCGTCTCACAACAATAAGTACATACTAGTTATAGTGGATTACGCTTCAAAACAGGTAGAGGCGTTAACGTCTCCAACAAATGATGTGAAGGTAGTCATTAAGCTATTTCATAAGGTTATTTTCCCTTGTTTTGTAGTTCCAAGGGGTGTGATTTGTGATGGAAGTTCCCACTTCATCAATAAGGTCTTAAGTAAACTCTTAAGGAAATATGGAGTAGCTCACAAAATAGCCACTCCATATCATCCTCTGATGAGTGGTCAAGTGGTGATTACTAGTAGGGAAATAGGAGGGATCCTAGAAAAGACCATATCTAAGTTAAGGAAAGACTAGTCCTCCTGGCTATATGGCATTCCTTGGGCCTACCAGAAAACTTATAAGACCCCTATCGACACCATTCCGTTTGGTATACATAAAATCATGTCATCTACCTGTTGAGATCGAATAAAAGGCATATTAGGCCATAAAGTCTATTTATCTAGGTTTGAAGGTGAAAAGCAAGTGAAGAATGCTTCAACTCAACTAACTTGATGAGTTACAGTTAGATGCTTATGAAAATGCCAAAATATATAAGGAAAGAACGAGGAAGTGGCATGCCATATGTATTCTCCAAAAAGAATTTAAGGAGGGAGAGATGCTACTCCTGTTCAACTCCCATCTAAATTTTTTTCCCAAAAAGCTATGATCAAGGTGGTCGGGTCCATTCTAAGTGCTTAAAGTATATCCTTATAAAACCCATGTTTTATGTTTTCCTTTGTTATGTTTCTTTTGTTTTTTGTGTCCTTCATTTTCTTTTCTTTCCTTTATTTTTCTCTCTTTGTTGTAGCTTTTTGGCAAGAAAGATTGCTTATCAAAGCTATCCAATGGATAATAGGAGGTTATAATGTATTATATGACAAAAAGAAGCACGAGAAACGAAGAATACAGGGTTGCACAGTCTACCGCATGACCGTGCATAACCTTGTCGCTAGAAAATGGAAAAACCCAAGAGTAGAGATTTTGCACTATCCAATCATGCCAATATATAAATTATTAGGCCGAGAGGAAAATTTTTTCACCATCTTCCCATGCACAACCCGCACGCCCGTACACACCCATTTCCTTCTCAGCACGGCCTACCCGTGCAAATGGTGTATGGCTCTGCGAACCTGTCTGCACATATATACGCATGCCCATGACCCCCTTTTTCCCCTTCTCTCATTATTGCACTCCCTCATTTTCAAACCCTAACCCTCCCCAATCTCTTCCACCTCCTCTTTCCTCCTATATCTATATCATTCCACCACCCTTGACACCGTTCCACCAAGCACCGTATGACTTGCAACACCTTGCACAACCGGGTAGTGCCACCCTTACACACCTTGTTTTCACACTACTTCCTCACCCGTGTAGAAACCTCAACCCCACACCTACACATCACCCTTTCAACACCTATTTAACCTGCACAACCTCCCCTCCCACCACCATTTCAACCATAAAAAAACCACTGGATCAACCATTCCATCACCTCTCCTAAACCTACCATCATTCCTTATTTACCATGCACACCCACCACCCCTACACATTTTTCCTGTGTAGATTCTTGCACCACCCACCAGTGCACCACCACACGCCACTCCTCCCGCTCATTGTTTCTGCACTAATTGCACATATGGATGTCTTTCTTGGGTTTCTTTTTCATTTTCTATTTCCATTCATTTTTATTTTAGTTCTTCTATAATTCTTGCTCAAATTCCATTGTACATCTTCCAATCTCAATTACGGTGTGTGTTCTGCCCAATCTATTTTATAACTCTTTGTTTTTATAGATAGAAAGCAACAATAACTCCCAAGAAACAATCGAAATTGAACCAAGAGGAAGGTGATTCCTCCCGACTACAGCTATGCCAATCAAAAGGGTGAGGTAAGGCTGCAAATACACAACCCTCAAATCCTTACGATATTATCTTTACCGACACCAATGATAAGGATCTCTATGAGGGGCTAGTGAATCAAAACATTACCCTAACTCGATTCGTCGATTAGGATTGTCTCAAAGAACTAGGGCTTAAAGAGGATGTTATGTATTTATTTTCTCATAGTGGTCTATACCATTTCTTTTCAAATGCATTTCCTACGAGTAAGGGAATTGCTCTTGAGTTCCTCAATTCCTTCATTTTCAATCGTACCGATGAGTCCATCATGTTTCAACTCTTTAATAAGACTTGCCAAATGTATTTTTCTAGGTCCTCATCCTTACTTGGTTTTCCCACTTATGGTCGATGACTTTTCAAAGGCTCCCAAATGTGGGATCCCCAATAATTATGGTAAGAAATTGCCTTAACAAAGAAGGGTTGTCCTCCCAAACCATATAGTGGACATCACGTGATGACCACACTAATTTACATCCAGCTTTATGTTATGTCCAACGGATTCTAGCTGGCTCAATTTTTGGCTGGGGGGAAAGCCAAGGAAATGTATGCAAATGAGAGCTCCTCGCTCTGCATTGTATGCTCTAGGATAGTGCCGTTGATGAAGGGTATTTTTTTGTTGATCATCTTAGTATGGTGAGCAGCAATCTCACCGTTGATATCGTTGTAGGCGGTATGAAAACGTACATTGCTATTAGGCTCTGTTATATTTTATATGACATCCATGAACATTTTCTACCGACCTACCTCAATCTAGTGACCTGCACAAATATAAAGTTAATTATGCAAGATCAGCGTCAATATAGATTATATTATAACCAAGAGGTGTGGTACCCTATTCCCAACTCAATCATCACCACCCTCATCAGGACCGGCAGCACCAATTGGTTACCTTCTACTCATACGCCATGCCTAGGTCATGCAATGAAACCTCCCTTGGACGATAACCCTAACATCCTAGAAGAAGAGCATCATTTACCACTGCGTACTCTCCTAGTGCCTCCTTTTTTGGCATCTGTTCTGACCCTTTTTCCTCGGGCACCTCTTGGGACTGCCACTTCCGATATATCAATGATGGATTTGATATGTTGGATGCTCAAGTTGCTAGTCTCAAGGAGGTCGTTGCTCCTATAGACCAAATAAACTCCTTGATAAATCAAATGTATCAATGGAATTTGGAGCACGACAATCCTTCTCTACAACCACCCCAGTGATTGAGTTTGCCCTCCCCTCATTTCTCACTTCCACATTACGGATAATGTGGTATTTAATCATGGGGGAGTTGTTTCTTTTCTACCTTAACTGTTGCTTGTGTTTTTTGTAACTTGTTTTCTTGTTTTCCTTTTCCTTCGTTTTCTATTTTCTATTATTTTTTCTATTGCTTGTTCTGTTGTTTAGAAGCAAAGGACCTAGCAAGGAAAGCTAAGGAGTAGAGTACATCAACCTAATATATTTGTGGAAGTGTATTGAAGCTATAAGAGTCAAAAGATGTTGCAAGATATCCCTATTAAGATTGGAAAGGGGGTTGCATGGTCAGTTGCACACCTAGATGCACAGCCATGCAACACTCCCATGTTATTATTGAAGAAAACGGAATCCCACGTCCAGGGAGTGCATGGTTACATGGCTGTGTGAAATTCAAAGTTAAAAAGTTGAGGCTAAAAATAATGCGGGGTCAGGCCATGCAAGGTCAAAAATTTCAAAATGCCCAGAGCTGAGAAACTGCACTACCAGGCTATGCAAAGGTCGTACAGTCGTGTAGCAACAGTTTTCCCCTTGATTTATGTGTGCAACATGGGTGGTGTGATGGGGATTTTTATTACACACCTTAGGGACTTCTTAAGGAGAGAGAGAGTGATGCAGGAGCATCTAGTGATCTTCAAAATAATAAGGAATTAGCATTTCTAATAATGGAGCCGATCATCTTAAATATTCTTGATAATATTCCTATCATTAATATTGAAAAGACTTTAAGATGTTTTTGTAGGTATGTTACATATTTGCAAGGTGAGGAAGTCAAGATACATGAAGATACCTAAAGTGTACAATGCATTCAAAGCATGCAAAGCTATGGCATACAAGGGATGACAATACAACAAGATTGATATGGTGATCTCATTAGTTATATTAGACTTGTTGTAAACCCTAAGATATATTTCATGTAAGCTAGGGTTTTGTTGTTATTTCATATATGTAACATAGTTAGTTGTAATGCTTTTAATGTTTATCATTAATATCATTCAAATGATGATATTATGACTAGGGTTAGGTATTATAGAAGCATAATTCAGTTTGGTTAAAAACTAGCTTGAGTTAAGGAGATTAATGACTAGTTTTATTAACTTAAGTCGACTAAGTCTCCTATATATACCCCCTATGTCATTGTACACGCAAGCTTGAAGTCCATTTTAATAAAATTCACAAGTTAAACACTTGATGATTCTCTCTTTTGAGATTGCATTCTAGATAGGAGATTGCTCGGGGTATCTTCTTACTTAGATACCTTTGAATGTATCCACTGATTCATTGAAATTTATCCTTTCCTTGAATTCAAAATTGAAGATCCTTCTTCTGTAGCTTAACACCACTTAAGCCAAGCCTTGTTTCCTTTCCAACTTCAAACCCGTCTGAAGATAAACCAAAGAAACTCAGGATCATCAATTCCCTCCCTTTGATTCACATCAGAGAGAGGAGGTCTCAGGGGACATTTAGGCCCCTCATTATTGAGCGTAGCTTCATATAATTGTTTTTTCCTTTAGTTTTGATTAATTCAGAGATTTAATTGTTTAATTCATATACAGTTGACTCAGAATCAACATTACTCTCTTTCGGATTACTGTTATTTCAACCTAACTCTTCTTCTTTATATATTTACATTTTTATTATGATCATCATGCTATTTATTTCATTAATTTCATTTGAAAATATGAGTAGTCTCCTTTCTAGGATTGGACTAGGCACCGTTTTAGTAATCAATATGATGAATTAAAGTATTATGTAGTATGATCTATTCATTTATACTATTTTATATGCTAGATTTTATTATTGTAAAGTGGATTTGACAAAATCCAACCTCCTTAGATATAATCTACAACTAAAAGGATGAGATTATTATTGAAAATTAGCATATGTACAGGAATTTAAGTAATCACGAAAAATAGATGTTTAATTCCTAGGGACTTTAGAAGTGGTGACACTTCATGGGTTTAGTTTAATTTGTGAGTCATGAAAATATTCGAAAAATTATATTAAATACATTCTTAGTCCTTAAAAGAGGCTAATGAATATATTATGACCAATTGTCCACAGTTTGTGAATCAATCTACAGCGTAAACGTTGTTTCATTATTGATTATTAATTCAGAGACCAAAGTTTGATCCTAGGTTTCACTCTTATTGTTTAGTATCTATAAGTTAGAAAGCTTTTCGCAATTATTCTTTTTATATAGATTTATATAGTTAAAATAGTAAAGAATTGTAATCAATTACGAATTCCATGTGGAATATGACCTTGAAGTGTTATAAGAAATTCATGCGCTTGCGAAAATAGCACAACAAGAGGCTTGACACCAAGGACTAAGAAAAACCAAGAATAATGCTTTAAGAATAAGTGAAAATGTAAGAGAAGAGATGAGAGATAAAGTTTAAAGTTAGGCATCAGATAAGTGTAGAATGATGAACCAAAGGGGCATATACCCCCTTATGGCTGACAAAATAGGCAAGAGAGATAAGTCATATGGGGGTTACTTGTAAGTAAGAGGAGTGATAAGAGTGATTGGAATAGGTAAGACAATATAAGAGAGTAATTGGAAGGTTAATGAGGTAATTATGGATAGATTTTTGGTTGAATGAGCAAGAAAAACATATGATTAGATCATGGGTGAAAGAGAGTCATATTTTTTTTATATCAATAGCCTAAGAAAGTTAACATGGATTAAAAATGGTAAAGGTAAGGTAAAGTTTCATATAAATGACCAAAACAAAAAAAAAATCAAAAAATTCCCAAAAATCATGAAAAAATTAGAAAATTTTTTGGAATTAAACTAGGAACACTCTCACACACACATTCATGCACGAGCACACACCCCCCACACATTAGGCATAAGAGTTTATTTGAGGTTAAAAGAAATTAATAAAATCAAGAATAGTGATAATCACCTAGATTTGGTCAATTAGGTTAAGTTTGATGTTGACTACTAAGTGCCCTGGATGAACAAGCTTGGAAGATTGTTGGTAGATCATCTAATGGTAAAGCTTGGCTGATTATCGGTTAGGTGGGTAGAAAGGTTAAACAAGGACAGTTTGAGGGGTAGGGATAATATTTTCAAACAAACTTTAAGGGTTAAGAAAGGGATTATAATACTAATCACCTATTAATTAAGGTTAGGAAATTTTTTAGGAATTAGAATATATGGTTTATGGTTAAGGGTATATGGTTTAGGGTTTGAAGTTAATGGATAGTGGTTAAATGTTTAGGGTTTTAGGGTTAGGATTTGGGGTTAAGGGGTTCTAGTTTATGGTTAAGGCTTTAGGGATTAGTTTTTATGGTGTAAGGTTTAGGTTTTATAAGGTTAATGGGTAAAGGGTTTGGTTTTATGGATTAAGGTTTGGGGATTAAGGGTTTAGGTTTTATTGCTTGGGGTAACGAGTTTATAGTTAATGATTTAGGTTTTAGATGGTTAAAGGTTAAGGGTTCGGTTTTTAGGGTTAATCGATTATAGTTTACGATGTTGGGTTAAGGGTTTGGGGTTTAGCTTAATGGTTTTAGGTCTAATTTTATAGGGTTTAAGGTTTATGGTTTAAGGTTAATGGCTAAATGTGTTAGGTTTAGTGTTTAGGGTTTAGAAGTTTATGGGTTATGGGTTAAGGGTTTAGGTTTTGGTATATGGAAATCAAATGGGTTATCCACCTATCAAAGGGAAAGGGAACGAGTGATTCATGCATGGGAATAGTGAACTACAAGTAAATCACTTGGCTGAGGGGGGGTGTGACATGTATTTTAGTGGTGTATAAGGTCTAATAGGCAAGTTTCCCATTTGTAAGGGCAACCTATGGGTGAGCCACCCACCAGTTATGCTGATTTGTCATCCCCAACCTCCATTGTTATTATTTAAAGCTCTTATTGTAAAAAAAATACTGTAAAACTACTAACTTAAGTTCAATCTATGCATATAAACAGTAACATGTGACTTTATGATACTTAAGGTGACTTTAGGGACGGAACCCATACCTACCTCAAACCTAAATCAATACATAAAAACTTTTCTCAAATGTGAAACCATACACAAACAATACATCAGTGCTTAAATCAAAGCCAATCAAGATAACATGATCAAAATCCTAAATCAATAGTAAACAAGAAAGGATAAATTTTGCTTAGATACCATGACGAGTCGCATAATTTTATGTAGGTGTAATGTGTTTTAGACAATCTTATTTAAGTACCATGTGTATAAAAAAACTTCACTATATTATCATCCTATTAATATTTTAAGTTCTATATGAATAAAATAATAAATTTGCTAAATTTTAATATTTTTAAATATGAATTAAAATATTTTAATATTTTAATATACTTTTCTCAAAAAATAGATCTTTTAGATTAGTTTTTAACCATTATAAATTTTTTATGTTTTTTAATAAAAAATTCTTAAAAATACCAAAAAAAAATGTGTGATTAATATGTTATAATTTTCCCAATTCATATTTTTTAGAAATAAATATTAAAAATCTCATCATTTGATTCATATATATTTAGAAACATTAATAAGACAATATTAAAGTAATATAAAAAACTAAAATATGTGATACCTAAATGAGATTATTTAAAGTACATGATACCAAACTTAAATTTGGCCAAATTTTATTCTACTTATATACAATTTTTCCTAAAAATTATCATGTCTAACATCACCAATCTGGTAACAGATGTAGGGATGGTAATTCTCTTTGTGGATTTAGGGGCCTGTCATGGATTGTTCATTTGGGTTTGGACTCATAGGAGATTTTCGGAATTCTTGTTGAGGATTTTTTCAGGGATAGGTTTGGGGTCTCCAACCCCAAAGCCATTCTTAATCACATACACACACACACATTAAATATTCTAATAAAAAGTCTAATTCTTATTCTTATTCTAGACATACTTTCAAATTGATCATTTTGAACCATATGGTGATGAAGTTAATATTGATGTTAATTTATTAGATAATTGTATGTAGAAAAACAAGGGAGACCATATATCAGGATTGAGATTGGGTATTGAGATGGGGTTAGAGTTTGAGAATGAGGTGAGGTTTCAAGGTCAAAAAATGAATGGGGTTTAAGGATTGGATCAAGGATCATGTCAGGTATGGTATTTTAATCCTTATAGGGATTGGGTCGGGGATTCCTCATTGAAAAAAGGGGTTGAGTATTATTTTTCTTATTTTAACACCTCGCTTTTTGAAAAAATATGTTTTTTTTATAAAATATCAACTTTCATTTATGAAAATGGATCTTTTTTATTTGAATCACAATTCTTGTAATATTTTTGAAAGTCTCCAATTCATTTTATATTTTTATTTATGGTTTTGAATTCATATTTAAATTTAATTAATCTTTTTTAATTGTGGATAATTGTAGATAAATTTATTCACTACTATAATTTTATTAATCTTTTGTGATTTTAATTTTCTTTAGAAAGTATATTTTCATTATGTCATGTCTTTTAATTTAATATTATAATGTTTTGTCCAATAATGAATTCATGGTGTGATTACAACTTTATTTTTAGGTTCTATATCATTTAAAAAAATTGGTTTGTTTTAATGTATAAAATACTTTTTGATGTAGTATATTTATTTTAAATATTTTTATTCATAGAAAATATTTCTATTGCACTTATATTAGTTGAAAACTATCTTTTAGCTATCATATTTTAGTTTTTTTAAAGTAATGCTTATGGTTTCTTTTTGTGAAAAAAAATAAGAAGGAAATCCCAAACCCACCATGTAATACACAAAAATTTACTACCTATTTTTTTTATTTAAGTAGAAACATAATAAAAAAAATAGTTGGACATTATTGTTGTACTCAACATAAATGTGACTTATCCCACCATATGTACGTCAAATACAGGGTAAAAATATTTAGCATTATGATAAACAAAGAATAAGAAAAATTTTCATAACTTAAATAAATGTTTGGGGATTAACTCTAAGTATAATGTATAAAACAAAATACAATCAAAAGGGACCCCATGGAACTAAGAGTCCACAAGGTATTTGAAGAAAAATAAATAATTAGATAATATGACTCTACATCTAACCCTAAAGATAATATGATCACCCCTCCATAGGTAGTTTATCAAAATTAGCAAAGTTATCAAGATGGTCCTGTGTGACTTGCACAAAATCATCTAGGCCATTTACTCATGGAAATGAGTAGTTCACATGAAAAGGATGATGAATACTCTACATATTGAATAAGGTAAAAATACCATCATAGAAATAGTATACATAAGGTCATATGAAAGAATAATCATATGTATGGATTAAACATGATATGATGCATGAGAAGAGACAATTCAAGAATCCCATTATTAGATATCATCACAATACATTTTCCTTTTTATGTTGATTTTAGGATTGGACTATTTTAATCTAGTATAATGGGTGAAAATACCTCCCATAGTAGAACGCTCCTGGCCACTATTATTAATCTGATGGAATAGACTCAACACCTTGGTTTCAACTCACATGATCTTTAACTTTAATTGATTAATATCTTATTATATTGTTGTTTATCTCAATACCAAAATGAGAACATGAGTATAACATACATGATACATAAGCTAGACTTAATCATAATTATACAAAACACAAAATACATAACCACACAATGATGATCAAAACATCACCTAGGGAAATAGCTTGTCTTCCCTTCGAAATCCTAATTTTACAAGTTAAGCATAAATCCTCCTATAGGAATTATATCCATGCCAAATTCAGTACACCATCCCAAATTAATATTATTGACAACATTACTGAAAGTCAAGGTCTAACTCTGATGTCTTATATATGTAATAATGAGCCTACCTTTAGGGTTAGTATTCCCAAATTAAGTCATTTTCTCATTTTATTGAACTTATGCCACCCATAATCACTCCAAGTCTTCTACATGATCTACTTAGCATACTTTAAATATTTTAATATTAAAAATATCAAGGACTCTGTATTAAACCTATATTAACTAAAATACCTTTAAGATGCCCATCATCCATATTTTCACAAAAGCCCTATGAATCCCCATTATAATTAACTTTCAACCTCTAACATACATCATCATGACCACGATTATATATTATTCATTCCTTATAACCCAAATTAGATAATGATTCATGCTAACTTACTTGACTTATAAGATAGGCTTAAAAAATCAATACACTCAAACACATACTTTCCCTTATTACCCACCTTTCCAAAATGCAACATAACATATCATAAAACAACAATATCATCATGAAATCATCTATATAATAACATCAACGTGAGATTTCATTTAAATGTACACATTATATACAAAACCCTAGTTATGACATGTATTCTTACCAAATAATACTGGTCTCAAAGAAAGTAAAATAACTTAAACCTCTACTGTAATCCCCCAAAATTTCAAAAACCTATATTTTAATAAATAACTTTATTTGAAATAAAATTAGCTTGTAAAATTATTTATTTTCATTATTTTATGGATTTTAGAGTATTTAAATTCGGATAAGAGTATTTAATAAATTAAAAATAAATATTTTGCTATTTATCATATGGTTTTATTTAAATAATATTCCAAACTAATATTTTACCAACTTTATCCTTTTTAAACTAAAATATTAGATTATAATAAATTAAATTATTAAATTAAATAATTTACCAAGAATATTATGTTCTATGATTTTATAAATTAATTTAAATTATTTTCCCTAATTTACCATTTCCCTTTTTACCCTTTTTCCCCTTTTTTTCCCTTTCTCCTTTCTTTTTCTTTTTTTTCTCTCTTCCTCCCTCGGGCTGCCTTGCCAGGCCAACCCTCTCCCCCGTACAATTGGGCCAGGCCCGATCTTTCTCCCTCTCTCGCGCGGGCTTCCTCCCACCTCTCCCTCGCGCGCGCCGCCTAGCACACCAGCCCAACGCTTCTTTTAATTTTTCCCCTAGACCGGCCGGCTCCTTCCTTTCCTGCGCCGGTCCAGCCGCCCGTCCCTTTCTTCCCTTCTTCTCCCACGCCCGACCTACACCTTCGACGCCATGCCTGCTACCACCGCCTGCACCCATCGCTGCCACCACCTGATCCCTCTCCCTCTCTCTCTTCCCCCGTCGTTTTCCTTCCTTTTTCGAGCCAAACCAGCCCTGGACCACAGCCTCGCGTGCCTTGTTTCTTTCCTTCTTCTTCCCCGTCTTCCCCTGCCACCCGACCACCACCTGCCACCTACAGCACCATTCGCCGGCCATCCCTACCCCTCTCTTGTCCCTCCTTTTTTTCTCCATCTACCTAGCCCTCCATTCCCCTCATTTTCGATCCCTTCTCTTCCCCCGAGCTCCCTCCTCTCTCCTTCCTTCTTCCCCATTTTTCTTCCTCGTTTTTTTTATCACCGCCAGCCTCCGCCGCCTGAACCACCAAGCCCAGCCCTGCGCCGCCTTCTGCCACAGCCTACTACCACCCTGCACCACCACACAGCCCCTTCGAGCCCTACACTTCGTCCCTTCTCCTCCTTTTCCTTTTTCTTCCCAGCTTTTCCCCTTACCGTCGAGCCACCTGCAACCGCCTCTACCGCCGCCGTCCGGCCACCTCTGCCGCCATTCGACACCCTGCAACCTCCTCTACAATCGCCACCCATTAGTTAGCCAAAAAGAGCCCCTGAACCCCTCCATTTTTCCCTCTCCTTTTCCTTCCTTCACAGCCTTTTCCCTCGACCCTTCTCGGCAGTCGACCTTCGCCGCCTCTCCGCCGCCGTCTCCGCCGCCTTGTGCCGCCTCGAAACCGTACTTTGCCTCCACCTACACCCCCTCTACACTCCTGAACCATTCCCCTGCCTTAGAACCTCCCCTAACCACCCTTTTTTCTAGCCTAAAGACCCTAACCCGAAAATGATGAATCTTGCTTCCTTCACCCCCCTTTGAACCCTTCCACCCCTTATTTTTGCATGAAACTCATGCTGCTCATGCAGCGTGAGCTCCCCTTGGTTTTAAAAATTGTTTGGATAATTTTTAAGGTAAAATGGTATTTTATGTTAAGTGTTTTATTAATTAAAATTTATAAAGTTTTATGCTTTGGTTCTTATTTCTAACATAAGTATGATGGATATTATTTTTAGGTGTTGAGTTGCTAAATATGCTTGGTAAGATTTGATATTTTGCGGGATTAAGGTAACCGTTAATCCTCCCTTAAATATATGGAAAAACGCATGCTAGCACATTTAGGGTTTAGTATGATTTTATGCATGTTTTGTATGCTTAGCATGATATTTTTATGGTTTCTTATATTGTTTGTTAAAAAGAAATAGCATGATAACTTTTATGCCATATGTAGGTAGGTTAAATAAAGAAGGAGTTGGAATATGGATAGAAATGTTAAATACTTGTTTATGATGTACCATGTTGTTAATGCATGAATGATGTTATTGTTTAAGGGTATTTTAGTAATTATGCTTATGAGGTATATAAATCAATGTGTGTAGTTGCTAATGAGTATTATGTTGAAAAATGACAAGTTGGTGGACTTAGATAATAAAAATGAAGTATTAATATCATTATTTTATGTAGTGTTAGAAAGTTCATAAAAATGGTGAATAAAGGGGTTGAGTGGAAATTCTATAAGTGGAGAAGGGTATTTCGGTAATTTTTGAGACAAAAGAATAATATGGTAATTTTATAATTAAATGGCCAAATGATAATTTACAAGTAAAGGATAAAATTGTAAGTTGTGAGAAAGAAGGGTAAAATGGTAATTTTGGAAGTAGGGGTAAAATAGTAATTTTGGATGAAGGAGGGCATTATGGTAATTGTTCAAGTAAAAAGGGCATTATGGTAATTTTGGAGGTAGAGGGGAAAAATTGTAATTTCATAAGTAAAAAGGGTAATATGGTAAATTTTATAAGTGAATGGTGAAGTGGAAATTTATAAGTAAAGGGGTAATATGGTAAATTGGAAAAGAAGGGAAAAATGGTAATTATGTAAGGAAAGATAAAGATGGTAATCTGGATGTGAAAGGGTAAAATAGTAATTTGTAAAGTAAAAGATGTATGGTGGTAATTTTCATAAATAAAAGGATATTATGGTAAAATTAGATGTAAGGGGTAAAATGGTAATTTTGTAAATGAAAGGGTATTATGGTAAACTTGGGAGTAAGGGGTAACTTGGTAATTATGATAACAGCAAAAGATAATTTAGCAATTAAATTATGATTGTAGAAGGGCAATTGGATAAGTATGATACTATAGAAGGGTAATTTTGGTAAATTAACCAACTAAAGGGCATTATGGTAATTTTAATAATGGAGAAGGGTAATATAGTAATTTTGATTATGAAAAAGGGTAAATTAATATTGGTGATTATGAAGAGGAGTAAATTGGGATTTGTGATAATTAAAAAGGGTAAATGGAAATTAAAATAATTGAGAGGGGTAAAATGGTAATTATGATAAAGGGGAAGGGCAATTTGGTAATTTGTTCAACTAAAAGGGCAATTTGGTAATTTAGCCGATAAAAGGGTAAAGTGATGATTGTTTAACCAACTAAAGAGGCAAAATAGTAATCATGATAATGAAGGAGGGTAATTTAGTAATTTACCCAACTCGAGGGCAATTTAGTAATTATAACAAAGAAGAAGGGCAACTTGGTAATATAACCAACCAAATGGGAAATATGATAAGTGTAGTAATTATGAGGGGTGAATGGTGATTTAAAAAGTGTAGGGAATAATTTGGTAATCTAAATTGGACAAGGGGTAATTTGGTAATTACGCAACCTTAAGGGTAATATAGTAAATTATCAAGTAAGGAAGAGATATTTAACGATTATATAAGTAAAGGGAAAATGATTAGTTTGTACCTGCCATGCCTTTGATATTGTGGAATATTAATATGATTAAATAATGCTGATTAGCCAAGTAAGAGTATCTAATGATTAGTATGGCCTTGATGGTTTCTCTATGACATCCTGGATAATCCTCTGAATAAGAAACGATTAATGATATCGAAACGATTGAAAGTGAATAAGTATCGGATCATCGTGCTTTCTGTGATCACCTTAATTAAGACACTATTACTTAAAGTGAAAGACCTCGAGATCGGGAATGGTGACTCCTTAGGGGTCGCTACCCTAAGGACGTGGTTTAGTCCACGATTATTCTAGTATTTGCTGGTGTGCCTTTGTGCCCCAGCCAGGCCCTATATCTTACTCTTCCTAGCTCTACGGACCTAGTTAGGGGGTATGCATACTTATGGATTAGGTGTCCTTGTTGGTAGGGTACTGAGTTAGCTTTATGCACCAGTACGACCAGGGTACCTTTGCGTCCTTGGGTTCATGGTTAAAGGGTAATGAGTAGCTGATATGCACCGGTACGACCGGTGTACCTTGTGTCCCAGGTTATCGATCTCCCAATCGAGGCAAATAAATATGATTGATGTACTGATTAATGAAAGGAAAGATACAATAATTGAAAGTGGAATATTAATGAGCCAGGCCCAGTGATTTATGATATTGCGTACCGGTCCACCGGTTATAATAGTGGTCCAGGAGCGTGTTGCCCTGGTGTGTGATTATGAGTACCGGTCCACCGGATATAATAGTGGCCAGGAGCGTTGTGTCATGGATGATGAGTTATATATATTCCGGTCCACCGGTTATAATAGTGGCCAGGAGCGTTGTGCCCTGGATGATGATTACATATATATTCAGGTCCACCGGCAATAATAGTGGGGGTCCCGAGCTCAATAAAATTGGTTATGTATGTGAATAAGATTATGGAAAAATACTAATCACTTATAGTGGAACACCATGTGAGTCGAGGCCAGACCGGTCCACTGGCAATAATAGTGGTCAGAGGCGTTCTGCCCTGTGTGTTGACTTCCGGTCCACCGGCTATAATAGTGGGGTTCTCGTACTCACATGGATACAAAATATGATATTGATTGATTAATGACAGAATAATGGCTTAAGGCCCAAAGTATCGATCGTGACTTATAAAGTATTATGTTTGTCATTGTTATGTACGCATCTCTCATTATTTATATGTGTGTGGCTTGCATTTTGTGTCGTATGCGGGCCTATCTTTAAGTGTAGTATTAAAGGGTTACTCAGTACCGTAGTACTGAAGGGATTCCCTTTATGGGGCCCCTGCCTATTCAATGGGCAATGCCCTTGCAGGTATTTTCAGGTGCTACTCAAGTGGGTTACGGGAAGGAGAGTAAGGAATTTTTCGGTATCATGGATTTTTCTCTTTCTCATTTAATTTCTCGGATTTAAATGTTAACTTTGTTAAAGTAACCACCCTTGGTGCATTTTATTCCAGAAAACAATTTGATGCGCCACTCTGATTTAAATATGTTGAAGCTTGCAATTTACTCTGATTTATGCATGTTGAATGTCTTTCGAATTGTATTTCATTTTCTTAGCCTTAGCACTTGGTACTGGAACGGTATGAGTGAACCGGTCTGGTACTAAGTGTGGCGGTAATACTCCCAAAGTTCACGTTTTGTTTATCTGCTTCCGCTATTATCTTTTAATAAAACGAAATTTTTCAGTAGTGAATTTTGGGGGTGTTACATCTACCTCCAAGGACACAGAGGAAACACCTAATGCCAATAGAAAACATATTGTTAGAGTATAAGAAGATCAATCAAGAAGAGGTAAGGTGAGAGGAAATAAATAAAGGAAGAGAGAGAAAAATTGATGGTGTTGGTTGAAAGGAATAGAAAGAAATCAGTGCCCTTGGTAGGGCGGTGACTAGCCGAGACTGAGGGGAAAGGGAAGAGGCTTGGATAATGGAAAATGAAAAGTGGTTTAGTTGAGATAAAATTTAACTGGCTAGTCAAGGGAAGAGGTAATTGGTTGGCATGAGACCAAGGAGAAATAAATTGACCACACTCGTTAAGGTGACATAAATATAGGGAAGAACACCTATTTAGTGAGTTGACTAACTCAACAAGTTAACGCTCTCAACAAGTCCAACCTGCTTAGAAATGTAACCAATAACAAAGGATAACACATATTGGCCATGAGAAGAAACACAGTAAGTAACTGGGGTAGCGTTTAGCTAAGTAGTAGCGAGGTCTAACAGTAGTCAAACGATAAGGGTGTTGATGGTTGATAAACATGGTGGTTGGAGATTATTTATAGTTTAGTGAGAGAATAAAGTTTAGTGTTGAAAAATGAATGAAGATAGGAGAAAAAAAGAGAGGGGTATTTATAGATGAAGGGTGAATTGTAAAATCAAGCAATGGCCAAAAGTGCACATGGATGTAAGAGGTAAGACAAAGACTGTAGATGGTATGGGCACAACATTCCCCACAACACACACCTAGGGAATATGGAAGGGGAAAGGGTAATGATGAGGCTATGCCTAGTGAATGTAGCCTAGGCTATAGAGGTAGAGTTGATCGGGAAGGGAAAGACATGCAAAAGAGGGAGGTAGGGCCCAAAGAGGAAGAAAGAAAAGGACTAGCATGAAAAGAGGAGAAAAAAAAGGAAATAAATAAAAAGAAAGGGATTTAGATTTAGGATTAATGTTAGGTTTAAATTTAAAATATTAGGGAATCAGGGTGAGATTAAAATATGAATCATCCAAAATTAGGGATAAGTTAACATATTAATTACTCAAAATTTAAGTAGATAAGATTTTTGGGGTATTAAACATTGACCACCCCATTGTTTTTCTTTTTTTCCCTTTCTTTTTCGCTAGCATGTGAAATTTAACAATCAATGACTAAGGGAGTGATGCTCAACCCTGACCTAGCCACTTCTATCATCATCCTCCATTCTCCTCATTTTCTTCTCATCATCACAATAGCCACCATACGAGCTAGTACAAGAAACCAACAATAATGGTGCACACCATTACCACAACTTCATAGATGTAAGTTAGATCTAGCAGCTTGCCTCCACTTAGGTGCACAATTAGTGACATCAACATACAAAAAACCATGTGTTATAGATAACAACCATTGTCCCACCTTTAGTGTTGCGAGATCCCATCGAGCTACTCTAGCCCGATTTCTATTGGTATATCTTCGACTCTCCTTTTAACAATTCATGGCTTGTGATTTGGCTTTGGTTAAGCCAAATTAGAGGTTTGTTTTTATATGTTTGATATGCATTTTGGTTAGATTATTTTGTGTTGGTTTGGTTGATTTCAAGGTTTTTGATTTTTAAACCAAGTTTATTCATTTAGCTCAAATTTGTTCAATATTAAGCTACTTTAATAAATTGATATACAATATGGCTTAAAATATATTTAATATGAGAAATTTGTGTGAAAATAAAATTAATTGGCAATTTGGCTTATTTAAAATTAGATCAAGCTATTTATCTATTCTTATCAAATGATTTTACACAATAATTTAGAATATATTTAATTGCATTTACAAACCATTAACTTAATTGAATGGATTGCTTTCTAGGCTAAAACTATAACTTTTGAAAATGATTTTCATAAATTTATTTTTCATATGATTATATTTAATTTAAATTAATTGTCCAAATTTATTTATAATTAGTTTCATTATACTTTTGAACTATTAATTTGAATTAATTGATTTGAATTAGATGATGTGCATTATGGGCTTAAGAACCCAAATCTCCAGATTTTGGTTTGACAAATTGAGTACCTTCTATTGGTTTTGAATTTGAGAAAACAAAAGTGGGTTGCTTTAATATACTTTTGATTTAATTTCTATCTTATCACTTTGGATAAATTATTGTATGCATATTAAATATTCTCATTTTTGTTTGAATTTCTTTTATGCCCAAGAAAAGAAAAGGCCTCCTAAATTTGAAAGGAATGGATAATGACATGGAATCTACTAAATTTTTAACCTCAAGATCAATTTCTAAGATGATCTACACAACTACAAATTTGATTTAGAATTTTTATTTCAATCATGAAACATCAAATTCAAATCCTAATGAGATGAAGTGTGATTCTAATCTTGCCACCACAAAAATAGATAAACTAATTCCTCCTATCCCAAATGAAGTTGATAATCCTACTGTTAACTCTTCTCTAGATATAAATATACCACGTTTCAATGATGCACCTTCATATTTGGATCTAATTTCACCCCATGATTATAATTGTAACACCTCAAAATTCACTACTTTTTTTTTAAGAAGAAGCAATTAAATTAGAAACACTGAAAACCTGTGAATTCTGGAAATGTTACCGCCACAATTAGTACTAGACAGGTTCTCTTCGATCGTTCCAGTACCAAGTGCTAAGGCTAAGAAAAGAAATAATCAATTATAAATCAATACAATCCAAATTCCAAATAAGCATTAAACGGTTGTAAACAAAATCAGAGTACGCATCAAGAATCACGAATTAAATAGAAATCAGAGTACAAAATTAAAATTCCTCGAAGGGAATAATCTTACAATCAATAAAAGATTAATTGGAAAGTTAATACAAATAATGAATCATAAGAGGGTAATTTAATACACCAAAAATAACACAATGATATAAAATCACGTGAAGAATAAATATGGCTATGACACTCTCAATCCTCGAGCCAAACATGCTCAACACACAACCCCAATTGATGTCTCGCCCACCTGCACAAACCAGAAGGGCATACTACTCGTGGGAACGAGCAGCACCCATGAAAAGGGTGATCAGTACGCTACATACTGAGTAAGGTATTTGAGCACTAAGGCCAACACATAAGCACATGATCCATACAGAATAATAAAAGGGCATAATCCAACATAACAACATAAAGGCATATGAACAACTCAGGTAAAAGTGCAAAGGCCCATGAATAATTTGGATTAATCACTTAATTAATCTCTTATCAAAATCCAATTCATACCATGCCTTTTATCAATCCATGCGAGCATAAGAACACCCCACTATTATAACCATTGGGTTGGTCACAACAGAGCATCATGCCCTAACCACTATTATTACTAGTGGATCGGTCACATATAGGGTAGAAACCCTAACCACTATTCCTAACCGGTGGATCAGTTCGGTTCCCCCTTGCATGGTGTTCTACTATAATTAATTAGTGTATTTTATTTGCCTTAGCAAAACTCTGGTTTGTTTTTATTGAGATCGAGTCACCCCACTATTATTTCTGGTGGGCAGGAAACGCACAGGTACAAAGCCTGACCACTATTATTATCGGTGGACCGGTTACATATAGGACATCATGTCCTAACCACTATTTCTGACCAGTGGATCGGTCTGGACCCTACTCAATAATCTTCCACTTCAAATGATTAGTGTCTTAAGTATCTTATTCAAAGGCTTTCACCTTGGACATGCATGAATCATTACACATCACAAATCATAAAATTCCACCACCATAATTACACTTTAATCACCACATACACATGATAACACAAAAACTGTAATCAGCCACACCAAACCCTAATTAACCACAACAGCCCATAGTTAATCATTTCAAACCCTAATTCAGTCTCCTCCGTACCCTTAATTTGCTACCCGTGCTATTTTTCATCCCAAGTGCTCAAACACCCAAACAACACTTACATTACCTTCCTTACATCCCAAATTAACTTTCCACACATAAATTTCATACCCATACAGACATTAATCTCCCTATGCAAACCTTCGAACCTTTTTAATGCAAACCCTAAAATTCCACGTGAAACCCTAAATTCAACCATGCAAACCCTAATACCGCCACTCAACTATCAATACCACCATGGAAACCCTAATACCACCATACAACCATAAATACCACCATAAAAACTATAAATACCACCATACAACCTTAATAACATCATACAAACCCTAATACCACCACACAACCATAATTACCACCATACAAACCATAATTCCATCATACAAAACCCTAAATTCAATCCACACAAAACCAAAGATTCACCCATACCAAACCTAAATTCAAACCATATTAAACCCAAAGATTTGTCCTTACCTTACAATTGATTAGAGTCTCCCATTCATAACCACAAATTAGATTTTTCCATACAAATCATAAATTAAATTCTCCCAATTAAATCATAAATTAGATTCTTCCATATAATATCATAAATTACATTCTCCCAAATAACTTCTTACATTAGATTCTCCTAAACAAATCATAAATTAGATTCTCTCCCACAAAACCCTATATTTCCCATTTTATTTTTCCACCCATAAAGCATTAAGATACTTAGGTCAACTCACATCTCTTGGTCAACTTCTTTCTCCATCCTCATTTTTCATCCTTGTCCCCCTCACAAATCATATCAACATCCTTACATGCATGTCTTACAGGGTCACAACACATATTATCATACATAAATAATACACATGCCATACAAAACATACTTCAACTCCACGTCATATCATATATGACATAATTAATAATCATAAACATATAATGCATAGCATATGAAGCACATAATGCATATAAGCACACAATGGCCTTAGTAAACCCTTACCTGAAACGACACCGGCCTTGGAGCACATTCCTACGTCTCCTTAAGGCTTTGACCAAATAATAACATACTAATAAAATAACCTTAACAAAATTCTAACTTTGCTAAAGACATAAAATAATAGAGATATTATAAACCTTGATAATATAGGGTTAAAGACTTTACCCTAATAATAATAATGATACTAATATAATAATATCAAAGATAATAAAACTAATATCAATGAGAATATAAATAATAATAACAATAATAATAATCATAATAATAACATTATTAACAATACTAATGGTAAAATATTTGCATTAATAATAATGGAATAAGAATAATAGAAATTCGAAATATAAAATAATAATTATTATTATACTTATAACATATTAATATTAATAATAGTAATAAAAGAAATAATAAGGGGAATAATAATAAAATCGAATTAAAATACAATAAGGCTTTAGCCCTCAACATAAATAATAATAATACTACTAATAATAATAAAACATATTAAGAACATAATTATTAAGAATAATAATAATGGTATTTATATGCAAATAATTGAAATAAATTAAATCAAGGCTTATAATAATATGGAAAATGGTTGAGAGGGTCTAGGGTTCAACCTTAGGCTGGTGGGGATAGGTGGCACCGGCGGTGGTGCACGGCGGTGGAGACGGTGGGCGTAAAAAGAGAAGAAAAGAGGAAAAAGATGGATGTTGGGAAAAAGATAGGGAGAAATGAGGTGAGACAAGAGGTGTTTATGGTTGCTCAGGAGGAGAGAAACAAAATGATGGTGGTGGTGCAGCCAAAGGTGGCGGTGCAGGGCGGTAGACGGTGGTTTAAGGTTTCTGGGTAAAATTCTGGCGAGATGAGCAGCAAAATTTGCACGGTTATGGAGGCCCATGCAAGAAGAATCGAAGGTTGAAAATGGTTTGGTTAACTAGAGGGCGTTGCAGGGAAGAATTTGGGATGGTGCGGTGGCGTTGAGGTTGGCTATCGGCGGCAGACGACGCGTCTGAAGTCGCGGTGGTGGCAACTCGGGCTTAGGGTCTCGGGGTAGAAACACTCCAAAAACTCCTATAACAAGGCTATTTATGGATGGTAGATGAGATAATAGGGTGTTGAAGCTCGATAGGGAGGTATTAAGTGCAAGAATTTGGGTGGTCGGTGGCAGTAATGGCTTGATGTCTGTTTTGGGGTGGTTCGACTTTCGCATGCCACGAGAGAGAAAACGAGTGAGATTTAACGTCCAATAATTATGCCAATTTATTCCTAGAGTTAAGAGGAAGATAATGAGGCAAGAAATGGTCGGTTTTAATCACCGTAGCCGGAGAAGCCATTGATGGGGTCTAGAGTTGTAGCTGCGACGACGGAGGAGGAAGGAGGAAGAAGGAAGAAGGAAAGGAGGCAGACCGATCAGCCAGAAAAAAGAAAGAAAAGTAGAGAACCGGGCAGTCGGTGCGAGGGAGGGTGTCATTAAATAGAAGGACGAGTTTCGGTGGAAACGGAAGCAAAACGCGGCACTAGAATGGGGACGAAGGGTGACAGACGCGGGCTGGGTCGTGCCGAAGAAGAAGAAGGAAAGAAAAAGAAGAATTGGGTTGCGGCTGGCCTAGTCGAGGAAAAGAAGAGGAAAAAGAAAAAGAAGAAAAAGAAAGAAAAAGGAAAGGAAAAGGAAGAAAAAAAAAAGAAAAAGGGACAAGGAGAAAAATAATTAGGTTAGGGCCAATTAAATTAATCTGAAAATTTAGGATATTTAAATAATAATATTTGAATAAAATAATATTTAAATCCCTTTTTAAGCTAAATTAGGACTTTTAAAAGATTTTTCCATAAATTCCATTTTAATTAGCAAAACACCCAATTTTTATTCCATTAAATTATTTATAAAAATAATATTGATTGTGAACTATTTTCTCCTTCTTATTTTAAATAAAATAATTTATTTAATTAATTTTCAAAATAAAATCCTTAATTAGTTAAAATACCAAAATTGCACCTAATTAAAACACTATTTATTCTTGATTTGTCCTAATTAATTTCCTTTTATTTTAATTAAATAATTTATTTAATTAATTTTTTTTATAATAAAACCTCGGTTAAATATAATATTTAAGATTAGAATTTTTCGGGGCATTTCAATAATTGATCCTAAAAATTATGGAAGGAAAAGTTATTTCATAGTTAAAACCCTAACCATGTCCTCCCTTTTAAATTTATTCCTCTAAATATTATGAAGAGTCTGGTTGTGAAATTAGATGAGAATAAATGGAAAGATGAAGCCTACCTATGGAATTTATCTTTAGTTGGATTTATTTTTGTAATAACACATTCATATACTCATATGGTGAATTTTGTGAAAAGAAATTGGACTCATGTGACACTAAGCTATATATACCTACACAATGTAGTGTTCTTTGCATTCAAATTCAAATCTAAAGAAGATCTCCATACTATATTAAAAAATCCCTTCTAGATATTTATGTTATTTTCTTTAGTATTGGATCTTTATATTGATGAGTATGAATTCAAGATTAAAATATTTCATTTATTTTACACTTGGATCAAGATACCTAGTCTCTCTGTTCTTATGCGGCTCAAAACTCACAAAGTAGAATTGTAACCTTTGTGGGAATGCGTATGCTTGTTGATGTTGTCACAATTCCAAAAGTACATATTTTTTTCCTAGAATTTTAATTGAAGTGGATGCAATGAAATAACTTCCTATTTTTGTTCCCATTTAGACTCCTCATAATAGCATAAGACAACAACTAAAAATTTAAACCACAACTATTCAATCATTGCAAGATGTTTAGACACTTAGTTAGTAATTGCATAAAATAGAAATAACCTGAGCTTGACCCAAAGAAAGAATGGGTAGTAGTCTAAGTTAAAAGGAAGGGAAAACTACTTTCTAGAAAACATTACCTTTTTCATCCTAGTATTAACAACACCAATGTCAATCAACCTCTCTTGATTACATATAAATTTCCTCAATTAATAACTCAGGGTGAATCTTTGATGGTCATCCCTCATGCTAGCATGTCTAATTTACTAGATGAGAGTCACAACCTTGAGAGGACTTAGTCTTATAGAGTTTACTTTCCTTCTTGCCTTGGTAGAAACTTTATTCCTAATACTAATATAAACTTAGCATGATGTTTGGATGTTGAAATGTGTGTGGCTTGAATAAATAACCAAGCACAAAAGCAACCCAAAATAGGTTTGAAAATACCAAAATTGCCCTTTTATTAGGAAAGTAACTAAAATATCCTTTATCATTAACCCAAATAAATAAATAATTTTTTTAATTTCAATATAAACACACCACTTAACTTGCCATGATTATTTTTTTAAAAAAAATGAGCAAGAACACGCAAGTCCCCCTTCATGCTGATAGTTTTATTTTAGCCACATAATTTTTCTCTTCTCCTTTTCCTCTAATACTCTCATTCTTATCCTCTTTTATACTTTAATCTCCTCTTATCTCCAACCTCACAAGTTTTAATTCTTACTTTGTTGAATGTATGCATATATTTGAAATTTCTTTTAATAGCTTTAGATTTTGGCTTATGTTTTAGCTCCGTGTTATATCTCTTCTCTCTGCATAGGTTAAAGATTAACATAATGTATATAAAATAGCATTTATGCATGATGAAAGTATTTATATTCCAAAATTACCCTTAATTATGTTGCTATAAGTAGATTTTAATGTTTTACATGATTCAATTAGAGTTAATTTTGTTCATGTGAATTTGTGTAACTTATTTTATTTTATTGACTAAAAAACTTATATTGTATGTGTACTTTTTTTTATATTGTATGTGTACTTATTTATCAAAATATAAGTTTAAACTTTTCAGTTACATTAAGACAATCAAAATGTATTTTTATTATTTAATTAATATTTCCATTATAACTAAGACTATAATACAATGTATTTGATTCATTGAGAGATTTATGGATGAAATAAATCAAAGAATAATTAGAAGTGCATGTAGAGTAACAAAAATAGAAATTGTTTACAATCATTTATCTTGTGAGCATAAGGTGATTTTCTCTAAGACTCCTTTTGTTATATTGATGAAAGTGAAACATATATACATAAAATGATACTCTATTTAGTACGTTACAACATGTTTGGAATGGTGAGTAAAAAGGATTTGTAATTAGAAGTAGATTTATCCCTTTTGAACTATTTGATGTATTTTTAATATTGAGACTTCGAGTCTATGATACCATTATATAATTGGGCATTAATTATAAGATTGTTGGGTTTTGGAAATTACTTCATAGAATACACAAAGACAACATGAAAGACGTCATTGAAGAACCTAAGGATTAATTGATTAGGATATTGTAATTGTGTATATAGTGTATATTTTTATAACATATTTACTCTATACACCAAGTAGAACATTATGATGTAACTATAAGTTTACTTAACTTCAAGATGATATTGAAGCCCAATCAACCTATGCATGGGGTTCATTGGTGTATGCCTTTCTAATTAAAGAAGGTTTACATGGCTTAAATAAAAGTAAATAAATTCCGGAATTACATTTGAGTGGATGTGCTTAATTACTTCAGGTAATAAATTGTATAATGCAATATTGTGACCCTAGATCATTTTTGTTATATTAAACTAATACTTTTAAATTCAACAAGAATGAGATATTGAACATTTAAGATTGTATGATCCCGCATGTGATTTAAATTTGTGGTATTGATATAAGAATTATAAGAGAAAGATGAAGAAGAAGGTTATGGTGGCATTAGAAGTGAAAACCAACTTTTTAGATAAAGTAAGTTTACATATAAATTTTCTATTTTATTTTAATTATTTATAAATTAGAATTGATTCATTGTTATGATACATGTGAATTTATTGTTCAATTCTTCCCATCGAAAAAAGAAATGAACAAATTGGTTGTTAATTATGTATATATTGGTAATCAACCATCCTCTTCGACATCAACATAGGTATATCCAAAGTATCTACCACTTAGAGATCATAAATTGAAATATGGTGAATTATCTAATGATTATGATTTGTTGCAAAACAATATAGTTTGTTACAACAAGAGTAGAGAAAATTATTATGACAAAGAGAGGTTATGGCAAATTTTGATGATGAAATGAACTATAGAACACATGAATATCATCGTAACTTTGTGGGTTTTGTTGACAATGATGAAGATGAACAACAATGTGATGATGTTGTTCATTTAAAGAGAAATAAAAATCTCATTCTAATATTGCTAAACAAATTAAGGAAGGTGGTAATTCTTTGAAGCCCAGCCTCACTCTATGAAGCCCATATTAATCATTTATGGAAAAGAAGCTTATGTTGAAAATCATCAATCAAGATCTTCACATGCTCACTAATGAGACTAATGAGGTACATGGACAAATTGTTCATTTGGTTGTAAATTGTTCATTTTGTCTATATATGTAGCATCATTAGATAATACAACATATTTTTTTATGATGTTAATAACAACGATATGCAGTATGCCATAAATTGGTTATAGTCCGCGAGGAATGGGTAAGATATTGGTGTTATTATAACTGATAACCCATAAATATGCTATGAAATCCTAAAGCTATAATTTTTTTGTTAGGTTTTTAGAAATATCTAGAATATAAATGTTGCTACCCGAAGAAAATATATTGTTAATTCTTTAGGAGACAAATAAATAGGTAACTACCCTATTGTTGAGGCTTTAAAGAAGAAGGTGGCTTCACTTGGGGATACTAGTATTTGCATTGTTGATCATATGTTTAGGGTAATTTTCATTCACCGGATACCATCATCATAACATTTTTGAAAACTATATGATTTGTTATTATGTAGGAAAAAGTTTCATATAACATTAACAATCTAAAAGGAGAAATGGAAAACCTGTTGAGTACTATTCGGTATCAACTTATACCTTATCATTCAAAGGTAATTACATTATTTTAGCTATTAATGAGTCATGATAATTGCCACTCAAAAGTATAATTTTTTTTCTTTTTTATTTTTTAATTAGTTTTTTTATAACGTTGTGTTATGGAAGACATTGGATGATGCTTATTATTGACCACACCAATAAGCATTTTTATTAGTTCAATTCCATAAATAGAAAAAAATGCATAAAATTACAAGGAAATTATTAATTATAAATTGATATTGTGGTAAAATTGTTCCAAACATAGGTAAATCATGTGACATCTCATTTATCATTTTGTACGTATATTTTTTTATACACATATTGCGCAACATATATTCCAATTCAATGGAGATGATACATGGATGATCATTATTGGCCCTGTTTTGTCTCAACAATCAAAAGGGTAAGTTTGTAGTTCAGTGCCAATTTATTTTAATGATATATTATATATTCGAACGTGGTTAGGTTGATAAAAACATGAAAGTAATTCCATTATTCATAACTAAAAATGTTGCAGAAATGATTGTGGGATATACATTTTTACATTCATGGTTTATTTTGCAATTACTAGATGAATAATTCCATTTTGTGCGGTATGTTTTTGAGCATACCTAATAAAATTATATTAATTGAGAAATAATAATGACAAAATTTATCTTTATTGGAAGATATATGCAACATGAGACAATGCATCGTGCTAGAAATGAGTGGAGGTCGTCTTCTTTCATAAAATTGGAGGGATAAAACATAGATAGTTTTTAAAAAATTTTACACTATATGGTGTGCAAATATTAGATTTATAATGATATATTAAAATTGTTTCTTTATATCAATATACTTATGATATGATCACCAATAAACCATGTTCCTTGTTACTCAATTTTCATGTATATTAAATATTTCCAGACATTCAAATACCATGCTTGGTGATTTGAACACCATGATTGGAAATTTCAAGATCATGCCCAGACATTTGAGCACTATGCCCTATGATTTGAACACCATGACCAGACATTTAAACAATATGCTCAAATGTTTGAACCCTATGTCCAGTGAAATATTAGAGGTAACTCAAGCACACCATTGAGTCTAGTATCTTCAAACAAAGAAAAGTTTCTTTAGATTCAAATTAATTAGGCCACTGAGCTAAGAGTGCTTAAACAAAGAAATTTTTTTTGACACCTCAAGAAAACCGCCGAGCATGATGTGTTCAAATTTTTTTTGACACCTCAAGAAAACCGCCGAGCATGATGTGTTCAAACAAGGTATAATTTATTTTATTTTTACATAAACATACCATGAAACCTAACATATTTAAACATAAAAAAAAAATTATTTGAGATCTTAAATACCCAGCGTGTTCAACAAAGAACAATTTTTTTGAACAATTAAATCCGGACCTTGGAATATAATGTACACTACAATGTTGAATTCTAACCATTTTTTAAAGCACATAATCCTCAATTCAGCTCATCACTACAAATTAATGAGGGATTGTTTATTAATAATCCATAATGTTTGTACTAATTATCCATCTACAAATAATTTTCTACAAACTAATACCTTGATCTCTTTGATGTCTATGAACGAGAAATGCCAAGTTGGGTCAATTGTGACTGAGTAACATTGATCACTTGAGTATCTATAACATCACCCTCCTCAATATTTGTGGTTCTACTTATTCCTCTTCCTCTTGCTTTTTCTATGGGCTACAATTGTTCCCTTTTTTTCCTATTTATTCACCAATTTCTTAGAGGTAACCAACACCTATATCAAAATTTTCAATCAGTGCTACTTAATACTCCTTATCGGTAATGCTTTTAGAAGTGCATTCATCCTTATTGATAATTGATCTAATCATACAAAAATATATATGACAAATTAAATGAATCGATAACACATTCATTCTGTAACAGTGATAGCCAAACTATAGAAAATAATGCATCGTTAATGCACTATATTAGTTTTTGCATTATTTCCAAATGAGGTTGATACTCAGAGGGTCAAAGCATAACACCACTAGGCAATGAAGTTTATCCAATAATTATGCTTGTTATACTCCCATCCCATACCATGCTAAATACGCAACTAACTGCTCAATATAAGCCTTTTGTGAGTCATCAAATGGCAATGTTCTCACATCGGTAGGATTGATCCATTGTTAAATGTATGTAGCATCAAATTGATTTTAATACATGAAACAATATCCATCCACATTATGCTCGTGTATTTATTCACAACACACAACTAGGACAATACAATTACACAATGGCATTGTATATTATTACACTATACATAGTCCACAAATCATAGAATAATTTATATATTATAACCTCTGAGGATTATAGACCCAACTTTTTGCTCTAGTCTACCTATATAGCGCAATCATAAGTCACAATTAGCAATTTTTTATACCACACCAACTATCAAGTAATAATTATTTGTTTTATAGTACTACCTATATATACGAGCCATGTTTGTAGATGATCTCAAATATAATCATTAATTTGTTTTTTACTAGGTGCAAGAGATGTGGGTACTCTAATACCTATTCTTTCCTAAGACCAAAACTATAAAGAGTCAACTATAAGTTAAACTATGAAGTTATAACAATTTAACACTTATGTCAATGATTTTAAATTATTTATACATGTAGGAGAATCAAACAATTTTTGATGCTTTTAATCCCTCAGCATGAGTCATTACAAATACCCCTATACAAGCATGCCAATACTATTGAACCCTAGGAGTATTGATTTATCATTTGGTCACTACCAAGATATTACAAAAAGAGATATGATACAAAATGACCTTATTTGGTTGGAAATGAAATATTTCCTATGACAAAAAGGCATCATGTCTTAGCATGGTGTATCACATCTTCAATGGTAGGATTATATTATAATACCTCAAAAGCATTATGTAACTAATCAAGATGTAATGATATTCCTTTCAATTTATCATTAGGTAGAGCTTGACCCAACACTCATGTGAGATTTTCATGGTGAATTTCTCCCTCATTCCCAGCTATTTGTGGACCAAAAATAGGTAGGCCTAAGATGACAACCACATCTTCTAATGTGGTAGTCATCTCACTTGTTGTCACATGAGAGGTACACATCTTAGGACACCGTCATTCCACTAATGTTGTATGGGAATACTATCAAGATACATATGACGTATATTGATCAATCCTAAGAACCCCAATTATGTAAGGCATCTGTGCACTAAAGGATGTGGTAGCCATATATATCCTACATAACATTGACACCTCAATATCTCATACAAGTCCTATAATGTAAGAAGAATGATCTTAATGTAAATACCATATGAGTATAAGTATAACAAATTAAAGTAAAAATAGTAAATTTATAGAATTTTAAACTTGGCTAAGCCATGTGAGGCATCCATCACAAACCTTTTGAAAATATCATCATAGAAATGAGGAGGTGCATTAAAAAAATGAATTCTCCAAATCATAAATATGTCAAATAAATTTACTACAAAATATTCATTTAACAAAGACTAGATAACAAAGTTTCCTTAATAACATCCATCTAACAACATATTAAGTCTTACATAGTTTAAAATGTTCAATAAGCAACAATAAGATACATTATAAAACCAAAAATCTAATGAAGGTTATAAGTGTAGGAGTCTAGGACATTGTCTATGGATTTTTATGAAGCTCTTGCACTACTTTGGGCATCTCATTTTCTTGCACCATCACATCAACAAATATTATGTTCATTTCCTCCACATATTATAAATCTTTGAACCCGTTTCCCTTGTTCTATATCTGTTTCATTAGGCCTTCTTCATTTTCTCATCCACCTTTAACCAAGATTTGTTTAGTATCACGCTAGGCCCAACAGAAAGGTCCCAATAGCCTTCATCAGGGACTAAATAGAAAATCTCTTCATAACCCATTAACCAATTTTGCATCCAATACCATGTACTCACAAACCGTATTCCATCAATGTTATAATGTACACAACACACCAATAGATGAGAGAAAAGAATTTTATATAATTGCCATTTATGGAAATGGTAAGTTTCCTCTTGTATATTGACAATTTTTTTGTGACCTATTTTGCTATAACCTACACCTATCTAACGATGCATAATTTCCACATCAAAGTATTGTTGTTTGATATGATTGTCACAACCCAATGGTAATAAGCTTTCTCTTGATTCTTAAGAAACACTCTTTCATTTACAAGGGAAAAATTTTTATTCTAATTCAAGTACCCCATCTACTTGATCCCTTTTGCTAACAAATCATTTGTTTACCCGATAAAAAATCATTTGTGCAAGGATAGTAATTGGTAAATACCTTGCATCTTTTAAGATATTATTTAATGATTCCAGGAAATTTGTAACTGGAACTCCAAAATGCTTGACATCGTTGTCTGTCAATGAATAACTTATAGGCTATAAATTATTAAGTCATTTATAGGTTGTCTTTTGGGTTTCTTTCAATGAGTTTATCCACATATTCCACTTTTGCGGTTTTGTTGGGTGCTAATAATTTACAATCTTTAGCTCATATATTTATCATTTTTCATGGCCATGAAGAAATTAGATTTCAAATGATACAAATAATATCATTGTGTGGAATGTGGCTCACACCAACTATCACTTTACATTACTTAGATTATCCCTTTATGTTAATCAATGATGACACACAATTGTTTGTTGTATATAAGATGACATCAGATTATGTTCATGAACCAACTCCAATTATCACCACTCTTCAAATGAATAACTAAAAAAGTAAGTGGAAAAATATGATTGCCTGTTTCAATACCCATTATAATTAGTAACACACTTTTGTGCTTATCATACACAGGTGTTGCATCTATAGATATCACTAAGTGACGCCACTTAAACCCCTTGATGTTTGGCCTAAATGACTAAATACCATTTCAAACATGATCACATTAAGATCATCAGGTTCTATGGTTTCAAATACAACCATAGAATTATGATTCACTTTATTCATTTCATAAAGCTATTGGGAAGCCTGGCAAAAGACTGTGGCAATAAGGCTTACTTTTACAATCAAAGCTAGAATATAATTGAAAACTATTTTTTCTTGGTTTTCCAACGCTTCTTTTTCATAGGGAAGATACCCCATAGCCTTAACATACATGCTGTCACACCCACACCAAAAGTTAAGTCTATAAAAAGTGTAGAATAGTTTCAACCTATAGCCTAATGTAACAATCCCTATAAGATCATCTATAAGGTGTTAACAAATAGATTATAGTTAGTGCTTGAATCTCTCATTGATTCCTCACATTCTAACTTTGTAAGGGGAAGACACATTAGATATAAAATTTTACTTGCTCATGAATTGGTCAAAAGCTACAATCAGAAACATGTTGCCCCTAGATGAATGCTTATATTGGATCTAAGGAAAGCCTATGATTCAATATAGTAGCGTCTTATTGAAAAATTTATGATTTTTTTTGGTTTCCCATTCTAATATGTGCAATTGATAATATAGTGTATTACAACTATAAGTAATTCTATTCTCTTTAATGGAATTCTTAGTCCTCCCTTATTTAAAAAAAAAAGAGAGTATTGAAATAGGGAGACCCCATATCTCCTTACATTTTTGTACTACTAATGGAGTGCCTTCACAAAATGTTTCATGATTTGTTGTTAAGAAAGTAGCTTAGAGGCCATCCTAAATGAAAAAAAAAGAAAAGATAATTGTTTTATCATTTTTTTATGACCTTCTTCTCTTTTCTCATGGTGATGCTTCATCATTCCAAGATTTAATAAATACTTTCCAAGTATTTTCAAGGTTATCTAGGCTTGAAATAAAATTTTACAAGAGTCATTGCTTTTGTGCAGGAATGACCAATGCTAGGAGAAGTTAGTTGTTCTCCTTCTCTAAATGAAATTTGTACACTGTCTTGTTACCTACCTTGGTGTCCCACATACTAACAATATACTATCTATTACTCGTTTCTCTTACAAAGTTTACAAGACCGCACAATGACTACATCTTTAGATTATAAAATTACCAAGTTATGGTGGTAGACTATAGCTTATTAAATTAATAATTTACAACATTTAAATATACTAGAATTAACCTTTTTTTATTACCTTAGAAGGTAATTCATGCCATTAAGTCCCTATGTGATGGAAACCGGTTAGGGTTTCACAAAGGATCGAAAGATTTAATCGAGCGCAACGTTCGATTTTCACCGGCACAGCCTAAGGAAAACTTTCCAAAGTAAGAACCACAGTTTCAGAAGCATAATTGATTCAATGGCAACTGAAATTAGAAGGTGAATGATCAAGATCGATCAAGATGAGAGCGAGACAGAACCAGAGAAGAAGCAAATGAGAGAATCGCCAAGAGAGAGAAGAAGTCGCGAGAGAGATCGAGAAAAATATCGACTGAGTTTATTAATGTCAAATGTATATATGTATTACATTGTATTCGGCATATATATATATGTACACAGAAGGCCGTATACGCTACAAATACATACGGACGATACAGGCCTGCATGGACGGGCGATACAGACTTTTGGGCCAAAATAATAAGGTGTCGACCAGCCCAAATCCAAACAACACCAAAAATGTGAAGTGTTGACGACCAGCCCAATTACAGCCATCATCAAAATGTCCCAAAATACAATTAAGCTTAAGGCTTAATTCCCATAAGCTAAAACAACTATAGCTAATCATGGTCATTAAGGATTGATTAATCCACAATCCAGCTAGTCCAATTTAAGGACCGGGTGGTGGATTATACAACCGTCCTAATTCCCATTAGCCCATTCCGACCGGCGAATGCATCATATGGGATTATAGAATATTTAATAAAAATTACATAATCTGTACACTCCAAACATATTCTACACTTCTCAGCAATTATGTCCAAGTCCACAGAATCCATATGCTACAATATTCTCCTATTAATTCAACAAATAAGACAAACAATTATAAGTAATTAATTCACAAAAAATTTCAAAATTACTTAAATATAAATTCATAGAATTCACATCACTATGTAGATCCTTCTTATATTTATTCTCTACTCAAAAATCTCCCATCTCATGGAAAATGTATTCTCTCCTTAGAACGAGGGTGGATTGGATTTGGTTGACTTTGACACATGGATTTAAGCAGAAATTGATAAACTACTTTGGAAGCTAGGAATGAAGAAAGATAATGTGTGATTGAAATAGATAAATGAGTACTACTTCAAAGGCAATATTATTTGGGATATTCAAATCACATATATGCTTTCTTATAATATGAGGAATATAGTGGGTTTAAGATTTTTTATTGACTATAATTTTACCTCAAATTAGATCATGGTGCTTGGAAAAACAAAAACATTATACCATTTCCAAATTCTATGAGCATCTAAGGTGTAAGAGTCGAAATGTGACATAGAGAATAATAGTTTGTCATCCATTTGTAATTGGAAGGTATCAAGTTGATCAAACATGTGTTTTGCATAAATTAGGGTAATAATCTATATACTACTTATTCTTCAAGTGCTCTTACTTATGGAGGAAAATCTTGACCAACTTAGTAATGGCAATCAAGTACAACCTTAGCAAGGATAATAGATGTAGGCTTCTCAACAAAGAAGAAGACCTAAAGAGAAAACTGGGGCACTAAAGATCCTTCTTGCAAGTTATTTTTACCACGTTTGGCATGAAAGAAAATAAAAAGCCTTCATTTTAAATAATATTCCTAGTATATATTTACTTAATAGATTATGGATGTTGCTAGTCTCATGGCCTTTATGCATCATAGAAAACGTTTTAATGCTTTTGTCAAGTTTGTTGATGAGATTATTTATGAGGAATTTTTTTCCAATTTTTTTGGATGTAATTAATTGATAAATTGGGGGAAATAAAATTGCATTGCTTACTAAAAATTTAAATCAATTCTTCAAATTGATTGTTTTATGCTTTGGTTGTAAAGTCTTATTGTGTAAACCATTTTTGTTTAAAAAATGATTTTTTCTCTATTATTCTCCACTCCTATTAGCTTCTAGCCTAAAATTATGATATCCAATGGTGATATAGGAAGGTGTTGTGTTGGATCACAAAGCTAAGGTTTCCTTTCTCTTTTCTTTTTTACTTGAACATAGGATACTAGGTAAACTCGCTTAAAAATTTAGAAAAATAGAAATTTATTTGCTTTTGTGATTATGATCTTGAGTATAATCTAAGTGCTCCATTAAGTTTATTGAATTTTGGTGTGACACATGATATGTAAGTATGAAGATGCATTGTTTATTTTTGACCTTAGCATGAGATTGGTAGTTTCAGTATGTGTGTAATATGATTTAGTTGATTCTCAAGCATGTTGGATATGTTTATTGTGCATAGTATGTTCTTATATAAGTTTTGATATGATAAATGTGTGGTATAATGTTTGGATTCTTCATTAAAGAGCATATGGAATTTTAATAAGTGATTTCATTACTTTAAAGAGTTTATTTTTAAATAATAAGATTATAGAAATGGTGTTCATATATATATATGAAAAATGATAATAATTCAAGCATAATATTTTCTTCTGAGATTTAGGTTGGCTCAACCTTAATTTGGCCATCAAATCTATATTATAGAGTTTGGTATCACCTTGTACTCTAGTTATGCCCCTCTCTACTATATAGGTAACTCATGACCCCTATAAAAGAGTATATGTACTTAAGGAATAGTGTATCCTTAGTTTTCCAAAATTTTCTGCATACCTTGTAGTTTTGGGATAGTATTCATGTGCCCTTGTAGCAATAAATTTAGAACATTCCCTCTTAGATAACTAAGTGAAGTGGATTGTGTGATAACATTAGTTTTTGAACAGAATAAATGGATGACCTTATGTGTGCATGTTTAAATTTATTTTAATGAGATTTCAATAATCTTTTATTTTTAAATATGATGATCTGATAAGTATTACATATTGTGTCATATTGTTGTTGTTGTTGTTGTTTCATTTACGTTTTTATCATGTGACTACATGTTTATTCTATTATCTTGTGATAAAATTCTTTTCATATTCTTCCATAAGCCATGTTCTCCCTTGTGAGACCTCCTTGTGTTCACATGTCCTAGTATGTTATCCTGTGGATGTATATTTCCCTACAACATCATGTTTATATATGAATGAAGGGTTTCATACTCTCCTATAGCTCTTGAATTATTTTGTATACCATGTTTCTTTTTTACTTATAATATCACGTGGAATATTCAATTACATATTATTTTCTATATTTATCAGGTTTAGTTGTGAAATCTTGCTTAGTTGAAATTGAATAATTTTTTCTGTGAGCTATGTATTGGTGTGGGAATGTTCTCTTACTTATCTTGTTCTCATGCCTTGCAAGTTTTTATGATTTTCATTATTTGATATGATAACATGTTATCCATGTTTTAAATCTTATTTCATGTACTTGATTTTATGTGTTGAATGTTGTTTACTTAATATGTCATTATACTAATACTAAGCATGTTTAGTTGTCTATGTACAGGTATCCTTACTTGATTTTTTGCTATGACTATTGGTTTAGGTTAAGCATTAAGGCTACCTGAAGTTTTTTATCCCACATTGATGTTTATTTTCCTATCAATAGATATGTTGGAAATTTCAAAAAAAAATTATAATTTTATTTAGTGATATAACCTAACTTTATTTCCATATTCCTTGTTAAAAATGTTAAAATTTAGGTTTACCTCACATGTTTTTGCTTAATTTATCATCAATATTTTGGTTCAGTGAAATCATTATCTTTCTATCTAAGATTGAGTAACTCATCATGGGATTTTAATCTCTTGGTATAGATAATGTTTAAGTTTTAATTATGCTACTTTTAACCTTACACATATGAGATGGATGTTGGATATCTCTCTTATGTTAGGTGTGGTAGAAATATTATTTGTTTATTATTTTGGCTTCTATATTATTCTCTTAAAATGAAAGTTTTCATGAGAAAAAAATAAGGTGTTACAAATATCAACTTCATGTATAAGGATAAGTTCCCCACCTCGTCTTGTTTCATCCCTAAACAGATGTTGAACTAGTCAAGAAAGGAAAGCATGAAAGAAAGAAACCAAGCGCAACAATGCCCATTCTATATGTATGACCAAAAGTTGTAAATGAGTCGAGTTACTCTAATTCGAGCTTCAACTTGTTTAATTGTTTTAGGGCTTGATCTCCTTTTATATGAGGTTTGAGTTCACCTTGTAAAAGGCTTGTAAGGGACTCAGCTTAGCTCATTTAGCTCATTTAAAAAACCACATCAACTATTTTAAATTTAAAAGCAACTTAATTATTTAAATCATTTAAGGAAAATATATGATATTTTATAATATTAAAAAATATTAATAAGTTAATACATGAGTCAATTTAACTCAAAGGTTTAAGTCCCATTTCCCTCGACAACTCAAGTATGACTCTTCTTGTTAGACCCTTTGTGGGAGGATCTGCCAAATTCCTCTTGGATCTAACAAACTCTAAAGAGATCACACCGTTCTTCAATAGTTGTCTTATAGAACTGTGTCTAACACAGATGTGTCTCCTCTTACCATTATAAATAGTGTTATTGGGACTACATATAGTTGCCTGTGAATCACAATGTAAAGATACCGGTACACAAGGTTTCCTCCACAAAGGCACATTGGCCAACAAGTCCCTTAACCATTTTGCATCTTAACCAGCTAACTCAAGGGTAATAAATTCTGACTCCATGGTGGAGCGAGCTAATACAAGTCTGCTTGGCAGACTTTTAGGATATAGCTCCTCCTCCCAAGGTAAACACATAACCACTAGTGAAACTGACCTCATCATTATCAAAAATTCAGTTTGCATCTGTAAATCCCTCTAACACAGTAGGAAATTTACAAAAATGAAAACCCCAATCCTTAGTACCTTTAAGGTATCTAAGCGAATGGCGTAGGGTAGCCTAATGATTACTACTTGGGTTGTGAGTATACCTACTCAATCTACTCACATCATAGGCTATGTCAGGTCTAGTATAGTTCATGAGTAACATCACACTACTTATGATTTTAGCATATTCAGCTTGAGAAACACTATCACCTAGGTTCTTTTTCAAATGTATGCTAGGCTCATAGGGAGTTTTCACAGGCATTTCATCTCGATAATTAGATTTTTCTAAAATCTTATCACATAAAGTGATTAATTCAAGGAAAAGACAATCTTAGTTTTTCTCATTTTAATACCAAGAATTACATTGGCTTCTCCTAAATCTTTCATTTCAAAATGAGAAGATAAAAATAATTTGGTCTCATCTACCACAGTCATATTTGTGCCAAAAATCAACATGTCATCCACATACAAGCATATTATCACACATTCATGTTTAGTTGATTTAGAATAAATACATGAATTAGATGCATTTACTACATAACCATTGCTTACTAAGGTCTGGTTAAACATTTCATACCATTGTTTAGGAGCTTGTTTAAGGCCATACAATGAATTTCTCAATCTACACACTTTAGTCTCCTGACCTTCAACCTCACAGCCTTCGGGTTGCTCCCCATAGATCTCCTCTTTTAGGTCACCATTCAAAAATGTTGTTTTCACATCCATTTGATGAAATTTAAGTCCATGGATAGCAGCTAAGGCAACCAAAGAGCAGATAGTGGCAATCTTAGTCACGGGAGAGTAAGTATAGAAAAAAGTCAACATCTTTCTTTTGCTTGTAGCATATAGCCACTAATCTAGCCTTAAACTTCTCTATGGTCCCATCAGTTCTCAATTTCTTTCTAAAGACCCATTTGCATCTAATTGGTTTACAACCTTTAGGCAAATCAACCAAATCCCAAGTATGATTGGACATCATGGAATCTAACTCATTTTTACTTGCTTCTTTCCAAAAACTAGCATCCATAGAAGTTACCACTTCCTTATAGAATTTAGGATCCTCCTCAATCAGATATGTAGACATAAAGTCCATATTAACTAAATAAATGTCATCATTTTCAAAAAGGAAAGCAATAAAAAAATCAGGTCCAAAGCTAGTTTCAATCCTTTGTCTTTTACTTCTCTTAGGCTCATTAAAATTATCAATTTCAATACTAAAAGAGGGTGGTAAAGACAAGGGCATCGAGGAAGCATTAGAAGAGCTAGCAAATTTACATGCATTCTTTTTCATGGGAAACACATTCTCAAAAAAATTCTACATTTCTAGATTCACAAATAGAATAATCATGCAGACATAGAAATATATATGCACCACTATTTTGAGCATATCCAATAAATGCATAGTCAAAAGTCTTTGTTTCCACATTAGTTCTTCTAAAGTTTTGTAAACCAACTTTAGCTAGACACCCCCAAACTTTTAAAAATTTTAAGTTAGGTTCAAGACCTTTCCATAATTCCTAGGGAGTCTTATCTAGTTTCTTATGGGGAACCCGATTCAAAATATAGCATGTAGATAGAACTACCTCCCCCCACATATGGTCAGACATACCAGAACTCAAAAGCATAGCATTCATCATTTCTTTTAGAGTTTTATTATTTCTTTCAGCTACACCATTTTGTTGGGGAGTATAAGGAGCACTAGTGTCATGTATGATACCATGATTATCACAAAAATCCTTTAGAAAACTATTTCCATATTCACCACCCCTATTATACCTAAGCCTCTTAATCTTTCGCTCTAATTGGTTTTCTACTTCTGCCTCTGCCTTATATTTTAATAACATATCTTCAGTCTCATCTTTAAACCTGAGTAGGAAAACTTTATTATATCTCAAATAATCATCAATGAATGTCATATAGTATTATTTTCCTCCTCTACTCTCAGTGTTCTTAAAGTTTGCTAGGTCTGTATGTATTAATATGAGTAATTCTATTGATCTCAATGTGACTGGTTTGAAAGGCTTTTTAACATACTTGGCTTCCATACAAACAGGACACTTCTCATAATCATTAGTGTCCAACACATTAATTAGGTTCATTCATTTTAGCTTTTTTTATGAAATCCACATTCATGTGCCCTAGTCTACCATGCCACAAATTTATGGACTCAATAATATAAAGTAGAACCAATTTCATTAATAGGAGTGGAAAAAACATTCAAAACAAAGAGTCTATCAGAAAAGTACCCTTTACCCACAAAGTTCCCATTTCTTGTCAATACAACCTTATCAGACTCAAAAACTAGTTTAAGATAGGCTCTATTAATCTATCTGAAACTAAGTTCCTACGAAGGGAGGGGACATATAAGACATCACTTAATAGTAAATATTTTCTAGAGGTAAGTTTCAGAAGAACCTTTCCTTTTCCCAGAACTCTAGTAGTGGATGAGTTTCTCATAAGGACATGTTCTCTGTTAGTAACATCCTAGAACTGGTGGAAGAGTTCTCTGTTGGTGCACAAGTGTTTAGAAGCCCTTGTATCTAGAATCCAATCAGTCTTATTTTCAACTAGGTTTGCTTCTACAACCACAGCAATAATAACTTCCTCTGTCTCAACAACATTAGCTTGCGGAGAAGGAGGGGCACTGGATTTTTTACTCTCAGTCAGTGGGCCTTTCTCTTGACACACTAATAAGCCTTGCGACCCATCTTACCACACACATAGTAAGTCACTTGCTTCTTCTGAATTCTGGTGTCACCCTTCTTGAAGTTACGTTGAATTTTTAGATCACCTTTTTTCTGAGTATTTTTGCCTTTCCCCTTGAATTTGTCATCTCGAGTAGCAGACTCAATGATGTTAGCACTCATGGATCAAGAAGCATAAGACCCTCAATTTTCCTTTAGACGGTTTGCATTCTTTGTCTTCATGTGACTAATTAAGTCTGGTAAAGTCGGATCCGTCTTCTTATGCTTCAAGTAACTTCTATAATCATTCCAAGTTGATGGAAACTTCTCTAGTAACATATTAGCCTAGAAAGACTCGTAAATCTTCATCCCTTCTCCTAGAACATCAGCAACTAGGTTCTCATATTTTTGAACCTGCTCCATGACTGGTTTGTCATCGACCATTTGAAACTTCAGCAAGTTTTCTACCACATATTTCTTTCTTCCAACTTCATCGGAACCATATCTTTTCTTCAAGATATCCCATATTTCTTTTGAATATGGTATGTTGACAAATAGACCAAACAACTTGTTAAACATATGAGACAGTAAGTGACTTTGAATTGTTTTGTTATCTCTCTCATACTTTTCTTTAGCCTCTACTTCAACCTTCTTGGTAGCAACAACGACTAGAGTGGTATTTGGCATCATTAGTTTGGTATACATATTCAATATCTATAGCTTCAAGTAGTATCGTGAGTCTTTGTGACCACCTATGATAATTTGTCCCATCGAGGTGGTTCAACTTTGGACATATTTGGTATCAATTTGGTATTTCTAGCAGCTATATTTGATTGAGAATAACAACACTGACAACTAAGATAAATGAATATTATATAACTATGTACTACTGTATGTTTTTAATGGGAAAACCAAACAACACCAAACACAATAGTAAATATTCCTAAAGAATAGTAGGCGAACACTATTATGTAGCAAACAATCCAAGAAATTAAATTTCTAGGATGTAGCATAATTCTAGCAAGCAGTGAACGAACAACAGAGATACCAATGAACAACAAGAGTACCAAAGAACAGCAAGGATGCCAATGAACAGCAACGACAAAATCAGGTAAATGGTAGTAGTTTCATAACTAATTCAGTTTCAGTAAAAATTACAAGGGCAATGGACAACTCTATTTTTTTAGCCATTATCAGACCCAAATAGAGGTGCGGTTGTTAGTATATAATTCGAACAATGTTATGTATACTAAACAATAAACAATTCGCTTCAGATTGTTGCATAACAATGAATTGTAGCATATAGATATAGCTACGATGAACAGAACTAGAAAATAGATTATTGCAGAACAATAATTAAAGCATATGAATATATTTGTGATGAACAAAAGCCAAAAAAAAAAGAGAAAAAAGAAACTTATCGAAATAGTGTTGTGCTGTGGAAAACCACTCTCTAGAAGCTAAATTCCGATAGAACAAAGGTGCAATCCCTTTTCTTGTCTCATCTCCTAGGTTAAATACAAAAATCTTTCCATAAGTGCACTCAAAACCGAAAGCTATAGAAATCAAAGAAACAATGCTCAGATTTTGGAGAAGATTTGTGGTTTTTAATACGACTAGAAATCGGCAAGAATGTTATTCACTGAACTGAGCCCCTCAAAACTGTTATATATATGGTGTAACCACCAAAGAAAAGAATTTCCCATAATCCCTTAAGAATAGCCCCTAAATTGAACATTTCAAAGCACGTTCTAACTCTGCAAAAAAACTAGAACGAAAGGAGGATATAAGGTCAAAAGAAATTAGGAGAGAAAAAAAAGATTCCAGTAAAAATATGGGGGAATTGGATCTGCCTGAATCAACAAAACACACCCACATCCCACCCAGGCGGGCAGCTGGCACTCGCGTGTGTGATAAACAACCCAGTTCATAACCCATACTCTAATTTCAAAAAAATCAAAGAATAGGTGAGAATTTAAACACTCTCAAAACCAACTCTCCCACCAATGTGGGATTTTGCCATTGCCTACAACAATCCACGTCAGGTGTAACACCCCCAAATTTACTACTGAAAATTTTCATTTAATTTAAAAGAGTTTAACGGAAACGAGTAGATAAAACGGTAAATTTGGGGGCATTACCGCCACACTTAGTACCAGATCGGCTCACTCCTATCGACCCGATACTAAGTGCTAAGGCTAAATAAGATTGATCGTCAAGTATAATTCGTGAATAAAATACTGGTCATTAGAAAAACGCAAGTCATACAGATTAGAGTGCAAAAATCAAAGGTTACAATTCAAAAGTACAGTTATAAAGTACCAAATGCTAGAGGACGTAATACAGTGTAATAAAACGAAATACAATAATACAGAGAAACAAGAAGAAGGATGAACTCTGGTCACATCACTCTCGACCACCAAGCTAGGTCCAGGCTCAACTCTCAGCCCTGCCCGATGCCTGTAAGCATCGTAGGCTCGAAGACATCGCCCCCTACCTACAAAACTCAAATGGTTCTTCTGCTCGTGGGAATGAGCAACACCCATGAAACGGGTGATCAGTATACTACGTACTGAGTAAGGTAACAGATGCACTAAGGCCCACATACACAGAGATACATGACATAGCAGACATAGCATAATTATGTAGATAGCATGCAATAACACAGATAAACAATACCGGTTATGAACCATATAACTTTTTCATTAGATATTTGATAATTATAATCAATTCACATCATAGTCTTTATCAATCCATGTGAGTGCGGGAACTCCACTATTATAGCCGGTGAAACGGTCACGAGGGTCATTCCCTACCACTATTATAGCCGATGGACTGGTCACGAGGGTAACATACCCTGCCACTATTATTTGCCGGTGGACCGGTCTGGCCCCGACTCACAAGGTGTTCCACTATAAATATTCGTATATTTCCTATGTCTTATCATTATTATGATTGGTTTGTTGAGTACGGAATCCCCCACTATTATAGTCAGTGGAACGGTCACGAGGGCACATGCCCTGCCACTATTATTCGCCGGTGGACTGGTCATGTAGGGCACCCCAGCCCTAGCCACTATTATTCGCCAGTTGACCGGTCTGAGTCCAGCTCAACATCTTTCTCTATAAGTTATTAGTGTCTTGACGTATCTTATTCAAAAGAAAATCACCCTTGACATGCATGAATAACTATATCCACCCTTATCCTCCCTGGAGGGCCTGCCCCATATCTTGAGAATTCTATACCTCCTAACCTGCCTCAACATCCTTCCCTTTCCATTTTCTCACATCGGAAACCCAACTTCTAAGTGTGTGGGTCAGGGCCCACCACCTTATACCCTAAGGTCCACTCACCACCTTATCCTAGGGTTTTCACCAGAAACCCTAATCTAGGCTTATGTGGCCCTTCCTTCTATGCCTCACACAACCCACACTATTTTAACGCCCCACGTGTCATGACCTTCAGACTCAACTCTCCCCTCATACCTCGCTCCTCCTCATTTATTTTTATTATTTTCTTTTTCTTTTTCCACCTCTTCAAATTAGGGTTTCCTCCCCAAACCCTAGTCATTCCCTAGGTATCCTTATATTATCCTACATACTATTTTTCACCTTGAGCCTCCAGACTCCCAAAACGACCTTCCATTGCCTTCCCCACGTCCTAAAGTAACTTCCCATACGTAAGGTTCACCCCCATGCAGACCTTAACCTCCCCATGCAAACCCCTTGATCTCTACAATGCCAAACCCTATTATTTCCATGCAAACCCTAATTCTCTCATGTAACCTTAGTTTCTCCCACTCTTCTATTTTATTTGATTCCCCTTTTTCTCGTCCATTCACGGATCATAGATTACCTAGGTCATCCTTACCTACATTAGCCAACTTACTTCCCCTTGGTTATCTTAATTTCTCATTTTTCTCTTTCAAGCCCCCATTCCACAACACCTCATCAAATAACCTAGCATGCATGTCCTGAGGGTCACATCACATCACATCATATTTGCAGCACATGATAATAGCACATACCAGACAAGAGCACGAGAACATACCTCAGTTCTAAGCTGCGCTACACAATAAAAACATATAACATATAGAACACAACATATAAATCGTACAAGGCACCCAAGGCAAGTAAAACACGTAACCTACAGGCGGCCTTAGTTACGTCCTTACCTAAATCAGCGCCGGGCTTGGAGCACGCTCCTACGCTTCCTCGGGGCTTTGACCTGATTCACCTATAAGAGGGAAACACTAAGGGTTAATCTCCCTCTATCGGAATTACCATAATTTTCCTATCTTACACCTATCATGGCCTAATACTAAGGCTAATATTAATAATAGTAGTTTTTAATTAAAAGGTAGGGTTATTATTATTCTCAAGGTAGTTAAACAAATGACTGCTAATCAAAGTAAGTCTTAGTAAAATCCATAGCATTAAAGTAAGGGTTTTAATATTACTAATAACAATATTATTAATAATAATAAGAATACTAATAATACTAATAATAATAATAATGGTTATAATGATAATAATGATGATAATAATAATTGAAATCGTGGTAGTATCAGTAATAATAATATTAATGATAATAATAATAATAATAATAATAATAATAATAATAATAATAATAATAATAATAATAATAATAATAATAATGTTGATAATAATAATAGTAGTAGTAGTATTAGTAGTAGTAGTAGTAGTATTAGTAATGGTAATAGTAATAATAATAATAATAACACAACAAGGTTTTAGTATTAATTAATACCATTAATTAGAAGTTCTTAGGGATAAATGTTAGGACCTAATAGTAATAATGGTAGTAATAATAGTAATATTAATAATAATGTTAATAATAATCATAATAACACTAATAATAATAGTTAATAATATTAAAAGTCATTAACATCTTTATTATTCAGGGGTTAGGGTTCAAGGGGTTGGGGGCAACCTGGCTGGGTGGTGGTACCAGCAGCGGCGGCAGAGGAGGAAGAAGTGGGAGAGGGAAGTAGGGGAAAATGGAGGTGTAGGGTGGTAGGGCAGGATCCCCTGGTTGTTTTAGGGGTAGGGGTGGTGCTGCAGGTGGCGGTATGGGCGGCGCTGGCGGAGCGAAGGTAGCGTGGGGGGGGGGTCGAATGGGCTGTTCAGGGAGGCAGTTTCGTACAGCCAGGACAGCTCGTGCAGGGCAAGGCAGGGAAAGTTGGTGGTTGGGTTGTGTAGAGGGTGGTGTAGGGGGAATTTTGGTGGCCAGAACGGGCGGTAGAGGCGGCCGACGACGGAGGAATGGCTGGCTAAAGGAGGAGCAGTGCACGGTTTTGGTTTTCTGGGCTCCAAACTCTAAACCCGATTAAGGCAGCCTTCGAGGCTATTTATAGGCCAATCGGGAAGGGAAAATGACAAGGATGCGTGGGAGAGTAGGGGGGTTAGGGGTATGGTTGATGTTCTGCGAGAGTGGCCAGCGCAGGTCTGCACACACAAACCGTGTGTTGCCGGGGAGAGAGAGAGATTGTGTGTGGGGGAAGGGAGGAATGATTTGGTTGACTTTATAGGGTAGACAATGAGGAGGAGAGGGGAGGAATGGCTGGTGTAGTGGTGTGGCGTTGCAGGCTTCTTTTTTCTTGCAAAAATCTCTGTGGTAGGTGTGTAGAAGTTGAAGATGAAGTGCAGTAGTGGATCGGCGGTCCAGGAGAAAAGAAAAGGAAGAAAGAAAAGGCCGAACCGGCCGAGAGAGCGGGAGAGGAGGTGCGCGGGGAATTGGGCCGCGCAGGGGAGAGGGCATTGGGCCAGCAGGCCGGCCCAGGTCGAGGGAGAAATAGGAAAAAAAAAAGAAGAGAAGGAAAGGAAAGAAAAGGAAAAAGAGGGGGAGGAGAAAAAGAAAAAGGAAAAAGAAGGGAAAATGGTGGTAGGCTTAATTAATATAATTTGGGTAATTTGGGATGTTTAATAAAATATAAATATTAAAATAATAATTAAATTTTCTTTTTAGGTTAATTTAGGAATTTTTGAAAGAATTTTCTTAAATTCTATTTTAATTAACGAAACACTCTAATTTTCTCCAATTAAATTATTTATAAAGTTTATATTAATTTGAAACTATTTTATCCTTCTTAATTTAAATAAAGTAACTTATTTAATTAATTTTCAAAATAAAATCCTTAATTAGCTCAAAATACTACAATTCCTCCTATTTAAAACACTTATAAATTTCTTCTTGATTTGCCCTAATTAACTTCCTTTTATTTTAATAAAAGTAAATTATTTGATTAACTTTCAAAATAAAAATCTTATTTAATAATAAATAATAGAAATTAGGATTTTTGAGGCATTTTATCAGGATTGCTGGAAACTTATGAACTGAATTTCGGAGCATAATGGCCTAATGGTGGAGGCCTTGATGTAGCAGAACAAGAAGGAAATAAAAAGAAGCTTTCTTTTAGCGCGGTATTTGATTATAATTTTTTGGAATAAACTAGATTATGACATATTTGTGTGATAATTTACATCCCTTGATAAATCCGGGTTTGTGTTGGGTGTATAGTATAAAAATATAATAGAATATTGAACTAATTTATCCGAGCCCACCGAATTTACGATGTGTCCTTAAGACGATTTTGCTCCCTCACACGGTGCTCAAGGTTGTGAACAATTGTCTTCCAGGATAAAATGAATTTTCTTTCCTATCGGATGCAGCACTTTAATCTAATAGGATTCCAGCAAACACAACGTTATGCTTGTACTCAATTAGGAATATAGGAATCGAAAAAGTAGAGAGAGAGAGAAGAGAGAGAACTATTGGAAGTTCTGAAAAATTTGAATTTCCGAATTGATTTTTTCGGTTGATGGTGGGGGTTATTTATAGAGTTAATGAAGTCCCTTCGAACAAGTACCAAGCCCGTGAACCAAAGTGTTCCTTAGATTATATACAAACAATCATGACTTTTCAAATTAATTCAAATGAAAAGACACCAAGTCAACAATAATGACTTTTCAAATTAATTCAAATGAAAAGAAACAATCAAGACTTTTCAAATTAATTCAAATGAAACCCTCTTATATATATATATATATTACAATCTATTTAACAATCCCCTACTAGATTGTAATATATCACAAGCATGAACAAATTATGCTTAAATTAGTATCTCTCATATTACCCTACCACAAAGTAATAATATCTTTTCATGGAATGCGTTCATTACCTGTATGAAAGATAAAATTAACTTTCATTGCATAATTAAACTAACTAAGCACAAGTAAAGAAAACTGCATCTAGATAAGTAGTTTGAGACTTTGAACATTCCATAGTGAATTTCTATCGGGTTTACTAGCCAATCAGTGGACAGGTCTGCCTTGAACAGTCAGTCGTCTAGTGTAAACCAAGACAATAGAAAACATACAGCATCCTTCAAGCATAGTTGGTTCTCACGTTTGTGTTCGTTTTGGCCATGAACACCTCTAGGTTCTGTGAGTGTGTTAGAGAATTCAGCCTTTAAAATTCTCACAGAAGCGGCCCCTTCCTACTCACATAGGTGATCTCCTAATTATTATATCATTTAGATATTTTACTTAAACATGTTAAGTTATAGGGATCATTAAAAGCATAGCTTAACCTTATCCTTTCTTTACATTGTGTTATCATAGGAATGGGTAGATAAAAATTAGATTCCTCAGTGCAACACCGAGTCTTCCATAGTTCAGTGTTCCCATTGAACCTAGATCTTGGGATCTTTAGTCAACTAGGTTGGGTTGCCACCATGACGACTCTATATATCCATAGGCTTTAGGCCCATTCCCCTTGATGAACTTTCTATTTGCTTTCTAGTTAATGCCTTAGTAAACGGATCCGCAATATTATCCTTTGACCTCACATAATCAATTAAGATAATTCCACTAGAAAGCAACCTTCTAATGGTATTATGTCTACGACGAATATGTCTAGACTTACCATTATACATCTTACTCCATGCCCTACCAATTGCAGACTGGCTATCACAATAGATACGTATGGGTGGCACAGGTTTTTCCCAACATGGGATATCTTTTAGGAAGTCTCTAAGCCATTCAGCTTCTTCCCCGGCTTTATCTAAAGCAATAAATTCAGACTCCATTGTTGACCTCTTGTAGACATGTTTGTTTAGATGATTTCCAAGATATTGCACCACTTCCAAGAGTGAACACATATTCACTGGTAGACTTAGAGTTCCTAGAATCCAATATCCAATTTGCATCAGTGTAGCCTTCTACCATTGCTAGATATCACTTGTAGTATAATCCAAAGTTCTTGGTGTGCTTTAGATATCCTAGAACTCAAATGATCGCTTTCCAATGTTCCCTATTAGGGTTACTGGTATAGCGACTAAGCTTGTTAACTACATTAGCAATATCCGATCGTGTGCAGTTCATGAGATACATGATGGTGCCTATTATACGTGAATATTCTAATTGTGAAAAACTAGCACCCGTATTTTTCATCAAATAAATATTCACCTCCAATGGTGTCTTAGCTGGGTTAATATTGTACTCCTTGAATCGATCAAGTATTTTTTCAACATAATGAGATTGAGACAATATTAATCCATCAGATGTTCTAGAAATCTTAATTCCTAATATAACATCTGCAAGACCCATGTCTTTCATATCAAAACTTCGGGTGAGCATCCATTTGGTACAGTTAATAATGTCATTATTATTACCCATTATGAGCATATCATCTACGTATAGACACACTATAACGTAGCTTTTATGAGTGTCTTTGACAGAAACACATTTGTCAGACTTATTTATTCTGAATCCATTTGACAACATTACACTATCAAATTTATCATGCCATTGCTTAGGTGCCTGTTTTAATCCATAGAGAGATTTAACAAGCCAACAAACCTTTTTCTCTTGACCGGGAGCAATAAACCCCTCAGGTTGTTCCATATAGATCTCTTCCTCTAATTCACCATTCAAGAATGTTGTTTTTACATCCATTTGATGTACTTCAAGACCCTTTATAGCTGCTATTGCCAATAGCATACGTATAGACGTAATTCTTGTAACTGGTGAATATGTGTCGAAAAAATCAACATCTTCCTTTTGCTTGTATCCTTTAACTATAAGCCTTGCTTTATATTTGTCAATTCAACCATCGGCCTTTAATTTCTTCTGAAAGATCCACTTACATCCTAGGGGTTTATTCCCAGGAGGCAAGTCCACTACTTCCCACATGTGATTTTGCATGATGGATTCAATTTCACTATTTATTGCTTCTTTCCAATAAGAAGATTCAGGAGAGGATATAGCTTCTTTAAATGTTTGAGGCTCATTTTCTAACAAATATGTTAGATAATTAGGTCCAAATAATTTAGAGATCCTAGCTCTCTTACTTCATCTACGTTCATCTGAATTAACTTCTTTATTCCCATCACTAATAGACTCTCTTAGCCTCTTTAGTGAAACTGATTCATTATTCATTTTGTAGGGAAAAATATTTTCAAAGAATATAGCATCCCTTGATTCTATAATAGTGTTGGCATCAATATCAGGAACCTCTGATTTGTGGACAAGGAAACGATATGCACTACTGTTATGTGCATAACCAATGAATACACAATCAATGGTTTTCGGTCCTAAGTTAGTCCTCTTAGGTTTAGGAACTGCTACTTTTGTTAAGCACCCCCACACCTTTAAGTATTTATAGTTAGGCTTGTGACCTTTCCATAACTCATATGGAATATTGTGGGTTTTCTTATGAGGCATCTTATTGAGAATATAATTTGCAGTTAATAAGGCTTCCCCCCACGAGTTTTGTGGTAAACCAGAACTAATCAACATGGCATTCATCATGTCCTTCAAAGTTCTATTCTTGCATTCTGCAATTCCATTAGATTTAGGCGTATAAGGAGTAGTAGTTTGGTGAATAATACCATTTTCTAAACAAACTTGTTCAAAAGGGTATTCGTATTCACCTCCTCTATTACTTCTTATAGCCTTAATCTTTCTACCAAGTTGATTCTCAAATTCTTCTTTAAAGTGTTTAAACATATCAATTGCTTCATCTTTGCTTCGTAGCAAATACACATAGCAATAACGGGTGCTATCATCTATGAAAGTAATAAAATACTTTTTACCACCTCTAGTTTGCACAAATTTTAAATCACACACATCAGTGTGAATTAAATCTAGAGGCTATGTGTTCCTTTCAATAGAATGAAAGGGTTTCCTTGCCATCTTGGCGTCAACACATATTTCACATTTATGATTAGGATTAAACTCACATTTAGGCAAACACTCTAAATTAATTAACCTTCGAATGGTATCATAATTAATATGTCCTAATCGTTCGTGCCAAATATTAAATGACTCAGGCATATAAGAAGAAGAAACACTCTTATTATTATTAACTTAGGGTACAATAGTCATTGCATTCATCTTAAAGAGCCCATCACTGAGATAGCCCTTTCCTACAAACATCTCATTCTTAATAAGTATAAATTGATCGGATAGAAAGATCAGCTTAAAACCATTCCTACTTAGTAGGGATCCTGAAATTAAATTCTTCCGGATATCTGGTACATTGAGCACATCATTCAAAGTAAGGTTTTTTCTGCTTGTCAACTTCAATATCACCTTTCCACGACCGATGACCTTAGATGATGAAGCATTTCCCATGAATAGTTGTTCTTCATCATCTTCTATAGGTTGATACTTAGAAAAAATCCACTTATTACCACATATGTGACGAGTGGCTCCGGTGTCTACCCACCATTCCTTAGCATTGCCTATAAGGTTGTATTGTGACACTACTACGAATAGATTGATAACATCAAGATCTTTAGATAACTTGTCTATCTCTGTGACATTCGCTTGAGCATTGCTTTTCTTAGAATTTTTCGAATTAAGACAATCCTTTGTATGGTGCCCTTGCGTGTCACATTCATAGCACTTTCCCTTAAATTTCTTGAAGACATTAGATCCTGTATTATAACTATCTCCATTGTGCTTCCTTTTCTTACTCTTCTTTGATCCGTTTTCCACCACATTGGCTTGATGCCATTAGATTTAAGCCTCTAGACTTGCGGTTGTCTTCCTCAATTCTTAGACGGACTATGAGATCCTCAAGTTTCATTTCCTTACGCTTATGCTTGAGGTAGTTCTTAAAATCTTTCCAATATGGTGGTAATTTTTCAATTACCGTTGCTACCTGAAAGGACTCACTCAGGAACATACCCTCGGCATGAATATCATGAATAATAACCTGAATCTCTTCCACTTGAGATATTACCGACTTGTTATCTACCATTTTATAATTGATAAAATGACCAACAATAAATTTCTTTATTCCGGCGTCCTTTGTCTTATACTTGGTATCTAAAGAATCCCACAGTTCCTTTGCTCTTTTAGTAGTAGAATACAAATTATATAATGTGTCATCCAAACCATTTAGAATATAATTCTTGCAAAGAAAATCGGAATGATTCCATGCATCTATTGCAGCCACTTTGACTACATTAGTCTCTTTTTCATCAACCTTTGGAGGACTCTCATTGATATACTTTGCCAAATTTAATGTAGTTAGATAGAAAAGCATCTTCTGTTGCCAACGCTTAAGATCCGACCCATTGAACTTTGGTGGCTTTTCACCAACACCCACAGGATTTGTGGAACTTGGAACAATGTTTACAGAAGAAGCCATTTCTGTTACAAAAACATAACTTCGACAAATAACAAAGGAGTAGAAGAAAACTAGTATAATTATTTATCAAATAAATATCACTTTCTATACTATAACAAATAAAGGAAATATAAAATAAATAAATAAATAAATAAAATCGTCTTAAGATTGTTGGGTGTATAGTATAAAAATATAATAGAATACTGAAATAATTTATCCGAGCCCACCGAATTCATGATGTGTCCTTAAGACGATTTTCCTCCTTCACACAGTGCTCAAGGTTGTGAACAATCGTCTTCTAGGATAGAATGGATTTTCATTCCTATCAGATGGAGCACTTTAATCTAATAGGATTCCAGCGAACGCAACGTTATGTTTATACTCAATTAGGAATATAGGAATCGAAAAATTAGAGAGAGAAAGAAGAGAGAGAACTATTGAAATTTCTGAAAAAATCTGAATTTCCGAATTGATTTTTCCGGTTGATGGTGGGGGTTATTTATAGAGTTAATGAAGTTCCTTCGAATAGGTATCAAGCCCGTGAACCTAAGTGTTCCTTGGATTATATATCAACAATCATGACTTTTCAAATTAATTCAAATGAAAAGGCACCAAGTCAACAATCATGACTTTTCAAATTAATTCAAATGAAAAGACACCAAGTCAACAATCATGACTTTTCAAATTAATTCAAATGAAAAGACACCAAGTTAACAATCATGACTTTTTAAATTAATTCAAATGAAAAGACACCAAGTCAACAATGATGACTTTTCAAATTAATTCAAATAAAAAGAAACAATCAGGACTTTCCAAATTAATTTAAATGAAACCCTCTTATATATATATATATATTACAATCTATTTAATAGTTTCTAACTTTTATGTATGGGTTACGCCAGGCTCTCTAAGTTGGCCTTCATTGGTGCAAATGCTAAAGGAAACACTGGCAACTGTGATCAGAGTCAATAGAGAGGAAAATTGGCGGAGATTTGGGTTTCAGTGGTTTTACTCAATGGATGGAACTATAAAAGGGGAGAAATTCAGTTTTCGAGGATTAGTATACAGGAATATAGAAGAATAAAGTGAGTAAAATATGGACAGATGGAACGTACTAGGTTGTTGATAGTAATACCAGTGTTGCACGGGGACGGGGACGGGGACGGGGACGGAGACGGGGAAACGGGGACGAGACGAAACACGGAAACGACATTTCTTAAAAATCTAGGAAACGGGGACAGCAGGAAACGTCAATATATATATATATATATATATATATATATATATATATATATATATATTTTTAAAAAAAATAGATTAAATATATTAAAATTAAGAGAGAAAAATATAAAATTTCTAAAATTAGTTCTTATATAAGTTAATTTTAATTATTAATAATTATTTTTTAATAAAAATATTAATTAAATAATATTTTTAATAAAAATATTAATTAGATAATTTTAATATCATTTTTAATCAGGAAACGTTTCCGAGGAGTTTCCGGGACGGGGGGACGGCACCTGACTGCCGTCCCCGTGCATCACAGAGTAATACTAGAGCTAAAGAGAAAAGTATGTGGGTTTTGGTTATTTTTGTTCCATATATATACCTATTTTAGGGTCTGTCGTATTGCTGTTGTTCTATTTATGTGAATTGTAAAGTACTTTAGTGAAGATAGTTCCAATGTTCGGAGCCTCTTTCGCTAAAGTCGCGGTCTTTTTTCTCAACTTTATACAGTATTATTGTTTGAAAGTCTTGGGTCGGAGATGTCCGTGAGCAACAATAATAATTAGCCTAGGGGGTTTTTTCCATGTGGAAATGCTGCTAGGGTGAGTGCCCATATGCCCCCAAATTTTTGTGTTTCTTCCCAATCTCAAAGCCAACCACAGATTGGAGCTGGTTTTCCAGGGAAGTTCAACTTTGTATAAGCTCAGGCTCAAGCTGTGCAAGCTCAAGCTCAGCTCTAATTGCAAGCCATGGCTTTTAGTCAATCACTAGGGATTGGAAACTTGGGGACATATTAATCATCAACATTAGGTCCAGGTAATTCATGTTCTAAAAGGTTTCCTCAGAAGCCTACTGTACGGCCTCCAGGGCCTTCAGGAGGTAACTTGATGTCTTTAATGAGAAATATGATAGAACTAACACCTGCTGCTCGTAAAAGGAAACAAAAGCTCCCTGTAATGCATTTGCATGATAAAGTAGCTGCAATATTGCCCAAATCTACTTTGTACACTCAACTTCTTGAATTTGAGTCTCGTATTGATTCTGCATTTGATGAGGAAGAAGGTTAACATTCAGGAGGCTTTGAAAAACCCTCCATGTGTTTAGAAATCCCTTCGTATTTAAGTATTCAATACTTTCTAATCAAAGTCAAAACTGTCCCTAAGAAGCCTAATGTGGTGCCTCCTACATGGATGCTTAAAATTATAGGGAGGATCTTGGAGGATGGTGTAGATTTAGAGTAGGCTGCAGACTTAAGAGCAAATCCTATGTACCCTAAATTCTCTACTTTCTTCAAGAGGGTTACTTTTTCATTAGATCATAGGCTTTACCCTGACAATTATTTAATATTATGGGATAGTTCCCGCTCATCTGCACATCATGAGGGTTTTGAGGCCAAGAGAAAGGGAGACCAAGAATTGACTGCAACTGTTCGTTTGGAGATGAACTACATGCCTGAGAAATTTAAGCTTTTGCCACCATTGATAAATTTTCTGGGTGTAGAAGTCGATACACCGCCAAGAATTGTTGGTGCTGTATGACACTATGTTAAAGCTAGAAAGTTGCAGAATGCAGGTGACCCATCTTTCTTTGATTGTGATCAACCTCTTCAGTAAGTGTTTGGAGAAGAGAAAATGAAATTCACAATGGTGTCCCAGAAGATATCACAGCATCTATATCCTTCACAGCCAATACATTTGGAGCACAATCATAGGCTTTCTGGGAGCAGTCCTGCTGGAAATGCATGCTATGATGTATTGGTGGACATACCTTTTCCAATACAAAGGGAGCTGAATATGTTGCTGGCAAACACTGAGAACACTAAAGAGATTGAAGCTTGTGAGGAGACAATATGTTCTGCTGTAAAGAAAATTTATGAGCACCGTAGACGGAGAGCCTTCTTCCTTAGCTTTAGTCAGTCTCTAGTGGAGTTCATTAATGCTTTGACAGAATCTTAAATTAGGAATTTAAAGCTCGTGTCTGGAGAAGCTAGTCGTAGTCGTGAAAAGGAACGTCGATCTGATTTCTTCAATCAACCCTGGTATGTTTGTAATTTTTTGTTCTGTTGCCCGTGTACTTGGTTTCTCTTTATTACATAATTTTACCTTTAATTGCCATATCCATAAAACCATACATATACACAAATACCTCCTGATTTGATTTAAACATCACAATTAAAAATTTCCCTTTGGATACGTTTTGTGAGACTACTTGGGTTGTGTAGTTATGCATATACATAGACTCCTGTAATTTGTGATTGCAGCTGAACTATTATTTGAGATTAAGATATGAAATTTTGGACATTGCTCTAATTTCTTCCATGGTTGATTTTTGGTTACTGAGTTTTTGTCATTTTTATGTTGTATATCACAGGATTGAAGATGATGTTCTCGTTACCTAACAAGGAAGTCGGTCACTGGAGCCGATGTACTTGGAAGCACATAATTTAATTCTCTTCTCCCAAAAGGCGATTCCCTCGCCCCCAGGGCCCCCGCCAGCCGGCCCGCCGACCATCACGAGGGAGGTAAATCACGGTGACCAAACAGTCAAGCTCACGGCAGGCCAGAAGCCGGGGCACCCACAAGGAGCCACCCCCACAAACGGGGGGTTGAAACTCCCACACTGCAGCTTGTCCCCCAACGGAATCGAACCTGGGTCACTTCTCCCAAATACCGTGCCTCTTCCACTTGGCTACGCCCGTGCGGGCACACATAATTTAATTCTTGTTTAGCTGCTGATGGGCCTGTATGACTCTGGTCTCAATCAATGCAAAAATACACACAACATTGTTTTGAGCAGAGTTTCTGTAAGTAGAGAACTGTTGTACCACTTGTTCTTGTGACCGAAATCAATTCGCCTGCATTCTTTGAATAAGCGTTGCTTTGTACCTGTCTGGTTTGGCGATGGTACCATGGTTTGGTTAGTTATTCTAATTCTAGGCAGATAGCTTTTTTTTTCCTTAGGGACAAAAGTTGTTTTCATCCTTTGTTGTGTGTGCTATTAGAAAGACTTTAATGTAGCTAGGGTTTTTGATGAGTAGGGATGACAACGGACCCTGTACCCAATAAGAAAAATAATCCCTAAATCTAATTCGATTCCTGTGGACATTCAATTCTTGTACCCGACCCGATCTCCAATCTATTTTCCATCCCCGATTCATTCCTCTACTTTGAAATTTGATCCGATCTCCGAAATCCGACTTTATACCCGATCCTTGATCCTCAAGCCTTTTTTTAAATTATACTTTTAATTTATATTCTATAAATATATATATATATATATATATATATATATATATATATATATATATATGTATATATTATAAAAAAATTTATTCAAGGCAGGTTCGGAGATGAGAACTCCAAACCTATCCCCGAAAAAATCATCGTTAAAAATCCTAGAATCCGATCAATGAATTCTCTTCTCAAACCCGAACCCAAATAGGGAATCCTCTATAGGACCTCAAATCTGTGGGAAAATTTTTCATCCCTATTGTTGAGCTAAGTTGGCTCCCAAGCTGACTTAATTTTGTTGAATGAAAGCTTAATTTCATTTGTTTATTTAATTAAATAAGCTAAATTTAAACTTGATTTTTAGGTTCCTTTATTCAGCGGGTCAAGGTTAAAGTTTAGGTAAGTTCGGAAACTAACTTGTTCATATGATTGTTTAGAAATTCAATTGTTAGTTGTTTAAAATTTTGTTTGAGGCATATCTAGATATTTGTTGAAGATTTTTTTTATAAGTACTACATTATATATAAGTAGTGATTATGTATAAATTTATTATAATTAGTTTTAAATTAAGTATTGTATCACATATAAACTAAACTGATTATGAAGAAAAAATAAGAATATGACACTTTATTATAATTTTAAGTTCAATAAAAAAACATTTGCATATAAAAATTGAGTCAAATAAGTGAATTTATAAAGGAATCGTTTGAAATAATTTAACTTATGTTTTTTTTACTAGAACACACTCGCCGGTTTGAATATGCATGTTTAAAAATTAAGTTGGCTTGATTAAGCTCATCTAATGGACTCATTAATAATCATATGTATATATACTTATGGGCTTCTGAAGTTTCCTTTTAAGGAGATGCTGACACTGGGCTTTGGAAAAGTCAAAATTGATGAGCGTTTATTTGGACCATCGCTGGCTTATATTTCTCTACTGTTGTTTAGCATGTGGGGCCCGAATAGGGATAGTAATGGGTCTTGGACTCGATCCAAATCTACTAGACCCGTCTTATTTTTAGCGGGTCTGTTTCTATGATTTTTGGATCTGACAGGTGTGAATCGGGTATGAGTCCACATATACTTTAAAGGGTCTAAGTCTGGATCCAGTTCTATACCTAGATCCGACCCGCCAGACCAATTTAATATACATTTGTATGTGTGTATGTTTGTGTGTGTGTATATATATATATATAAATACATACTAATATTATATTTGTTATTATTGTCTTAATATTATATAAACTCTTTATTCATTTTTTTTAAATTTTATTTTGTATACTTACTTTATAAACAATATGTATAACATTGTATTCTAAAAGCTAGGGATATAAACGTGGCGGATTTTATCCGAAACGCGACAGATTTTGTTTAACGGATATGGATGATGGAAAAAAAACACCCATCGGGTTCGAGTACGGATACGAGTATGGGATATCCATACCCGTACCTATAACCATATCCGTATCTGTTTATCCGATATATAATTACCTTTTTACCCTTACTTTTAAAATATAGTATAATTTAAAGTTAGAATTATCATTTAACTTAACTTTAAATGAATGTATCTGTCGGGTGATGGATTTATCCATTGGATAATATCCATTAACGGGTAAACATAATCCGTCGAGTAACAGATATCCAACGGATACGAATATGGATATGTTAGCGGATATGGATTCGGGTACAGGTACGGATTCGGGTACGGGTACGGATTTTTTTATCAGATATGTATACGGATATGGATATGGGTATACCTGCCCAGAACCTGCCCCATTTACATCCCTACTAAAAGTATTAAAATACCATTTAAAAAGTTAATATAACTATTTTAATATATTTATTTTTTCACTTAGATGATTTTTTTAACAAAAAAATACATATTAAGTTATATAAAACATAAATGTATTTGTATTAGCATAGATTATTAATTATTTTTTTTTTAAATAACCAGACCTATTTAGGACTCGTTTACCTGTTAGACCCGATGAATCTAGTTCTAGATTTGAACTTTTAAGACCCGACGGATCTGAATCTGATTTAAATCTAGATAATATAAATGGATCCGAGTTTAAATATAGCTGAACTTGATCCAGACCCGATCCATTGACATCCTTAAGCCTGAAAGTTCATTGATTGATCTCCCACACAGCTCATTAGTATAGTGTATCCCTAAGGATCAGAAGTCGAAAGCTGCTTTTCATACATCTCATCGATGATCATTAATCCCTATATGCTCTGTTTGAGAAAAATAATGTCGGCACTTTTCAAATATTTATTATTATTTTTATTTATTAAAAATAAAATTCATTAATAATTTACAATTAACTTGGTCATCTGTCAGAGTGCTACTACTACCCAACATTTAGGTAGCAGAAAATGCAAACATAGCATTCGGCTCCTCTAGCACATCGAGGAATAGCTAAAATTTTGTCTAAAGGCGTCACCGAATCTCTCAAGATCACCTTTTTCCTTTGATTCATTCATTAAAGATCAAGTCAACCTCCGAAATACCTCAAACTAACATGTAGATGGACGTGCTCGATGGATTGTTCTTCCTCGCAATTTTAAATATGTCGTCCATGTGCCTTATACAATAGGTTTCTTGATGACACGCCGAGTCCTCAATTTAATCACTTTCATTCCTAATGCATTCCTCAATCTCGTCGCATGTGATAGTATGACCCTTGGTCCTATGTTCTTCACACAAATAACCCGCTCCTTGTTTTCTACAACCAATCAATACATTTAACCAAATCACGACAGAATGCTAAGAAACATATACATAACCAGGTAGGAAGTTGCCATCGGGAGAAAAAGAAATTATGTAATCGGATCATCAAGGGTAGGTTTCTACTTGACGATATCAAATTGATAAGGTTGAAAAGAAAACTAATGGCTTTGACGTTGCAGCCAGCCAAGCATATATCATATTATCTACGATAGATACTAGGCAATTCCGAACATAAACATTTGCATAGAAGGTAGACCACGAATAACATGAGCAAAATGATCAAGGTGTAGAGAGAGAGAGAGAGAGAATGGGAAATGATTCCCCCTGTAAAGCCCCTTCAAGTGTGGATTCATTTGGGGGGGGGATGTTCTTTGCATAGAAAGTCTCTTAAAGGGTTGAGACAAAAAGTTTTTCATTTGGTAAAGCATGATGTTTATTCAACCTTAGGGCATCGATTAGCTAAGGTGACTCGATCAAACATAGTATGTCAATCACACAAGACCAAATGATGAGATTCATTAGCAGATCAAACTTGAGAAGAGTTAAGCCAAGTTAAGGCGAAGGAAAACTTCTTGTTTGAGTAAGCTTGACATATTGGCTAAGGTCGGGGGAGAACACATGAACACAAGTAGAGCAAAGAATGGGAAGTACTAGAATGGTTAGGAAATCCCATCTTTTAAGGATCCCCTATGGCCAATAGGGTTAAGTTATATTATAATCACTGGGTAGTCACTTGTATACTTCTTCTGACTTTGATTGATATTAGGTAGAAACTTTTTTTTGGTCAGCTAATGAGATAGCTTGTGTTAGTCTAAGGCTTAATGAAAAAAAGTACAAAACACCCTTATGTTGATTGTTTGTGTGGCATGTGTGCAAGCTCCATTGTCTCTTATTTTTCATACTCAATAATAGTATTTGTTTCTTCATCCCATAAATGTTCATTCTTATGCTTGCAATTTACTTTAATTTTTTTATAAACATTTGATATACTTAAACTAGCAATTATTATCTAAGCTTGTGGTGCCAATTATGTCAACTATTAAACCAGTCATGGTGAGGTTGAACAATTATAAGATATGGAAGAGTAAGATAAGAGATCTACTCTGTTTAAAAGAGTTGGTAAAACCAATTGAAAATGGAAGAGTCACACTTGAGAGGAGGAAAGAAAAATAAGGGGTGTGGAAAAAGCTCGATAGAAGAGCTCATGGTTATATCTATCAGTGGGTATATGACAATATTATCCATCATGTTGAGGAAGAAAACCCACTACCTATGAAGTGTGATCAAAGTTAGATTTGCTTTATGCAAATAAGATGATCGAAAATAAGGTGGAGTTCATGAGAAACTTACACAAATTGAAGTATAAAGATGAAAAACCCATTACAACATATTTCATTGAGTTCCGGAACATATTTACATAGTTTAAGAACATGAAAATAGAGTTTGGGGATGAATTTCAAGCTTTGTTGATCTTAGGTTCCTTACTAGATAATTAAAAGACTCTATGTGTATGTATCAGCAATGTCACCTTGGGTGGAAAGCTCATGATTATATTAGTGACAACATCCGTTTTGAGAGAAGAGATAAGAATAGGGGTAACATCAACAATGCTCTAAAGTTTGAGACACTTTGTAATTGACTGAGGGAGAATCAATAATATGAAATAGAATGAGAGGTCTAAGAGTAGACTGATGAAATCGAAGAAGGATAAAGTGTGCTTCCATTATGAGAAGTTAGGCCACTAGAAGAAGGATTATTGGGAGCTAGAATAGGGATGGCAACGGGGCAGGTCGGGGACGGGAACCCCATCCCCATCCCCGAACCTGATAAGGAAAATTATCCCCGTTTATTTCTTAACGGGGAATCCCTGACCCGATCCCCACGGGGATGCAATCCCCATACCCGCCCCCGATCCCCGATCCCCGATACCCGATCCCCGATCTCCGATCCCCGATAAGATCCCCGATCCCCTATAAACTCCCAAATCCTCGATCCCCGATACCCGATACCCGATCCCCGATCCCCGATAAGATCCCTGATCCCCGATCCCCTATAAACTCTCAAATCCCCGATACCCATTACCAGGTCCCCGATCCCCTATAAACTCCTAAATCTCCGATACCCGTTACCATATCCCTGATCCACAATAACCGCCCCAATCCTCAATACTTGTTTTCCAATCTCCGATACCTGCGTCCTGTAACTGTAAGCTGAAGAAAAAATAACTTAGAAAAATGAGGAATAATTTTAAACCATTCATAGCTCGATCCGCAAACAACCATGAATACCTGTAACCTCAACGGCTCAACCAGTCAACCTATGCAATTTCCAAAGTTCCTAAAAAAAATAATGTCCGCAATCGCAACGATAATTTTGTAATTCTTATGCTGAGAAAAACAATCCTAATTCTAAAACATAAATTAATCAACCTGATTAATACTTAAAAATAAAAAATAACACAATAACTTTAACTTATACAATCCATATTCTATAGACTATTCTAGAATAAAATAATAAAACCATAATGTATCCGTAAAAATCTCATACAACGGATAACTCGCAAATTACAACGGATAATTGATAAATGACAACACTTCAAGCAATGTTAAAAATAAATTAGGTTGAGACGATGATAGACATCTTCATTCTTCCATCACAAATATTTTGCACTACATCCGCAATTCCGCATCCTGTATTCCTGTATAAACAGTACGCTATGCTCACAATCATTAAATGACTAAAAAAAATATCCAGGATTGTACATTTTCAGCAATATAATTAGTTTACAATTTAATAGACTTACATATTCATAATGGATTTAGAAATCTATAAATCACATCAAATCGCTCCCCGTAGTGTTGCTCTTATCAGTATACACCTCTGTTGCCTACAATTTATATTGGAGGTTAAGGTTATACACACACACACATATATAATAGGCATATATATATATATATATATATATATATATAACAAAACGATAACTCAAAGCTAAACAGCAATTTGTCTTTCAGCAAACTAATTCTTTAGACACATGTATGTCTTTCAGCAATTTTTAACCTGCAATGCAAGAAAAATGGACCAATGGGTAGAAGTTTAACAAAACAATAACCCAAAGCCAAATAACATTTTGTTTTCAAGAGGATTAGGTTGCTGACATTTTCTCAAAATTTAATTTGACAATCCAAATCTTCATAATATTACTTTATTCTTATATCTACATTGCTATGTAGAAAATATTCCTAAATTACCTCTATGATTTTCGTAATAGCCCAAATATTCCTAAAATCTCATACATCCATCTCAGCCCATAATGTACATGTATGTATATATGTGTGCCTATATATATATATATAGATAGATAGATAGATATTATATGATTTACATGATATAACAAGGCCAAGAAATAAATCAATTACCTCTATATTAGCATCAACATCATCATCAAATTTTTGACACTCCGAAGTAGCTGTAGAGTTTGAAAAAAAAAATAGCAAAATAAGCAAATAAGAATATTTACAATAAATAAAACTAACAAAGTAACTAAAAATATAGGATAATACCTTCAATTTCACTCCATAACCAATCCCGAGTACACATCAAAGCCTCTATGGTATTAGGATGAAGCCTACTTCGATGAGCACTTATAACCCTCCCACTAGTGCTAAACATTGATTTAGAAGCAACAGCTGTCACAGGAATAGCCAACACATCCTTAGCAATATTTTGCAAATTGGGATACTTGTAACCATCCATCTTCCACCAATATAAGATATCAAAATTAGCAACGGTCCTTGGTGCAAGAGGATCCTCCAAGTACCGATCTAACTCTGACTTTATAATTTCAATACTAGAATTGGACTCCATTAACCTTTCTAGTCTACCACCCTTAGGAATTGGAGGCTTCGAAGAAGAACAATCTCGTGACCCTTGATGGACAACATGATATTGCTGAGATTTCTTCTTATATTCTTCAATTAGGTCACTTGCTACTTTTTTCACATCATCAATCTTCTCCAAAGACTCATCACCATAGACAAGAGGGTAATACAATTGAATAGTCTTTAACTTATACCTAGGATCCAAAATACTTCAAATCGCAAACAAGCAATTTATCTTATCCTAATACTTGTCAAATTTATCTTTCATATTACTTGCCATACTTCTAACCCTAATCTCATTTGAATTGATCCATTCATCAATTTCCAACTTAATCTCACACATAGTAGGGAAGAATAAATTCATGGTGACATACTTAGTCCCTGAAAACAACTCCGTTGCATCATAAAAAATCTCTAATTTAGAAGCAATATCAGTAACATTTTACCCATCTTCTTTGGTGGGAACTCTCTTATATAAAGGTTCACGCTGCTTCAAACAATAAAACACATCTTTATATTGAATTGCAGTGTTGAGAATTAAATATGTAGAGTTCCATCGAGTCTTACAATCAAGTTCTAGCTTCTTATTGCATTGAATTTTCATATGCTTAGCTATTTCAACAAAATTTTCATCTCTTTTTGGAGTTGCTGTCCAAAATGCAACACTATAACGGACATTTTCAATAGTTTCTGTAATTAATTCTAATCCATCCTTCACAACTAGATTCAATATATGTGCAGAACAACGCATATGAAACAATCTTCCTTCTAAGATAAGTGAACTCGGAAGAAGATTTTCCAAAATGATATCAACCATAGCGTCATTGGAGGTGCAATTATCGATTGTCAAACTAGAACACTTACTATCCAGATTCCAATCAAATAAGCAACCAACAAGACAATTTGTAAGCACCTCAACCGTATGTGGACATGGCACGTACAAAAATCTAATAAAAAAAACAAAGTTTAGTAATTTATTTAGTTTATGTGTAGATTTTTCTTGTAAAACACATAGAGCTTACCTAACAAGCCGACTTTGAAGCCTCCATGAATCATCAATAAAGTGTGTTGTGATAGCCATGAATCCCCTTTTCTGATTACTTGAAGTCCACATATCGCTTGTCAATGCTATGCGGCTTGTATTTGTCTCCAACAACTTCATAGTTCTCTCTTTCTCAACATCAAACATTTTCAGGATATCACTTTTTATTGTGTTTCGAGAAACTACTTTAAATAATGGTTGTAAAACATGAAGGAACCTTCGAAACCCAACATGTGTAACCATAGACAATGGGTACTCATGCAACACAATCATTTTACCAAGCTCCTCCCTTGTATGATCTTGGTTAAACTGATATGTACTAAGTTTTGATGACCCATCAATGGAATTTGTTGGATTTAACAGACATTGTGTCATGATTGATTGATTTTTGTGTACACATGTCTTCAAGTGATCATGTAGATGCTTAGTACCATTCTTACTCTCTCCTCTCAAATGCTTCTTACAATAGTTACAAACTGCTTTCCATTTCCCTCCAACTGATTTTCTTTCGAAATGATCCCATACAATTGATCTTCTTTTTCTTTTTTTGGCACTATCCGCATCCATGATTTCAGTGTTTTCATCATCAGAATTCTGATTTGACACCTCCACATTAGCTTCAATATTCTCATCTTGACATGTTTGTGCTCCACTTTCTCAAGTTGTAGCACTTTCCATAACAATATCAACCTCTTTTTCAATGTTTTCCATCTGTTTATTAAAAATAATAGATATTAATAACCCATACATCTCTATAGATTTAAAAAAAAATAATAGATTGATGATTTGGAAAGATTATGAGATATTGATGATTTAGGTTTTTCACTTGGTTAGTTGGTTTTTCTAATTTTCAAAATGATTTCAACCTATATTTTATGATTATTTGTTTAGGTTAAACCTTTCAAGTGCATCTATTTTGAAAGGTGTAGCTATTATTTTGCATATTATTATCTTGCTGTTTTCCATATTATTGTCTTACTGTTTTGAAATGTGAGACAGTTACTTGATAATTTTCTGTTTTCACTTGGTTAATTGGTTTTGCTGTTTTCACTTGGATAATTTTCTAATTTTCTGTTTTGAAAGGTAAGAAATGTTACTGTCTTATTGATCCTGCAATTGGATCAAATTTAATCACCCCTTTACATATCAAAGCTCTTGATGTAACATGGGTTTGCAGTTTGAAGAACTCACCAACATAAATTAAGTCTAAAACATAACTCTAAGCCAATCCTAAGCCTCTCTCATAATTAGCTATGCAATATACCATCACCTTATTCAGATAAACGAGAGCAACAACTTAGTAAGGTCACATATACTTTTATAGATAACAATAACTTATTTACACCAACATGCACAGCATAAGGAGAAATGGTCTCCTCCAATCTCCATTTTAAAACAACATGAAGCAGATTAATATATGAAGACACATGTAAGCAGCACCCACAACATATGAATCATCACCCTATTATATATTCATAGAAGAGTAGATAATTAAGAGTTAATACCTATCTAGGTTACAAAAGTTGGACTCAATACCTTGTAGACTTCTTTGAAGAGAATAGGGAAAGATGAAATCTGGAAGAAGATAACAGTGAGTCGGGATATTATTGTTCAGCTTCTCTGGCTTCTAATGCTGGTTCAGGGCCTGCTGCTATGGCTGGATGGATCAATCCACAGTAGATGAAAAATAGTCCTCCTGCAGCTGCTGATCATTTCCATGGATCAGATTTTCAAGCATGCAAACAAAAGGAACATTTGAAGTATTTAACAGACACTGTAACAAAAAGAAAAAAAACATATGATCATTAGATTCAAAAATTTTAGTTGCAACAGATGCATGAGTAGGAAGCAATTGGGTAAAGCCAAGAATTATTATTTATATTCTATTCTATTTTTTCATATTCTGGGATATTAATTATTATTTATTAGTGAGATACTGAGATGACAGGGAGAGAGGTGTAATATTCTAATTCATATTCTATTCTGTTTTTTCATATTCTATTCTATTTATAAATTCTATAGCAAGGCATTAAAACTCATATAGATATAGATAGGGTGTGCCAAAACTAATAATTTTCACATAGATATCCTGCCAGGAACTGCAGAAAAATAGGGGATATTTATACCTCCCACCCTGCAATAAGTTGCATTCTCACTCCAAACACCATTTCCCAACAAAAAAGTCCTAGAGTTATAATTGAATTGTTAATCCATCAACCACTGATGAGAAGTAGATTATTAGACATGATATGTAGCTAGCTTAAGAAACACTAATGGGATCTGTTCAAATGCAATTAGAGTCAGGAAGAACATTAAATATAGTAGTAGCAGTACCTTTAATGTTTTACATTTCAACATGTGAATCATGAACTGTCTAAAGTGGATATTTCTAGAACCAACATTGAAGCAGAAAAGAGTTGCATGGGAAGGATAATCAATGAGGTAAATTACAGCCATCATGAGTCTTAAGGCCAAAAAGCAGAGAAGCAAAGAAGAAATCAGCAACTATGGCAAACATATGTTGCACAAATCTCAAATTCTGGATTCATGAACAAAAATACTAATTTGATAGCTGCAATTTCATGCAATGTCATCCCATCTCCATCACCACAATTCCACTGTTGAAAAAAGAATACATTTATCAACTAGCTTATATTCACTTGGTTCATAAGCTCAATTTAATGAAAAAAAAAATTTATTTCTGCTACAATAGCGAGTTCTACCTGAAGAACAACTTAAATGGATCTCAATACTCAAGTTTTAGTTTTGATATTGAGTATAAGCTTAATGGAGAGAATAGAATTAGAGCAACTGATGCTCTCCCATGGTCGGAGATATTAGGTGGTTTTTCAGCAAGCACAATAGCATAGGCAGATAACTGAGAGTGCCCTTCAATCCAAAATTAATAATGATCCAGTGTTAGGGCTATAAAGAGGATTAGAGGAGTTGTAGCTGGGAGCAGATGTGGAAGAGAGCTATCAGCTCATAAACAGCCATATGTTTTTTTCAGACAAGAAATAAATTACTACAAAATACCCCAAAGACAAGTACCTGAAATTATTTCCTTCCATGCAAAAGGAGGGGGAAAAAGTAGAAGAAATCATTGGTTCGTCGAGTTGGATGGCTTATGTTTTTCTTGGAATTAAATAGTTTTAGCCATAATTATTTTTAATTATAAAAGTATTTCACGTTTTTCTTGAAAATTTTCATGGATAATAGATACAATGAATTCCGTTTTAAATTAAAAAAGAAGAAGAAGATGGTATGAATTCAAATGAATTTTAGATACCATGATGCATGCCTCGCAGTTTGGGCAACGACTTGATTTTTCCAATACACGGTTTATCTTTTTATACATGCTAATAACGAAAATTCTAAATTTGAATCTTGTGTTAAATAATATATGAAAAACATGTAAATTAGGAAACAAAAAGGAGGCGCTAGGGTCAGAGTTAGAGCATATATATATATATATATACACACACACACACACACACACACACGCATAAAAATCATTGCATATAAAAGAAAGAAAGAAAGAACTGAAGTTTAGCAACTATCGATCTATAGTACACACCTAGTAGAAGGCACAGCGTGAAGGGTAGAGATTTATGCAGACAGATGGAAGAGGGTACCTTGATTAGCTGACTTGCATGTGCAGTGGAACCTAACAGCTTCGACGACTGACTGAGAGGAGGTTTCGTCGCTGCGTTTGCAATGAAAAATCTAGCAATGGACGGGATGGGTATTTATACGGCTCCATTCGACGGTGACATTTCCGGAATCAGCTAGACACACAGAGACACAAAGAGAGAGAGAGAGAGAGAGAGAGCTTACGCCAGAAGTCAACAACACCACGCGAGGTCCATGACGGTGACGATTGACGAACAGGAAGACTGGAAGGAAAAGGGAGGGTTATAGTTACAAAGGCAAACAATGGGGAGTCGGGGAAAATTAGGTTAATGGGGAGTCAGGACTGGGAGGAAGATGAAGATTGAAGTCGAAGATTCGAACAGCAGACGAACAGTAAGACTGACAAACATTATTTGTGACTGTGAGGTTCGGACTGTGTTTGTTTTGTTTAGACTTCGCGTTCTCAGTCAGCCCGCCCAAAATCCCAACCATTTCCGCCGGCGCAAAATATGAAAAATTTTAATTTGGGTCGGGTTCGGGGACGGGGACCCCAAACCCATACCCGGCCCGTCCCCTAATTAATCCCCGATAAAAATCCCCAACCCCAAAACCGATCCCCGAAATACTTCCCCGAACCCGAACCCAAACGGGGAATCCCCGACGGGGCCCCAAACCCATGGGGAAAATTGCCATCCCTAAGCTAGAAGAATTTTAAGGGTAAAGGAAAAATGGATGAGGAGATAACAATCATTACTAATGATGAATTTTAGTTATCTTAGAGTGTGTTAGTGCATTGTCAAGCACTTCATGTGTAGAGGCTAATTGGGTGGTTTTACCATGCCACCCCTTACAAGGAGCACTTCTCCTCCTATACACCAAGAGATTATGATGAAGTGTGAGTGGAAAATGATGGTATCTAAAAGATAGTATATGGATTATACTGCTAGAGATGAGCTTGGGTTGTACTTTATAATTTAAGAAAATCGCCATCAAAAAATCAAATTTTGTGCCAAATTTAGTCAAAATATACTTATTTTAATAATAGTTATTAGCTAAAACTATTTTTTAAACATGATATTTTGTTAACAGTTATTCACTATAACCATTATTAAAACTTGTGTTTTTGTCAACAATTTTTTGATATAATCATTATTTTAAAGGAGGTTTTAGCAATGGTTATTCATTATAACCGTTATTGAATGTTGTTTTAATAACGATGCTCAATAAATCTATTATTAAAATATTAATTTTCTATATGTATATTGTACAGTTTGTTCTAGCCCACAAACACAGATGTATACTCAAATATTTATCTAATCTACAATCAGCAAAACACTACCAATAACTCTATAAGTATGGAAATTAATATGCACACCACAAGTTGGTAGCTCTACACACTCCAAACTCAAAGTTCTTAGATCTACAACTCCAAACTCAAAGTTGTTAGCTATACTATGATATACATGGTCTTGTGTATACATATACAGGTGCATCTCAGTCTTGTATTTATATATATAGAATAACATAAGATATAACATATATAAACCTAAAATACATGCACATAGATCTCTAATATTGAGTATGTGAGCGCACGGACTTAGCCTATTCATCTCTAACTTTATCAATTTCATCATCAACGTATTCCTAGCCTCATGCATACACATCGTTAAGAAACCTGCAAATTGATACGATTCAATCATTTGGTTAATAATAAATATTTCATATATTAACTATATAATAAAAAAATATGAAAAAAGAAACATACGTGGATTGAATCTATGTTCATAGGTTTGGTATTGAGTATAAGATTCATTAATCTACAAATATAGTATCCACAATTATTATTATTTTATTGTTATAGACATTGTAAAATGAATTTAGGTAGCTTGTTGTTTTATTATATGTTAATTGGATTTGAAATAAAATAAAAAAATATCAATCTTCCTACTTATCATTATAGACATGGATTGGATTTATATTCACAGATTTGTTATTGAGTATGATACCCATTGATCTATAAATATAGTATCCACAATCATTATTGTTTTGCTATTGTGGACACTATAAAATGACTTTAGTTAGCTTCTTATTTTATTATATATTAATTGGAATTGAAATAAAATACAAAATTTCAATCTTTCTACTTGTCATTATAGGCATGGATTAGGTCAATGTTCACAGATTTGTTATTGAGTATGAGATCCATTGATCTACAAACATAGTATCCATAATCATTACTATTTTGCTCTTATGAATAGTGTAAAATGAATTTAGTTATCTTGTTTTTTTATTGGATATTAATTGGAACTGAAATCAAATACAAAATGTCAATCTTTATGCTTGTTATTACAGACTCATACTCAAGATTCTTTTGGTCCGGAACACCATTTTCTCCCCTCGTCGTATATGTCATCCGTAGTGCCCTATATAATAATAAAGTTGATACGCAATATTATAACTTTATATACTTAAAAATTATATAAGAGGATATATGCATTAATAAATTCATGTAAGTAAGAAGTATACTAACATGTCAATTAATTTTTTTCCTTCAAAACTAATGACAACAACAAGAATGGGGTAATTTTGGAGGGAATCAAACATATATAATTTATTTTGATTGAGATAGATGACGTACAAAACCCAATGTTCATTTGGGAGGTGAAGTATAAGGTAAAGCTTGTTATTGTAGCCCTCTCTCAAGATGAAATCCACTACATAGTTTATGTGTCTACTCTCGTTTATTCTAGTACGATCAAATATGTAGTATGTACATATAAACACGGTAGAGTACAACATCCCATCTGCCGCAACTCGGCCAGTGACCAACTTATGGATGGCAATAATAAAGTATATTTATTAATAACTGATAACTCATATATTGCTATACATACATATATATATATATATATATATATATATATATATATATATATATATATATAAGAGGTAATAAAATTATACAAATCAACAAAAAGTGTTAAAATATATTATATAAAATAATATTGACTTAACATATACGACAATGATGATTGTTGACATCCATTTAGAGTTATAAATTTTGCTGATAACCTCTGCCAATGCCATGTACATGGCATCATCCCTCCCAACATACTTGATAGGACACTTAATTATAATTAGATTACTACCGAGGTAGTTTTGGGCGTAGGAATATAAAATTGCCAAAGCAGGTGGTAGTCGGTAGGGTTCTTGTATTAGTTGGTTCTCCTCTGAAGATGGGATCTTTTGTAGGGATATTGATTTTTCTTATCTAACTCTCTTTCCTTTATCCGTACCCTCTTTTTTTTTTGCTCCTTCCACTAGTAATTCACTTTCCCTTTGACTGAGGAACCTTCTTATTTTCTAATCCCTTAATTTATAGTACCAAACAGAATGCAATATATATATAAGGTATAAATAATGTGTGTAATGTGTTTGGTTTAACATGGATGGAAGATGACATTACCTCTTCAATTGTAAGACGTATTGTGTTTGTCCAATGTTATAGCTGCATCATATCCATCTTTATAACAAGGTAACAATGCATCTCCAATTATTAGAATGTCAATATATACAGGCCTACAATTTGGGGCCAAGATAGACGCATGGACTGTTATCATTTTGGTACCATGGGTGATGCGTACCTTTCCTTTCACCAAAAGAATTTAGGGGTCATTATCTACTAAGTCACATTTATTCAAACCCTATAATAAAAGTGTATCGGTATTGTTAATTATTGAGTTTATACTTGATACATTACATTTATATCAATTTATATTTTCATATGCTTACCTTAGGAAGATAAGAAAAACATGTGTTAGCTTCACAACTCTCTCTAACGCTATTTACATTGAGTATGTGAAGTGGATCATGTACATCTGAATAAGATGGATTATACCCTTGAGATTTGATGGATTCAATTCTTCATCCATTGTGGACATCCGTTCAAACACCATGTTTAATTTTTGGGTTAGGAGAACCACTTAGTCATGGGTGTTTCAGGGTCCATAGGATCAACCACAAATGATTATTCTTGTAGCCCCTAATCTAAGACCCCTATGTCTTTCTAGTCATTCTCAAATTCAAATTTCTTGTGACACAATGTTATATTGATCTAAACCTTCTATAGTATCTGATATTTCAAGTTCATCCTGTAATGTATTTAATTTAGAATGTATAAATAAACATAATATCATAATCTGTTTGCTCTAAGAAAAATAACTACGGTTAGGAATAGCTTCAAACTTATAACTTTTTTTGCAGCATTTTGTACATCTTCATTAATATATCCTTCTTTTTTTTACTCTAGCCTTCTTTCATAATGTACTAATATTGATGGATGAGGTACACAGATCCTTGTCCTAGGCTAGGAGTTGTAATTCCAAAATATGCAATTATATTAGCAATATGATTATAACACTCTCAACATTATAATGTGAATACATTAATTAAAATTTCATACTAACTCTTCTTCTAGGCCTACATGCCCTTTTTGAGGCATATTATGGTGGAAATATTCCCCTTAGCAATTTTTTTATTCCTGACATTTTTATTCTATATTACAAAGTAAATATGTATAATCCGTTATTTAAGTATCACTTAAATATTCTTAATCAAAAAACTTAACTGTTGTTCAAAAAATATCTTAAACTCTTTTGAAAGACAATATGAAACAAATTGGTCCCAACTTTCTTAATTAATAAAACCATAATGCTTAGGGGGGATTTGTGCATAAAGAACCATTCCTCTTTCTATATATATTTTTTATTTATTAAATATTCCCTAAATGTTCTTACACATTCATTACAATGTCTAAGAAGCGACTTCTTCCTTGCCTATGGGATGGTGAAGACTCTATCCAAAATAAGACATAAATATGTATATCAATATCATTGCATTGAAATTAATAACATGTAACATCCAAAGAGATGAAAAAAAAAACATATCATTTACTTTAACTTCTTGCCAAATATATTCCTAGTGACCTTTTGGAACCTACTTCCAATTACTATAAGAGATAGGAACACGATTACAAGTGAAATGTATGTGAGAAACGTATCAGCATACTTGCCAATAGAAAGATTATACGTATTCCAACTCAATGGTACTTGTTCTCCTCTATTTTTCATGATGATAATGTAGGTCCTATTTTCCCTTCTTCATCGCTAGACTCCCTACCTGCAGTATGCTTCATCATATCTTTGTGAAATTTGAATATATAAATTAATATAATGTATGATGTGAGTAAATATATACAAAATAAAGTGTCAAGCAAAAATTTCATATGTAGTAATGATATAAAAAAAATACAATAATATGATGTAGTAATGATATGAAAAATACAATAATCTAATGGAGGAATAACAAGCACACTCCCAAATATGTTACAATGTTATTACTCTCATTGCCTTCTTTTCATTCTTTTTTCCTTCCCTCCTTTTGGATTAGTTTTATGATCTGATACATATATTACTTTATGATGATTAATCCTTACATAGATTTTCTCCTCAACAATGTCATTGTTATGTTATCATCATTCAATGATTGAGTTGATTGCATTGGGTTAGCATACTCTTTATCCCAATTGGCATCATTTTCATCATCACATTCATTGACAATTCTTTTTTTCATGGCTAAAACCATAGACCATCATTTATTAGCAAGATCGGTGAAAAAAAAAACTTGTGTTTCTTGTGATGCCAAGATGAATGGGTCTTGTTTATGCCCTACCCTATTGAGATATACTAATGTGAACCCATCTTCATATCTAACCCCATGACTATTATCAACCTATTTGAACCTAAAAACACATACTTTAAAAAGAGTGTAATCTAGCTTCCAAATTCATTCAATGACATTATAATAATTCATATTTACATATGTTGAATTCTTGTCATTCACACTAGTAATATGCATTGTCTCATCCACTAAATTCACTCCACTATTCTGCATTATACTCTTCTCATCTTGTTGTTTTGTGTAAAAAGTATATCCACTGATAGAATAGTTGGCATATGAGAAGATTTCATATCATATCATTTGGGACAAATATTTTAGGGTTTTAGAAATATATGTCGGGTAATTTTCAATGAGTAGAATGATATAATCTCTTAGCCAATATATGAAGGAAAGATTATTTTTATCTGTTACCCACTTCTCAGTTTTTAATATATATTTAATCCTCAAAGAATGCATATGTTCTTCAACATATGGTTGAACATCATTACTATTATATAATACAAAGAGATGTGCTTTATAGAGTGTGTCAAGGTCTAATTACCCAAAGTGTTTGCTAATACCATATCCTTCGACTTTTCTTCCATGCTGAGACTTAGGAATACCAATAACTTTAGCATTGAACAAGTAATTTCTATAAAATTCAATTGTATCTTTTATTAGGTAACACTCAACAAGGCATTATTCTGGCCAACATCGATTCTCCACATAAGCTTAATTTTATCAACTTCATAAACCATTTAAAGGGGTACATCTAGTGCCTATGAATAGGTCCTAACATTTTTACCTCATAAACCAAGTGAACTATTAGATGGACTATAATGTCAAAGAATGAGGGAGGAAAATACATTTTAAGGTGGCACAAAGTGATCACAATCCCTCTTTCCAAGGCAACCATATTATGAGGGTGTATGACTTTAGAGTATAGTGCGTTGAAGAACCAGCCAAGGCTAGTGATAGCATTTCAAACATGCTTCGACAAAATTTCATGTATGGCTATTGGCATCAAATGTTGCATCAAAATATGACAATCATGAGACTTCATGTTAATTATTTTCAACTATTTCATCAACACTAGCCTTCTAACATTTGAAGAATATCCTTCAAAAACCTTGACACTATTAAAGAATTCACAAAATGTAATTTTTTCCTTTTTAGAGAGAGTATGTCTAGATGATGGTAAATAAGTTCTTCTTCTATTATCTTATGGTACTATTTCATGCCTAATGGCCATTTTCTCCATATCTAATCGAGAATTTATGCCATCTTTAGTCTTTTGTGAAACATTAGGTAATTTACCAATAAGGCTATCACAAATATTTTTCTTGATATGCATCACATTGAGGGCATGCCTCCAGTATAGAAATTCCCAATACGAAAGGTAGAAGAATATAGACATCTTCTTCGATCCAAATGATGGATGTTTATCTTTATTCTTCTTCCCAAATGTACCTTCAAATGTTTCATCTTCATATATTTCCATCAACCGGATTGGTGAATGCCCTTCTTCTGGTTTTCCAATAAAAGCATTCATTTTCCTACCATAATGATAATCCCTTAGTAAAATCTATGATTCCCTAGAAAAATAGTCTTTCGGCCACCTGTTAGCTGAATAAATGAAGTATTATCCTCACATATTAAGCATGAATAATGGCCTTTCATACTCTAACTTAACAAGTTACAATATGCCCAAAAATATCTTACAGTATAGAATAACATTACTCTCAAAGTGAGATCTTCCTCACCATAAGCATCAAATAATTTAACACCAATGTCCCATAAGAACTTCAAATCATCAATCAAAGGCTCCAAATAAACATCAACATCATTTCCTAGTTGGTTTGGCCTCGAAATGAGTAAAGAGAACATTGTATACTTGCGTTTTATGTATAACCACGACAGTAGATTGTATATAACTAAAATTACCAACCAAATACTATGTGTGCCTTGATTGTGTGGATTCATACCATCGGTAGATAGTGTAAGATGCAAGTTTCTTGGTTCTTCAATAAATTAAGGAAGTAAACCATCAATCATCATCCATTATGGAGAGTCAGATAGATATATCATGATCCCATCATCTATCTTCTTATCAGCATGCCATCTCAAGTTCTTTGTATCTTGCACATCATTAAATATCCACCTAAATCTTAGTATTATAGGAAAATACCATAACACCTTTGATGGCACCTTATTCTTCTTATATCATGGTGCTTTGCATTCTTGATTAGGATAATAATCTAACCATGCATATTCATTGCTAAATAATATACAATCATTAGGGCATGTATGTATCTTCTCATAACTCTTATGCATAAATGAAAGGATCTTATTCCCCTTATAGGTATGATTGGGTAATGTTATCATCAAGAAGAATTCCTTTCACAAGTTTAAATACTTTTGTGAAACTCTTATCACTCCATCCGTTACATGCCTTTAAGTTATATAACCTTAAAGTAGCTGATAATCTAGAAAAACACTTACAATCACCGTATAAAGGTTTTTCTGAGTCACTCAATAACTGGTCAAATTATTTTGACAATCTCGAATAGTTTCCTCAAACTTCTGAGGCATCTTCTCTAACGAATCACCTGCATTGTTGTTAAACGATCCACTACTATCCCTCTTATCTTCCTCAATATCATATACATACTTTGTCTAACCATATCATATCCAACAAGTGTAATTTGTATCAAATCTATAGATAAACAAATGATCTCTCAAATAGCATTGATACATTAAATGAGTTCAAACAAGAAAAAACTATTCTACTAGTGTCCCGAGAATGTTCTACTACAAACTTGATGAAAAATTCAACTGATTTGTCATATTCTCTAGATAAACGATTTGCAAACATCCATTTCTGATCCATAGTTTTTCAATCTATATGTATCCTACGAAAAATATTATTACAAATCAATTCACTTATACAAACTAATTCACATATTACTAATGCTTAGAAAGAATTAACATTTGTATAATTTATCATGCTATTTTGAATCTATATATATATATAAACAATTTCAACAAGTTTCTATATCCCTTATAAATTCACAAATTGCTCATGATTAGAATGAATTCATATTTTTATAATGTATCATGTTATTTTGTTGCTATATATACAGACCATTCCAACAAGGGAATAAAAATATACCAATACACAAATCGTTCTTGCTTAGAAAGAGTTCATAAGTATATACATATCAAATATTTATATAAGGGTTGTAAATTCAAAAGTAAATACATGCTACGTGACCTAAGGTAATAGAAACAATATATACATCAAAATATTTCTACAACCCAAAAAACTAACTAACAAAATCCCCTAACCATCCTATGAAATCCGTCAGTAGCCTTACTTAAGCTAACTAGAACCTATCATTCTCAAATTTCACTCACCTTGATATGTTATATATTCCTTAACATCATTAATGGAGAGTTCACTAATAGATATTCTAGTGTAACTAAGGTAGATACTCAGGGGTAAGTAATGACGAAACCTTCACTCATCATCTTTGGCTATTGGTTCTCTAAGAATCCTATCATAATCCCTCACAAACACCTCACCCTCAAAAAATATTGGGTGTGATGCATTAGTATGGTCGAAAAAAATTAAAATATCTAGCTAATGCCCTTGACCATGGCTCAATCTGAGGCAATGTCAAAAGCAAATGATATGATCTGAAATGGAATGGATCATAGTATGACCCGCTCAAGAAAAATTGACAAATCTCATCATATAAATATGTGAAATGACTCTAAAAATTTGAATTAGGTGTCATGCACAAATATGCTAGAGGTATATGCATAATAGGAAACTACATCATCTCACTAGCCTACACCTTTAAAAGAGAACAACTATTAAATTATGTTACTAAGATTTTTGGCTAACTTTTTAAATGATAAAATATTTAACACTCCTTCACAATTTTTAACGCACTATAATCAAATCATGTGTCTCTGATGCTAGAAAAATTAGTTTAATTAATTAATATCAAAGGCATCAATATTGTCATGCATCCATAAACATGTAAAGAGGAAAACATAACATGTAACCAAAACCCATAACTATACAGCAACAAACATATATCATACAAACAATAATGCATGTAATACCTACTAAATAACATGCATGCATATATATTTATAATGAAAGAAAAAGAAATATAATTATACTTATAGCTAAGCTAAGGGTTCTCAAGGCTGGGAGCTAGGTTGCAAAGTCAACACTGGCTATTATGGTTACAAGAGCCACAAACGATAGAGAAAGGTTGTGGTAGGGAGGTAGGAGGTTAGGCAAGAGGTAGAAGAATGGTGAAAAAGAGATATGGGAGAAAGAACATACGGGATGCACAAAGTAGGCAAGAAAGATATAAAAAGGAGGACGACAAGAGGAGAAGGAAAATGGTCATAAGTGAGAAAGAGAAAGGCACAACGGACGTAGACTAGCAAAATGAGGACAACTATCATGAAAAATGAAGAGGTGGACTAAGAGCAAGAGGGATTTGAACTTTCTATAACAGATGTAAATGAGCGAGAGGAAAGGGAGGGGTGTTTACTGAGCTAGTTTTAATAATGATTATACATATAACTATTATCAAAACTTATTTTAATAACAGTTCCAGAAATAACCATTACTAAAACTTAGCGGCATTTTAGTTTTGGTAACTATTAATTTAAAATAATTATCAAAATAAGTGTTGCTTTGATTTTAATAACTGTTAATTTATGGAATCATTATTAAAACTTTCTTCACATTCCTACCCCCAAATTTTCACATTTTTGTCAACGGTTTTGATCAAACTATCATTTATGTGGCATTGTTAATTATCAATTTCGTAGTAGTGCTAGAAAAATCAATGAAGAAGGCTACATGAGTTAGTTTGGAAGAGGCTTATGGAAGTAGATAAAGGGGTCACTTCTAGTGGTTAGGGGGAGAAAATGTTGTTCACTATATTAGCTGAAGGTAAAGGTGTGCTAGGCCAAGAAAAGGTAAACTCAATGGAAGGCTTGTATGAGATATGACACCAATAGTTAGGTCATATGAGTGAAAAGGGGATGAAGATTCTTGATAACCAAGGTGTAGTGCTAAAGTTCTAAGGCAATGAGGTTAGCAGGTGTGCCCATTACGTCATCGGTAAGTAGAGTTAATCTTATTTTGTCAAGGTAGCCAACATATGAGCCAAATGAAAGTCAGATCAAGTTTTCTAGGATGTATTTGGTCTAATGAGGATGATATCTTTAGGTGGATCATCATACTTTATGACATTCATCGATGAATTCTTTAGAAATATTTGTGTATATCTTATAAAAACAAAGGATCAAGTGCTAACAAACTTCAAAGTCTTTCATGCTAAGGTTGAGCATGAAACTAGGAGGAATTTAAAGTATATTTGGATGGACAATGGAGATGAATAACTCAATTCATTTGATGAATATTGTTAATTTCATGGAATATATCTTGAGCTAACCATTCCTAAAACTCCACAACACAATATAGTGGTAGAATGAATGAACCACACCTTGATGGAGAAATTGATTGTTTACTATCATATGTCTAGATTCCAAGGTCAATCTGAGGAGAAGTCTTACAAATGTCACGTTACCTCATCAACATGTTTCCATCAAATTATCTTAATGGAGATGTGGCAAATAAATTATGGTTTAGTTGAGATATTTTGTGGAATATGGGAGGTTGGAGGCATATGTTAATGACCTTGAGGGATCTAGTGATAATTTTTGAGATATTTGGCTTGGCTAGAAGAGGTACCCCAACTTGAGAGCCTAAGTTGAAATATGAATCTGGTGAAAGGATTTCGAGGCACCATGTAAAATTAGTAGGTCATGAAGAAGCCTAAGCTAGTGCAAACCCAATAGGTCAATGCACCTGAATGTTTAAAGGAGGTATGGAGATCCACTAGAGGATTGAAGTTATCTAGAAAAGGCCTAGCTAAAAACTGTTTTGCTCTTGGATGTTGGTGAGCCTCTATCCCTCTATGCTATGATGAAGCCTTCAACAACGCTCATAAGGGATAAGTGATTCATTATGATAAAGGAAGCAATGAACTCCCTTTAAAAGAACAACGCATATAAGATTGTGGAGAAGTTGAAGGGGGGAAAGGTCTTGAAGATTAAGTGGATCTTCAAGATCAAGCATGAGCTCAACTAAGATGAGCTGAGGTACATGACATGATTGGTAATAAAAAAAATTGGCTAGAGGTAAGGGATCAACTACAATGAGATTTTCTCTCTAATTGTGAAGATGAAATCCATTGGCGTAATTTTGAGATTAGTTATTACACTAAATTTATATGTGCAGCAACTTAACATCAAGATAATACTCCTATAGAGCATCTACATAGAGCAACCAAAGGGATTTAGAGTATAAGGATGAGAAGGTATAGTGTGCAGGCTAATGAAGTGCTTATATATATTGAAGTAAGCACCGAGGTGGTGGTATATGAAATCCAAGTCATTTATGGCTTGATAGGGATATAAGAAGACACAAACAAACTATTATGTGTTGGTGAAAAGGTTCAAACTCAATAATTTCATTGTTCTAGTCTAACACATGGATGACATGGTGATTATGGGTCAATAATAACAAAAGATTGCTAAGTTATAGTAAGATTTGTCCGATTCCTTTGAAATTAAGGACTTAATTCATGATAAGAAGATCTTTTGTATGCACATCACGCATGACTGGGGTCAAGGCAAGCTATGATTATTTCAAGAAGAATACATAAAAAAGGTGCTCAAGATATTCAACGGGGATTGAGCTAAGCTAGGTAGTTGTCCTCTTGATCCTAAGTTCAAGTTGAGAAAGATTTTATCTCCATGGAATGAGGATAGTACGAATATGATGAGCCAGATCACATATGCATTAGTCATTGGAAGTTTGATGTATGTAATGATGTGTATGAGGTTTGACGTTACATTTGTAATCAACATGGTCGGTCATTTCACTTGGATAAATTTCATTGGGAGGTAGTGAAATAGATATTAAGATATATATGAGGGATGTCTAAGATGAGGCTATGCTTCATAAGGTCCAAGACAATTTTGGTTAGCTATACATACTTAGATATGGCAAAAGATATAGTTATAAGATGATCACCATTAGGTATTCTCCTTACTTTTTTGGGGGGAGATATCTCTTGGTATTCTTAGTTGCAAAAATTTGTTTCCCTATCTACAACTGAGGTAGAGTATATAGTCATAATCAAGGGATGTAAGGAAATTTTATGGATGAACATGTTGTTTAGGGAGATTGGTTTGAAGGAAGATAAGGTTGTGGTGCTTAAAAACTCATAGAGGGTCATCTATGTTAGCAATAATTCCATCTTCCAATTAATATCCAAGTATATCCAAGTAAGATACACTAGATAAGATATATGCTCAAAAAATGGTAGCTAATTTTAGAGAAAATCCATACCAACTAGAATAGATCATATATGCTTATAAAGCCCTAGTCCAAAGGTTAGCAAGACTTATAGTGCACTAAGACTAGGCTCTGCACTTTGTATGATTCTTCTCAATGGAGATGATAGGAATTATTTGAAGAATATAGGAATTATTTCCATGTCTTAGTAGGGCAAGAATTTTTGGAGTTCCTTAACATAAAAAGTATCTTGAGGACCAATGGTGTAATACCCTGTATTTTTTAAAATCCAATTATATTAAGTTTAATTATTTTATCAGCATAATTTAATGAAAATATTTAATTATTTTAATGGAGATTTGTTTTATGAATTTATCAAAAAATTTAATTTATAATATAATTTAAGTAATTGTTGTTTTTGCAAACTATTATAGATACATTCTTTCACAACCTTGATTTTATTATATTCATATGATTTTGATTTCTGTTTAAAAATATGTATTTATATTCTTTCTTGTATTTTTATTTTTAATATTTTGTACTCACTTTTTTATTATAACTTCGTCGTACGGTTATGACTTTGTTTTAAAGTGATATTTCGTTAATGAAATAAATTATTTAAATTATAAAATTTCCTTTAAAAAAGTAAAATTATTTTAATATTTTTTATTTGTAAAAAAAAATTTTGACCTTGAATTTATTCATTTTTTCATGGTCGTTAAGATCTTCATAAAGTTTTAAATTAAAAAATCATAACTTATTTATGATTTTGTTTACAAAATTAATTTTCTTCAGTTTTACCTATCGTGTTTTGTGACGGACTATTTTTAAAAAATATTTAAATTAATTTTGGTTCCTTAGAATATTGTTTAAATATTTCTAGATGGTTTAAATATATTTTGATGGCGTATTATGTATGTTTGTAAATAATATAAATATTTACATTTTTTAGTATTTTCTTTTGAAAGCTTTTCAAAAATTCTTTAAATAAATTTTATATTAATTTTATACCTTTAGATCCTTATGAAAGGATTTTCATTAAATGAGTTTTAAATAAAAAAAAATTTATAAACATTTTTTAGGTATTTTATACCATCTTATGTATATACATAAAAAAAACTAACTAAACCCGTCAGTCCCCCCTTTTAATTTTCTTCTTCTCTCTCCCTCTTTTCTTTTCTGTTCTCTCTCTTCCTTTTCTCTCCTTCTTACATGCAACCCGGCACCCCATCATGCTTTCTCCCTACTTATCTTGTAATACAATGAGTTTTAGCTAAACCTAATCTTGTATAAGTAATACTTCAATCCAACTCTAATCTCAAGATAATTTTATTTTAGCCTTACCCGAATTCTTTTTTCTCAGAATCTTAACCTAATCCTAGTCTTTGACCCGGGAAGTTTATATTTCTTAACCTAATATTAATCCAAGTTAATTTATATCATTAATCTTACCTATTTAGCTAATCAAAATATAATCTAATCCTAACCTTAAGCATTTTCCCCCTTTCCTCTTCTTTTTCTTTTTTCCTTTTCCATCACTTCCCACCATCCTCTCCCATCTCATCCCATTGAATTTTGGCCCTCACCCTTGTGCCCTCCCATCTTCCTCTACTATGTTTTTTTTCTTCCCCTCAACTACCCATCATTATCACCTTCTACCTATCCATCCATTACTCTACCATTATTCACTCTTTCACGCTAACATACACACACACAAACACACACATTACCTTCTCTCTCCCCCTCATTTATTGTCTCCTTTTTCCCTATCTAGCATCACCAACCTCAAGCCACCTTTCCTCTTCTTCTTATTCTTCTTCATCAACCAAGCCACCATAACCATCACCACACACCACTACCAACCACCAAGCACCGCCTTTTTCTTGGTAAAACAACCACCTCAACAACCCCATCTAACCCCCTCATCATCGTCGACCATAGCTACCCATCATTGTCTTTTTCTCCTCCTCCTTCCTCATGTTCTATTGCATTTTTTTGAGGTGCATGACCATGCAGATCACACTTAGCCTATATGTGCCCTCTCATAAACCATTGTAAAGCTCACACGCAGTCCCTCATACAACCGTACCCTCTCCTTTTCTCTTATCCCATGCCTATTCTTCCCTCGCACAACCCGCTCGTGTGTGCTACCAATACATGCTACACATGGCACTCACAGTCTCATGCACTCCTGAGCATTCTCTTTTCTTTCTTGCCTTTGTACAATCGTGCTTCCCTCGCACCACCTACCCGTGTGCCCTCCTAGCTCTTGGCTTGTGTGTGCATTGCATGTTACACACCTGTGTAGCCCCTTTTTCTTGATTGTGCTTCTCTTTTAGCACACCCAAGCATAACCAAAACAAAACCACACTTCCACGCAACTCAAGTTTTCCTTTGACTCCAAATATTTCCATTTTTACCCTCCTTTACCTTAACTTTTCCCTTGATTATAATCTTCAATCCTAATCTTGTATTATCTTTTTTTCATAGGTGACCTCCCGCTGATCTCAGAGTAAGCAGTTTAGGATTTACGTGCTTAGAGCCTAGTGTCCTTGTTAGTAAGAATACATGTCATATCTAGGACTTTATGTGTATATGCTTTTATGTTAGGCATGTTATATGAATAATATATTTATGAAAAATCTATGATATGATATCTTTAGAGTAATGAAATTTTTTAAGTATGCATTTGAGAATAATGTTGGATATATGGCATCTATATATGTAATTGAGGATATATATCTCGAATGAATGTTGGAGATTTGTATGTATGGGTATTGAGATTTATATAGCTTTGGGATAATATGAGCATTTTAACTACCCTAAGTATATTATAATCATTTAAGGATAATTATTTGGTGGTGATTATGTTATTTTATTATATGTATTGCATATGAGGCCCACTTGATAATCTCAAATATACAATCAATTCTAAATAAGATACTAATCATTTAAAGTAAAAGATTGTATGAGTTAGACCAAAGTGTTTTTATGGGTTCATTTCACTAGATTAAGAATAGTGGCACCTCATACTTGATATGAATGAAAATATGATTAAGAGATAAAGTATTAATGGAAAAGATACTAATCATTTAAAGTGAAAGAATATGTGAGTCGGAACCGAGGTATTAAGTCCGTTCAACCGAATAATAATAGTGACTCAGATGTGTTGTCTCCGAAAGGCGCTTCAGATCGTTCCACTAGTTTAAGAATAGTGGATCTTGAGCATTTTTCTATGTGAGGTGTTGGATCCATTCCATCAGAAAATAGTAATGGCCCATGTATGTTGTCACTGAGAGATGCTTCATACTATTCTATTGGTTTAAGAATAGTGGGGTCCCTGAACTTAACATAAATAAAATATTGGAATATGATATATCTATATAATGAAACCTAAAATTAGTTTTTAGCTGGCACTATTTTATACTAATACATGTATGCTTATTCTCTAATGTGAACTCATGTGTTATGTGTAATCCTACTTCAATTGTACAATTACATTACCTAGTACGTAAAGTATTAATCATCCGTGATAATTCTAACTAGATACCTTTTTGGACTCTTAGATCCATGGTATCTCTTTTTGTGTTTTGGATTATTGTATTCAGAGTAAACCTCCAAAATATTATCTAATGTTTATGAAAGTTCCCTCATTTTCTATTTATCACTTTTTCTTCCTATTTGTTTTACCTTGTGGTTGATGTAACGATAACATGGTAAGTCAAACTTATGTCAATTATGGTGGTAATACCCAACTATTTGATAATACTCTTTTTCTTAAAATAGAATTTAGGAATGTTACTGTAATACCCCGTTTTAATAAATCCTTAATTTAAATACCCAAGACTTAAAATTGGATTAGAAGGCATAATTAATCATATGATTCTTTTAGAAAGAATGTCTCGTTGTTGTGAGTAAGTCTATAGTTATTAAAATATGATAATAACCCATACTAGTGTATATATAAGTAGAGGAAGATAAAACTTAATGATCGTAATAAGAACGATAATAAGAAGAGTGTAGATAGTGATCAAATTAGGAAGGATGGTAATAACAATAGCCTTATGATAAGTAACACTCCTAAAATAATGTCGATAACAATAATTGTGAGAATAATAATGTTAGAAATAATTATGATAATAAAATTGTGGTAGTGATAACACTAATAATAATAATAATATTGATCATGATAATAATAGTGAAAATAATGGTAATAATAAAACGTTGAATAGGTAGGATTTTCCTTAGTATCTATATACTCTTATAAGCCTAATACTATTGGGTATTCTTAATAACTGAATTTTAACCCAATCCCCATCATTTTTCCACTTTAACCTTAGCCAAATCTCACCCCAAACCTATCAAGCACCCTCTTCCCCCATGCAGCCTACTGTCACCCTTCTTCCATGCATGTGCACCACCTCTTCACCCTACACTCCTAGAATCATAGCCACTAACTTGCCATGTAGCCTTTCTTACTCCCCAAACACATCCCATCACCCTCCCTGCTACACTCCTCCCTCACGCCATCCCAGCCCTAGCAGCTACAGCAGCCCCAGCCCAACCGACCTCCCTAACCAACCCAGCAACATGCAGCAGCACCCACACACGTAACCCATCCCCCCAACCAATCGGCAACTTCCATCTCCTTCTCCTCCCAGCCTATGCACCTGCTTAACCCTCCTAGCTAGCTACCCATCCATTTCCTTCCTTCCCCACGCAACATTCTTCCCTCCTGCAGACATCTTCCCTTCTCCCATGCATTCAACACCCACCTACACCATCAACCAACCTACAACATCCAACCCATCCAAATCTTGTAGCCGTCCCATATTTCCCCTATTTTTCCCTTCCCTTCTTCAACCCCGACCTACAGCAAGATCCCCCCTTCCCTCTCCCTTTTGGTTCTCCCTTTTTCTCCCTACAATTCCCTTATTTTTCTTCTCCTACTTCCAGCATCGAGTGTCCCTGCTTGCATCCTCCACTTCACTCCATTTGCATCACCAAACCAGCAACCAGGTACCTTTTTTTTTGTAGCACCCAACCTGCTCCCTTTCACCATCAAGCCCACTACCAATAATCACCCAACTTGCAGCCTTGCCAAGCTTCCCTCTCTCCTTGTGATTTACCTCACCAAGCAGTAGCTCCTTCCAGTGTAAGTATTCTACTCTCCGATGTGTGTGGTACATGGTAGTTCCATGCACTGGCAGCTTTGGTTAACTCCCTAATCTTATTTTGGGGCATTAGTTATCATAGGTTGTTGTCTTAATATTTTATCTAGTATAGATACTGATGCATGCATAGTTATGTGGATGGTGTTATCAATTTTTAGGTAATCTCGACCTCGCTTAAGGTATCCTTGGAAGAAGCTTTCTGTGGTATTATTTTCTTAGCTTAAAGGTAAATCCAACTAATCCGTAGATGGTAGAATCTTGTGTGAAAATGATAGGTTAATTTTCTAGGATAAAAATCATGCTAGGTTGAGGTTATCAAATAACTTATATTTTCTTTTTTGGAAAATGGAAGCATGTTGTAGTTCGTTTCTATGTGAATATTATGATGTGTAGACTAATATACGTTATCATGCTAATATTTATATGCCTAGGTAGTATCCAAAAAATTGAAAGTGTATGCTTATGACAACATATATGGTTTATTCTAAAGAGAAATGTGCATGTTTAGGGTTAGAGTCCAACTGGAAATTTATCATGTTTCATGGTAGACCTAAAATTAATTAAATGTGTCCCTTGGATATTTTAGATAATTTTAGAAGTATAGCATGTTAACTTAGAGTATAAATGTGCTTAAATGGTGATTATTATGGGTTGCATGTTCTATGGGTAAAATGTGAATTTGATATACCATAATTCGTATTTGAAAGTTATTCGTGGAAATTGCATGAATTTTATGAGATACTAGAAATGCATGCTAGGAGTGTATACGTGTACTATGTATGGTGAATGTTTAGGGTTAATATGATCTTTTGTCGTACCGTAGAAATGATTGTATGATAAATTATAGTTAGCTATTTTATGTTAGCAGTTTCATGACAAATATCTTATAGAGATAAACCTGGTAATAAAGTAAAGGAAAATGTGGTAGTTAAGTTTTTTACTTTATTAAATGGATTCGCGTATTTTGGTCATTAGGGAAAAATGTGAGTCAAATTCAAATAATCGGACTAGTTAAGTGTTGGCCTCAGAATAACTTTGGAAATAATTAAATGGATGGATTAAATAATTAGATTGGATAATTATTCGGGCTATAGCGTGATGCCTAACCCTAGGTTGTGTTGGCTTAGAATTGTTGTGATCCTTTAGATATAGCATTAGTTGATTGAGTGATGGCTAAGTTGTAATGTTATGGACTTTGGTATTCTCAAATTAATAACCTAGAATTTCATAAGACATTAACCACTTAAAGAGGAAGACTTGAGTTTGGAAAGGAATCTCATGCCTTGGATTTGGCCCCTGAGTGCATAGCTTGGGTCTTCAAGTCAAAGGGCTCACTTTTGCTCTATAGGTATTCCATACACCTTATAGGAGTACGCGTACTTAAGGACTTCGGTTCTGAGGTTTAGTATGGATGACTAATATGTCGTGTGGCTTCCTTGGTGAGCTTTGCCCTGGAATTGAGTGAATTGATTTGGTATTACCTCCTTGACGATCATTGTCTTGGATATGGGATTGTATTCCACTCAAGACTTGATATATAAATGATATAACTGGATTAGACACCCACTATAATACATCTTTAATAATTGGATTAGGCATAACTTGAACTTGGTTGGATTTCTTGGAATATCAATGATTCTCCGTATTATGCTATAAAGTGTGATTGTTGATATTTGAAATGGTTATGAAATTATAAGCATTCTTTCTAGTGCCTTTGCTAGGAATTTTGAGCTAACTAGTATTGTCAACGGTAATGTGGAATTGTGTCATGAAATCATGGCTTTGCATGCAATTGTATTTTTTATTTGAGTCGCTTATTTGTATGTTAATTGTAATGTGGGTATGCTACCTCTCCGGAGGAGTTGTGATTTACTCAGTACAAGGAAGTAGTACTAATACTATCACTTTTTAGAGGAGTTTGTTCGTGGCATGCAGTGGTTGAAGAATTTTGAGGAGCATCATCTAGGCAAATAGTTAGAATAAGGGAGTGAGTGTACCCTGTCCCTATTCCCCTTTTTTGTAATATTCGATGGACCGGGTGAGTGTAAGGGCAAACCACTGTTGCACCTTCGTGTGCCCCTTTAATTATTTTCTGAAAATTGTTTCTCACTTAATTACCTATATGGTATTATTGTATGGATAATCTTTCATTTGAAAAACCCTTATTTATGTATTGTTTTTCTCTCGCTTTTGTTTGGTCTGACTTGTTTTAAGCCTTAGCACTTGATATAAGTAAGGTGAGGAGACAGGACTTATGTTGAGTGTGGTGGTAAAACCCATTATTTTATAAGTATCGCTTCCACAAAACAAAATTTAAACGAAATTTTCAAGTCATGATTTTAGGGTGTTACAGTTACACATCTCCTCTGCTTTGACCACCATCCACCACTACAACAACACCAGCCTTCTTCATCCATCTTCGTTGTCTCCTCCTCCATCACTAGCAATGATCATGGGCAAGTAACGCTACAACATCGGTGGCCACGAGCGTAAGTAAGGGAGCTTCCGCTCAGCCTCACTCTAGCACCACCTTAATTCATCTACCATTAGAGAATAATGCTAGATCCATCACACCCCATCACCTTTACTACTTAGTCACACCACCACCCTTGCGAGTCGTTGCAACCATTGTTGAGGAGCAATCACACAAACAACAGGCAAATGCAACTGATGGAGCAACCATTGGTCACACCACCGTCACGGTCATTTTTAGTGCCGCCTGAGCACTAATGAGTGATGTTTGACTTTTGATGAGCCCCAACAAGCTACTAGTTTTTTGGTTTCCATCGGTATAATTTCCAAACCCTAACCTCAATTCTTGAATTGATTTGTGTAATTTGGCTTTTGTTAAGCTAAATTGTTTGTAAAGAATTATATAGATATGGTTGATGTCCGATTTGAGAGATTGGTTATTGTTAATATGTTCGATTTCAAGGGTTTTTTTTTTAATTTTTTACCCAATTATGTCCAGATTTTGTGGATTCATTTGATTAAGCTATTTTGATAAATTGATTATACAATATGCTGTCAAAATATATATAATTTTATATTAGAATTATTAATTTGAGAAATTTATGCGGAATTATTCATGATTGGATTTTTAGGTCAAAATCCATATTTCACAAAATTAAATTTCATGATTGTGTTATTTCATTCAATTGATTTTACCATATGCTTTGAAATGTATGTAATTTTACGTTAAAAGTATCAATTTGGGAAAATTATATCAAATCGATTGGAATTGGATTTTTTGGTTAAAACTCTTATAGATATAAATTAGATTGTATAACTAAGTTATTTTATTCAATTGATTATATAGTTTGCATAAGAGTACATTTAATTGCAATCCAGACTTAAATCTAAATATTTTAACAAAAAATGACTAGATTAGCATTCCGGATTCAAAAACTTTAATTGTGTCAAATTGGATATTTCTTTTATTTTTCTTTATCAATTTATTATATTAGATGTTATAAAATATGTCTAATTTCATTTCTAAATAGTTAATTTACAGAAATGAATAAAATTTAATTGAATTGCATTTTTGGGCCTAAAACCCTAGATTTCAAATGAAATGATAAAATTAGTCATTTATATAGTTGCTTTTCTAAAATTGAATTTATATAAATATTTGAAATAACCTTAATTTCATTTTAATACATTCAATTGGGATTAATTGATTTGAATTATTAGAGTTTGTGTCTTAGGATTTAAAACCCTAAATTGTGAAAAATGATTATCTTAAATTGGCTGCTCATAAGATTATTTTGTTGAAATTGATTATCGAGATTCATCTAAAATTAGTTTAATTTGAGATAATTGAAGTTAATTAGTTGATTTGTAGTTCGAGCCTAAAAACCCTACATTTTGGATTTGTTTTTTTTAAATTGATTTGGTTATGCTACATTTACCTAATTGGTTACCAACTTTGATTTAAAATCATTTGAATTGTATTTTTAAGTTATCAGCATGGATTAGTTTCTTAAAATTAGTTGGTTTATCTTTTTAGTGGTAAAACTAGGCTAGTAAGTCATTTAACAAAAAATTAACTTATCCTCTATTATTCTTTTCCTGTTTTTCCTAATTAATTTCAAATGCCATAAGTGATATGTGTTGAATCCAATTTGGTTAATATTTGATTTTATATCCTAATAAATCTATGTTCACGAGTCTTAGGTTTTGAACACATTTTCCAAGAAATATTGTCCATGTCTCTTTTTATAGATTAAATTTTAGTACTTGAATTATTGATTAATAAGTAGTTTCGAACCTAATCTTATTAGTTATTTAGTAAAATTGTAATACCCCATGTTTTATAAATTTAATTTTATTAAGCTTAATAATTTTATTAGCATAATTTAATGAAAATATTTAAGTATTATAATTTTGACTTATTTTAGGGATTTATCAACGATTTTGAATTCATATTAGAATTTAATTAATCATTGTCATTGCAAATCATTCTTGATAAATTCATTAACGATCATGATTTTATTATATTCATATGATTTCTACTTCTGTTGAAAAATATATTTTTTTTTCTTCATCTTATTTTAATTTTTAATATTTTAGATTTGTTTTTGATTATCACTTCATCATGTGATTATGACTTTATTTTGGAGTTATATTTCTTTAGCAAAATAAATTATTTAAATTATAAAATTTAATTTAAAATACTAAAATTATTTTAATGATTTTTATGTGTAGAAAATATTTCTATATTTGAATTTATTATTTTTATAATATTAACTTTTTTTGTATTTTCGAAAATAATATAAATCTTTTTGTTAGTTAGTATTTTCTCTCGAAAGCTTTTCCAAAATTCTCTAAATACACTTTATATTGATTTTATACCTTCATATATTTACAAAATGATTTATGTTAAATGAATTTCAAATAAAATAATCTGTTAATATTTTTAAATGTTCAATATTACCAATTATGTATTTCTATTTGTAAAAAAAAAAATTGAAACCCATCGAGCCCCACCCTATTTTCCCTTTTCTTCTTCTCTCTCCCTCTTTTTTTGTCTCTTCTCTATCTTCCTTTCATGTCACCTTTCTGTACTGAAAACCCAAAACCCCTACCCCTGACCTTCCTTCTCCTTATTCCTCTTCGCTACTTCGTTCTCCACACCACCATACCATAACCACCGGTCGACTATGCCACCACTCCCTCCATTCATCGTCAATGTCAACAATAACAACCAGGCAGGGTGGCAGTGACACGATAGTTGCAACAACGCACAAAGATAGCAGTGGCAACCTCTAGCATCACTCAGTCACAAGTGAATGTCCATCGACCTCCGGTGAAGCTTCATCGGTCTTCACCTACACCGATTCTCAACTCTTTGTTTGGTATAACTTTTTTGAAACTTTAACTGTTATTTTGAGTAACTTTGCATGAAGTAGCTTATGATAACCTAAATTAGTTCACTAATTAATTATATATATATATATATATATTGTATGATTGATTTAGAATGGTTAATTGTAATGTATGTGGTTGATTTGTAAAAATATGAATTTTGACCCGATTATATCCGAATTTAGTGGATTCCCTTGATTAAGCTATTTTTGATAAATTAAATATAAAATATGTTGTAAAATGTATCTAATTTCACATTAGAATTGTCAATTTGAGAAATTTATACTGAATTAATTGGAATTGGATTTCTAGCTTAAAATTCATGTGTAACAAAATTGAATTACATAATCGAGTTATTTCATTCAATTAACTTCATAATATGCTTTGAAATGTATTTAATTTATGGTGGAAGTGTCAATTTGGAAACATTATGCAGAATCGATCAGAAATGGATTTTTAGGTCAAAACTCTTGATGATCTAAATTAGATTATGTAATCAAGTTATTTTATTCAACTGATTATATAATTTACATTAGACTACATTTAATTTCAATTCTAAACCATCAATTCAAATATTTTAACAAGAATTGATTGGATTAGCATCTCGGACTAAAAAATCGTATTTGTGTTAAATTAGGTATTTCTTTTATTACTTTTGATCAATTAATTATATAATATATAATAAAATATATATATAGTTTCATTTCTAAACATTTAATTTAAATAAATTAATAAAAATTAATTGAATTGTATTTTTAGGCCTTAAACCCTAGATTTCAAATGAAATTATGAAATTGATCATTTGTATAGTTGTGTTTCTAAAATTGAATTTATAGAAATTATTAAAATGATATTAATTGCATTCTAACACCTTCAATTGTGATTAGTTTATTTGAATTATGTCCGAGTTTTTGTCTTGAGCTTTAAAACCCTAATATTGGGAAACGATTATCTTAAATAGGCTATATATAAGACTATTTTTTTAAAATTGGTTATCTAAATTTATTTAAAATTAGTTTAATTGTATTCTTAAGATATTAATTTCCAAAGTTAATTAGTTTGTTTGCCATTTGGGATTAGAAACCCTAGTGTTTGGAGATAGTTTAATGAAAATGATTTGCTTATGTTTTTTCACCTAGCAGATTATTAGCTTTGATTTAAAACCATTTGGATTGTATTTTTATCTTATTAGTGTGGATTAGTTTTTGTTTTAAATTTTTAGTTTGTCTATTTGGTTGTAAAACCTAATTAGTAGGTGATTTTTGATAAAATTAACTTATACTCTATTGTCCTTTCTCCCATTTTCCAAATCGATTTGAAATGCCTTAATTAATATGTAGTGAACCCAACTTAGTTAATATTTAATTTTAAATCATAATAGAGATATACTTATGAGTCTTAGGTGTTGGACATATTTTCAAAGAAAGATAGTATGTGTCTCTCTTTATTGATTAAATTATAATACTTGAATTATTAATCGATAAGGTAGTTTCTAACCTAGTCTTACGATTTCTATCTGCGATCTCAAAAACATTATTGTGGATTTCCAAGCTCTTGATATATATCTCGCTCTCCCTCCCTCCCTCTCTCTATCGCTCCCTCCCTCCCTCCCTCCCTCCCTCCCTCTCTCTCTCTCTCTCTCTCTCTCTCTCTCACACACACACACACAATTTTCTTAGCTAGTTTTAGATTTAGGTAAGTCATTATTTACCTTTGCTTATGGTGGAATATGGAATGTTATGTCTTCTTGAAGTGGAAGGTGATGAGTATGCTTTATAATTATTTAAGTATGTCATGCCTATATTATGTTTTTGTGTGAAAATTCTAAGTATGTATGAGTTTATAACTTCAGTGCAAACACATGTTAGTGTGCCTCTTGAATAGTGTATGTGTTTGAGTATTTGAAGTGCTTAACATGATTATATGGGTAAAATACTCAACTAATTATATAATGTTTGGTAATTTCAGAGTATGTTTTAATGTGTCTAAATTATAATCAATTTATAAAATCGTATCATTGGTTGATTATTGATTGAAATTGTATGATACCCTATGTTAGATTTTTATGTCATAGAATTATTTGGCTCTAACTCCACTTGAATTATACAGCTTTAATATCACTTGAAATTTATTGACTTTAATGCCATCTAGATTGATTAGCTTTAATGCCACCTGGATTAATTGGCTTTAAAGCCACTTGAAATCGATCGGCTTTCATGCCACTTGGAATTGATCTACTTTAATGCCACCTAAAATTGATCAACTTTAATGTCACTTTGAATGGATGTAACATTGGAAACTCATTGTGTTGATGGAAGTGATTTAAATTTTGTTATGTGGGCCTAATTTATGCTTGGTTAAATCGTTAAATAAAACATCAATCACTTAAAGTGAAAGATCTTGAGTCGGGACTTGTACCACTTGAGGTAGTTATCCAAATTAGGTTTGGTATTCACTTGGTACGATTCTGGTATTTTTCTCTTATGTGATCTCAGGTGCCTTACGAGGTCCATAGAAGTCATCTTCTACTCGATAAGTGTCTCGATATATATCGGCCCTATAGGGGGTATGCATACTTAAATGATTAGGTGTCTTATTTATTGGTGGTTTAGTTGCATTTCTGGACAGGCCTGGTAGGGCTAGTACTATTTTAGTCCTAAATTATTTGTTACGATTTCTTTGAGTACTCTCTGTCCTCAGAATAATATAAATCAAATGGTTGTGATCATGATAATGAAATATAATAATTGATTATTCTCATTTATTCATAGATTTTATATTTCAGTATCCTAAGCATGTCACTCATTTGTCTTTTTATAATTATGCCACCATGTGACACCTATCCTTATCTATTTATCACATGATCTATTATTTAAATCGTGCATGGGCCTTATATGCATAATGCTATCTTATAAAGTAGTTGTATTACTCAGTATGTGTTCATGATTTGTTATATGCTCATAGTCTAAGTGTTTCCATATCTAATCATGTATTTATATGCATGAAACTATGAACACATGTTTTATCATATGTTATCACATATCTCATATGTCCTCTTCTACTATCACGTTTACCCACACGTGCCATCAATAATTATGACTAAGATATTCCATACGGACATGCTTTAATTTATCTATCATATGTGTATCTCACTCTTGTCATTTTATGTATGGCTTTCTTTAATACTTATTGAGCAAGCAATTAATAACTATTTATATACTTTGCAAAATTGTATGAGTATTTGTATGAGGGGAATGATTTTGTATCACATATGTACTTGAGCATGAGTATTATAAGTTATAGATTACCATATCTTATGCGTGTCATGTTTCCTCCCATGAGTTAAGTAGTTGTGATTTACTCAGTACTAGACCCATACTAATGCTACCTTGGTTGAATGGATCATGCAATGATCCAACGATGGTGGGGAGAAAACCTATTGTGCATGCTTGAAATTGATGTTATTTATGGGTTGAAGACTTGGCTTTGAGAGAGTAGGCATCTTGAAGTTTATTCCTAGGGGATTTGTCTTTATTTATCTATATTTAATTTTTAAAATGTTAAATTATTGTATTAAAATGTTAATAGTGTTGTAATTAAATTTTTATTTCCCATTGCTATACTAAGCTTTTAAAACACAGGGTTATTTCACAGGATATCAGCTGATTTGATTAGCGATGATTTTGTTCAGTGAAATAATTCACTTGCCATCTACCATTGGATATCTCCTTATGGAATATAATCCTCATTGCATAGATGTTGTTTTAATTTTTATTAGATAAGTTTTAGCCTTGAATCTAGTATGAGATAGATGATGGATATTTATCTTATATTAGGTGTGGTGGTAACATCCCCCCCTTTTAGCTTCCTTGTTATTCCTTTAAACAAATTTTTTAGGAGCGAATTTTGGGGTTTTTATAAAAATATTATTATGGATTTTTAAGCTCTCAATATCTCTCTCTTTCCTAATTTGCTTAGCTAGGTTTAGATTTAGGTAAGTTATTACTTACAGAATCTAGGATTTATGTCTTCTTGAATTCAAAGGTGATGATTATGCTTTATATTATTTAAGTGTGCCAAGTGTATACTATGATTTTTGTGGTAATTTAATGTATGTATGAGCTTATAACTTCAATACAAGCACATGTTAGTATGCCTCTTAATTATTGTATGTGTCTGAGTATGTAAAGGATTGAGTATGATTATGTGGTTAACATGTTGAACTAATTATGAAATGTTTAGTGATTTTAAAGTATGTTTTAATGTGCCTCAATTATAATTGGTATGAAAAACTGTATCATTGGTTGATTATGGATTGAAACATGTATGATATCTTATGCTGGATTTTTATGCCATGAAATTATTTGGCTCTAACACCACTTGAAATTGATTGACTTCAATGCTACCTAAATTGATCGGCTTTAATGCCACTTGAATTGAATCGGCTTTAATACCACTTGAAATTGATTGGCTTTAATGCTACTTGAAATGGATATAATAATGAAAATTCATTGTGGTAATGGAAGTGATTTAAGTGTTGTTACATGGGCCTGATTTGTGCTTGGTTAAATCTTTAAATAAAACATTAATCACTTAAAGTGAAAGATTTTGAGTCAGGACTTGTTCCACTCGAGGTACCTATCCAAGTTAGGGTTGGTATGCACTTGGTATCATTCCAGTATTTTTCTCTTTTGTGATCCCTGGTGCCTTACGAAGTCTAGAGAGGCCTTCTTCTACTCTATAGGTATCTTGATATATTTTGGCCCTATAGAGGGTATGCATAGTTAAGTGATTAGGTTTTTTATTTATTGGTATTCTAGTAAAATTTCTAGATAGGTTAGTTGGGGCTAGTACCGTTCGAGTACTACATTAGCTGTTATAATTTCTTTGATTCTCCATCCTCAAGATAATATAAGTCAAATGATTGTGATCATAATAATAAAATATAATAATAGATTATTCTCGTTCATTTATAGATTTTATATTCTCGTTCATTTATATTTTATTATCCTAAGCATGTCGTACATTTGTCTTTTTACAATCATGCTACCATGTGACATCTATCCTTACCTTATTATCATATGATCTATTATTTAAATCGCACATGGGCCTTATATGAAGAATGTTATATTATAGAGCAATTGTATTACTTAGTAGGCATTCATGATGCATTATATGCTCATACTTTATGTGTTGTCATATCTAGTCGTGTATTTATATGCATAAACATATTACCACATGTTTTATCATATGTCATCGCATATCTCATATATTCTCTTCTACAACCATGTGAACCCACATGTGCCGTGGATAATTATTACTAAGATATTCCATATGGATATGCTTTAATTTAGCTATCACATGTGTGTTTTGCTCTTATCATTTTGTGTATGACTTTCCTTAATATTTATTCAGCAAACAATTAATAATCTATTATATACTTTGTGAAATCGTATGAGTGGAATGATTTTTGTATCACATGTATACTTGAACATGAATATTATAAGTTATAAATTACCATGTCTTATACGTGTCATGTTTCATCCCATGAGTTAGGTAGTTGTAATTTACTCAGTACTGGACTCGTACTTATGCTACCTTAGTTGAATGGATCATGCAATGATCAACCGATAGTGGGGAGCAGACCTCTTGTGCATGCTTAGAATCGATGTTATTGATGAGTTGAAGACTTGGCTTTGAAAGAGTAGGCAATTCGGAGTTTTATCCTTTGAAAATTTATCTTTATTTATTTGTATTTAATTTTTAAAAATGTTCAAGTATTGTATTAAAATTTTAATGGTGTTGTAATCAGATCTTTATTTCCCATTACTTTACTAAGCTTTTAAAATATAGGGTTATTTCATAGGTTATCTGCTTATTTGATTAGCGATGATTTTGTTTAGTAAAATTGTTCATTTGCTATCTGTCATTAGATATCTCATTGTGGGCTTTTATCTTTATGATATAGATACTATTTGAATTTTTGTTGGACAAGATTAAGCCTTGCATCTAGCATAAGATAGATAATGGAAATTTATCTTGTGTTAGGTGTGGCGGTAACATTTTTATTTTCTATTTTGACGTTCACATTATTCCTTTAAACAAATTTCTTTAGGAGTTAAATTTAAGGGTGTTATATATGTTGAGACATAATGTCAGTTGCTCAAGTAAAGTGGGTCAGCCAGTAAAGCATGTTTCTTGGTTGGCTAGGAGGATCAAACATCCTTAGTGCATTGGTCAGCTAAAGACCAAACATAGTATGTTGGTCGGAAAAGTAGGTTGGCCAAATGAAGTGTGTCAGCCGCCTAAGATCAAGTACACAATATTAATTAATATATTCTAGAAGAATGAACTTAAGAAGAGTTTAGGCAAGTTAAAGTTGAGGAAAACTTCCTGTTTGAGTAGGTTGGCATATTGGACAAGGTTGAAGGCAAAGACATAGACAAAAACATATCAAAAAACGGATAGTATAGAGTGATTAGGAAATGTTCTTAGTACTCCTCAACTAGCAACCCATAGCTGACAAGGTCAAGTATTAGGAGTAATCATAAGGTAATAATTTGTACATTTTTTTACTATGATTGATGTTAGGTAGAAACTTGTATTAGACCTATCAACTAATAGGTTAGCTAGTATTAGTCTATACTTGATGATAAAGAGTATAAAAAACCCTCATGCTAACCCTTTGTGTTGAGTGCATGCAAGCCCCATTTTCTCTCATGTTTTATACTTAATAAAAGTCTCCATTTCTTCCTCTCATAAATCTTTATTCTTATGCTTACACTTTGCTTTTACTTTTTGTTTTAATTGAATTATTTAAACCAAAAAATGCTGGCCTCTTAATGACCACTTATAGTTATGCATTGCTTTCTTTAAATGTAATAAAATGAGATTCCATGAATGTACGACAAAATAAATCAATAGAGAGTATTAGTGTATTAAGTATAAGAAAATGAGAAATGGGTTCAATTCCCTACAAAACAAATAATACAAATGAATCATATCAAACCTTTCCTGTAAGAAACACGGTTAGTGTGTAAGAGATTATTGCATTAGATAGAAGCACCACGTCACTTTGCTAATGTGGTTCACCCAATTCTATGTAATGAAGCACGTAATTTCATATAATGAAGTAGTTTTATATAAAATCTAAAAAATGTTAACATGAAAATTTATAGATATGTGTCATTTATAGTTTTTTATAAACGTCAAAGTATTTTTGTGTAATAAAGCAAGTAATTTTATGTAATGTATTGATTGAGTAATTTTATATAACAAAAGAGTAGTTTGTCACACGAAACTACTTGTTTCACTTCATAAAATTACTCGTTTCACTATATAAAACTACCTGTTTCATTATATGACACCACTTTTAAGTTTATATAAAACTATAAATTATACTTGTCTAAAAAATTGTTAGGTCAAAAAATTTAATATTTATACCAAACTACCCACTTTATTACACAAAACTAGGTGCATCATACTAGCAAAGTGATGTGGTGCTTCCATCCCATGTAATATTTTGTCTCTACGTACAAAGTTTAACCTAGTATAAGCCATTTGTGCAAACATCACTAGACAAACATATTAACACTTCATTTTTGAGGTTTATTCTCCTAGATCAATATTTCCAATATGTGTCATATGATTCCAAAGATTAGAAAAATTTAATTATACACTAAAGCATTCCAACAAACAATTTTTTAATTATCTAAAGTGCAAATTTATGGTTATTTACTCATGAAAAACCTTTTTTTACGAATATTAATATTTAATAAGAAAGAGGATCTATGCAGAATAGGCCTACTCAATCCATTAAAAAAAAGGCAATGAAATAATTTTTGAAAATATATAATGAGATGGTAATCTAAATACCAGAAGCAAAATAGAAAAGAGGTTAAATGAAAAAAAGATGCAAAAAAACTAGATAAGATAGTGCAATATTGAAAAATACTGATCTATTTGACACTAGAGATAGGAAAACAAAAGGGATAAAGGAATAATAGAATAAGTAATCATATTGAGGCATATAGTTTTTTTTACTCACCATTATAGATCTTCTACTAATTGTAAAAAGAGAGGAAACAACCATTTATGAGGGAAAGATATAGACATAACCTAGACTTGAAAGAATACGGATGTGCCATGACCAAACTTTGTATTTATGATTGATGCCTATTTGAAATTCCTAGCTAAGGAACTATTCATATGAGTAGGAATTAAGATAAAAAGGAAAATAGAGTTATTTGATCTTAGTCTATCATTTCAAGTTACGTCTATTTGTAACCAACTATTAATTAAGATACAAAACTAAGATAGCAAGTATTAATAAGGGAACTAGATATGCATCTCAAATTGATTAATATCATTATGTTATTATCTAACCAACATGATTGATACACATGAGAACTTTTAAATTCTAGTCAGACAGTTTCTTTGAGTTTATGATAATAAAAAGGTTCTCCATTTGCTCCAAATCAATCCATAAACTTCAATGCAAGAAGAAGAGATGGATAATGATGTCTTCCATATGGAGAAGGTTATTGCTTACTTGTGAAAGCAAAGCCAAAATTACTTCTTGTGAGGTTGGATGCAATCTGATGGTAAAATCCTAGGATGAGGACACTCAACAACGTTCTTCATCCATAAAGTCAAACAAAATTCATAACCAAAAAATTATATACTTTTGATATGGCACTATTTTTTTATCACAAATGAATCATTGAATCATGAGAAAAAATGTTATTTCTCTTAAAAGGGATTAATTCAAGCTACACACTATTATCATGATTACACCATAAACAATAACAATGTTATTGGACCAAATACAAGAAATGAGTAACATGGAAGTACATGCTTAGATGCACTATTTATGGAAAAAATCACAACTATAATTCCTTAAATGCATCGTTCATACAATCCCCAAAGCTAAAATAAGACCCACATAAATGCCCTATTTGTACCGTCCTATGAAAAGTGATGCATAAAAAAAATAAAGAGGTATATACAAATGATCATCCTATAAAGAAATCAACTTATTAAAAATAGTTTTCTAAAAAAATTGAAGATGTAATTGTAAAATGATCATCCTATGAAAAAGGGAGATAAAAATAATAATGTAGTATTAAGTTTTCACTTGTTTGTATCAATAATAAATCTCAAAGAACATCCTAAAGAAAAGAAAAATTATAATGCTAAAAAAAATATCATAGTTTGAATTTGAGTATTTGTGAGTGAGATTCACAATATGCATCAACTTGATAAAACCAATTATAATTAAGAGGAAGAATGGGAGATACCTAATTCCTATATTGTTTATTCTTCTATTATAGCAACTCATACCTAGTTTTTAGAGGTTCTAAACCTCTCTCAATGACATTTTTAGTCATTGATTCAAATAATAATCCACCAGCTTAGTTTTTTTTATAATGCACAAAAAATATATTGAACACATACATTTAAAAATCTTAGGAACCTTGTTCCATTATAATATTCTTACAAAATAACATACATAAAAACAAGACTGACATGAAAAAAAATTATTAGCCATTAGATGTCCAAAAGAGGTGAGTCTATCTCTTATCTTATTTGCTTCTTTGAAAATAGGGCAAGTCATGTCTCGAAGAACTCCTATAGAAAGGAAGTACAACCGAGGATAAGGTAATTACATAGGTGAAAAGAACAACACAGATGAAGGAGATGAATCACAAATAATACATTATATTCCACATGAATGTTTTTAGGCTAAGAGTAACATCAAGCTTAATTTCATCCCTTAAACCCTATATTTCATCATGTAGGTTATTCGTTAGTCTTATGTTTCTAAAAAACCCTACCATATAATTATAGGTGTGATCTCTATTAATATCTCCTACCCCAAATGTAATCCCATTTGTTGAGATTAACCCATCAGTGTTAAGTTTTTCTCAACCAACATCAAATGTTTACCATCCAATCATAATATTATTTTTTTCTAAAGAATTCCTTTCATGACCTATTTGTTAATAATAAATATTATTTAAACATCCACCTTGATTTATGAATGAAGATATTATGGGTTTCTTTAGATTTGAAAACGATTTTATTTTTACAATACCAAATTTGTAAAATAGTAATAATAAAGATGCAACTCCAATGAATTTTTCAATTTTTTTTGTCCCAGAAATAGTTTTCTAACCAGTTGATGGAGTTACATTGATTAGCAAACATTTTTCTCCCCAATTTCTCTATTTTTTTATTTTAAATGTTATACAGAGATTTGTAATTGTGGAATCTACTATTTAAATGTTCCATATAAGTGTGGCATAGCGGGTAAAGGTGATCTTGGATAATGTTCCTATTGTAGAGTGATTATTGATTGGGAGCCATTAGAGTTGTATTAGCTAGGCCATAAACTTAGTGAGGGTGGTGTGTTGACTTGCTAAATCTAATTGTAGTCTCCCTTTAAATACTTAGCATCATTGCATAAGATTTCACAATGCCTTATCCCAACATTAACCAACCTATTTTTGTGAATTTTCATCCCAATGTATCTTGTCACCATGAATTTTTATAGGGATCGGGGCATTTACTCTAATCTCACTTTTTGTTCTTTCTAGTAGAGTTAATCAGATGTCAAATACCATTATATTATCTTCATTTCTCTGTATAGGTCCCAACACTCTTTCATAAATAGGTTTATCTCCTAACCAACTATCATACTAAAAATTAACACTATTACCATAAACAATTATCCACCATTTAGCATCTTATAAAGGTGGTAAGAGATTGTTTAATTCTCAATGAGTTGAGGACAAAGAGTTCTTTAGTCCTTTGTTACTTTGCTCTACATATTTTGCTCTTAAAGCTCTACTCCATATTGCTTCTTTGTCGGTCCATGATTGCTAGCCTATTCCTAGTAGGCAAGCCTTGTTGGTGATCTTTTTCATGCACATCCCCAAACCATATTTTTTATTTGATAGGGTGATTGTTTACCATGATGCATGAAGTATATGTCTTCTCGTGTTGTTGTCACCCTAGAGAAAACCTCTCATAACCTTATCCATTTTATTCATTATATTCTTTAGAAGAAGGTCCACCTACATTTGGGGGTTCATTCAAGGGTATATTTTACAAGAAAGAGTCTTCAAGCCAAAGATAAGGACTTACCTTTCCATTTTTCCAACATAGCTTTAAGTTTGCTGATTTGATATGAAAATTGATTGAGGAGGTTATAGGGTGAGATGTTAAATATCCTAGGTATTTTATGAGGTCATAAAAAAGATCAATACTCATTGAGTTTACAACTCTTAATATATATTTTTTTTCCTTTTACACATTAATTGAGAATATGATTCATGACTTTTCTATATTGACCAATTAGCATGAATTTTTGTTTACCTCTCTATTTTGATGTATAATTCCTTAGTTCTAGGAAAAATAATAATGTTATCAACAAAGAAGATATGCAAGAATACCAATTTACTTTTTGCAATTCTTGATGTGTAAGATAATGGTTGATTTATCTTTCAAAATGTAGTATATTTGTGCTTGGTTTTTCAAACAACAAAGTTGACCAAAGGATGAAGAAATTTTATAGTGTGGATGGTTCAAATGTAACATTTAATTGGAAGGTTTTGATCTTCTCTAGGATCAAAAGAATTTTAAAGAGAAACTGCTAATTTCTCTATAGAAGAGATCCTAAAACTCACTCAAGATTAACCTCACTTGAAGAGAAAGTAAGAAGATATAATGACCAAGAGTTTTGGCTCAAAGTTCTTTCATTTCATTAAATGACAGGTTGAATAATTACTATCACCACCAAATGTACAAATGTGTATATATACACATATGAAGCCAACCCTAACCGACCCCCATTAATTGAATACAAATCCACTGGCCTCATTAATAAAGAGTTAAACCAACACATGTTCATATCATATATATAATGAGTTACAATTACAATGGCATGATGTTATAACTCCTACATAAAATATCAAAGCTACATAAAACCTAATATTGATAATACATTGAATAATCAAATAATCAAACCTCATGTCTTGTAGCTTTGTCTTTCATGAAACTTTGTAATCCTTGCATTATCATTGTCTTATACACTAGATATCATTGGTGAAGTCTTACTCTTGCAAACATATGCGATACTTGCGAGAATAAATTAATGAAATATTATTATGGTTATCATGAAGGTGTTCAAGATTTTCAAGAATAATTGGTACCACATCCAAATATGTTAACTCTTGTCCTTCAACCTGAGAAGAATAAGATGAAGATACTCCTACATCAATTCTCTTGAAGCATTAAAGGAGGTGGTCTTGTTACCATTGATAATAATCTAGATGATGGGTGTTAAAATACAAAACATGATTAAATCAATCCAGTTCTTCATAATATTGAACTACTCAAGTTTTTGATTAACAAAATTACAACTCAGTTGATCAAAGTCTTTCACAATATCAATTTTGATGACCATCCACCCTTCATTAACTTTTCATTGATGCTTGATGGTGTGAATAATCTCTCGAGTAGGTAAAATGTTGTCACTAGCTCTACATCCTAGGAGGAAAGCACCTTTTAGTGGCTAATTATATATATTTTTTGGTATTAATTACATCTTATCAACCACAACCTTCGTGATCATCTTGTAGATTGTCTTACAAATGTTGATTAGTCAGAATAATGTGATTATGTCAACACTATTAACTTTGGATATCAGAGCAACTAATATATGATTAAGAACCTTGTAAAAAAATTTGAGAGTCCAAACATATTTGATGAACAATAATAGTTTTTCTCTTATAGTGTTCTAAAGATTGTAGAAGAAGTTGGGATGATATCCATCAAGACTAGGGGATGTATTTGGGCCAAGGTGTGCACCTCCATTTTCCTTATCGCACGCCTATGCATACCAACACAGTTTGCTCATGCACACTTGTATGACTTGGACATAGCATCCAGCCCTCCATATGCCCATGTGTCCTTATTCATTATTATCTATAACATTGTCAAAATTAACTACTGAAAAATTTTATTTTATTAAAAAATATAGCAGAAGTAAAGAAAATAAAACTTGTGTATTTCAGGGATATTACCACTGTAATTGATACAAGCTCGGCCCCGGCTAGTCTCGTACTAACCATAAGGCTAAATAAAAATTACCGTCAATCATGAGTCAAACTTAAAATAAGATCTTATAAAAGAACTAAATTGTTCATACTATGGAAATTAGAGTACGGTTAAAAGAGTTTACAATCCAAGAATGCATAATTAAAGTCCCTAAAGGGGTAAAAGATACGGTATGATGAAACAACATTGAAATAAACCGATATAAGGTAAGTGAATAGTAAAAGAAAATCTAGCCAAGTCGCTCTCAGTCCCAGGGCCAAGTCCAAGCTCAACTCTTAGCCCTTCCCAATGCCTCATAAGCATTGAAGATGATATTTCCTACTTGCACCAATTCCAAAAGGCCCTCTACTCTTGGAAATGAGCAGCACCCATGAAACGGGTGGTCAGTATACTATGTACTGAGTAAGGTAACCATGCATCTAAGGCCAAACATACATGGGAATATAACACATGCATAATCATATAGACATTTATAGGGCATAGTGCTCCTGACCACTATTATTGCTGATGGATCGGTCTCTATGGCAAAGTGCTCCTGGTCACTTATTATTTGTTGGTGGACCAGTCTGGCCCCGACTCTCATGTTATTTCACTGTAAATACTTAGTGTCTTTCCCATGTCTTATCATAATTATTTTTGGTTTGTTGAGCATAGAATTCCCCCACTATTATAACCGGTGGACCAAAAACATACAGGATAGGATGCTCCTGGCCACTATTATTTGTCGGTGGATCGGTCTCCAGGGTACCCCAGCTCCTAGCCACTATTATTCATCAATGAACCGGTTTGAGCCCAACTCAACAATCTTCCTCTTTAAATGGTTAGTATCTTATTTGTGTCTTATTCAATAATTTTTCACCCTAGACATGTATATCACAAACCGTCTACTCTTATTATCCTAAGTGGGCTCGTCCTATATCTTGGGATTCCTGCACCTCCTAACATACCCAGACATTATTTTCTTTTTCCACTTACTCACACTGGAAGCCCAACTACCAAATGTGTGGGTCAAGGCCCACTGTCTTATGACATCCTATTCCACTCATTATCTTCCCCTAGGGTTTTCCCCTGAAACCCTAATTGGACCTATGTGGCCAATCCTTCCTCTATCTCACCCACCCAAAGTTCCTTTGTCACCTAACACATCATCTCACTTAGATTCAACCCTAATCATTTCACCTTACTCCCCAAATACACATGTAACCATGAAACCCTAGTTGGCCACTCCAAACCCTAGCACCTTGCTTTCCCATATGTCACCTCTCCATTTCTCACCTGCCATCCTTTCTTTCACATGACACCTATACTTACCCTACATATGATATTATTCCACTCACCCTCAATTATTTTTACTTTCACGGCCGCCTTAAATTAGGGTTTTCCTCCCAAACCCTAGCCAGGTTTCCTATGTACCCTTATACCAACCTACATGCTATTTTTCACCTAAAGTCTCCAATCACTCCAACAGCTCTTCCCTTACCTTTCTTACGCCCCAAGACAAATTTTCTCATGTAAGGATTTTTCCTATGCAAAATCCTTCCAAACCTTAGAAATTTCCATGAAAAATCCTTCCATCCTATGCAAACCCTAGAAATTCCCATTCAAACTCCTTTCATCCCATGCAAACCCTATAAATTCCCATGCAAGGTTCACCCCACTCTTTTATTTTGATCATAATTTCCTTTTATTTTCTCCCTCATGGATCATGAGATAATTAGGTTAATCTTACATCCCTTTTGTCAACTCACTTCCCCTTTTTTCTTTCTTTTTTATCCTTTCACCCCATATCATATTATTAAACACCCTAGCATGCATGTCCTAAAGGATCACATCATATAACACCATAAGCACAACATTCATATCATTATAGACATGCCATAAGAAAGTCACATAAGCATACCTCAACTCCAAGGTACACTACATGTAAACAGTCATAATAATCATAACATAACACATGACATACAAGGCACATAATACACACATAGTTGGTCTTAGCTACATCCTTACCTAATACAACATCGTTCTTTGAGCATGCTCCTATGCCTCCTTAAGATTTTGAATTGATACACCTATAAGAAGTAAAAAAGTAAGGGTTAACTTCCCTCCTATCAAAATTACCATTATTTTCTACCTTACCCTTATCAGAGCCTAACATTAGGGTTACCAAGATAATAGCTTTTTTATAAATAAAAGTAGGGTTATTATTCTCAAAGTAGCTAACCATGTTATTAATTGTCAAAAGAGGTCTTAGTAGATGTATCGGTTCATGTTAAAGTATTTATAGTACCATCTACATTATTAAAGATAATGGCTTAATATTACTACTACTACAAATAATAATAATAGTGGTAGTGATAGTACTAATAACAACCTAAATCTTATTAATAATAACAATGATATTAGTAAAACTAAAGTAGTGACAATAATGATACTAATAATAATAACAATGCTAGTAGTGATAGTAATAATAGTAGTAGTAGTAGTAGTAGTAATAATAATAATAATAATAATAATAATAGCAACAACAATAATAATAATGTCAAGAATAATATTAATAACAATAATAATCAAGGTGGTAAGTAAATAATAGGGTTTGAATATTTATAATAATAATAATAAAAGTAATAATATGCCAAAGTTAGCATTAATAATAATGATGATGATAATAAAAATAACTATAATAATAATAATAATAAGGTTTTGACCATTAATAATGATAGTAGTATTAATGCTCCGAAGTTATATTCAATAATAATAATGATAAGAATAATAATAATGATAACATAATGATAATAATAATAATAATAATAATAATAATAATATGATAACATTTGCATAAATATGGTTTAAGGGTTGTGGGGGGTTAGGGTACCACCTAGGGTTAGTGGTGACCAAGCACGTACGGCGATGGTGGAGGGAGAAGAGGGGGTGAAAAGGTGGTTGTTTAGGACATAAAAGAGGGAATGAAAGGGTGATTGAAGTGGTGGAGGATTCCCTAGGTTGAGAGGGCTGGAATGGTGGTGGTTGTACAACCAAAGGGGTAGCACAGGCAGCGGTGGGTGTGGTGGCCAAAGGTGGTGGAGAGAGAGTTAGGGGAAAGGAAGGTCTAGGAGGTAAAGGAGGTTCTACTGGTGGTTTTGGGGGGAAGGGGGAGTGGTTGTTGCAGCGGAAATAACGGTGGACGGCGGTGCAAAGAGGTTGATCAAATAGCCAAATTTGCATTACCAAGGCGGCTCATACAGGAAGAATCGATGGTGATGAGTAGTGTAGTTTGATGGAGGGTGGTGCAAGGAGTGGTTTGGGAGGTGGTTCAGGTGACGGTGTTGGGCGGAAGCGATGGGGTGGTCATTTGAACAAGCGGTGGCACAACAAAGGGGGGATTTTTTAGGCAAGGGAAAAAGATCGAATGAGGGCTGTTAAGGGGTATTTATAGGTCATTGAAGGGGGGAAATAATAGAGGGGGAAGAGGGGAAGAGAGTGGCATGCATGGTAGATCATCGGTCAGTGGCGCACTATCAGTATAGGCCCGCTTCTAGGTCCTATCTGGTCGAGAAAGGAGAAAGGAAGAGGGAGAGGGGCACATGTGAGGAGAGAGAGGAGAGCTGATTGGGTTGAGCAAGGAGAGGAATTGATGGATAAGACAGGGGAGGTGGCAGGCTAGTATGTAGTGTTGTAGGGGTCACATGCTTGCACAGGAAAGAAGAAAAGTCAAGGAAGAAGAAGGAAGAAGAAAGGAGTGGACCAGTTGGCTTAGGGGAAAGAGAAAGAAAGAAAGAAAGAAAGAAAAAGAGAGGGAGCTGGGCAGGTCACGAAGGAAAAGAAAAGGAAGGCAGGCATTGGGTCACGCTGGGAAGGGAAAAGAGGGAGGAAAGTTTGGGCTATAGGGGAGGCTAGCCCAAATCGATGGAGGAAGGGAAAAAAAGAAAGGAGAAAGGAGAGGAAAGAAAGAAAAAAAGAGAGGAAGAGAAAAAATGAAAAAGGAAAAGGGGGGAAAAGGAAAAATAGATGGGTTGGGGTATTTAGAATATTTTAGTATTTTTGAATATTTAAAATAATAACATTTTAATAAAATAATAATTAAATTCCCTTTTTAGATTAATTTAGGATATTTTGAATGTTTTTTCCTTAATTCTATTTTAATTAGCAAACACCCAAATTTTTCCTAATTAAATTATTTATTATTCTTCTCTTAATTTAGCCTTTATTACTTCCTCTTATTTTAAATAAAATAATTCATTTAACTAATTTTTCTAATAAATTCTTATTTTTCCATAATTCTCTAAATTAGGGTTTTGGGGTATTTTATTATCTATGTGATTCATTGCTCGAACACTACCATGCCTCTTTGTAGAACTTACCTATGCTAGATCCCAACTCTCAATCTGGGTGTGCATCGTCTACCGCATGCCCATGTAGCTCCCTCTTTTCGGTCATGCACCCTCTTTTCCATAGCCAAAGCTCATTTTAACCCTCATTTGTCTTAACTTTTTTCTTGATTATAATCTTTGAGCCTAATTATATATTATCTTATTTTTCGTAAGTGATTTTCAAATGATCTCATAGGAAGAGATATAGGATTTACATGCATAGTGTCGGTTGTCTTTGTTCGTAACGATACATGTTGTATCTAGGACTTCACTTGTATGCATATGTGTATGTGTTCTTATATTGGGTATGTTATATGATTGACGTTATTCTATGATATGATATCTTGAGAAATGAGATTGTGGTAGTATGTTTTTGGTAATGATGGAATGGGTATCTATATAAATAATTAAGGATTTATGTTCTAAATAGATATTAGAGATGTACATGTATTAGTATTGAGATTTATCATACCTTGGGAGAAAATGAGCATTTTTAACTACCTAAAGGTATTATGGTCATTTAAGGATAATTATGTGGTCATAATTATTTTATTAAATTGTATGTCTTGTATACTTATATAGGTCTCACATGATAATCTTGAATATGCAATGAACTCTAATAAGATACTAACCATTTAAAGTGAAAGATCACATGAATTGGCCCAAGTTGTTTACATAGGTCCATTCCATAGGATAATAATAGTGGCTCAGGTGTTTTATCTCTGATAGGTGCATCAGTCCTTTCCACCAAATTAATAATAGTGGGGGCCCATACTTAACATGAGTAAATACACAATTAAGAGATAAAGTAATCATAATCATTTAAAGTAAAAGACAAGGTGAGTTGGTACAGAGGTGTTGAGCCCATTCTACTAGATAATAATAGTATCTTAGGTGTGTTGTGCCTAAGAGGTGCTTCAAAACATTCCACTAATTTAAGAATAGTGGCTCATGAGCATTTTCATTCTGAAAGATGTTGAGTCTGTTCCACTAGATAATAATAGTAGCTCAAGTGTTTTATCCCTAAGAAGTGCTTCAAAACATTCCACCAATTTAAGATTAGTGGGGGCCCCTAAACTCAACATAAATAAAATATTAGAATATGATATATTTATGTAGTAAAAGTTAAAATCACTATCTACTTAGAACTATTTATATTATCTTACATATGCTTACTCTTTGATGTGAATACATGTATTATGTGTAATCATGATTTGATTATATTGTTATACTTAGTAACGTATTGATCATCCATTTTATGGGTACTACTCATTATCACGAGTAGATGACCCAGATCTCTTTGTATAGGTTGAGGTCGACCCATTAGACAACTTTGCAGCCTTTGATGAGTTATATGTAGATGAGTGATTTTAGTTTCAAGGTTATGGATGTAGATTCATGTTATCCAAATGTCTATTCTTAATGGATACCTTTTTTACTCTTAAATCCATGGTATCCCTCTTGTATTTTAGACTATTGTACTCAACGTAAATCTCCAAACTTGTATCTAATGTTTATGAAAGTTCCTTCAATTCCTATTTATCATTTTTTACATTCTTTTTTTTTTTGCCTTGTGATTGATATAAGGATAGTATGGTAAGCCAAATTTATGTTAAGTATAGCGATAACACCCAGCCATTTGATTATATGCATCTACTTAAAATGATAATTTTCAATAGTAAAAACCGTGGTGTTACAAGTTGGTATCTAAGCTTTAGTTTTGATTACTGTTGAAATGCCCCAAAAATTCCTAATTTTAAATAGTATATTAAATGAGGTTTTATTATAAAATTTAATTAAGTATATTATTTTATTGAAAATAAAATAAAACTAATTAGCGCAAATCAAGAATAAATTTATAAGTATTTTAGTAGGAGGAATTTGGGTAATTTAACTAATCAAAGATTTTAATTTGGGAACTAATTAAATAAATTATTTTATTTAAAATAAGAAGGAGAAAATAGTTTGAAATTAATAATAATTTTATTGATAATGTAATTGAATAAAATTGGGATGTTTTACTAATTAAAATAGAATTTATGGAAAATATATTAAAAACCCTAAATTAGACTAAAAAGGGAATTTAATATTTTTATTAAATAAATATTTTATGTTAAATACCCAAAATATTCTAATTTATTTATTTAAACCCAAAACCTTAAATTTCTCCTTTTTCCTTTTTTCTTTTTCCTTTTCCTTTTCTTTTCTTCTTTTTCTTTTTCTTTCTTCCTTTTTCTTCTTTCTTCCGCGATTAGGCCTGGACGCGGCCCAACCCACCCTCTCTTCCTCTCCCCGCGGCCCAGCGTCGCCGGTTTCTTCCTGCGTCTTGTTTGGTGCGGTTTTATGTCGAAACAACGCGTCTCGTTTAATGAAGGAGTAACTCCCGCCGACCGCCTGGTTCTTCCCCTTTTCTTTTATTTCCCCAGCCGAACGGTCCACCTCCTCTTCTTCTTCCTTCTTCCTCTTTTCTCCTTCGTCGATGCGGCTGCAGCTCCCAACCCCATTAATGTCGTCTCCAGCTACAGAGACTTTGACCGGCCGTTTATTGTCTCATTGTATTCCCCTTGACTCGAGGAATAAATTAGCATAACTCTCGTTCGTTATCTCTCGCCCGTTTCCTCTCCCCAGCCTCGCGAAACTTCAATGCAACCCAAATGTTTGCCAACCAATTACTGCCACCGGCCACCCAAATCCTCTCACCTAATACCTTCCTGCCAACCCCCAAAACCCTATTATCCCATCTACCATCTATAAATAGCCTAATTATAGGAGTTTTGGAATTTTTTTCTCACCCGAAACCCTAAGGGAAGGCTGCCGCCACTGTGACTTCAGACGCATCTTCTACTGTCGATAGCCAACCTCAGCACCACCGCAGCATTCCAATTTCTTCCCTAAAATTTCCTCTAATTAACTAAACCATTTTCAAACTTCGATTCTTCTTGCACAGGCCTCCATAACCGTGCAAAGTTTGTTGCTCATCTCGCCAGAATTTTAACCCCAAATTCTTAAGCCATCGTCTGCCGCCGTTTCCGCCACTTCTACTGCCCTTTGAACCACCCAAAAACTCCCTCTAATCCTCCTCCACCGAACCATAACCTTATTTTATTTTTCCCCTATTCCTTCTCTCTTTTTCTTCATCTTTTTCCCTCTTAGATCATTTTTCCGGCCACCGCTGTGAACCACCGCCGGTGCCGCCTATTCCTACCGACTCAAGGTAAAACCCTAGACATTCTTAGTCATTATTTACTATTTATTGTAAATTATTCTATTTTTATTTTATTTATTAGTAATTATTCAAATATAATAATTATTTCCTTGCTATTAATAATATTATTATTTATGCTGAATTTTACTTGTAGGGTAGAGAGTGGTAATAAAATAATTTTATTGTTAGTCTTAAATTTTAAGTTATTAATTGAATTATTATATGATAATTATCATTCTTCTTATTATTATTAATATTATAATTATTAGAATAATTATTATATTCATTTAATTAATTAGTCTGGAAAATCTTAGGCCCTAATTTTGTATTAACACTCACACTTATGTATTTTAGTATTATTATTTCTATTGTTTTCATAACCATTAATAATAATATTTTTATTATTTTTATTATTTTAATATTATTATATATGTTATTAATTTTATTATTAATATTTATAAATAGTAGGTCGTTAGTTATAAATAGGGTCGAAACCCCACTTTAAATTTAAAGCTTATATATGTATTATTATTATTATTATTATTATTATTATTATTATTATTATTATTTCATCTTTACTAATATTATTTTGGTGAAGGGTAGAAACCCCTATATCACCTTTTTTTATTTTAAACTGCATTAGTTTTATTATTAATATTCTACTAGTATTTTGTAGAGTCAATTCTAGTATAATAATTTTTAATTAAAAATAAGGTCTTGGGATAAGTTAGAAATAATAGCATTCTTAAGAGAAAACCTAATCCTAGTATTTTTCCCATAGTAGGTGAGCCCAACCAAAACCCTCAAGTGGTATAGGAGCATGCTCCAAGATTGGTGACATTTTTAGGTAAGGGGTGCTAAGGCCATACTTGTATTATGTGATTTTATGCTATGCATGCCATGTGATGTTAATTATAATATATTTCGTGTGAATATTGTATACATGTTATTAATACAGCATGATTATAGGATTGAAGTATGTTGGTGTGGATAAATGGTGGCATGAGAATCATATGTACATTATTGTTATTATTGCTGTATAATTTGGCCTTAAGACATGCATGATGGGGTTGTAAAATAATGATGGAGTGGTAAGATAATTATGGGGTTGTAAGATAATGATGGGGTCGTAAAATAATGATGGAGTTGTAAAATATTGATGAGGTTGCTTGGTGATTAGGGTTTTGCATGAGGATTAGGGTTTGCATGGAAATATATTTTACGTGGAGTTAGGGTTTGCATGGGAGAATAAGGTTTGTATGGAAATATATTTTACGTGGAGTTAGGGTTTCCATGGGAGAATAGGGTTTACATGGAAATATGTTTCACGTGGAGTTAGGGTTTGCATGGGAGAATAGGGTTTACATGGAAATATGTTTCACGTGGAGTTAGGATTTGCATGGGAGCTAGGGTTTGCATAAGAGTTAGGGTTTTGCATGGAGTTGCATGCTGCTAGGGTTTTTCATAAAATAGTATGGTGTTAGGATTTTGCATGAAATAGTAGGGTGATAGGGTTTTACACAAAAGGGCATGGTGTTAGGGTTTTGTGTGAAATGGTACGGTGTTAGAGGCTTGCATGAAATGGTATGATGTTAGGGTTTGCATGGAAGCATGGTCTACGTGGAGTTAGGGTTTGCATGGGAGAATAGGGTTTGCAAGGAAATATGTTTCACGTAGAGTTAGGGTTTGAATGGGAGAATAGGGTTTACATGGAAATATGTTTCACGTGGAGTTAGGATTTGCATGGGAGCTAGGGTTTGCATAAGAGTTAGGGTTTTGCATGGAGTTGCATGCTGCTAGGGTTTTTCATAAAATAGTATGGTGTTAGGATTTTGCATGAAATAGTAGGGTGATAGGGTTTTACACAAAAGGGCATGGTGTTAGGGTTTTGTGTGAAATGGTACGGTGTTAGAGGCTTGCATGAAATGGTATGATGTTAGGGTTTGCATGGAAGCATGGTCTACGTGGAGTTAGGGTTTTGCATGGAAGTTAGGGTTTTGCATGGGTGCTAGAGTATGTCATAACTAACTATGGTGGTGATGATTAACTAAGGTTGGAGGGGTTAACCTAAGATGAGGAGTAAGCATGGTGGGTGGCTGACGTGCAAGTCTTGATGATTTCTAAATAAGACACTTAAAATATTAATTACGTAAAATGGAAGATGTTGAGGCGGGCCCAGACCGATCCACCAGCATAATAGTGGCAGGGAATGTTTTCCCTCGCGACCAATCCATCGGCTAAAATAGTGGCAAGGCATGCACCCTCGCAACCGATCCATCGGCTATAATAGTGGGGGATCCCGAGCTCAACAAACCAAAGTATATATGTTGTTAAGATGTGAGAAGACACTAATTACTTACAGTGGAACACCGTACGACAAAGGGGCCAGACCGATCCATCAACATATAATAGTGGTAGGGTATGTTACCCTTGCGACCGATCCACTGGCATATAATAGTGGCAGGGCATGTACCCTCATGACCGATCCACCGGCTAAAATAGTGGGGTTCCCGTAATCATATGGACTTGATAAAGAGTATGGTGTGAAAATATTTTGATAAAGGATTAATGAAGTAATTAATTCAAACTATATCGGATTTTGGCATTTCCACCTGATCGTTCATTTGCCTTTATGTTATTGTTGGTGATTATGCCCTATTATTATTTGCATGATTTTATATGCTATGTGTTGGCCTTAGTGCTTAGTCACCTTACTCAGTACGTAGCGTACTGATCACCCTTTTCATGGGTGCTACTCATTTCAACGAGTAAAAGGCCCATCTAATTTCCTGCAGGTAAGAGATGTGTATTATGATGTTATTGATGTCTATGGGACATCAGGAGGGATCGAGTGATGATGGGGCGGGATCTGCTCCCATAGTGACGTGGTCGGGTCTCCTTGAGATTTTTATTACCATTTCTTTTAATTATAGTTAGTACTCCAAAAACAATTTTATTATTGCAGATATCTCCTTTCTCGATAAACTAAATCTTGTACTTTGGGATTGTGTAAAGACTTGCACGTATTTGATCTCCGTAATTATGAAGTTGGATTGTTTTTTAATGTTTTGAGTTGTTTTTCTTATCCTTAGCACTTAATGCTAGAATGGTAGAAGTAAACCGATCTAGTATTAAGTGTGGCGGTAACATTCCCAAAATTTACGGTTTTAAGTTTTAAATATAGTTTTTTTTAATATGGGGTAAATTTTGGGGGTGTTACAACCGTGTTTTGTTTTCAAATGATACCTTGTATGATTTTAATGGACTATTTCACATTTTAACAAGCCCAATTTTTCAAAAACCTGGATTACCTTATGTGGAATCAAGGATGGGTAGCCTAGGTGACCTTTAAAAGGTGATTATGTGTATTATGTGTTAGTATGCTTGGAAGGATTTGTCTTAACAATTTTTTTGTTTTATAATTAGCTAGCTATGGAACTTAATAGATGCTTGAGTCATCTAGAGGAGACTTTTAATGCGTTCATCAAGTTTATCAGATGTTCGCCTCAGCCTTAGCTTCCACCTCCACCTCTATATTACCCATATGAGGGCATTAGAGAATATGAGCTTAGGACGGTTACAGGATATCACCCGCCACTCTATGTTGGTGACGAGACCCAGTTATCTTAGAGGGATGGATTTGGGATATGGATAGGACATACAAGACATTTGATTACCCACATTCTTAGAAGACAGGCATTGCTGCTTTGTTCCTTTGAGGGGCTACTAACATCTTATGGGTAGGTCATTGCATGCAGGGAGGATCGTTAATGTCCTAGGAGGAATTCAAGATAGCGATTCGGACTAAGTTTTATCCAGAGAGTCTTAAGAAGAACAAGTTGAAGGAGTTCATGCAGCTTACTCAGAGAGGCATGAGGGTGAGGTAGTATCATGCCCTATTCACAGAACTGTTGATGTTTACACTAGAGATAGTAGCTAGCAAGTATACGATTGTCTATCAGTTCAAGTAGGGGCCCCAATTCATCATTCGTAGGATAATAGGTGTCATGGATTTCTAGGGCTTAGCCAAGTTGTATGAGTGGGTTTATGTCACCATTACTAGGGTATAGGAATACGCTTCTATTCTGGACAAGAGGAAGCTTGAGACATAGGAATTTGGGGGTTAGATTCAGTTTTAGGGAGGTGGACCTTCGAGTTATCAACCTAGGGGTTAGACTTATGGGCAGAGCAAACCTGTTAGACTGACAAGATGCTTCAAGTGTCATTTCTACAACTGAGATCATCTGAGGTAAGACTATTTTACTTAGATCGGAGATGATTGTGGGGAACACTCAATAGGTTCAGTTGATTTAGGACAGGATGAGAGTAGCTCAGAGTTATTAGAAGAGCTACGCAGATTTGACACATCATAGTGATGGATTTTAACTAGGGGATAGAGTTCTATTAAGAGTTTCACCAACTGAGGGGGTGCATAGATTTAGTCAAAAGGGTAAACTGAGCCCAAGGTATACTAGTCCATATGAGATTATTAATAGGGTTGGTGAGGTTGCATATCACCTAGTGCTTCCATAAAAGTTAGCTCAAGTTCATAATGTCTTCCACATTTTTTAGCTAAGGGGTTATGTTGCAAATCCATCCCATGTTATCAGATTAGATGTGATCAAGCTTGATGATTCTTTGTTCTTTGAGGAGAGACCTTTGCATATTCTTGATACTAAGTTATGACAAACCTGCAAGAGCTCAATATAGCTTGTAAAGATTCTTTGAAGCAGCTATAGAGAAAAAGAAGAGACTTGGGAACCAAGAAGGATATATGTGAATCACATCCCAAGATTTTTAGTTATAGTGTGCTAGAGTTTAAGTTTATCTCTCTTTTAAGGGCGTAGTAACGGGTACATAGTTCAACTCTTAAAATTTACCACCGAGATAGCTTTTTTATATATTTGTTTCTCTTCTTCCCTAACCTTAAATTCTTGATTTTGGGGATGAAGTGTCTTTTAAGGGGATAGTGATGTAATACCCTAAAAATTTTCTAAACCTAATCCTATATCATTAATACCTTAATCCGATTTTAATCTCAAGAAAATTTATTTTAGTCTTATCTAAATTTCTTAATCCAAAAATATTAACCTAATTCGAATATTTGACCCGGATAAATTATATTTCGTAACCTGATCTTAATTTTGGTAAATTGTTATCACTAATCCTACCTATTTTATCTAATTAAAATTTTATCTAATACTAAACTTAAATCATTTTCCCTTTTTCCTTTTCCTTTATCCTTTCTTCTACCTCTTTCCCACATAATAATGCTTGGATTTTTTTCCTTACCATCTACAACACATAAACATCATCCTCATACCCCTTGTTGGTACCATGATCATCACAACCATCAACATCCTTTGTAGTTGCTGCCATGAGCCTCACACAACCATCACTATCGCATGCTTCCACTATCGTTCGTTATGCTAACCCTACCATTTTTCTTCACCCGACACTCCACCATCACTCTCAACCATCCTCTCCCATCCTCTTATTAAATTTTTACTCCACTCTTCCTTGTTGCCACTATCCATCATCACCACCAACATCATCACCCTCTGCATCCCCCTGCACCTTCCATTTTCATGCCACCATGCCACACATATATACACATATATATACTCCTTTATCTCTTTCTTTCTCCCTCATTTCTTACCTCATTATTATCTAAATTCTAGAAAAAACCACTGCCCAAGCCTCTCTATTTCTTCTTCTTCTTCTTCATTGTGCGACTGCTACTCTATTTTCTACCACATGCCACTCTATAACCACCATGAACCATCCAAAGAATGGTGGATCAACCACCAAGACCACCCCCATCACTCTCCTTTGTCATCATCGACCATCATTGTTGACCACCACCATTTTCTCCTCTTATTTCCCTGCATTTGTACTATTATGTGAGGCACATGGCTCACACATGACCTCTCGCATGGTTGTGTGCCTCTATTTTCCTTATTATATACCTACGCAGACTAGCACGGTTTGCTTGTGCAAAGCCTCTGCATGCTGTGCATCCTTGTTTGTTATTACCTATGTGATTTGTTGCTCGAGCAAGATTATGCCTCTTTTCAGCCCTACACTCTTTTTTTAACACTTAAACCTGACCTAAATACCACCAAAATTTCAACATACCTTCCACCACACTTCCACGCAACTCAAGTTTCCCTTTGACTCCATTTATTTCCACTTTTACCCTCCTTTATCTTAACTTTTTTCTTGGTTATAATCTTCGAGCCTATTTTTATATTATCTTATTTTTTATAAGTGATTTTTAGATGATCTCATAGGAGGGGGTATAGGATTTATGTGCGTAGTGCCTGATATCTGTGTTGGTAAGGATAAATGCCATATTTGGGACTTTACTTATATGTATATGTGTATGTATTGTTATATTGGACATGTTATATGATTGACGTCATTCTATGATATGATATCTTGAGAAATGAGATTGTAGAAGTATGCTTTTGGTAATGTTGGATAGGGTATCTAAATAAATAATTGAGGATTTATGTTCTGAATGGATATTGGAGATGTACATGTATTGGTATTGAGATTTATTAGACATTGGGAGAAAATGAGCATTTTTAAATACCTAAGGGTATTACGGTCATTTGAGGATAATTATGTGGAAATAATTATGTTATTAAATTTTATGTCTTGTATACTTATATGGTTCCCACATGATAGTCTTGAATATATAGTCAACTCTAATAATATACTAATTATTTGAAGTAAAAGATCATGTGAGCTAAGCCAAAGTGTTTATATAGGTCTGTTCCATTGGATAATAATAGTGGCTCAGGTGTTTTGTTCCTAAGAGGTGCATCAGTCAATTTGACTAGATTAAGAATAGTGGGGCCTCATAGTCTATGTGAATAAATACATAATTAAGAGATAAAGTAATACTGAAAAATATACTAATCATTTAAAGTGAAAGACTACATGAGTCAATACTGAGGTGTTGAGTCCATTTGACCAATTAATAATAGTAGCTCATGTATGTTATGTCTGAGAGGTGCTTTAGAACGTTTCACCGATTTAAGAATAGTGGCTCATGAGCATTTTTGCTTTGAGAGGTGTTGAGTCTATTCTACCAAAGAATAATAGTAGCTTGGTTATTTTATCTCTAAGAGGTGTTTCAAATTGTTCCACTCATTTAAGATTAGTGTGGTTCCCTGAACTCAACATAAATAAAAGATTGGAATGTGATATATTTATGTAGTGAAACTTGAAATTAGTATCTAATTGGCACTGTTTATATTTTCTTATGTATTCTTACTCTTTGATGTGAATTCATACATTATGTCTAATCTTTCTTTGGCTATATTACTGATGGAAACCTGTTACGGTTTCACAAAAGGATCGAGAAATTAATCGAGCGCAAGGTTTGATTCACCGGATTCAGCCTAAGGAAAACTCCCAAAGGAAGATCCAAAGATTCAAAGGCACAGTTTTACAATGGCAATTGAAATCAAAGAAAGAATGATCAAGATCTATCAAAGAAAGAGAGCAGACATAGAGAAGAAGAGCGAGTGAGAGGTTTGCCGAGAGAAAGACAAGTCGCGAGAGAGAAAGATCGAGAGAAAATCAAGAATTGTATTCTGTTCCAAAAGTATCTACGTATTACAACGTTATATGGCCTATTGATACCAGCTTACAGTCCGTATAACAGACCGTATAAAAATACACACACACACACACACAGCCCAGACGACAACACAGCCCAGCGATACAAACGGGAATGGTTGACAAACTTGGGCCGCAGCTAACTAACATGGTAAGTTTTAGACATAATTCCCATCAGCTAACTAACTTAAGCTAATCATGGCTATTAAGTATTGATTAATCCACAATCCAACTAGTCCGTAATTAAGGACCGGGTGGCGGATTATACAACCGACCTAATTTCCATTAGCCAATTAGACCGGCGAATGCATCATATGGGATTACACATAATTAACAAAAAAATACATAATCTACACACTCTAGCAGCTGCAACCAAAAATCCACAGAATCCATATGCTGCATCGAACTCCTATTTATCCACACAAATAAGACAAACAATTGTAAGTAAATAATTCACAGTAATTATCAAAATCAATTAAGTATAAATTTTTAAGGTTCATATAAATTGCTATCTTACTTAATATGTAGCATACTGATCATTTGTTTCATGGGTAATGTTCATTCCCATGATTAGATAACCTAGATGTCTTTGTACAGCTTGAGGATGACCCATTAGACGAGTTTGCAGCCTTTGATGAGTTATATATGGAGGAGTGATTTTAGTTTTAGGGTTATGGGCGTAGAGTCATGTTATTTGGATGTCTATTCTAACCAAATACCTTTTTGGACTCTTAGATCCATGGTATCGCTTTTCTATTTTGGATTATTTTACTTAAAGTAAATCTCTAAACTTTTATCTAATGTTTATGAAAGTTCCCTCTACTTCTATTTCTCATGTTTTACCTTCTTATTTATTTTTCCTTGTGATCGATATAAGGATGGTATGGTAAGCTAGACTTATGTCAATTACGACGGTAACACCCAGCTATTTGATTATACACTTTTTTTTAAAATAAAAATTTTTAGTAGTAAAAATTGAGGTAACACTACCATTGAAGATTGACTTGAAATAGTCCAAATAAAGGTCTTATTCTCCAACGAGGAGCTAAATTTATCCCTTGTAGAGGTGAGGGATCAAATCACATTCTTCTTCATTTGATAACTAAAGTGTAAACTTAGTATTAATCTCACTAAAGGATAGTTTATCAAATTTGGCTTACATAAGTATGTTTGATTTGATCTTGATGCAAATGTTCCGTCTGATAATTTTCCAGTGATGGAGAACTAGGTATGGATGCTTTTGCCTGCAAAGTTTTTTGCCTCAGGATTTTGGTATTCTAAATTATATTACCAAATTATTTAGTATTCCATTGTGTTGCTCCTCTTAGAAATAAAGTTTTAAAGATTATAAATTTTTAATTTGTTAAATCCTAAAGGTTTTAGGCCATAGGAAGCAATTTAAAATAAATCAACCACATAAGATATATCCTAAAAGTCCTAAAACCTAAACTAATGTAGTAGTTATTTTTTACTTATAAAAGTGAAGGTAAAAAAAATCTCATAAAGTAGGACTTACTTGCGTCTATCTAAGTAAATCACTTTCTAAGGAAGCATATAGAAAATAAGGTAATAGGAAGTATGAATTATCTTTGAATTACAGATCCTTCTAACAAATAAACCAATTGTTATCACTTTTGGGAAAGTACTATTTCCTTCAATTACTTACATCCAACCAAATTACCATAATGTGTGTATAGTTTATCCCACAACGTATGCATGTTTCCATATTTGTATTTTTATTTCCCATAGTAGCCTTATTATTTGACTACATACTACAAGGTGTGAATAGACTAAAATTAATTTTACATATTTTCAAAATAAGGGTAAACATAAAAAAATGAAATGAAAGACAACATTCTAATATTTGGGATGGAGGAAGTAGAAAAAATAAAAAATGGAATTTACATTAGTCTCGTTTGTGTTTCCAAAAGAATCAAAAGACAAGGTTGAATTAACTATCCTTTGAAAACGATGACATGAAGAGTATGCTTGGTTAAGTATTTCATACTTCAACAACTACTTTTCAACCATAAATTTTCAAATTTTATATTATTTTTAGTAAAATAACTTTCTAAGTATAGTAAAATAGTTTTTAGCAACAAATAATAACCAATAGTTATCACTCTCCCAAACATACACAAAATCAAGGAAATACAATAGTTTTGATCCTTATAAAATGACATCAAAATACAAGTTTAGTTTAAACAAAGAAGGGAACTACAATAAAGGTGATTGAGAGTGGGTATAGAGCATTCATTGACCTCAAAGATTACATTTATATTGGGGTTAGTTAAACATCAAATACTTCCAACAAAAAGAAAACACTTTTCATTTGCAAAATTCTTAATAAGTTATTCTAGAATATTACAACCGATTAAATCTATTTTATTTGGTATCTAAGCATATCGGAGTCAGTTGTACTTGCTCCTAAAATGGCTCATGCATTATGTGATGCCGTTTATCGATCATTTATTTGGTTAGAGTCTCACATAATTGTAAGGAAATCCCCAATTACATGAGAAAACATGTGTATGCCAAAGTATGAGAGAGGGCTTGGTGTTATGAACTTGGAAGTTTGGGTTACTACAGTTTTGGGCCATATTATATAAAATTTACATCACAAAAAGGAAATTTTGTGGTTAGGTGGGTACATACATACTTAATTAAGTCTAGGAATCTAGGGGAGATCAAGTAATAAGGGGCGCTTTCTTGGTGTTTAAGAAAGGTTCTCAATCTGAGACCATAGTTTGGTGACTACTTCTTAGTGCATAATTCAAACAACCTTACAGGTGCTAGCTCATATAGCATTTCCAAATCTTATGTTGCTATTTGGCAAAGAGGTGAGGATGTGAATTGGTGGCTATTTTTCTATAACTCAACATAGTCACCAAGGAAAAAATTCCATTTATGGCTCATGGTTCAAAATAGACTCTTCATTAAAGATAAAATGAAAAAAAAAAGGATATGATTAGTACCTTATTTGTAACACCCCCATTTTTATAACTTAAAAATTTTGTTTTAAAGAGTTGATTGTGCAAACCAAAACATAAAACATAGGGGTGCTACACTACATCCAAGATAGAAGAGGTACTCCCTATATCTAGTCTATGTCTGGTACAAGGCAAAAGTAATATTATACCTAGAAATCAAGTGTAGGAAGCACTTGATTTTATCATGATATAGTATATGAAATAGAGAGAAGGGATCATGTATAATGAAAATATAGGACTTAGAGTATGTAGAAAGATATATATATTTGGATAACCATATCCTATACTAATTCAATTATGTACTCACCGAAGGCAAGCACATTAAAAGTAGAAATACAATAATTGCAAAAAAGGCGATATCTGCTTGTGAGAATGATCAGCACACATGAGAAGGATGATTAGTATACTACGTATTGAGTAAGATAACAATAGAGTTATAATAAGGCTTCACAATGTCATAAAGTCACGTTGAGGAATAAACATGCATATAAATTACCATACTATGACATAAGATAAGAACTTAATCTAGACCTCATTATTAGATATAATCATAATCCATATTCTTATTCACGTTGAGTTCAGGACTCCACTATTCTTAATATGATAGAATAGACTAAAAAACTTTCGAGGATAGAACATGTTTGATCACTATTATTAATCTAGTGGAATGGACACTATAACTTCCAATATCATATGCTCTGGCCATTATTCTTAAATCTGTAGAATGGTTTGAAGTGCCTCCTAGAATAAAACATTCCTATCCACTATTATTAATTTAGTAAATGGACTTAACTCCTCAGTCTTGACTCATATGGTCTTTCACTTTAAGTGATTAATATCTTATATATTATTCTTATATAGTCATAATCCATATTCTTTTCTATATTAAGTTTAAGGACCCCACTATTTGCATCTGGTGGAACTCTATAAATAATATACAGCCCCAAAACAAAATTATCCTAGCCACTATTATCATATGGTGGAATGGAATGGTATAATCCTAAGGTAAAACGCTTATAGTCACTATTTTCGTCCAGTGGAATAGACAGGTACAACCAGTTTGACTCATGTAATATTTTATTTTAAATATTAATGTCTTATTAGAAAAATGACAATTTATTTCAAGTTCACCATACAGACACACATATAGATATGCAAGGCATACCATCAAAACTTAACATATTTATTCAAAACACATAAGACACAACTGCATACAAATAGAGACATCTCTCAAAGGAAAAGCCATATTTCTCCTAAGAAACCCTAATTTCACAAGATAGGTATAACTTATTCTATAATAATAATTTTACTAACAATTTAGTACACATCCATAAATATATTATTATTAACAAGATATCTAAAAATTAAGGTCTAAATCCAATGTATTATATATGCAATAGCAACCCTGCCTTTAGTGTTACTATATATAAATTCTTAAGAAACCTTAATTTCACAAATTAAGCATAAGTTTTCCCATGAAACCCATATACCTAAAAAAATCTCATAAACATTCCTAAAATATCAATACTAACAACATATCTAAAATCAAGGTCTCACTTCTGATGGAAATATGCCCTAGAACCAATCATATGTTATGATTTGTATTTGCATATTTAGTGATTGTGCTTATTAATAAAAGCATCAATTGATGTTATTCATTGAAATGTTTTTATCCCTTTGAATAATTATTCTTTATGTAGATAATCAAGTATATGACTGGATTGTGGAACTCTACTAATAGATAGAAAGATTATTATTTAAGAACTGTCCCTAGTCTAATATCATCTAATTAAGGGATATTAGTGATTATAAGACTAGTATGTTGATTAGTTGATGATCATGTTCCACTGATCATTGATATGAGATATCAAACTAATAATATAGATACATGTTATGGAACATGATATTAGACCGACCCAGTAGGAGGACACTGTAGTAAATATTGTGCAAAGTGTCATCAGTGTTTTCCAAATAGTATATCGTGCTTTGACCTGAGATCTTCGTATTTGTCGGTATGATGATCATTCTGTTTTAACTTTACCAATCATTACCCTTATTAGGGGTGATCATAAAGGTATTGATTAGACATGTTGTAAATCATACAGAGGCACATAGTTGATCAAGATGGGATTTGTCCCTCTCATAACATGAGAGAGATATCTTTGGGCCTCTTGACAAGTATGAATAATGTTAGCATGGCCATGTGCAAACGAGGTGTCATTTGTTTAAGGTTAGTCTTACTTGGTGATCGAGAAAGAGTGTGATTGAACATAGCAAGGATGACAAGACCAATGCCTTGTATTCAATCTAAATATCGTGTGACAAAAGGACAAATATACGGGTTATTAATAGGTTATGTCGAGCATAGGATATTTGCATAATTTGGGTAGTCATAACGTCTTGCTAGAGATCTCTTAGGATTTATGGGCCCAAAAGGAGTTTCGGTCCACTGCCAATATTACGTGAACCTACAGGGTCGCACAACAAACTAAGCTGGATCAAAAAGATAAGATGAGATCTTAATATGATTAATATCTCATCAAGTCCAAGTGGTTTTAATGTGATCAAGGCCCAAGTTCAATGCCACTAGGTGGGCTAGAGTGTTAATATAAATACCCAAGTTGGGGTTTATTATATATACACCTTTTTGCTCTCTCTCTAAGTGTGAGAAAATAACCTAGCCACCTACGCTGGTTATTCACAAAATCGAGAGAGTGTTCCATTGGCACTAGCACACTTCCTTAGTGATCCAGATTCAAAGTGTGTGGATACCAATAGAGGTGTGACGCAATTTTCACTCGCTCACTCAAAGGATATTGAAATCCAACCATTGAAATAAACTCAATTGGATCAAGAAATCAAGCAAACCATTAACAACTTCAAGCCGATTCTGATTTATTCATAACCTAGTCCGGGTGACTAGCAGGTTCGTCTTTAATCTAGCATATGTTACTGGTAAATTTAGCCTTTGATTTTATTCTGCTGCATTGTGTTTTGCTTGGCTAAATTCCTACAACTTCAACATTTTACACTTGCGATAATGACATTACCTCTAGAGCTACTATTCTCAATTTACGTCATTTTCTTAGTTTATTTAACTTACCTTTCATAATTATTCCAAATATTACACATAATAAATTTAGAATATTTTGAAGCAATTAAAACATTAAACTACCAAATATTCCATATTTAATTCATATTAACCAAATTTTCTTTAAGGTAGCCAAAATACCCATATTTTTACAAAAACCCTATAAGCTCTATATTATCAATTTCCAACATCCAATATATATAATCATGAAACCACTTTACCATACTAATTAACCATTTCCATAACTATTCAAACAACACTAAAATACCATAGTTCATACTAACACACTCAGGGTATTATATCGAGATTTACAACAACATAAAAGCCCATACTCTTCACATATTCTCATTTTTCATAGATTCGATACTATATCATCATACCATAAAATTTTATTTAAAAATATTATCATAATGAAATTATCCATATAAAAATACCAAACATGAGATTTCATATAAGTATGCACATTGCACACAAAACCCTAGTTACGATGTGTATCCTTACTAAAAACATATATGGTCTTAAAGTACGAAGACCCCTAAAATTCCTCATCCAATAACAAAAACAAAATTTCCTAATAATCAAGGATAATACATAATTATAACTCAAGTATAAAAACCATGAAAAATCTAAGGCAAAGGAGGGTGAAAATAGGGGAAAACCAAAGCAAACTAAGGGGTGTAAGGTTTGAACTAGATGTAGTATAATTTGGTGTAGCTCTTGGGGGTAGCATCAATGTATGGTACACATAGGGATCTTGCTGAATCAAGGAGTGATGCAGATAGGGTAGTGTTGGTGTATGTTCTTGACACTGGGGGTGGTGGTTTGGCTTGGGTTTGTGGTGTAGTTGGGCTTTTTATTGTGTACAAAAGTGATGTAAGGGGGTGCTGGTTGCGTGAGTTTTAGGGTGTAAATAAGGATTGTATGTGTGGGAATGTAATTCAATAAGCAGTGGTGCATCGTGGAATTTTGACTCAACTAAGGTATAGTTGTGGAAGGATGAAGGTTGAGTGACAGTTTGGTGCAACTAAGCTATTTATAGCGTGAAGTGTTGACGTAGTTAAGGGGTTTTAAATGTGGTTTTATGATGCAACAAAGGATGAGTTGCATGAAGTTATATAAAATATGCAAAGCTCTATTGGATGAAAATGGAAGATGAATGACGAATAAAATATAGCTGAGTTAAAGGAAGGAAGAGAGAGTCGAGGGAGAGTTTTTTTGGGTTGTAAAAATGAATTAAGAAGGGAGGGGAGGGTTATTTATAGGATATGAAGTGAAGGTGAAAGTGAGGAATGATTGAATGGTGTAGGATTAGAGACTTGGTTTTGGTAAGTTCACAAGACCTAAGGAGGGAAAGGAGTCAATCATGGGGGTGGTGTTATAGCTTGGGTGTAGGGGTAGCACACTATAGGCATAGGGGGAAATGTTGAAGCTGGGAAGGGAAAGAGAGAGCCATGTGAGAGGGGGTGTATGGCTTGAAGAGGAAGGGGGATAAATATGATGATCGGGATAGGAGTAGGAGGAAAAGGAAAACAAAAAACAGAGAAGAAAAGGGAAAGTGAGAAAGAAAAAAAGGAAAATAAAAAAGAATTTAGAGTTAAGATTATAATTACAATTATGTTTAAATTTAATATCAGGGAATGAGGGTAATATTTATTCATTAATCATCTAGCGTTAGGATTAGATTAATATATCATTTACCTGGAACTAGGGTTAGAAAAATATATTTAGGATTAAGAATTAAGGTAAGATAAAAATATCAATTACTTGAAATTAGAATTATGTTAAAATATTAATACTTAGAATTAGGTTTAGGCTAAAATTTAGGGTATTATATATGTATGTGTTGTGTGAGGACAAATAAGAGAACTTGTTACATTTACATTTTGAGTGCTCGTATGTACGTACCATTTAGCTTAAGCTGCTTGAGGGGATAAGTTGTATCCACCAGCACATATAACTAAATTGAGTGATGAAGTTGATGCCCTGAGGAGGATGTGGACCAAAATGTAGAACAATTTTCTTACGTTGCATGTTAGTTACAGTAGCTTATCACATATGGGAGGAGAGAAACCGATAAATTTTTCATTAAAAGTGACATTTGCCTAGTGTAATGATTTGTAATATAGTTAAGGACATGGTCAATATGGTAGAGAGTTTTTTCTTGCATAAGGTTTTTGATAAGCTAGTCATGCTTGTTAACAAATTAGGAAGTAGTCTTTAAGCTCTTTTAAGAGTTTTCCAGGTGGTTGTATTTTCATGCTTATTTGATAGTAATATATATACATTAATTATAATAAAATCTTAATAATGACATTTGTTTTGTTTGTAACCTTAGCTTTGAGAATCAAAATCACAAGTTTAGAAATTGCCATCAATTTGTTCCTTTCTAGGAAGAGCTTATAAGGGAAGAATATATTGATCTTCTTGGGCAAGATAATGTCATAGATTGTATAAGGACTATAATACCCCCAAGCTACCCCTATTTGTGGGGTGTTATATGATGCTAACCATACAGGGATAAACCATATAGCTAGCTAGAAAGGCTAAAAAGAGTAATAATTGTAACACCCCCAAAATTCAGTCCTGAAAAAAAATTGAAAGAATAAAGCGGAAGCTAAAATAGAATTTAGGAAATGTTACCGCCACATCTAACACAAGAAAAATGTCCACCATCTATCTCATGCTAGATGTATGGCTAAAACCTATCAAATAAAATTTCAAGCAACATCTATGCCGTGAGGATAGACTCCCACAATGAAATATCCACAGCCAGATGACAAGTGAATAAATTCACTAAATAAAATCATCGCCGAATCATTCAGCGGAACCTGTGAAATAAATCTGAATTTTAAAAGCTTATCAGAGTATGAGGAATTAAAAGTCAATTACAACACCCTTCAAATTTTAAATACAATACTTGAAACTTTCGAAAATAAATACAATCAAACAAGACAATTTCTGATAGATCAAATTCCAGATTGTCTACTCTCTCAACCAAGTCTTCCACCCAAATACAATATCTGATCTCAAACCTGCACAACAGGTCTGCTCCCCACCATCAGTGGATCATCACGGGACCCATTTAATCAATGTAGTATCAATATGGATTCAATACTGAGTAAATCCCACTACCCTATCTTATGGGAGAGATGTAAACTATAACATCAAGTGCATATTGAATCACGGTGCATTACATTGATACAATAGTATGCATACTCAATACCCACATCATAAGTCCTACCATACACATATAATAACATGTGAAACATTACATGGCCACACAATTTTGAATGCAACATCTTAAACTAATAAGAGATTCATATAACCTAACCGAGCATTTTTGAACAACGCCAAACCAAACCAAGCCGAATCGGGCATTTATCAAGCGGGCATTTATGGGCAATGCCAAACCAAACCAATCAGACATTTAGCCCCACGTACATTACTTAGGGACATGTTCAGCCCCGAGAATTACTTAGGGACATGCTCAGCCCCGGAAATTACTTAGGGACATGTCCAGTCCCCGTCGAGTAGACTCATACTTTAAATCTCTGGTAAATATAGTCGATTCACATCATAGTCTTTATCAATTCATGTGAGTGCGGGAACCCCACTATTATAGTCGGTTGAACGGTCATGAGGGCCATGCCCTGCCACTATTTTAGCAGGTGGACCGGTCACAAGGTTAACATACCTTGCCACTATTATTCACCGGTGAACCAGTTTGGCCCCCACTCACATGATGTTTCACTGTAATTACTTTATGTCTTTCCCATGTCTTATCATTATTACGTTTGGTTTGTTGAGTATGGAATCCCCCACTATTATAGCCGGTGGAACGGTCACAAGGGCTCATGCCCTGCCACTATTATAGCCGGTGGACCGATCGCGAGGGTAGCATACCCTGCCACTATTATTCGCCGGTGGACTGGTCTGGCCCCGACTCAACATCTTCCTCTATAAGTGATTAGTGTCTTAACGTGTCTTATTCGAAAGAATTTTACCCTTAACATGCATGTCTTAAAAGGCCACACGACATCCATCATAACTTGCAGCATACCCATATTAGCACATACCAGGCAAGAGCACGAGAACATACCTCGGTTCCAAGCTGCGCTACACAATAGAAACAAATAACATATAGGACAGAACATATAAATCGTACAAGGCATCCAAGATAAGTAAAACACGTAACACACAAGTGGCCTTAGTTACATCCTTACGAAACACCCATAAGTAGAGGTAAGTAGAGACTTACCTAAATCTGAATCTAGCTAAGTGAGATAAGAGGGAGAGACAGATCACTAGCTCAAGAATCCACAATAAAGCTTTCCTAGATCACCGATAGAAATTGGAACTAGGTTAGAAACTATCCTATCAATTAATAATTCACATATTATAATTAAATAAACACAAATGAACACAAACGATATTTCTTGAAGAACGTGTCCAAAACATAGGAATTAAAAGCATAACTCTATTAAGATTTAAGATTAAATATAAATCAAAACGGATTAATACAAATACCACTTGGGACATCTCAAATTAATTTGGAAAGACTGAGAAAGAATAATTGATCATAAGTTAATTTATCGAAAATAACTTATTCATTAGGTTTTACAACTAAATAGGTAGACCAACCATTTACATAGAACCGAATCCGAACCGATTAGATTAAAACACAATTTAACTGATTTAAAACCCAAAGACAGAAATCGATTAGATAAAAGACGCATAGCAAAAATCAATTTTATAAAACAATCCCCGAAGATTAGGGTTTTTAATCCCTAAACTACGAATTGACCAAATCACTTTGATTACCTCAAATTAATAGTTTTAAAAAACAATTAAACTAATTTTAGATAAATCTAGATAATTAATTTCAATGAAACAATCTTCCTAATAGCCAATTTAAGACTATCCATATTCAAAATTAGGGTTTTTAAAGCCCACAACACAAACTAGGGTAATTCAAATTAAAGGTACTAGAAAGCAATTAGGATCATTTCAACTATTTCTACAAATTTAATTTTAGAAAAACAATTATACACATGATCAATTTCATAATCCCACTTGAAATATAGGGTTTTAGGCCCGAAAATACAATTCAGTTGAATTCTATTAATTTAATCAAATTGAATGTTTAGAAATGCAATTAAACACATTTTATAACATATCGAATAATCAATTGCTCAAAACCAATAAAAGAATTACCCAATTTAGTACAATTAAGGTTTTTGAGCCTGGAGCACAAATCCAATCAATTCTTGCTAAAATATATAAATTGATGGTTTGAAAATGTAATTAAATATATTCTAATATAAATTGTATAGTCAATTGAATAAAACGGCCCGATTACAAAATCCAATTTGGACCCGCAAGAGTTTTGACCTAAAAATCCAATTCCAATTAGTTTCGCACAATTTTCCCAAATCAACGCTTCCAATATGAAATTAAATACATTTCAAATGATATTGTAAAATCAATTGAGCGAAATAACTTAATTACATGACCCAATTTCATCACACACGAATTTTGACCTAGAAATCAAATTCCGATAAACTCTGCATAAATTTCTTAAATTGACGGTTCCAACATGAAATTAGATACATTTTAAAACATATTGTATAATGAATTTATCAAAAATAGCTAAAATAGGGGAATCCAAAAAATTTGGGCATAACTTGGCCAAAAATTCAATTTTCCAAAAATCCAACCTAAACCATACAATTAACTTATCCAAATCAATCTCACAGCACATATATACATAATCAAACAATTAATTTAGCTTGCCACAAGCTAAATCATACTCAATTAATCAAATCCATATTAGGGTTTCTCAGAAATTTATACCAAACGAAACCAACACAAATCAGGACAAAGGAAGGCCGGAGAAGCTTCGTCGGAGGCCGAGGGTGGCTCGCCGATGGTCAGCGAGGCTCACCGGAGCTGAACGACAGCGGCACGACCTGCACGATTGCTGCTGCTATGCGCCGTTGTTGCTGGTTGCTACTACTGATGCGGCTGCTAGTTGCTGCAGCTTTCAATGGTCAAGCTAGCTACGTCGCTAGTGGCGGTCATGGCTGACGGTGGCTAGCGAGGCAGAGCAGGGAGAGATGGGGAGAACGGGCGACTAGGGCTTAAGGCTGCGAATAGGGGGTAAGTCGGGAATAGAGACAGAGAAGGGAAGGGAGAGAAGAAGAGAGAAAAGGAAAAAGGGAGAGAGGGGTCAGGGGGTACCGACGGGTTTGGGCTCTCTTTTTTTTCTTTAAAAATGCAATTAAAAAATAAAATACTAAATATCAAAAAGTATTATTGGAAGAATTCAATCTAAAAATTATTTAACAAAAATTTATTTTGAAAGGATCTAGAGGCTTAAAATTAATATACGAGTCATATAAAGAATTTTGGGAACGTTTTCGGAAATTTTACCAACAAACGTAAATAAATTTGTTTTGCTTACGGAAATACATTATAAGACTCCAAAAGAATATTTAAAAATATATAAGAAAATATTTAAGTCAAATTCTAATAAACCGAGACCAATTTTAATAATTTCCGAAATCGGTTTTCAACAAACTAGAAAAAACATAAAACAGAAGAAAATTAATTTTGGGAAGAAATTCATAAATAATCTCTGAAAAACCTTTTTAATTTAAAACTTTCCAAAAATCAATAAATTTAAAGTCAGAAATATTTTCTACAGATAAAATTATTAAAATAACTTTAACTATTTTAAACCAAATTTCATAATTTAAATAATATATTTCGCTAATGAAATATAACTCCAAAATAAAGTCGTAATCACACAATGAAGTCATAATCGAGAACGAATCTAAAATATAAAAATCAAAATATGAGAAAGAAAGGGAATACATATTTTTAACCGAAAATCAAAACCATAAGAATATCATAAAATCATTGTCGTGAACGAATTTATCTAGAATGGTTCGCAACGACAACGATTAATTAAATTCAATTATGAATTTGAAATAGTCAATAAATCCATAAAATGAATCAAAATTAAAATAATTAATTATTTGCATCAAATTATGCTAATAAAATTATTAAACTTAATAAATTTGGATTTTAAAAATATGGGGTATTACAATAATATTGTGATCAAAACTTCTAAGTTTTATTAAATCTTAGAAATTAGTCCAACATGATTACAATAATGATTAAGTCCAGCTCACAACATCATACTAAGGGACAATTGAATCCATATAACTGTGAAAATAAATGGTTTGACCATTAATACTTGAATCTAATCTTTAAACTATTTCCCTAGTTGATCATTTGGAATGTTAAAAAGGGTAAGCAAAAGTGCAACTTAGTATGTAACTGACCTATTAGCTAAAATAAGGATCAAGCTAATTTTTAAAAATATTATAAAATGTTATTAAAAAAAACTATAAATATAAGTATAGATGATCATAAAATAATCATAATTACAACTAGGACCATATGAAAACATAGGTGAATCAGGTCACATAACAATAAAATATTAGTAGGACCAAACAATCAAATCAATGACTAAACAATTTAAATAGAACAATGAATACAAATCTTAATCAATTAAGTAACTATGGCCACTAAGGAGTGGCTAGGGAATAAATATTATATGAGCTTTAACTTGGCAATATAGGTCAATTCCTGGGTACCAAAGGTCTCACATTTGCATCCTCCATCATCTTTCTCAATGTTATAAACTATTTATGGTAAAAACCACCTATATGGTATTTTGTACTTACTTTCCCAAACCCCTTATGAATTATAAATTAAGGAAAACTAATTGATACTCCCTCTATCATTCATTAGGGGCTAATAAGATATACTACATAGTGGATTGCTAAAAATATCGATTAAAATTTCCACACTAATGAATGGGCCAACAAGGGGTTTTCCTACCCTTTGAGGGCATTGGTACAAATTATAAAACTACTGATGTGGTTTTTATCAAAGTAACAGAATTTTGGAGCGAAATTTGTATCAGAAGCTTTCACCCACAATCTAATGCAAAAGAAATGAAGTGAATTGATGGATTATAGGCGAATAACTTGAAGATACAAGTGATGGATGTTTTGACAGATTTGTAAACCTTCAAATGTGTCGAATTGAAGGTAGGTTTTTGAGGAAGGATTAATCCTGGATTTCCTTGCTCAATGTAGAACCAAAAGGGAGGATTAAACTTTAGCTAACTTGCTCAAATTTTGATCAAAATTCTCATTCAAAAATTCTCTACACAATCATGTGCACAAGGAAGGTATATATAGGAGAGAATAAGCTCGGTGGTGACTAGCTTAAATAGCCGAGTATCCTTCCTTAATCTAACCCATTAATCATGGTTGAATTAAGCCCATATTAAACTTAATCTATAGTATAATATCATTGGTTAAAGGATACTAAGGATTAATATTACAAATCTATACAATTAACTAAGATACATACATGAAATTATAGCCATTCCCTAACTTACATAAAATATAATTAGGGTTAGGGTTTACAACAAGTTAATACAAATAATGAATATCATCACTTTATCTTCTTGTTGTAATGTATCATCCCATATATGTCATAGCATTGTATGCCTTGAAATACTTATACACATCAATGTGTATTAACATCATCTTCTTGCAAATATGTAACATACCTACAAGAATAACTTGAATGGTTTTCAATGGCAAGCATATAAGAATTATCAAGAATATTTAACATGATAACCTCCAACATTAAGAAAGCTAAACCATCTTCCTTACCTTACGGATTAGAATGAACATGACAATCATTATGTTCATTGAATGCTCCTGCATCAACTATCTTACTAGTACAATTACAAATATATTGATTATAAGGTAATAATTTAAAATAATCAATAATAATTGAAACAATGCTCGATCCCAATCTAGATATAAATATATAGTAATAAATCAAGAACAACTTATGCATATAAAAGACATATTTTATAAAATAATGTTTTATAAATATAGAGAATAAGAATCAATTACAAAGGTTTAGCATAGTAAACTAGAATGGTTGATGGGTGAGTCACTTACCTAAAATAATGATCCAAAAGTAATATGATGTGTGGTAGAAATGTAGGTTTGGTAAATGTGTAATTTTTTTTAGTTCGTGGATATGAATGTGGATGATGAATGCTTACAAACTACTCTCAATTAAGCTCATGCAAAATATAATAAAGATGCTTCTAAATTATCACGCATACATATAACATAATTTAGAGAGTGATCTAGTTTACAAATCACATATATAACATAAATATAAAACAACATAAATCACTCTAGATTTCAAAAGAGAATACTTAATTCAATAACTCAACTCCACTATGATTAACAGCGTTGATTACACACGACTTATATAACTATATTACACCTCCTCAAAATAACTTCTTCATAATAAGATAAACTAAATATAAATAAGATAAAACTCCTAAAATATATATATATATAACAAATAAAACACCATAACTAATTAATATCTTTAAAAACCTATTAACTCTCTAACAACTAATTATTATTCATAGTACTGTTCATATAAGTATCAAATAAACTCCTACTAAAATTTATCTTATTTTAAATAACAACCTATGATAAGATAACTCACACCATAAAATTAAATTAACTTAATTACTAAGAAAATAATAATTAACTAACTAAATCTTTTGTGATAAGGCCTGGCCCCAAGTTATAGTGTCCTCCGGTAGGGTATACTATCATTCCAATTATAGGGTGTCCTCCCATAGGGTATACTATCACTCCAATTATAGGGTATAATTTCTCTCCTGTAGGGTCATGATTTTCTCCTATATGGTCATTATCCCTCCTGCAAGGCTATAGGACCTTATGTAGGGTACTATCTAATTATAGGGTATGTTCTCACATCATTTTTCCCTTATTGAGAAGTTTTTTTCCCTCAAATTCACATTCTTGAACTTGAACATTCTTTAAACTTCAAGGAAGCTCTCATGGTGATCTACAACCTTGAATTATTTCACCAACTCCTTAACTTGAAACAAATCATTGAGCTCCCCGTTAGTTCTTCTACATAAAATGCCTCGAATTGAAATTACATGAAATAGTCACTTTTAATCTTTGAATTGATGGAATTTTTGGTGCCTCTTCAAATGATAATTTGTTTAAAAACATACTTGGAAATATATTGCAATCATTTTCCAACATTCTTTCCAACTTTGATTTTGTGGTTTTTTCCTCCCCTTATCTGGAATCTCTCACAATCAAAGCATGACTAGTGACCTTTTGTTCATATGCATCAGTTGAATCACGTGGATCCAAACACTCACCTTTATCTTCAATAGCTTCTTTAATCTGCTTCTCCTCTTCAGGTTCTTCCTCAACATCTTTTTCTTTCAGGAAAACATTCACAACATTCTTTTCACATTATTGAGAAACATTATTTTTTGCTTTATTGTCTTCCCTCAATTATTACAATGTTTTCACATTCTTTTTTTATAACATTGACAACACCTTGAATATTAGTGGATAGTTGAATTTATTCTTTAGCCTCTTGTGTCTCACATTGAATACTAGTGGATGGTTGTTCATAACTACCCCATATTGCCTTAGTTATCTCTTCACCATTCCTATTTAGAAGAAAGATATGTTATTGAATGTATTCTTTGAATAAAGTTTGAATATTGAAATATCTTAAATAAAATTTTATTCTTGATTGAATCTTGAATCAAATTTCTATTTATATCATTGAAGTTATTCGAAGATCTTTGAAATCAAGCTTTGATACCAAATTGATGTGTGGTATAAACATAGGTTTGGTGAATATGCACTTTTTCGCTTGGTGGAAATGAATGTGAATGAAGAACACTCACAAAATACTCTTGATTAATCTCACACAAAAAATAATCAAGAGGTTCCTAAATTATCACTCACAAAAATAAGATAATTTAGAGAGTAATGTAGTTTATGACTTAAACAGATAATGCAAATGTAGAATAATGAAACCCATATAAAGTTTCAAAAGAGAATATTCAATTCAATAACTTAACTCGACTATGATTAACAACATTGATTGCACATGACTTACATAGCTATATTATACCCCCACAAGTACGATAAACTAAGTCTAAATAAGATCAAACTACTAATAAGTATAAGAGAAAAACACACCATAATTAAATAATATATTAATAAACTTGTTAACTCTTTAGCAACTAATCACTATCCAAAATAAAGAATAAGCCGTCGATGCTCTCTCCTCTCTCCTAGGGTTGAGTGAGTATTGGGTATGGCAAAGAAGAAACGTTCCTCGCCTGGATCTCTAGTGCAAGGAAAACCAAAGGATGATGTTGAGGGTATGCAAGAATCTCCACAGGATGGAACCAAAATAGTTTCATGTAACCCTGAGAATTCTAAACCGTTGCATGCAGGGACTAGCAACCAAACCCTACCAGAGGAGGGCGATTTGATCGATGTCCTTTTGTTTGCTGATTGAGAGGGAAATATGAGGAATCTTGTAGAGATGTGGCTCTAGGCAATAGAATTTCTAGCCATGGCTAAACATTGAATTTTTAGAACCCATCTTATGATAATGGCAGGGTTGTGGTTAAACTTGACAAAGAGGATGTAGATTCTGAAGCACTCCATTGGGCTAATACATTGATCGGGTTTGTGTATGGCCAGGCACCCTTTTATACTTAGATGCATGCTTTTTTCAAGAGGCAATGGTCGGCTATTCAATCTCCACAGATTATCTTGCATTCTTCTGGATTTTATTTGTTTAAATTTTTTTCTTAGGAGGATGTTACATGGATTCTTAGCCAACATTGGATGTTTTTCAATCAACCTTTTGTTCTAAAGAGATGGCACAGGCGTTTACAGTTCAATCCTGATGAGATGCAAATTCTTCCTTTATGGATTAGGTTTCCAAACCTCCCTTTGGAATATTGGTCAGCCAAGTCTCTTAGTACATTAGCTAGTGCAGTTGGTAATCCAGTATGCACTGACTCTATTACTACTTCCAGGGATAAAGCTTCCTATCCAAGGGTTTTGGTTGAGGTTGATGTGAAACAACCTCTATTGGAGTCTTTCTTGATTTTGGATCCTGAGGGGATGGAGGTGGAACAGAAAGTAGAATATGATTGGAAACCTTTTTATTGTCCTTTATGTGACTACTTTGGCCATGATCAAAAGAGGTGCAAGGAAGCAAAGCAGGATAATAGTATTGGCCATGACAAAGGAGGGGAATGGAGAATGGTTGGGGATCTTAGAAAAGGAAAGGCCCATGCTGATGCTGATCATAATCAGTCAGAATCTATGCAGAATATTTCTGTGTAGCCTTTAGAGGAGGATTTCAATGTGATTGGTAATGTTTCTATGATAGGCGGTAACCTTCATACAGGTGATGCTCTTCCTCTTACTAAATCAGACCAGGTGGCATTGATGCCTGCTACTAGCCCTTCTATTCCTGGCTCTTCCTTTGTTGCAAGGGGGAAGAAGAGTTATGTGGCTTATTCAAGGGTGGCTAAGACTGTGCAGAGACCTGCTACTCTTTTTGAACCAAGATTAACCAGACTTAGAGCCACTAAGACTGGTTATCATGAGTTTTCTGCTGGTGAGTATCGACCAATGGTGGGTAGGGATGGTGGATTCTAGGGGGACAATTTTCTTTTCTGGACCCTGGTGAACATGATTAGTGCTTGGAATATAAGGGGACTGAATAAGACTTCCAAGCATAAGGAAGTCAAGAGATTTTTTGCTAGGCACAAAGTGGAGTTGTTTAGTTTATTTTAAACTAGGAATAAAGAACCTAATTCTGCTAATTTCATTAATAAAATTTAGCATGGTTGGTTGACCATTAATAATTATTCACATCATCCAAATGGTAGAATTTGGGTACTTTGGATCCCAAAGATATGGTTGATGGGATCTTATTCTGTGAGTGACCAAGCAATTTTATATCATGTCACTCATTTGCACTCAAATGTTAGTTTTTTTGTGACTTTTGTTTATGCTTATAACACTAGGGCTGCTAGAAAGGCTCTGTGGCAATGGTTAAAGACACATTCTCTAGGAAATGCTCCTTGGCTTATAGTAGGGGATTTCAATGTGGTGTTGTAGGATTCAGATAAATTTCAGGGGAGGCTTCCAAATAGCTCTGACGCCCAGGACTTCAGAGATTGTTATCATGATTAGAAATTATGTGATTTGCAGAGTCAAGGCTATCATTTTACTTGGTCCAGCCATAGAGAAGGAGAGGAGGAGGTGTTTTGTAAACTGGATAGGGCTCTTGTCAATCTACAATGGCTGGATGCTTATCCACAATCTTTGGCTAAGTTCTTTTGTAAGACCCTAAAATTCACTAATATTGTTTTTGTGAAAGAAATTACAATATAAATACTTAAATTAAAACCTGTGAATTATGGGGATGTTACCACCACACTTAGTACCAAACCGGTTCTCTCCGACCGTTTCAGTACCAAGTGCTAAGGCTAAGAAAAGATTTACATTAAACTCGACCAATAGTTCATAAAAGAACTCAAAAGATCATACATTAAAAATCACAGTACACAAAACATTTATGAACCATAATAAGATAGAAATCAAAGTGTGAATTCAAAGAGGATAAATACTCAATACAAGGTAATAAATCAAAGAGGATAAATTTGATACAAAAGAACTAATAAAAGGAAATAGAATCACATAAATATTGAAATATGGCCACAACTCTCTCGAACTTTGATCCAGACATGCTCAACACTTAGCCCCACCAGATGTCTCCCCCACCTACACAAATTAGAAGGGTCTACTACTCGTGGGAATAAGCAGCACCCATAAAAAGGATGATCAGTACGCTACATACTGAGTAAGGTAACCGAGCACTAAGGCCAACACATAATAGCACATAAAGAACGCAGAATAATAATAAGACATAAAACCAACATGATAACATAAATGCATGTGACCATTCAGATAAAAGTATAAAGGCCCAAAAATAATCCAATTCAATTACTTAGTTAATCTCTTATCAAAAGTTGATCCATACCATACTTTTTATCAAATCCATGCGAGTACGGAAGCCCCCACTATTATAGCTGGTGGATCGGAGGCACATAGGGTATCATACCCTAACCACTATTATAGTCGGTGGATAGGAGACACATAAGATTACGCGTCCTAACCACTATTCCTAACCAGTGGATCGGTTGGCCCCGGCTCGCATGATGTTCCACTATAAGTAATTAGTATCTTTTAAGTGCTTTAGCAAAACTCTGGTTTGTGATCATTGAGCTCGGGAACCCCCACTATTATAACTGGTGGATCGGTCACACATAGGACATCATGTCCTAACCACTATTATAACTGGTGGATCGGTCAAACATAAGGTAAAAACCCTAACCACTATTCCGAACCGGTGGATCGGTTGGTCCCGTCTCAACAATACTCCACTTTAAATAATTAATGTTTTAAGTATCTTATTCACAATCTTTGACCCAGAACATGCATGAATCATTATCTTTACATTTCACAAGTCACAAATCATAAATTCCACAATCATAATTACATTTAAATCACCAAATACACATGATAACAAAAAAACTCTAAGCAACCACAACCAACCCTAATTGACCATTCCAAACCCTATTTAACCACAACAACCATAATTAGCCATTCCAAACCTTGGTTAACCACAATTATCCACTCCAACCCTAGTTAATCACAACAACCCCATAGTTAATCACTCCGAACCCTAATTTAATCTCCTCCATACCCTTATAATGTCCTATGTACTATTTTTCACCCAAAGTGTTAAAACACCCAAACAACACTTATATTACCTTCCTCACATCCCAAATCTACTTTCCACACATAAACTTCACTCGCATGCAAACTTTACACCTCCCATGCAAAACCCTAACTCCACCATGCAAACCCTAATACCACCATACAACCATTAATACCACCTTACAACCATTAATACTACCATGCAAACCCTAATACCGCCATGCAAAGTCCAACGCCATACAAACCCTAGATTCCCTCATACAACACCCTAAATTCAATCCACACAAAACCAAAGATCCATCCATACCAAACCCTAGATTCAAACCATAGAAAACCCAAAGATTTGTCCATATAATAAAATTAATTAGATTCTCCCATACAAGACCATAAGTTATATTCTTCCACATAAAATCATAAATTAGATTCTCCCATATAAACCATAAATTAGATTTTCTCACATAACATCATATATTACATTCTCCCATACAAAATCATCCAAACCATAAATTAGATTCTCTCATAAAAAACCATAAATTAAACTATCCCACACAAAATTATAAAAATCATAAATCAGATTCTCCCACATGAAATCCTAAAATTCTCCATTTCATTCCTCCACTTATGAACCATTAAATAGTTAGGTCAACTCACCTCCCTTGGTCAACCTCCTTCCCCATCCTCCTTTTTCATCCTTTCTCCCACACAAACCATATCAACATCCTCACATGCATGTCTTACAGGGTCACAACACATATATCATCACATAATCATAATACACATATCATACAAATACACGAAAACATATTTCAACTCCACATCATACCATATACAACATAAATAATAATGATAGACATATGATACATAACATGTGAAGCACATAATGCATATAAATACATAAAAGGCCTTAGTAATACCCTTACGTGAAACGACACCGGTCTTGGAGCACGCTCCTATGCCTCCTTAGGGCTTTGACCAAATAATAACACACTAATAAAAATAACATTAATAAAATTCTAACTTGCTAAAGATATAGAAATAATAGAAATATTATAAAAGTTGATAATATAGGGTTAAATACTTTACCCTAATAATAATAATGATACTAAAAATAATATCAATGAGAATATAAATAATAATAATAATAATAATAATAATAGTAATAATAATAATAATAATAATAACAATAATAATAGTAACAATAATAATAATAATAATAATAATAAGGACATTATTCAAAAACAAAGTAAAATAAATGCTTTAGCCCCTTTTACCAAGATAATACTAATAATAATACAGTAAGATAAATAATAAAATTTAGTAATAATAATAATAATGAAATAGTAAAAATAATAATAACAACAACAACAACAATAATAATAATAATAATAATTAATAATAGTAAAGTAGTTGTAATATTAATAATGAAATAATAATAATAATAATTTGAAACAATAATAATAAAAATTATAATTATAATAATAATAACATATTAATATTAATAATAGTAATAATAGAAATAATAAGGAGAATAATAATAAAATCAAATTAAAAATATAATAGGGCTTCAGCCCTCAACAAAAATAATAATCAAAACATTAATACTAATAATAATAATAATACATATTAAAAATAATAAATATTAATAATAATAATAGTATTTATATGCAAATAATTGAAATAAAATAATTTAAGGGTTATAAAAATAGGGAAAATGGCTAAGAGGGTCTAAGGTTCAACCTTAGGCTGGCGGGGATTGGTGGCACCAGCAGTGGTGCACGAAGGTGGCGGCGGTGGCCGGAAAAAGGGAAGAAAAGGATAAAAGTTGAATGCTATGAAAAAGATAGGGAGAATTAAGAGGGGAGCTGGGATTTTTTGAGTTTCCCAAAAGGAGAGGGATAGAATAAAGGTGGTGACGCAGCCAAAGGTGGCGGTGGGTGGTGGCCGAATAGAGAAGAAGAAGAAAGAGAGAGGAGGAGAGGGAGAAAGAGGAAAAGAGACGTAGGGGAAGGTAGAAGGTGATCTGCAGAACATTTTAGAAGGTGAAAGAAGCGACGAAAGCAGTGGAAGAGGTGGCTAAGTGTGGTTCGAAAGGTGGCGGAGATAGAAAAATAGGTTGGTTAGGAAGGCTACTTCGCACAGCTGGGGTGCCTTGTGCAGGACAAATCGAGGGGGATGGATGATTTGGTTAGCTAGAGGAAGGTGCAAGGAAGAGTTTGGTAGCTATAGATGGTGGTGAAGTTGGCCGGAGACGGCGGAATAGGCGTCTTAAGTGGCGACAGTGGCAAGGTCGGGCATTCCTAGGTTAGGAATCAAAACTCAATACATGGTAGTGTAAGTGGGTATTTATAGATTTTATAAGGGAGATTAGGGTTCTGTGGGTCGGCTACAGGGTAAGGAAAGTAGGGTTAGGTTCACCGAAGGCGAGGTTGGCCTGTGGAGGTCAAAACAGGGCAAGGGATATACGCAGGGAAAAAGGGGGGAAATCATGCAAGGAGGGGAGTGTTGGTTGGGTCAGTGTGGTCGCCGAATCAAGGGGAAGAGAAAGGGAGGAGAACGGCCGGTTAAAACGGGCGAGATCGCCGGTGAAAAACCAAGGCGATGGCGGCGGAGTATCAGGTCAATGGTCGGCGTCAAGGAAGGTGTGAAGGAGGAAGGAGAAGAAAGACAGGCGGCTGGACCGGGCGTCTGGGAAAAAGAAAAAGGAAAGGAAAGGCGGGCGAACCGGGCCAGGTGCAAGGTGAGGGGTGAATTAAATGAAGTGACGCACTTTGAGGGGACAAACACTAAAACGCGGCGTGGCAGATGAGGGAAGGAAGGAGGCTATCGCGTGACTGAGCTGGGCCAAAGGAAAATAAAGAAAGAAAAAGAGGAATTGGGCTGTTGGGCTGGCCTAGTTCGGCGAGGAGAAAAAGAAAAAGAAAAGAAAAGAAGAAGAAAGAAAAAGGGAAAAGGGAAAAGGGGAAAAGGAAAAGGAAAAAGGAAAAGAGAAAAATAATTAGGTTAGGGCCAATTAAATTAATCTGAATATCTAAGATATTTAAAAATAATAATATTTAAATAAAAATAATATTTAAATCCCTAATTTTCTCCAATCAAATTATTTATAAAATTATTATTAATTTGAAACTATTTTATCCTTCTTATTTTAAATAAAATAACTTAATTTAATTAATTTCTAAAATAAAATGCTTAATTAGCTAAAATACCCAAATTTTCTCCTAATAAAAATACTGATAAATTTCTTCTTGATTTGCCCTAATTAATTTCCTTTTATAAAAATAATTTATTTAATTAATTTCCATAATAAAACCTCATTTAAATATAACATTTAAAATTAGAAATTTTCATGGCATTTCATCTTAAGTCCTATAATCTCTGATCATTGCCTTGTGATTATCCACCTTAAAATTTCTCATTTGGTAGGACCTAAACCATTCAAGTTCTTTCAGCTTTGGACTAAATCAAAGGATTTCTTACCTATTGTTCAGAGAATATGGGGAATCAAGATAGGAGGGAACTTTCTCCTCAAATTTTCCAAGAGGTTGGGACTTCTAAAACAAGAATTCAAGTATTTCAAAAAAGAAAATTATGGCTCTATTTCTCACAAAGTTCAAGTAGCTAGAGAGGAAATGGCAACTTTACAGCGTAACTCTTGTACAAATCCAGGTAATACTGAACAGAGAAATCTCTTATAGGTAAAAGAGAATCATTTCCATCATTTGCTTCACTGTGAAGAGCTCTTCTATAAGCAAAAAGCTACAACCCACTAGCTTAACTATAGGGATTCAAATCATAAATACTTTTATGCCAAGGTAAAGGAGAGGCATCAAAGAAAAACGGTGGTTTTTCTCCTAGATTATGAAAATAATGAGGTTAGAGGTGCAAAGCACATCCATGACGCTTTCATCAATTATTATCAACATCTCTTGGGATCAAGCCCATGTATGGAAGGTGTTATTGATTCTTCTGTTCTAAACTCACGCTTGCATCCTACTTACCATGCTAGTCTTTCTGCACCTGTTACAACAAATGAAGTGAAAGCAACTTTTTTTCTCAATGGGGGATACTAAAGCACCTAGAGTACATGGTTTTTTTGTAGGGTTCTTCAAGGCTTGCTGGCCAATTATTGTAGAAGAGGTAGTTTGGGCTGTTAGAGAATTTTTTGCTCCTAGTTTTATGCCCAAGAAGTTGAACATTACTGCCCTAACTCTCATTCCTAAACAACCTAATGCAAATAGGGTTACTGAATTTAGACCCATAGCTTGTTGCAATGTGTTATATAAAATTATTGCAAAAGTTATTGTTCAGAGATTACAACATATTATGCCAAATATTATTGACATCTCTCAGAATGCCTTCATTAAGGGAAGAAGCATTAGAGAAAATATTTTGTTGGCCCATGAATTAGTAAGGAAGTATTCTCAAAAGGGCACCTCACCTAGATGCATGGTGAAGATTGATCTTAAGAAGGAATATGATATGGTTAATTGGAAGTTTCTATAGCAGCTCCTTAGCTTGTATGGTTTTCCTATTCACTTTAATAAGTTGATTATGGCATGTGTCACCAATGTTTCATATTCTGTCTCCTATAATGGTGTTATGGTTGCACCTATCCCTGGAAAAAGAGGATTAAGGCAAGGAGACCCTCTATCTTCTTATCTCTTTGTGCTAGTTATGGATTACTTTAGCAGAAGTTTGAAGAAGTTGTGGGTTGATCCCAGGTTTAATGCTCATCTAAGATGTAGAGGATTTAAGCTTATCAACTTAAATTTTGCAGATGATTTATTGTTGTTTTGTAAGGGTAATGTGTAGAGTGTTAAATGTCTTCAAGAGCTATTGGCTCATTTTTCTACAACATCAGGCCTTGTGTTTAATTCCAACAAGTGCTATGTATTTTTTGGGGGTGTTGATGGCTCAACATAGGCTGCTATTCTGGATTACCTTAGGTTTCCTACTGGGAGGATTCCAATAACTTACCTAGGCCTGCCTTTATCTTCTGCACGTTTATTTGCAGCACATGTGCAGCCTATGCTTGATAAACTAACTATAAGGTTGATACATTAGAGTACTTTGCTCCTATCATATGTAGGGACACTTCAGCTTATTAAATTAGTGTTTTTCAGTATCCACCTTTATTTCATCTAGATTATCTTGCTACCTAGGAAAGTCCTTCACTGTTTTTATCAATTTATGTTGGAACTTCCTATGGTATGGAAAGTTGCAGGTTAAGAAGACTACACTAGTAGCCTAGGATAAACTTTGTTCTCCTACCAGTGAGGGTAGACTTGGCTTGCTAAATCTTGAGCTTTGGAACTATTATGCTTTGAGGAAGCTCCTTTGGAACATTGTAGAAAAAAAAGGATACTCTATGGGTCAAATGGGTGCATGCAGATTATATTAAGCAAGGATTTTTGTGGGACTTCACTCCTACATCTTACACTTCCTGGATTTTTCTCAGGACTCTCCACATTAGAGGTGTTCTTTAGAACTTTATTCTAAATTGTGAGGCAAGGCAGGCAAATTATAGTATCAAAGCAGATTATCAAGCCATTAGAACACCACAGGAAAAGTAGGCTTGGACAAAGTTGTTATGGAGATCTATTTCTACACCTAGATTGAATTTTATTGCTTGGCTTGCTAGAAAAAATAGATTATTAGCTAAAGTAAGACTGAGGGAGATAGGCATGGCAATGGATTCAGCCTATTTTTTTTTTTGTCATCAACATAATGAGACCAGAGACCATCTATTCTTGTTTTTTCCTAATACATCCATACTTTGGAGGACCATTAGGAGATTGGCTGGTAGAAGTGATCCCATTTTGGGATGGGAACAGGAGGTCAAGACCTTAACTTCAAGAAATAGACAAGCATCAAAGAAGAAACACATTTTAGGTGCTTTATTTGTCTCTTACATTGAAACTATTTGGCATGAAAGGAATATTAGAGTTTTTCAAAATAGTATTAGGCAGCTATGTGTTCTTTTGAGAATCATTATTATGAATGTATCTAGGAGGCTTGTCAATCATACTTCTTCTGCTAAGTATGCTAGATGGTTAGGGTTGATTGATGATATTGAGTGTACTACTACTTTGTAATATCTATTTCGTTAGTAATAAATTCTACTTATAAAAAAAAACTAATCACTATCCATAGTATTTTTCATATGAATATTATCAAATAAAATCCTACCAAATTTTATCTTATCTAAACTAACAACCTATGATAAGATACTTCACGCTATAAGATAAATTAACTGAATAACTAATAAAAACAACTAACTAAATCTTCCGTGACAAGGCCAACCCTCAAATACAATGTCCTTCCATAGGGCATGATATCTCTTCCCTAGGATATGATATCCCTCTAATTGTAGGGCATAATGTCCCTCCCATAGGGTCATCTATCCCTCTGCCCTTTTAATTGTAGGGTATGCTAGTATGCTCCTGATCATAATATCAAATCTCTAATAAGATAATCCTTAAAAAGAATCGGGTATTGGAAAGTAGGGGAAAAAGCATATATTAGAATAATAGGAACAATTTTAAATAATGTTAAATTTCACCCAAAGTTGGTTTATATGTACAAAAGAGTGCTAGACGAACGAATTTAATGGCTCCCTTAAATATTTTACTAAATCTAAATGAATTTACAATTTCTTAATTTGATGAGACAAAGAGGGAAATGAATAAATGGTAGGCCTTATAAATTCATCCATTAACTTACTTAATTTAGTAAGTTTGGTAAATATGTTATATAGGAGATTTCAAAGGTCATAATTGACAACTTATTCAATTATGTATTAATCTCAAATCCAATAAAGATATGATTTAATGAATTAGAGAGTTATTAAATAAAGTTTATTTTTTTAATAAAAACTATATACTTCTCCTTTAAAGTATTAGGTATTATATCCTCCCCATCAAAAAGATTAGCCATCAAAGCTTGATTATCTTTGAAAATTGATATATATATTTCTCATCCTAATTTAGTAACTCTTTTATAGACATAGAACTTTCATAACTTTAAGCATACATTATTATCCATTTTTTGTATCATGTCAAATCTCTAAATGTTTAAGAATGGGTCAGCTGTCCAAATTTTTCCATGAAATCAACTTTTTGTTCAACTATAAATGCAACAAATTTTGACTCGTAGATGATCATCAGTGCATTTTAAGATACTCAAGTTTAAAACACCAAGGGTAACAACTTAGTTAAAAGTTGCTAGATAGCAAATTATATCTCATGATAACATTAGTTAAATCTAGTTCTAATACATCAAATTAAATTACAAAAATAAGAAAAAAAAAATATACATATCAAAAAACACCTCACAAGAGATTCATTCATAGCATCATCTATGATCCCATATTTACATTAAAATCTAAAATAGCATGAATTCTCAAAATCATGCATCATATTCACAAGTCCACACCCTCTATGATTTCTTTACAGATATACAATCAAACTTTACTCTTAAGAATAATATCTCTAGCTAGTTTAGGCATCATCTATAAGTAGTATCACTTCCTAATAACATAACTATCTAATCCTTTATAAATCCACATAGGGCTTGGACTAGTTAAAATTAGTAACCAAAGCAAAACAACATGTATTTTGATTAGTATGCCTTGAATAAAAACATACCACTATTAGAAAATATTGAGAATCTAAACCATAAAAAAATAAGCGTTATTCATTGAACAATTTTTTTTTTATTAAACCCCATTAAAGTATCGAAAGGAATTAAAGAAGTATTATTTTGATACAAACTCACACTTAGAAACATGGTATATAACAGGTGATCTCTAAGTGTTGCAAACCATACCTAAATGTTAATAATATAATGCACTACAATTAATATGAACCTATAATATCATCAACAAAATTATCACATATTGATTAACTCAAATAATCGGCATTGGCATATAGTATGATTAAAACCATCCAGATCTCACAAAAAAATTTCAACTTTAACACTATAGCAAAATTCATGATGTCTTATCACAATTAATAATATATTAAGTATTTTACTCCAAAATGTACACCTCCATTTTTAATGACCTGAATGAACATATCCGGTCATCGTATTAGAATCTAGTTATTCAAAAACAATAACCCAAGAAAGCATACTAAAAAGAACCCACAAAAAAATTTCATGATATTAAATGATTCTAATAGTCCTAGAGGAACCCAAATGTCTATCATAAACCTTATAAGTTCCTTAATGATATAAAATATGTATTCCCATGTTCCTAAAGAGGCTCAATCATGCACTATCAAACCCATAATATCCATATTGATCTAATAACCTATGCTCCAGCCCAACTATAAACCATCTAGAATAGTAAGATCCTTATCAATTTTAAGCTTAAGCATTTGATAGTCTTAACAACATATGTAAATACTTTTAAATCATTGGCTAGTCAATGATCTAAAACCTACACTCTGATACCAATTTTGCAATACCTCAAAATACCCCTATTTGAGAGGTGTTATAAGTCACAAATAACATCCGGGGGGACTAAATATCTAGCAAGGCTAAACAAACTAAGAATATAATGATAAATGTTTCTAAATTTTATTAAATCATATAAATGAGTCCAAAACAATTACAATAATGATTAAGTTTGATTTCACATCATCATACTAGGAGCTAATCTATTCATTTAACTACTCAAATAAGTAAGTTGATTAGTGGCATTCAAATATAATATTTGAAGTATTCCCCAAGTTGATCATCTAAAACATTAGAAGGGGTGAGCAAAATCATAGCTTAGCAAGTAACTCGTCTAATAGCCAAAATATGGATCAAGCTAATTTTAGAAAATATTAGAAATTTATATGCATAATAACCATAAATATAAAATATAAATGATTAACAAGTTATCATAAATACAATTAAGATAGTATGAAAACAAAAATAAATCATGTCATGGGATAACAAAATGTTAGTAAGACCAAACAATCAAATTGATAACTATGATCACAAGGGGTTACTGGTTAGGGAATAATAATGGCATCTAATCAATAGCTCTTATCATTGGTTGAGGGTCAATATGAATTCTTTCATAGTGCACTATTGGCAGTACGAATAAGCAATCCAACACCATTGAATGAGTCAATAAGGTCTTTCCCACTCTATGGAGCATAGTTATAAAACAATAAAACTATCCAACTAGCAGATATATAATATATATTCACCTGTCCCAAACTTTTTCCCCTACTCCGTTGCCTTTCAATTTTCCTCGCACGTTGAGACTTTAGAATATCCATTGTTTCAACATTTGATAAGTAATTTGTATACACTTCAATTATCTCCTCTACTAATTATCTCTCAACAATGCATCATTTTAGTTAATATCTATTCTTTACATATTATTTTATCAATTTCATAAACCACTCAAATGGGTACATCCAATGCTCATGAATAGGTCCTAACTTTTTAACCTTATAAGTTAAGTGAATGATTAGATGCACCACAATGTTAAATTTTTTAATCTTCTCTTTTCTAGAGAAGGTATGATAAGCTCGTATAAATATGTTCCTTTCGTTTGCAGTGACAATTCCTACCAAATTCCCATTTTGTTCATATCCATTCAAGCATTATTGCCATATTTAGTCTTTTGGAAAACATTAAGTAATGTACCAACAAGACTATCACATATATTTTTCTTAATATACATCATATCAAGGGCATGTCTCACGTACAAGCATTCCTAGTAAGGAAGATCTAAGAACACATACATCTTCTTCCGCTCAACTGATGGTACGATATCTTTATTCTTCTTCTGAAATTTGATTTTCACTCATTTCATCTTCAAATACACTTGTCAACCAGTTAATGAAATTGGTGTTTCTCCTTATTCCTACAAGTCATTGAAAGTTTTCCTATGCCTATGGTAATGATGATTCTTTAGTAAAAATCCATAGTGTTAAAGGAAAATAGTATTTTATCTATGCTTTAGCTAAACAAATAAGGTATCCTACTCATATATCAAACATGCATAATGGCCTTTCACATTAGTAACCGATAAGTGTCCATATGCCAGAAAATAATTTATGTTACGTAACAACATTGATCTTCTACATTATGGTTCCTTGCATTTGAAGTTGGGACAACTATTTAAGGATGCATACTCATTACGAAAATGTATGTAATCATTAAGGCATGCATATATCTTCTCACAATGCATGCCCATAGATGAAAGAATCTTTTTGACTTCCTAAGTACAATAAGGAAAAACATTGTCATCGGGAAGTATATGTTTCAAAAGCTCCAATAATTATGTAAAACTCTTACCACTCCATCAATTGCATGCTTTCAAGTTGTACAACCCTAAAACGGTGGATAACTAGTAAATGTCTTACAAACTCTATACAAAGGCTTTTTTGAATCATTCAACAACATCCTAAATATTTTAGGACAATCTAAAACACTTTCTCAACTTTCTTAGTCATCTCTTGTAACAAATCTCCCTCATAATTCTCAAGTCTTATGTTATTTTTCTTTCTATCTCCCTCATTATTATATACATACTCCGTCTTACCATGCCATATCCAATGAGTATAACTTTTATCTATTCTATACACAAACAAATGATCTCTCATTTCATCGACATTGATACGTTTGATATATGAATAATCTAAAAAATAATAGATTATTCTACTAGAGCCTTTAGTATGTTCTACTACAAACTTGATGAAAAACTTCAGTCCTTCTTCATATTCCCTAAAAAAAGGAGCTATAGGCACCCATTCCCTTGACATAGTTTTCCAATATATATATTTTCCACAAAAATATTACTGTAGTAAATGAAAGCAATCAATGGTAGCATATCCCAACAATTCATGCTAGATTTGGGTTATAATTTATATCAATAATAAGATAAAAAAAATGTTTAAAAAAATATTGCTTTGGTTTAAGGGTTTAGGGTTTAAAGATATCATAACATTATGGTATAACTATTCCAGCTAAGAGATAAATAAATATTATAACTAACTTACGAGCTACGTACAAAATAATTGGAAGCTCAGAAATAAGAATGAACATAAAGGAGAAAACAATATCTTAATGCACACAAAAGATTTCTGTAAGGATTCAATGCTACATAGAATCGCTATAAACATAGGGGACTAAAATATGACACAAAAACTATAAAAAAAATCCCAAGCAAAAGCAGCAATATATACAATTAAAGATTGTAATAACCCCAAATATTTTACAGAGAGCATGTAACTCCTAAAATCTCCTAAGTTACTGTCAACCATCCTAAAGTCGCCAAATATTAGTTATCACTCTCTGATTCCACTCTTCTCAAATAATTAAACACTCCCTCACTTCTTTATGAGATGGTGCATCCATGCTACCAGGGTATCGACTTGTCAATAACCCATTCCAAGTCCTTCAAGGATTGTTTATCACAATAATATCCTTAGCTATTAGGCGATAATGTCCTTAAAATACTCATCATCAACAAGCCTCAGATATGGAATGCTTATAAGAAACAAATCCATATTCTAGTTATAGCCCCTATCCATAGCTCCATATGCGGCTAAGTCAACAAAAATGGTATGACCTAAACACATACGACTCTATATACAAAGTTCTCTTTATCATGATCCCTAACTGGTCGTGTAACAAGACTATACATCTCCTAATATCACCATAAGATGGCATCCACAAGTGTGGTAAAGGGTATGCACATGATCGGAACTCCATCTCACTACCTACAGAAAAGGAACAACCACTAGATCTTATATCCAAGATATTCATACTGCTCAAACTTAACCTAATTTTACCACTTGAACAAGAAACAAAACTAACCCCAACAACAAATAGCCAACATTTATTTCTCTTAACCACAAGTATATACAAAAAAAATAGACAATACATAATTTTTTTTAGTGTCAAAACCGCCAACATAGCCTAGAAAAAAAAAATCAAACAGAATTGAAATTGAAATCAAATAGTAAGGAAATGTAAAATGTACACTTTCAAGCAACATTTAAGAAACAATTTTCAATCTATAAACTATGAGCTTATATAGAAATTTCATAAGTATTTTCACCGAAACTAAAAAAAATAGATGCACAATCACATTACTCCTAAAACTAAATTATAATAGCTAGAAAATTTTCAAAAAAAAAACAACTCCACCTCAAACCAATATACAATAACATAAGCACCACATAAAAAACAATACCTGAGAAACATAAGCATTTACATAAAAAATAATCCACAATACTCAATAACATACTAAAAATGTTAATTTAAAATAAAGAATTGAGAACAAATTAAAATCACAAATTGCATGAAAATTTGAAAAAAAATCACAAATTAAAATATAAACTTAAAATAGTGAAGAACAAAGCTTACTTAGCTAAATATAGAAAATCGATGAGAGGAAAAATGACAAGGAGAATATTGACTTCAACACTACAACAACTAGCCCTTCCTAAGTTTGTAAAAATGGAGGGGGAGAGAGAGAAGCATGCAATCCTTTGAAAATTAGAACTAGAACAATATGAATAAAGAGGTACAAGAATGAAGCACACCAGAAGAACTATGGTGATTGACGACTAAAACGAAAATCAAGAGGCTAGAGAAGGCAATTGTTGATCCAACCACGAACAAAAAGCGACACAGATATTTGGAGAATAGCCACCAGAGACCACTAATGACACCTCTTTCATAGGGTAGAGTGAGCATTGGTGGAGAATAAATCTTTCCTAAGTAGGTAATAGAGGAATAATAAGGAGATAAGGATTTTATTGAGAGAGTGATAGTGAGAGAGGTTAGTGGGTGGTATGCATTTGTAAAGAAAGATTCAAGCTTCGACTGATAAAGTGTGTTTTCGATAACAATTTTAAATAAATCTGTTATCTAAAGTGTTAGGTTATGAAACTTTAGCTAACAGTTTTATTTAAAGCCGCTATCTAAAGTGCACGCATTTTTGTTGCTCTTGCGCTTTTAAAAGTGGCTTTATTATAAAAATAGGTATCTAAAGCTACACCAATAATTAATTTTCTCATAACTTTATGAGCTTTAGATGCCAATTATTACAAAAATTGGTATCTAAAGCTACATTAATGATGGTTTTAATTGAAATTGCTATCTAAAGTTACACAAAAATTTTTTAGGTTAGAGTTTTGATGCTAGGTTTAAATTAAAATTATTACCTAAACCTTAACACTTTTTTTTGGGATCTTCCAAAAAATTATTGTGGCACTTTTAGTAACAGTTTTCATATACTCGTTCTTACTTTCATATTATTATGGATTGCATAACACTTTTATTAGAGTTCTTTGAAGCCTAGGTGCAACACATCTTTCAGAAAGGAAATAGTTTAGCAGACAAATTGACATGCTCTGTATTAAATATCGATTCAAATTATCATTATTATTATTATTATTATTATATGCATAAATGTCCATTGATTACTTCAATTATAGCATGGATTTGAGTTGTATAATATCCCATTGAATATTACAAAGTTAAATCTAAGTTGAAAGCTATTGGTGCATGTGCAGGAAATTTTGTTAAGGTGTATTCTAAGACCGTGGCCATGTCAAATGGTATATTTGCGAGGTTGGCAGTTGAAATTGATCTTAACAAGCCTTTAATTCCTAAAATCCACCTTGATACCTCGTTGTATGATATTGAATATGAGGGCATTAAGTTATTTTCTTTTTTTGTGGTAAGGTTGGCCATGATCACACTAGATGCTTGGGGATGAATGTTGAACAACTTATGGTTGAAGACTCACAACTAGCGATGACGACAACCAAGGAAGTTGAAAACTCATCTTTTACTAAGACTGAACATTTGGCACCATATGATCGATGGATGCTAGTGACCGGAAACAGTTGTCGTCAATAAAGTTATAACAAGAAATCTAACACTACTAAACAACATTGACTTTCTTTTAAAGTTGCACCTCATTCACAACTAACACAAAAAGAAGAGATGCTTCTTTCTAGATTTGGTGCCCCATGATGTGTTATCGTATGCACAACAAATTTAATAAATAAATCCTAATTTCTAAACACGTAGTAAATGGCAAGAATGAGTAGAACCCACAAGGAATGATATTTAATCAATAATTTTATAATTGATGTTATAACCCTGGTTATACAATCTCATTATTTCTATCACTAATTCTATACTATGGAACACTTTACTCACTAATTGATGAATGAGGATAGGAATGAATTGATTATGGAATTAAGGTATCAAATACTGACGGAAAAAGAATGATTCTAAATGATTTAATGTTGACCTCTAGAGACTCATAATAGTTCATCTCTTTACTTTCTCTTCATTATAATAAATTGAATAAGCTCTCAATTTATCATAACCAATTAATAACCCAGGTTATGAATGCTAGATTCAATTAATGGTAGCATTACGAATGGAAAGTAGTCAACTACAACCATAACCACATAAGCTCAGATTATGCAATTGTACAAATTAATGAACAAGATTAACAATTAATCTTTTTTCTGCTTTATACACCTTAATTAACAAGTACATATTAATCACGTTGTCCTAGTGGAGATTAAGATCTAAACTAAATAGGTGATCAATCTAATTATTTTAAATTCTTAATCTATGATATGATATCATTCAATTCCGTCCATTAATTTAATTAAATTTCATATAGAATTATAATTTCAAATTATGATATTATATTTGAAACCTAACTCCATCCTCAAATCATCCTACCCTATATTATTTACTCTATTATCTACATAATTGTAAAATCACACAATTAAATGTAATAATTTATAATTAATATAAAATGATTTCTAATAAATAAGTAATGAAACACTAAAAGAAAAATAAATAAAAACGCAATTGATGAAACTTTACTTGCATTCAATCAAAATACAGAACTTGCAATTAAGAAAGGAATGGAGAAGAACTTATCAATTGAATTACATACTGTCAATTGTTCAATGGAATACAAGAAACATATACAAAGTTGGAATTGTGAAGTACATGTGTTTTCTAGAGGGAATAGAGAAAAAGTGGGCATTCAACTTTTTTGAATCTAAAAAACTGATTTTCTTTTTTCAAACCTAGAATTGTTAGAAAATATATCAAAAAAAAAGTTTGTATGAGCGGTTATAAAATTTAAGAAAAAAGCTGGACCTCCGTATTTGTTTTTCTTTGATTTCTTTGCCAATTTTTGGATTCTAAAAAAATTGAGATTTTATTTTTTGGTGGAAACATGGCCCGTGTTTAAGAAACACGGGGATATTGTGTTCTTTGCTCCTTCATCATTCCTCCATTAAAATTTCAACACAAGCTTCCCTTTAATGTCTTTTGTTCATTTCCAACTTTTCTTCTATTTCTTCAATGTCTCTTGATATGTTCTTTGCTTCATTTCTTCTTTCCTTCCATTGCTTCAATGTCTATTAATGTTCATTTCTTCTTTCCTTCTATTTTTCCTTTGAATTTCTTCAGTTTTATCTTTTCTTGTAAAATCTATTTAAAAGAAAAAAACTCGAGAAAAGGTTAAATCTTATAAAATTAATAAGGAATAAATGAAATTTTACACAGTAAAATAACCTATAAATTCTATCTATCACCTCGATGGACTTGGAAGGTGAAATGCCTGATTTGGAGGATAATGTCTCAGAGACTTTCAAAAAATATGGCCAACTTTCCATGCATGTAGTGACTAGTCCCTCTAGGAGGTGCATAGAATTTTCTACACTGAGCCATGCAACTCTAATCACTAATAACTAGGTCCATATTAAAAATCCAGTTCAAACTAAATCAGTTTCCCTTACTAGTAGTCAACTGCCTACTTCTTGAGCTATCACATCAAAGAAGTCTATTCCCTAGAAGCTTACATGGAAACCACTTGGTAACATCGATAATGTTGTTACCAATGATTAAATATCTTCTCTTACCACATCAGAGATATCCCCCATGACTGATTCCACTATTTTACTTATGGAAGAAGTAAATAGTGCTTGACATATGAAGAATCTTAGCAAAAGTGATGCTTTTAACCTTGATCTTAGTCCTTGGAACCCATACCAAAATTATAAAATTACCACAAATCCTATATAATCGTGTATATTTTTATTTTGGAATGTGAAGGACGTTGGTAACCCATCCTTCCATGCCCACTTTTTTTATTTAATAAAGATTGCATAGACCTAGTTTGAAGGTGTTAGTAGATACTAAGATTAGTGGTGATAGAGCAGATGGCTCCATTTGTAGACTCTGGTTAGCTTATAATGTTAGGGTGGAGGCTTTTAGCTGTGCCATTGGCATTTGGTTGTTGTGGAATAATAGGATAATAGAAGTCTAAGTTACTAATACATCTAATCAATTCTCCATACTCATGTTCAATTTATCTTGGGTTGGAACTTCTTCTTCTTAGGTATCCATGCTTCTCCTCACCTAGATATATGGGATGATTTATGGACATATTTGTTCTATATTTCTCAACATGTTAATGGCCATGGCTTATCGGGGTTAATTTTAATAATTTTAGCTCTTCCACTGAATAAAGAGGGGATGACCCTAGACAAGTGAGATGTTTTTTTCTTTTCAACCAATGAGTGGATTATTGTTTTCTAATAGAGTTGTTTTTTTGTCCTAGGATCACTTGGCAGTGTTGTTCAGGGTAGACATATCAGCTCACATATTAATATATGATTTGCCTACAATAATTAGAGCATTGTGTGTAATACCTTGTATTTTTAAAATTTAATTTTATTAAGCTTAATTATTTTATTAGCATAATTTGAATTAAATATTTAATTATTTTTATTTGAATTTATTTTATGGATTTATTGACAAATTAGACTTCATATTTAAATTTAATTAATCATTGTCATTGCTGATCATTCTAGATAAATTTGTTCACGACCATGATTTTATTATATTCATATGATTTTGATTTTGATTAAAAATATATATTTTTGTTATTTCTCTTATTTTAATTTCTAATATTTTAGGTTTGTTTTCAATTATAACTCCGTCGTGTGATTATGACTTTATTTTAGAGTTATATTTTGTTAACAAAATATATTATTTAAATTATAAAATTTTTGTTTAAAATAGTCAAATTTATTTTAATGATTTTATCCATAAAAAATATTTTTGACTTTGAATTTTTTTTGTTTTTGAGGTTGTTAAGATCTTCAGAAAGTTTTAAATTAAAAAGATCTTAGAAGCTTATTTATGGATTTCTTTCCCAAATTAATTTTCTTCCATTTTACACTTTTTGGTCACAAAATACTAGTTTCAAAAATTATTTAAATTAGTCTCAGTTTATTAGAATTTAATTTAAATATTTTCTTATATGCTTTTAAACACTTTTCAAGGTATTATAATGCTTTTTTGTAAATAATATAGATATTTGTGTTCGTTCGTAAAATCTTCTAAAAATATTTCCAAAATTTTTAATATAGCTCTTATATCAATTTTAGGCCTTCAGATCCTTACAAAATGATTTTTTGTTAAATAAATTTTGGATAAAATCTTCCAACAATATTTTCAGATGTTAGTATCTCTTTGTATATTTGTATTTAAAACATAAAACAAAGAAAAAACCAAACCTAAATCCTAACTGGCCCCATCTTCCCTCTTCCTTTTTTCTTTCTCTCTTCTTCTCTCCCTTCTTTCTCTTCTTCATGTTCCCGGCCTGCTCTCTACTTGAGCCCCAAAACCCCAACCTTCACCTCTTCTCCGTCTCCTCCTCTAGCTAACCGCTAGCCACCACCATTCTAACCATGACGCACAACAGTAGCAGTTGTAACACATCACCATTGATGAACACAGCATCAATGAACAACACTGCCAGTTGTACTGCCATCTAGCCATGGAGAGCTCAGGTGATGGTTGGTGAGCACCGACCCTTGTTTTGATTAATTAAATATGAATTAGCTTATGATAAGTTAAATTGCTTATTTGATTATGTATATATATGTTGTATAATTGATTTAGAGTGGTTAATTGTAATGTATTTGGTTGATTTGTGGAAATTAGATTTTTGGCCGGGTTATGTCTGAATTTTTCAAATTCATCTGATTAAGCTATTTGGGTAAATTGATTTTATAATATGCTATAAAATGTATCTAATTTCATATCAGAATCATCAATTTGATAAATTCATATGGAATTAATTGGAATTGACTATCTAGGTCAAAATATGTGTGTGATAAAATTAGGTTGCAATTGACTTGTTTCACTCAATTGATTTTATAATATCATTTGAAATGTATTTAATTTTATATTAGAAGTGTTGATTTGAGAAGATTGTGTGAAATTGGTTGGAATTGGATTTTTAGGTCAAAACACTTGCGGGTCTAAATTAAATAGTATAATCGAGTTAGTTTATTCAATTTATTATATAATTTACATTAGAATACATTTAATTACAATTCTAAGCTATCAATTTATATAGTTTAGCAAGAATTGATTGGATTTGTGATCCGGGGTCAAAACCCTAATTATGCTAAATCAGGTATTTCTTTAATTGGTTTTGATCGGTTGATTATATGCTATGCTATAAAATAAATCTAATTAGATTTCTAAGCATTTCATTTAATTAAATTAATAAAATTCAACCGAATTGTATTTTTGGGCCTAAAACCCTAGCTTTCAAATGAAATTATGAAATTCTCATTTGTATAGTTGTTTTTATGAAATTAAATTTATAAAAATAGTTGAAATGACCTTAATTCCATTCTAACACCTTTAATTTAGATTAATTAATTTGCATTGTCCGAGTTTGTGTCTTGGACTTTAAAACCCTAATTTTTAGAAATTGATTGTCTTAAATTAGCTACTCATAAGATTGTTTTTATTAAAAATTAGTTATCTAGATTTATCTAAATTTAGTTTAATTATTTTTTTAAACTATCAATTTGAGCTAATGAAGTTAATTAGTTGGTTTGTCTTTTTTGTTCTAAAACCTAATTAGTAAGCCATTTTCGATAAAATTAACTCATCCTCTATTGTACTTTCCCCGATTTTGTAATTTAATTTGAAATGCCCTAAGTGATATGTGTTAAACTCAATTTAGTTAATACCTAATTTTAAATCTTAATAGAGCTATGCTCTTGAGTCTTAGGTTTTGGACAAATTTTTTAAGAAAAACAGTTCTCCTTGTTGATTAAATTGTAATACTTGAATTATTGATCGATAAGGTAGTTTCTAACTTAGTCCTACGATTTCTATCGGTGATCTAGGAAAGCATTATTATGGATCCTCAAGCTAGTGATCTCCCTCTCCTTCTTATTTCACTTAGCTAGCTTCGGACCTAGGTAAGTCTCTACTTACTTCTACTTATAGGTGTTTCTTGAGGACGGATAATTGTGCATGTGTTAAGAGGTGAAAGTTGTGTGACTCACATAGGTTGGTATGTCAAATAGGTAATATGCCTTGTATGATGCTTCGTATAATCACGAGGTTCAAGTAATTCATACTTTGGCTTATTGTTTAGCATGCTAGGGTAAACATATGCATGATAGGGCTATTTGACTCTTTTAAGGAACAAAAATGTAAAATAATTTTCTTACACGTGTTGGAAGAGGATTGCATTTTTTGTTTAGGAGTATAATTGAGTAAAAGAGCATGTTATAAGCATGATTAAGTAACAAAAGCATGTTAAGCTTGTAACCTTCAAACAATGATATGTGAAAGACATGTACAAAATCATAATATATATATATATATATACATATCTTGATTATTTGATTGGAAAGCATCTTAATGTGTGGCATGAATTTTTTGCCAAGAGATGGGGCACACTTTAGGGTTTTCTAGCGGCATGGTGCATTATGAAATAACATGAATGAATGTTGATAGTTGAATGCCTCTCTCAATGTAACAACGTGTTGAATGTGTTTGAATCATGGTTCAAGGTTGAGTATGTCCCTAATTAATGCTTGAGGCTAGACATGTCGGTGAGTAATGTCCAGGGCTAAGCATGTCCCTAAGTAATGCTCGGGGTTGGACATGTCCCTGAGTAATATCTAGGGCTAAGCATGTCCCTAAGTAATTCTTGGGGTTGAACATGTCCCTAAGTAATGCTAGGGGCAAGACATGTCCCTGAGTAATGTTCAGGGGCTAAATGTTCGATTGGTTTGTTTTTGCATTGTTCATAAATGCCCGATTGGTTTGGTTTGGCGTTGTCCATAAATGCCCGATTTGTTTATTTGAATCTCTTATTAGATTAATATGTTTGCATCTAAAATTACGTGGTCATGAAATGAGTTGTCGATAATATGGATTATTCCTACCTGAGGCACATGAGCTACTTTACATTTTTGTCATACCACATTTACATGTTTAAGTAGGATCTTAAATATGTTTTGCATGTTATTATATGTGTATGGTAGGATTTATGATGTGGGTATTGAGTATGCATAACATTATATCAATAAAATGCACCATGATTCAATATGCACTTGATGTTCTAGTTTATGTCTCTCCCATAAGAAAGGGTAGCGGGATTTACTCAGTATTGGACCCGTACTGATACTACCTTGGTTGTTTGGATCCTGTGATGAACCACTAATAGTGGGGACCAAACCATTTGTGTATTTTTAGTATTAAATGTCTTATTATCTGGAGGAATGTTTTCCTTAGATTTTGAGAGTAGGCTATCCGGTGATTCGATTTGGTGAATAAAGTTGGCTCCACTATTGGGATGCTCCTTGGTTCTCTTATTAGATTTTATTATATCTCAAATGTATTATTTGTATTTTGTATCCTTTTTCTTTTTAAGTTTAAAAAATATAGGGTTATATCATAGGTTTTCCGTTGGCTTTATCAGCGATGTTTTGGTTCTAAGAAACCATTCTCGTCTAGCCAAATTTAGAAATTTATTGTGGGACTTTACTCCCTTGGTTTAGATGAGGTTTAAATTTTGATTTGACAGGTTTAGCCTTGCATCTGGTATAAGTTAGGTGAATGCGCACACCTCTCCTTATGTTAGATGTGTTTATTTCATCCCCATTCTTATTTTAGCTTCTGCATTTTTCTTCGTAAAATGAAATTTTTTAGGAGTGAAAAATGGGGGTGTTACATTATGATTCCATATGCACACATCCTTCACCTTCATAAGATGTATTCAGACATCACCTAATCCTCCTTACCTTATATGACACGTAGAGTAGGCAAAATACCCAAAGATGTTTTTAGTTTGAGAGAGATTGGTTGTTCTACCCTCAAATCTCTCAAGTGGTTACGGGGGTTGGTGTAATGGTGTGGATATCATCCATAATCTCTCTAATTGTGCTAATTGACTTGCTTCTTGGAATCATGTTACTGTGGGGAGCATAGGAGCATGTAAAATGCATGTTATAACTAGATTTGAGGGTATCTAGCATGGGTCATTGTACAATATGGGTCTCACCAACTTATTGAGTCGGAGTGTGTGCTTATTCTGAAGTATAATGACCTTTTGTCACGAGAACAATTAATATGGTTTCAAAGGTCTAAGCTTGATATTTCAATCTTCACGACAAGAACTCTCACTTCTTCCATTCGGTGGTTGTAAGTAGGAGGAGATACAATTGGGTTTCTAACCTAAAAAATGATGAGGGGATATGGATACTTGAAAGATATGTCCTTATGAATATGGTTCAAAAATTTGACCAAGAGCTCTTTGCGTCGTATATGCTAGCTAAAAAATTTTCACCTTTTCTTCACTTGTTCCCACAATTAGGTCGGGATGAGTTGGATACTTTGATGCTACATGTGACTCTCCACGAGGTTAAGGAGGCTATTTTTTCTATGGGCATGTTCAAGAGCCTTGAGCTAGATGGTTTTAGTCCCATGTTTTTCCAAACATTTTGGGGTGTTGTATGCATCAAACTCTACTATTTAGTTGCTAATGGATTTGAATTAAGGAGTATTCCTACCCATTTTATTAAGATTACTACTATATTGAAACCAATACTTAATAACCTTCTTAGTCCGGAACAATATAGTTTCTTATCGGTCTTCAACCAAACAACAATATTATCATTGCACAAGAGATTATACATTATATACATCATAAGAAAGGGAAGGTGGGATTAATGGCCATCAAAATTGACTTATAGAAGGTTTTTGATTGCCTTTTTGTGGTCATTTTTGGAATATATTCTTCTCACCATGGGAATTCCTATCCCAATTATCTACCTTATCATGTATTGCATCACTACCCTATTAATAGAGACCATATGGAATGGGGAAGTGTCTAGATCCTTTTACCCTATGAGGGAATGTGGGAAGGGGACCCCATATCCTTATATAGTTATATTATTCATGTTATGCATGGACATGTTATCTCATTTAATCCGAGTTGAGGTTAATCATGGGAGATAGAAGCCTTTGTCATTAGTATTTGGAGGTACAAAAATTTTCCATTTATTCTTCATTGATGACTTGCTCCTTTTTTTTCTTTTATGAGAAACACCCACTTAAATACTCATTATTATGTGTTGCCTTCACTATTTTGCTTGATCCTCTGAATTAAAAATTATCAGTGTGAAGTCTACTATTATTTTCTCCTCTAATGTATCAAACATCATGAAGGAGATTTCTTCTATTTCTATTTTTCTCATTGTTAATAGCTTGGGTAGGTACCTTGGTCAAAGGTAAATAGGTTTATATGCCTTAATGGTGGATAAAATCCAGAAAATACTTCTTTCTTGGCATCCTATCATGTTTTGCCTCGCTGGGCACATCACCATGATTCTGTCCACTTTATACCATACATGTTTTAAAATTTCCAAAATATATTGACAAAGAGATGGATTACCTTAGTATATTTTCCTTGTAGGATGGCTATAGTTGACAAAGGAAAATTCATATCCTGTACTAGAACTGTATATGTCAATCTAAGAAAAAAGGAGGTTTGGGCATTCGGAGTTTGGACGTATCAAACCAAGCTTTCCTTATGAAATTGGCTTGGGAATTCTTACATGAAAAATATGAGTTATGTGTCTAATTTCTGGAGGAGAAATATAAGATCTCACCATTATATCTTAGCTAATATCCCTCAACTAGCTATTCTTTATAGTGGAAACATATTGTGAAATCCATGCAATTGTTACATAGAGGCTTGAAGTGGGAGATCAACAAAGGCACCATGATTTATTTTTAGAAGGATTGGTGGGTTGGTCCTTCTCCCTTGATTGAATTAGTTCCTGAAGGGGGGAGGGAAAAAAGGATAATGATTATATTAACTCAAATGATATATGTTTTTGGAGTGTTTTCAACATTTACTTCAAATTGTATCATTGCTTAAATTGCCTCCACTTTCATTGACCTAAATTGTGGAGTAGAAGATGTTTGCACTTGAGGCTATATCATGATAGAACATTCTTTATCAAATATGACTATGCTATGTTTTCTATGAACCTAATTCAAGCTACCCCATATTGGCATTACATGTTGGTATTGAAGACACATCAATATATTCACTTCTTTACTTGGTTAGTTATGCATAATAAGTTGTTATCTGATGCAAATCATGTGCAACATGACCTTACCTCCGCCCCTTTGTGTCTATTTTGCGTATTTCCTGAGGAGATCTTTCTCTATATTCTATGAGATTTTCCCTTTAGCCAGAGTGTTTGGAATCACTTAGTCTCAAATCTTTTAGCCAACTTCTTCTATCACACTACTCTTCAAGATTGGGTATGGGTAAATCTGAAAGCCACCCGTTACATTAAGGAGCCTGACACTCCTTGGGCCACAACCTTCATTGTCACTTGTTGGGCTCTTTGGAATTGGAAATATTAGAGAATTTTTGGAGGTGATATCATATGGTCTACTAAAGCAGCCTCTCAACTTCATAACTATGTGAAAAATGAGAATTGAGCATGATTAACCCACCATAAAGCCACCCACCTCCAGTGCCCTACTAAGGTGTTGGCCTTACATTAACACGCTACACCTTGTAGAATCTTGAAGATACATGTTGATGATTTAACTGCGTCGAACTTAGGTAGTTTAGCAGTAGGAGTTACAGCTCGTGACTACATGGGCAGGTAGATCTATAGGTTTTCAGCTCATGTTGGCTATGATACTATTCTTATGGCAACACTATAGGGTGCTTGGCTGGGTTTCTTGGGAGCTTCTTCTTGTAGCTTCATGCAAGTTCAACTTTATTAAGATTAAAGCATTACCATGAAGATTTTGTGCATAGTGGTGCTTCATTCTGAGCATGTCGTGATCTTATGACTAGTTTTGCTTTATGCATGGCAACCCACAACTTTTGTGAAACCAATCAAGTTGCCCATGTGATGACACATTTAGGCTAGGGCCTTCCTATGGTCGTCATGTTTTTGATCTTCCGTATTTGGAAGAGCATGACAAACTTCTGGTCAATGCTATAAAATGTGGTTGTGACTTGCGTTCTTTATATCTATTCCCTCTATTCTAAGCAAAAAAAACAAAAACAAAAAATGAAATGAAATGACACCATGAGGTATGACATAACTAAGAAATGTCTTTCCATACACACACACACATATTATACTATTTGGATAACTTGACACATGATTTGAATTTGATTTGAAATAATAATATATGATAATATAATATAATGTTCAGCAGATACACGTTATTTTTATATGAATGTGTTTGAAATAATAATAATGTTTGATAACTTGTCTAAAATGAAATGACGCATGATTATAATTTTAGACACATGGTCAGGGTTGGTGAGATTAATTAATAAAAAATATTTTTATATTAAAAGAAAATAATATAAGCATTTTTTGGTATTTAGTTAAAATTGGTAGAACCTACTTATGAAATGATAATAAGTTATAGATCATGAGATAAAAATAATAAGATAAAATAAATGAACAAAGATATATATCTTTAGATAATGAGAATCTAATAATGTTTACCAGACCCTAAATGTTACCTAACCAAAGACAAATGACGTTACCCTTCTTATTTTCTTATCTTTATTCATTTTTGTTGTTTTCAAGCATTAAGTGAATAGTTCATTTGTCATCTCAAATATGGTATCATATCAAGTAATAATATATCTAAATTAATAATATGTTTAGAGTAATAATGATTCTTGATAAATATATCTTATTTTTATCCAAAGTAATAATGATTTTTGCTACATCTGATTATATTAATATTTTTAGGCATTCTTTATTATAATAAAATATATTTTTATAATAATTTTAAATTTGTTTATAGATTTAATTTTAATAATATAAATTAATTAATATTATTAATCATAATAATTAATATTAATAAAGTAGTAAATAATATTAATTCTTATAATTATAATATTAATAATTACTGATTTTTATTAATATTTTCATAATATAATATATTATTAAGAATTAATGTAATTTTTCATAATGATTCATGCTAATAATTATTTATAATTGATATTAATATATTAGTAATTCATAATCAAAATTAATAATATTAATGAAGATAATTCAAATTAAGGATAATTAGTAATATTAATATCAATTATTTTTTTTAAATGGTATACAAGTAATTAAAACTTAATATTAATAATTATTATTATAAGCATTATAAATTAATATTAATATTTAATATTAATTGAATTAATATGTAATTAATAATGCCTAATCATAATTTTTAATTAATATTAATAGTAAAATTCAAAATATTAATTATTAATATTATTTGTCATAATTAATATTAATATATAAAATATAATTATAATTATTAATAATTAGTAATATGAATAATAATGATTAACACTTAATTTTATTGATAATAATTATAACATTAATGATGATTGTTATTAATATGAATAATAATTGATATGAACAATTAATAAGAATAATTTATATTAAATATTAATCATAATCATAATTAATATTTAATAAATAATAATAATAATAATAATTAATATTAATTATTGCTAATATTGTTCTTAATAATACACAAATAATTAATATAAAGGATAAAATCATATTATTAATAATTAATAATAATTATAATTTCACTAACAATGATTAACAATTGATATTAAGAATTAAAAATAATTTTTATGATCAATATTGACTAATAATTAATAATAATAATAAGTATTTATATTATCATTAGTAATTTATAATAATAATAATAATAGTGAATATGAATTGTAATGAATAATATTATTAAAAATAATATATGAATAATTTATTATTAATAATGAATATCATCAAATATTAATAACAATAATAATAATGGATGGTGAATATAATTAATAAGGATATAAAGATAATGCTATAGTACAATGTAAATTTTGAATAAAAAATATTAAGACTTATATAAAAAGTAATAATATGAATCATGAAAATTTTAAAACAATATTATTCAAAATAAATAATAAAACCTTTAAAAAAAGGACTACTTCCATATTAAAAAATGTGTCACCATATTCAATAATAAAATTTAAACATTATTTTTTTAAATAAAATATATTATATTATAAAAATATAATAATTATATTTAAATTAAAAAATATTATTATAATATTATTTTTTATATTTTTTATCAACCTATATAATAAATATCAACAATATAAAATTATTCTCAAAATAACACGGTATTTTCAATAAGGATTAATAATCCACTACATATAAAATTCGAATTTAAGTGGTTTCAGTAGGGTTGTGCAAAATCGGATATTTGTATCTGATCGGATTTTTTTTTCGGGATATCTGATCTGATTAGATATTTAGTAACCTATATTCGTATCCATATCCATTAGTAGCGAATATCCAAAAAATCAAATAATGATGTCGGATATATCCGGTACATCCAATTATCCGAAAAATATTTATTTTTCAACAAAAAAACACCTGTTTTTATCGGATATCTAAAAATCCGATGATTTAAATTCGGATATCCGATATCCAATATCCAAATATCCAAAATTAAAATACCCAAATGTGTATATTTTAACCTGCTAGAATTAAATTAAAATAAATTCTAAAAATACTAATGACTTTAGATTAGTCCAAATTCTAAAATGCATAAAACAAATATAAGAATAATCCAAAGTCCATCAATCCATAATTAAAAGAAAACAAATTAACTAAATAGTTTTCCAACTAAGAAAGTCATCAATCATCATAATATTATGTCTTTAAACTCTGAAATATCCGATTCGTTGATCTGTACAATAGGCGGTAAGCCCATAATATTTGAAAAAAGAAATAAGATAAAAATTAAAAAAATAAAACACATAAAATACTTAAAAAATATCAATAAAATAGAATAAAAGAATACCAGCTTCAATATTTTCAATCTCTTCAATGATCTATTATATTTGAGGATGATTCGAAGATGACCTTATCCAATCTTGTATACAAACCAATGCTTCTACCATTCTAGGAGTCAAAGAACTACAAAACGGATCAAGAACACGGCCCCCCGTACTAAATGCAAACTTGGATGCAACAGTGGACACAGACATAACTAAAAGATCCTTAGCCATCAAAGCAAGAACTTCATAATTTATAGCACTATCTCTCCACCAACTAAGGATATCAAAACTTGCACCAACAACAAGCAAGTTATCCTCCAAATACTTGGCTAAATCATTCCTTCCATGAGCTAAAGTAATCTCAGCTACCATTGTTTCTTCAAATTCTCTACCAACTGAATCACCATATTCACAAGTGACTTCACTTACATTCACAGTTGAAGATGGCTTAGGGGCTGGAGATGATGTAAGCTTAGACACATAGAAGGCATACAATTCTTTCAAAGTTGTATCAACCTTACCATGCATGTCAATTGCAAGTTTAAATTCAAAATAATTATTTATCACCCAACACACAAATCTCATCTTTCTTCGAGGATCAAGCATCACAACAATAAATAGCAACACATTGATATTTCTAGCACTTCTCTAATATTTATCATATTTTGATTTCATATCCAAAGCCATTGCACTTATGTCAAAATCATCACCATCTCTAGTAACACTAATCATTTTCAATATACCAAAAATCTATTGCAAATACATATTACCAGTGAAATACTGTAACACCCCCAAAATTTACAACTGAAAATTTTCGTTTTAGTAAAAAGGGTTAATAAAAGTGAAATAAAAAAATTATAAATTCTGGAAGTATTACCGCCACACTTAGTACCAGTCCGACTCACTCCTACCATTCCAGAACTAAGTGCTAAGGCTAAACAGAGTTAACATCAAATGTAAGTCATTAATAAAACCATGAGAGCCCATGAGAGGACTCCCTCATAGTCATACGGAAATCAGAGTGCGATTTAAGAATTAAAACCCAAAGAGTAAGCAACTAGAGTTTTCCAAAAAAACATAAAGTATCATACGGCATGGCATAACTAAAATAAAATGATACATGGTCAATTCAAAAGAAAAACAGAGTCTGGTTGAGTCGCTCTCAATCCCCAGGTCAGGTCTAGGCTCAACACTCAGCCCCTACCTGCACAAACTCAAACGGGTCTTCTGCTCGTGGGAACGAGCAACACCCATGAAACGGGTGATCAGTATGCTACGTACTGAGTAAGGTAACCATGTTCTAAGGCCAAACATACAAAACATACAACATAGCATACATGGCATAATCACATAAGCTGCATGTAGTAGTATAGATGATGAAGGTTGGCTATAGTCTGGGTAGACTTATTCATTAGATCTCTAGTAAATATAGTCGATTCACATCATAGTCTTTATCAATCAAGGTGAGTGTGGGAACCCCATTATTATAGCGGGTGGACTGGTTAAGTAGGGCAAAATGATCCTAGCCACTATTATTCGCCGGTGGACCAATCTCGCCCCGATTCACATGGTGTTCCACTGTAATTACTTCGTATCGCTTCCATGTCTTATCATCATTAAATTTGGTTTTTTTAAGCATGGAAACTCCCACTATTATAGCCGGTGGAACAGTCATGCAGGGAAAAATGCGCTTGGCCGCTATTATTCACCAATGGCTCGATCTTACTAGGCACCTCGGCTCCTAGTCACTATTATTCGTCAGTGGACCGGTCTCGGCCTGGCTCAATAATCTTTCTCTTTAAATGGATAGTATCTTATTTTTATATTATTCAATAAGTATTTCACCCTTGACATGCATGCCTTCAACATTCTACCTCTATTCTCTTGAGGGGACCCGTCCCATATCTTGAGACCCCTACGACCCTTCTCACGCCCCGACATCCATTCCCCCTTACACTTACACATAATGAAAACCAACTCCTAAGGGTGTCGGTTAAGGCCTAACACCTCATCACATCGAACTCCACCTACTATCACCCTCTACGGTTTTCCCTTGAAAACCCTAATTGGACCTATATGGCCCAACTTTCTCTCACTTACACTACCATTACTTCATTTATTGCCACACACCTTATCTCATTTAGATCCAATCCCAAATCACATCGCTTTACCCCCTTGATTCCACATATGACCGAAAACCCTAGTTGGCCACTTCAACCCTAGTACCTTTCATCTCCCACAAGTAACCTCTCTCTTTTTTACCCAAAGCCTCTTCTCTCCCGTGGAACCCATACTCATCCCTTATAAGATAAATTCCCACTCTTAATCCATACTCCACTCTCCCTTATTTGTTTTTACTTCCACATTTTTTTCTAGATTAGTGCTTCCCCTCAAAACCCTAATCGGGTCCTGTATACACCCTTACACCAACCTACGTACTATTTTTTTGTCCCAAGTCTCCAATCACTTCACAACTCTCCCATTAACTTATTTACACCCTAAAACAACTATTCTACGTAAGGATCATCCCCATGCAAGTTTCATCCACCCTATGCAACTCTTAAAATCCTCGTGCAAACCCTAGAATTTCCATGCATAGTTCCTATCTCTTTTTCATTTTGGTCATCTCTTCCTCTTTATTTTCCTCTCATGGATTATGAGGTATTTTGGTCAACCTCATATCCCCCTTAGTAAACTCAAGTCCCATTTTCTTTCTTTTTATCCTTTCATTCCCATCTCACATTATTAATCATTATAGCATACATGTCCTGGAGGGTCATATCATATCACATCATAATCACCATATATACATATCATACCTATGCCATAAGGAACACATAAACATACCTCAATTGCAAGTCGCGCTACACACAAGATAAGTTAATGACAATCATACGATACACAGCATAGCATGATATATAACATCTAAGGCATTCAAGTCACACAACACAAATGGGCCTTAGATATATCCTTACCTAAAACGACGCCGGGCTTGGAGCACACTCCTACGCCTCCTTAGGGTTTTAGATTGATTCACCTATAAGAGGGAAAAACTAAGGATTAGTTTCCCTCTTACCAAAAATACTATTATTTATTATTTTAGTCTAAGATTAGGGTTACTATTATTAAAGGGAGCTTTATAAGTGAAAACTAGGGTTTTTATCCTCAAGTTAGCCTACTAGATATTACTAGTCAAAGTATTTTTATGTTAATATTTATAACTATATTTATATTATTAAACCTAATAGCTTTATTTCTTCTAATAATAGTACTAATACTTGTTATAGCAAAATAGTGATAATAATAATAATAATAATAATAATAATAATAATAATAATAATACTGATGTTGCTAGAAATAGAAGCCCTATTATTTTTAAGGCCAAGGCTAATAATAGTATTAGGGTTAAACTAATAATATAATAATGGTAATACCAGCAAAGTATTAATATTACTAAAGATAATAAAGATAATAGTTATATTTTGAATAATAATAATATAAGGGTTCAAATGTTTTTTTCACAATAATAATAACAAAATAATATCAATATTAATAGTAATAACTAATAATGATACCGTAGTAATAATGTTAGTAACAAAGGCATTAGGAATAATATCAGCACTATTTGGGTAATAATAATAATAATAATACTACTAAGGTTGAGTATTATTCTTCTATAGTAACAAAATGGTAACATGCCAATTTCGGTTTCAATAACATTAATAATAATAAAAATAATAGTAATAATAGTAACAATAACAATAATAATAGCAATATTAAAAATACTAATAGTGATAATAATAATGTTAAGCATAATAATAATGATAATAATAACAATAATAATAGTAACCGAAATGGTAATAATAATGTAAGGGTCCAAATATTTATATTAATAATAAAAAGTGATAATGGACAAAGTTAGTATTAACAATATTAGCAAGAAAATAATGATAATGATAATGATGATGATGATGATGATGACGATAGTAATAATAATAAAAATAATTAAGATAATAATAATAATAATAATAAGGATAATACTTAAATTTTAGATCTCCATTAATAATAGCATTAGTTATAAATATTTCCAAGGTTAGGTTAAGTAATAATAATAATTACAATAATGGCATTAATAATAATAATAACGATGATGATGATGATGATGATGATGATGATGATAAGAATAATATAGATAATACCATTAATATTATTAAAATAACTAATACTTGTACAAAAATGGATTTAAGGGTTGGGAAGGTTATAGAACCACCTAAGGACAATGGTGGCACTAGCGGCGGATGATGTGGGGATTGGAGGTGGTGGAAGGAGGAGAAAGGAGGGAGGCAGGGAGAAAGGGAGGTGTGGGAAGGTATAGGAGGCTCCCCTGGTTGTTTTAGAGGGTAGAGGTGGCGTTAGTGGCGGTGGAATTGGTGGCGGGTGTGGTGCGAAGGGCGGCAAGGGTTGAGGAGGGGTTGATTGGAAGGGCAACTTTGCACACCGGAGTGGCTCGTGCAGGGAAAATTGAGGGACGAGGAGGGTTTAGTTAGGTAGAGGGTGGTGCAAGAGGTAGTTTTGGGGGTGGTTTGGTTGACGGTGGTGGACTGCTCATCTGAAGGGGTGGCGGCGAGAAGGGGAAAATTTCTAGGTTTTGAAATAAAAAATGAACTAAGGCATCCTATGGGGTAGTTATAGGTCAATTGGGTGGGCAATGACAAGGGGAAGAAGACAAGGGAGGCGTAGATACCAGGCATGCCTCCTGGTGGTGGCAATCAAGGCGGTTCTACCATGGCAGGGGTGGCAAGGTAGAGGGAAGAGGGAAAGGGAAAGGGGAGGGTGCTCAGGAGAGGGGAAGGAGTTGGTTGGGGTCAAAAGAAATGAAAGAAAGTGACGAGAGAGGGAGGAAAGGACGGTAGGCAGCGGTGGTGGCTGGTGGAGGGTAAGGTTGCAGCTCCTCGGTCGCTGCCCATGCCTTAGGGAAGAAGAAGGGTTCGAACCAGCGATCCAGGGAAGAAGAAAGAAGAAAAGAAAAAAAAACAGGACCGGCCGGAAAAGAAAGAAAAAAAGGGAGAAGGGGTGTGGCACGGGCTTGAACTGCATAGGGAGGGAGGAAGTTGGGCCGTGTGGGCGGGCTGGCCCAGGTCGAGGGGAAGCAGGAAAAAAAGAAAAGGAAAAGAGAGGAAGAAAAGAAAAAGGGGGAAGGGGGAGAAAAAGAAAAGAAAAGAAAAAGGGAAAATAGGTGGGTTGGGTATTTTGGTATTTTTGGGTTATTCAAAATAATAATATTTAGAAAATAATAATTGATTCCTTCTTAGATTGATTTAGGTTTTTTTAAAATAATAATTAATTTTTTCAAATCCCAATTTAATTAGCAACACTCCCTAATTTTTTTCCTAATTAAATTATTTATCATTTTCTTCTTGATTATCCCTAAATAACTCCCCTATATTTTAATAAAATAATTTGTTTAATTAATTTTCCTAATAAATACTTATTTAGCCATAATTTCCAAAATTATAATTTTGAGGTATTTCATCACTACCCTCTTAAAGAAAGATTTCGTCCCTAAAGTCACTTGCTATTTCCTAGGGTTAGAGCCATAACGTCCTAAATGGTTATGGGCATGTTTATTATGATTAACTATACAACAACCCCCTTAAAGAAAGAACTCACTAGGGATGGTGGTACCTGAAGCGAAGAGTTCCAGATACGTTCTACACATGTCCTTTTCATCTTCCAGGTAGCTTCTTCAGCTACATGCTGACTCCATAAGACCTTGATAAGGGGAACTAAACTCGTGCGGGTCTTTCACGGCTTGGTATCAAGGACTCACACTGGTCGTTCTTCGTAGGTTAAGGAGTCCTCCAATTCTATCTCATCTGGGCGGAACACATGGGATGGATCAGCCACATACTTCTGCAAATGTGAGACGTGGAACACATTATGAACTCGTGCCAACTCTGGAGGGAGAGCCATTCAATAGGCAACCTCGCCTACACGCTCTAGGATCTCAAAGGGACCGATGTACCTTGGGCTCAACTTACCTTTTTTGCCGAACCTCTGGGTGCCCTTCGTGGGAGAGACCCTCAACAATACCTTTTCCCTAGGCTCAAAGTCACCCTCTTGGTGTTTTCGATCCGCATAACTCTTTTGTCTGCTCTAGGCTTCCCTCATCCAGTCCTAAATCTGTTGGACTTGCTTAGTCATCTCCTCGATCATCTCAGGCTCCAACACTATTGTCTCACTAATGTCACTCCACAAGGGAGTTTGACACTTTCACCCATACAAGGCCTCAAAGGGATCCATCCCTATACTAGCATGGTAGTTTTTGTTATATGAGAACTCTATCAAAGGTAGGTGTTCCTCCCAACAACCCTCGAAATCCAACACGCAAGCCCTCAACATGTCTTCTATGTTTTGTATAGTCTGCTTTGTCTGCCCATCTGTGGCAAGGTGGAAAACTATGCTCACCTTCAACCTTGTCCCTAGGACCTCCTGTAGCTTTCCCTAGAAATGGGAGACAAACCTCGAATCCCTGTATGATATGATGTCCGTTGGAACCCCGTGACAGCTGACTATAGACCTCATATAGGCCCTCGCTAGCTTATCCATACTCTAGGTGGACTTCATCGGAATGAACACGACTGACTTAGTCAATCTGTCCACGACTGACTTAGTCAATCTGTCCACGACAACCTGAATGGTGTCACAACCGCTGCGAGCCCTTGGTAACCCACTGACGAAATCCATAGAGATGGAGTCCCACTTCCATCTTGGTACCTCTAAGGGCTGAAGTAGTCTCATAGGCCTTTGGTGTTCGATCTTAACCTTTTGACACACCAGACATTGGGACACAAACTCGGCCACTTCTCGCTTCATGCTAATCCACCAGTAAATCTTCTTTAGGTCCTTGTATAATTTATCTCCCCTAAGATGAATTGAATAAGGGGTCTGATGTCCTTCCTCCATAATGCAGCATTTCAAATCCGAACATTTTTGCGTACACACCAGTGACCCTTGAACTGAAGGCTTATATCCCCATGAATGCTAAACCCTTCTTCACGGCCTTCCTACATCTTTCATTGGATCCTCTCGATCTTGACATCTTCAATCTGATCGGCCCGAATCTCTTCAAAAATAATGGGAGTGAGTGTCAGGGCACTCATGCGGGCCTCAAGATCCCCTTGTTGAATTAGCTCGACTTCCTGTCTGGGCAGCTCACCTATCAATCTATCAGCAACCACACAACAAAGTGTAGAATGAGAAGTCTTCCTACTTAGAGCGTTTGCCACTACATTGGCCTTACCTTTGTGGTAGGTCAACTCAATATCGTAGTCCTTGACAAGCTCCAACCACCTCCTCTATCTCATATTGAGCTCCTTCTAGATGAAAATGTACTTGAGGCTCTTGTAGTCTATAAGGAATCTGCACTTCGTCCCATACAAGTAGTGCCTCCAAATGTTTAGGGAAAAAACCACAGTAGCTAACTCTAGTTCATGGGTAGGATATTTCTATTCATACTGCTTCATCTGACAATAGGCATATGCGACCACCTTGCCCTTCTACATCAACACGCACCCAAGTCCATGCTTAGATGCATCACTATAAACCTCAAACCCTTCGGACCCCTCTGGTAGGGTTAACACCCGTGCGGTGGTTAACCTTTTATTCAACTTTTGGAAGGCTCCCTCACATGTCTCATCCCATAAGAACCTTGTAGTCTTCTTTAGGAGGTTAGTCAATGGTCAAGCAATCCGAGAGAAATTCTACACGAGCCTTCTGTAATACCCAGCCAATCCCAAAAAACTCCGAACCTCAGATATATTCGTAGAGGGCTTTCACTCTGTGATGGCCACAATCTTAGCTAGGTCCACTGCCACTCCCCATGCTGATACAATATGTCCCAAGAAAGCCACCTCTAGGAGCCAAAATAATTTGGCATATAATCGATGCTCCCTCATAAGGCTTAGAATAATGTGGAGATGCTGCTCGTGCTCCTTGTTCCCTCGAGAGCACACCAAGATGTTATCAATGAACACTATGATGAATTGATCGAGGAATGGCCTAAATATCATCGTCATCAGATCCATGAAAACTGCAAGTGTATTCCTAAGCCCAAATTGAATCACCGTAAACTCGTAGTGCCCATACCGAGTCCGAAAAACGGTCTTCATAATATCTGCATCCGCGATTCTTAACTAGTGGTACCCGGACCTTATATCAATCTTAGAGAATATTGTGGCACCCTTCAACTGGTCAAAGAGGTCGTCAATTCTCAGGAGTGGATATTAGTTCTTCATCATCGGCTGGTTCAGCCCACGGTAGTCGATACAAAGGTGGAGACTACCGTCCTTCTTCTTTACGAACAGGACTGGTGCTTCCTAGGGTGACACACTCGGTTGGATACACCCATGCTATAACAACTCTTCTAGCTAGGTTTTTAACTCCTTCAGCTCAACTGGCGCCATCCGGTAGGGTGCCTTCGTGACTGGCTCAACTCCCGGCACCATCTTGATCTTAAAGTCAATTTCTCGTACTAGGGGCATACCCGGTATCTCCTCCAGAAACACATTTGGAAACTCCTGGGCTACCAAGATGCTGTCTAGGGCCGCCAAGTCCTTGTTTAGCTCTTTACACTACAAAAGTATAGGGGATGCCCCTTATAGACCAAAGAGTGCAGAGTCACTACTGACACTACCTTAGTGGCGGGCTTAGGCTAGGTCCTTCTGTATGAAACCCTGATCCCCTTCGGGCCTTGCAAGATCATGATCTCTTGGGCACAGTCAATGACGGTCTTATACCTCCCCAACATGTTCATTCCCAGAATCACGTTAAAATCCTTCAAGTCCATCCCGATTAGGTCCACTAGGAAGTCTACCCCACCTATGACTAAAACCACATCAAAGAATAACTGACTACATTCCACTCTATCACCGGATGACAACATCATAGACAATTCTATTCTAGCAACCAGTGATAGTCCAACTTTAGCAGCAAAAGCAGACGAAATAAAGGATAAGGTAGCACCTAAATCGAATAGCACATGTACTAACAGAGAGCAGATGGTAAACATACCCGTGATAATGTCAATCTAGCTAATCACGTTCAGGTGCCCACCTGACTGGCCTCCCCACTGAGGAAATGATCTGGGTCCCTAAGGTCTTCCCCTAACCTCTCTAGTTGCGGCATCGGCTGGGACAAGTGCCTGTTAGTAATGTTGCGGGGATGCGGTCTAGAGGTGCTGCTGGTAAGCTTGTTGTTGGCCACTAAGGCTCCCCCCTGTGGTGCTTGTTGAGGCTAGTATTGCTGAGCAAGTGGTGGTCCTCGACACTCGAATGCCTTGTGGCCCCGTTTGCACAGTTCAGGCATGTGATAAGCCCGCCTCCACTATAACACCCCAAAATTTACTACTTTTTTTTAAAGCAAAGGTAATTATAATAGAAATACTTAAATTAAAACCCGTGAATTTTAGGGATGCTACCGCCACACTTAGTACCAGACAAGTTCACTCCTACCGTTTTGGTACCAAGTGCTAAGGCTAAGAAAACACTACCAACAACATCATTAATAGTCCAAATTTATAAAAACGAAAATCAAAGTGCGCGTAATTCGAAATTAACAACATTAATAGAATTGTTTCTACAAACTTAAACATAAATAAAAGGTAACTTGAATAATAATCTCAAAAGGAAAACTACCATGCCACTCCAGGAACCGATCCGACCCTTAATCTCTTGGCCCCACCTGATGCCCCATAGACATCAATAGCATCAAAATAAGTGTCTCCTACTTGCAACAGGTCAGATGGGCCTTCTGCGCATGGAAATGAGCAGCACCCATGAAACGGGTGATCAATATGCTACGTACTGAGTAAGGTAAGCGGGCACTAAGGCTAGAATACAAAATTCACACAACCAATGAATAATAATAAAGGAGCATAGAGTTCAATCATAATAACACAAGATAAAACAAATGCTCAAGTGAAATACCATGATTCAATACAGATCAGATTATTTACTTCATCAAGCCTTTATTGAAGTTATTTTCACACCATGCTCTTTATCAAATCCATACGAGTACGGAAGCCCCTACTATTATAGCCAGTGAATCGGAGGCACATAGGGTATCATACCCTAACCACTATTATAGTCAGTGGATCGGAGACACATAGGACTACTTGTCCTAACCACTATTCCTAACCGGTGGATAGGTTAGTCCCGACTCACATGGTGTTCCACTGTAAGTAATTAGTATCTTTTAGGTATTTTAGCACAACTCTGGTTTGTTTTTGTTGAGCTCGGGAACCCCCACTATTATAACCGATGGATCGGTTATGCATAGGGTATCCTTCTCTAACCACTATTATAACCGGTGGATCGGTCACACATAGGGTAAAAATCCTAACCACTATTCCGAATTGGTGGATCAGTTGGTCCCGTCTCAATGATCTTCCACTTTAAGTATTTTATTCACAAGCTTTGACCCAGACATGCATGACTACCTTCTATATTTCTCATCATCCAACCCTAGTTAACCAACACCACGCGAGTTAACCATAGCACACCCTAACACCCATGCAACCCTAGCTCCCATGCAAACCCTAGCTCCACGTAAACCATACTTCCATGAAAACCCTAACTCTACGCAAACCCTAACACCATGAAAACCCTGGCTCCCATGCAAACCCAAACTCCTATGCAATCATTAACTCCCATGCAAACCCTAGCTCCCACACAAACCCTAACTCCATGTAAACCACACCTCTATGCAAACCCTAACTCTCATGCCACATTAATACCACCATGCAAAACCCTAACACTATGCAACATTAATACCACCATTCAAAACCCTAACGCCATGCAATAGTAATACCACCATGAAAAACCCTAACACCATGCAATTCCATGCAAACCCTAACACCATGCAATTTCATGCAAAACCCTAACACCACTTTGTTACACTCCCCATAATTATTTTACAACCCTAACATGCATGTCTTAAGGCCATATCATACAATAATAATAGCACAATTATACACATAATTCTCATTCCACAATTTATTCACACCAACATACTTCAACTCCACAATCATGCTGCATTCATAACAATTATACAATATTCACATAAAATACACTATAATTCATATCACATGTCATGCATAGCATAAAATCACATATTACACATATGGCCTTAGCACCCCTTACCTAAAATAACACCGGTCTTGGAGCACGCTCCTACACCTCCTTAAGGCGTTGACTGGTTTCACCTATTATGAGGGAAAAGCTAAAATTAGGTTCCCTCCGACCAAAAATACTATCATTTACTAACTTATTCTAAGACTAGGCTTTTGATAAAATAATAAAATAATAATAGTAAAAATACCAAAAATAATATCAATATTAATATTAACAATAATAATAAAAATAGTAACAACAATAATAATAAGGACATTACTCAAAACATAGTGAAATAAGGGCTTCAGCCCCTTTACTAAAATAATACTAATAATAATAATATTAGTAAAATAAATAACCAAATTTAGTAATAATAATAATGATGATGAAATAATAATAATGATAATGATAAAAACCATAATAATATTGTAATAATAATAATAATCATCATCATAATGGTAATAATAATAAGGATAATATTTGAAGATAAAAATAAGTAGGGTTTCCACCCTACATTGAAAAATAATAAAATTATTAAATAATAATAATAATAATAACAAAAACAACAACAAAAACACTAATAAAAATACTAAAATGCTATTGATAAAAATAATGATAATATTACTAATAATAAGACTTGATACTATAATTCAAAATATGCACAATAGGGTTTCATCCCTATATAAAATAATAATACTAACACTTGAAAATAATAATAATAATAATAATAATAATAATAATAATAATAATAATAACAAAAACAACAACAAAAATAGCATTATTAACAACACTAATGGTAAAATAATTGTATTAATAATAATAGAAATTCGAAATATGAAATAATAATAATAATTATTATTATAATTATAACATATTAATATTAATGATAGTAATAATAGAAATAATAAGGGTAATAGCGCTAAAATCGAATTAAAAATTACAATAGGTCTTCAACCCTCAACACAAATAATAATAATAACATTAATACTAATAATAATAATAATAATAATAATAATAATAATAATACACATTAATAATGGAAATAATAATAATAGTAGTAGTATTTATATTAGAATAAATGAAATAAAATAATTTAAGGCTTGTAAAAAGAGGAAAAAGGGTTGAGAGGGTCTAGGGTTCAACCTTAGGCTGGTGGGGATAGGCGACATTGGCGGTGGTGTACGGCGGCGGCGACGACCGAAAAAAGAGAAGAAAAGGGGGAAAGTTAAAGGTTGGGAAAAAAATGATAAGGAGGGTGGAAGTAAGGGTGATTGTGATTGCCCAGAAGGAGAGGAACAGAATGATGGTGGCGGCGCACGACGACGGCGGTGGTGGCCGAATAGGGAAGAAGGAGAGAAAGAGAGAAAGAGAGGGAGAAAGAGGAAAACAAAGGTAGAGGAGATAAAGGAGGATCTGCATCACAATTTGAGAGGTGAAAGGAGCGGCGGTGGCAGCAGCGGCGGAAGAGGTGGCTAAGGGTGGTTTGAAGGGCGGTGGTGGCAGAAAATGGTTTGCTTAAGGAGGGAAATTGGCACAGTCAGGGTGCTTGTGCAGGAAGAGTCAAAGGGTACGAGTGGTCTAGTTAATTAGAGGGTGGTGTAGGGAAGGCGTAGGTGGCTAGAACGGGTGGTGGTGTTGGTCGAAGGCGGCAAAAGTGGCGTCTAAAGGGGCAGTGGCGTGAAGGAAGGTTTTTTATAAACTTAAACCAAAAAACTCCACTCAACGCTACTATGGGGTGTATTTGTAGGCTCAAAAGGAAGTTAGGGTCGAAAGGAAAGTGGGGGAGTGGTAACCACCCGACGAGGATAGCTAGCACACTTTCCAGATCGTGTCTACAAGTGGCCAAGGGAGAGGGAATCGTGCGGGGAAATGGGAGACGCGGTTTGGGTCAATGGGTGGCCAAAACAAAGGGGAAGAGGCGGGAACAAAATGGATAGTCAACGAGGCACGATTGAAGGTGAAAAACCAAGGAGAAGGGTGATGCAAATGGTTGACATCGACAACAAGTGTGAAGGGCTAGGGGAGAGGAAGAAGGGGGTGCAAGAACCGGTCGGCCTAGGAAAAGAAAAGAAAGAAAAAGAAGAAACTGGGCCAGTCGGCATAGTGAGGGGGAGGATTTAAATGAAATGTAGAGTTTTGGTGGAAAAAGAATCAAAACGCGGAGCAGCAAGGGTGAAGGAAGAAGAAAGAAAATGGCTGCGCGGACCGGGCAGTTCAAGAGAAAAAGAAAGAAAAGAAAGACGAACTGGCCGGCGGAAAATAAACAAAATGCAACATTTGGCTGCGTCGAAGGAGGGAGAATAGAAAAAGAAAGCTGGGTCGTAGGAAGGAAAGGGGAGAGGGCTTGGGCCACTGGGCTGGCCTAGGTCGGGGAGGAGAGGAAAAAGAAAAGAAGAAGAAAGAAAGAGAAAAGGAGAAAAAGAAGAAAGAAAAAGGAAAAAGGAAAAGAGAAAAATAATTAGGTTGGGTATTTAAATTAATTAAAATATTTAGAATATTTAAATAAAATAATATTTAAATCCCTTTTTGGGCTAATTTAAGGGTTTTTGAAAGATTTTCCATAAATTCCATTTTAATTAGCAAAACACCCTAATTTTCTCCAATTAAATTATTTATAAAATTATTATTAATTTGAAACTATTTTATATTTCGTATTTTAAATATGATAATTTATTTAATAAATTTCTAAAATAAAATCCTTAATTAGCTAAAATACTCTAATTTCTCCTAATTAAAATATTTACAAGATTTCTCTTGATTTATCCTAATTAATTTCCTTTTATTTTAGTAAAAGTAATTTATTTAAATAATTTTCCTAATAAAATCTTATTTAACTATAATTTTTTAAATTAAAATTTTTGAGGCATTTCATCCATAATCTTAACCAAGGTGGCTGCAGCCGCAGCATCTACATGCAAATCCTCTTGGGGGTACTTGGCCCCTATTGTGGTCTCTCGACAGTTGTCTTCTTGGCCCCTCTATGCGTGGATGGGTTCTGCTCCCTGAACTGTATCCCTTGGGTTTCCTCTTCCCGAGGATAGCAGTTTGCTCCTAGACCAGGGTGGTGGCGAGGCAGGCGTGCTCGAATAGAGTAGCTAGGTTTGTGAAGGGCACTGCACCCATCATTTTGCAAATGAAAAAATTCAACCCTTGCTCAAACTGGAACACCACCGTGGAATCATTGGTGGTGATCCCTAGGGTGAAACTTAGTAGCTTGGTGAAGTGAGCATAGTACCGACGCATGGTCATTAATCCCTAGGAGAGCTACATAAATTTCCGAAGCTTATTCCTCTTTAAGCTCTCAAGGTAGAATCAGGAGTGGAGTGCGGTCTTAAACGCCTCCCGAGCATGGTATTCAATCCACCAGGCGTCTACCATGCCTCTCAGGAAGAAAGCCGCAATGTTGGGCTGCCAAGTTGGGGGCAGGCCACTACCTCGAAGGTACGATCCATATCTCGGATCCACCCTTCGAGGATCACGGGGTCCTCCTCGCTTGAGTATGTTAGAGGATGGTGCCCAGTGACCCTCCAAAGCCAATCTTCACTGGTGCCCTCGGGGTGGTGGGGGTGCGGAGCTGGCACAATAGGCTGACACTACACGAACTTCATAAAGGCTTCAAATGCCTCCTCAAGTCATCCCACTCGGTTGTTCATCATTTGTGGAAGCTGCACAGGGAGAGAGACGTTAGGGTGAACCCCCCATTTTTTTGTTTGAAACATTTATTTCATGCTATTTCTCTTTTTTGGACTATTTCTAATCTACCCCTTCATTTCCTCATGGTGGCCAGACTCGGGGAATTTAAAACAAGGGAGTTCTGTTAAGGTGAAAAATACATCAAAATTTAGTAAAAACTTCGTAAATCAAATTTAATTTAAAAATTAGGCGTGGTTTCAAGAACCGACACTCTGATACTAACTTGTAACACCCCCAAAATTTACTACTGAAAAATTTTATTTTAGTAAAAAGGGTTAACAGAAGTGAAATAACAAAACTATAAATTATGGGGGTATTACCGCCACACTTAGTACCAGACCGGTTCACTCCTACAATTCCAGTACTAAGTGCTAAGGCTAAACAGGGTTAACATCAAATGTAAGTCATTAATAAAACCATGAGAGGACTCCCTCATAGTCATACGAAAATCAGAGTGCGATTTAAGAATTACAACCCAAAGAGTAAGCAACTAGAGTTTTCCAAAAACATAAAGTATCATACGACATGACATAACTAAAATAAAACGATACATAGTCAAGTCAAAATAAAAACAGAGTTAGGATGAGTTGCTCTCAATCCCCAGGTCATGTCTAGGCTCAACACTCAGCCCTGCCAGATGCCTCGTAGGTGTTGTAGGCATTGAAAACGTCGTCCCCTACCTGCACAAACTCAAACGGGTCTTCTGCTCGTGAGAATGAGCAACACCCATGAAACGGGTGATTAGTACGCTACGTACTGAGTAAGGTAACCATGTGCTAAGGCCAAGCATACAAAACATACAACATAGCATACATGGCATAATCACATAAGCTACATGTAGTAGTACAGATGATGAAGGTCGGTTATAGTCCAGGTAGACTTATTCATTAGATCTCTAATAAATATAGTCTATTCACATCATAATCTTTATTGATCAAGGTGAGTGCGGGAACCCCACTATTATAGCCGGTGGACCAGTCATGCAGGGCAAAATGCTTCTGGCCACTATTATTCATCGATGGATCAGTCTGGCCCCGACTCACACGGTGTTTCACTGTAATTACTTCGTATCGTGTCCATGTCTTATCATCATTACGTTTGGTTTTTTAAGCATGGAAACCCCTACTATTATATCCGATGGAATGGTCGTGGAGGGAAAAATGCGCTTGACCACTTCTATTTGTAGGTGGACCGGTCTTGCAGGGCACCCCAACTCCTGGCCACTATTATTTGTTAGTGGACTGGTATAGGCTCGGCTCAACAATCTTTCTCTTTAAATGGATAGTATCTTATTCATATCTTATTCGATAAGTATTTCACCCTTGACATGCATTTCTTCGGCATTCTACCTCTATCCTCTTGAGGAGACCCGTCCCATATCTTGAGACTCCTGTGCCCCTTCTCATGCCTCGACATCCATTCCCCCTTGCACTTACACATAATGAAAACCAACTCCTAAGGGTGTGGATTAAGTCCCAACACCTTATGACATTGAACTCCACCTACTATCACCCTCTAGGGTTTTCCTTGAAAAATCCTAATTGGACCTATGTGGCCCAACTTTCTCTCACTTACACTATATTACTTCATTTATTGCCCCACACCTTATCTCATTAGATCAAATCCCAAATCATATCGCTTTACCCCCTCGATTCCACATGTGACTGAAAACCCTAGTTGGCCACTTCAACCCTAGTATCTTTCTTCTCCCAAAAGTGACATCTCTCTTTTTCACCCAAAGCCTCTTCTTTCCCATGGAACCCATACTCACCCCTTATAAGATAAATTCCCACTCTTAACCCGTACTCTACTCTCCCTTATTTGTTTTTACTTCCACATTTTTTTTCCAAATTAGTGCTTCCCCTCAAAACCCTAATCGGGTCCTATATACACCCTTACACCAACTTACGTACTATTTTTCGTCTCAAGTCTCCAATCACTTCACAACTCTCCCCTTAACTTATTTACACCTTAAAACAACTTTTCTCATGTAAGGATCATCCTCATGCAAGTTTTATCCACCCCATGCAGCTCTTAAAGTCCCCATGCAAACCCTAGAATTTCCATGCGTGGTTCCTATCTCTTTTTCATTTTGGTCATCTCTTCCTTTTTATTTTCCTCTCATGGATTATGAGGTATTTTGCTCAGCCTCATATCCCCCTTAGTAAACTCACTTCCCATTTTCTTTCTTTTTATTTTTTCATTCCCATATCACATTATCAATCATTCTAGCATGCATGTCCTAGAGGGTCATATCATATCACATCATAATCACCATATATACATATCATACACATGCCATAAGGAACACAAACATACCTCAACTCCAAGTCGTGCTACACACAAGACAAGTTAATGACAATCATACGATACACGTCATAGCATGCTATATAACATCCAAGACATACAAGTCACACAACACACATGGGCCTTAGCTATATTATTACCTAAAACGATGCCGGGCTTGGAGCACGCTCCTATGCCTCCTTAGGGTTTTAGCTTGATTCCCCTATAAGAGGGAAAAACTAAGGATTAGTTTCCCTCCTACCAAAAATACTATTATTTCTTATTTTAGTCTAAGATTAGGGTTACTATTATTAAAGGGAGCTTTATAAGTGAAAACTAGGGGTTTTATCCTCAAGTTAGCCTACTAAATATTACTAGTCAAAATATATTTATGCTAATGTTTATAGCTATATTTATATTATTAAACCTAATAGCTTTATTTCTTCTAATAGTAGTACTAATACTTGTTATAGCAAAATAGTGATGATAATAATAATAATAATAGTAATATTGATGTTCCTAGAAATAGAATCCCTATTAGTTTTAAGGCCAAGGCTAATAATAGTGTTATAGTTAAACTAATAATATAATAATAGTAATATCAGCAAAGTACTAATATTGCTAAAGATAATAATGATAATAGTTATATTTGGAATAATAATAATATAAGGGTTCAAATATTTTTGTCACAATAATAGTAACAAAATAATAACAATAATAATAGTAATAACTAATAATGATACCATAGTAATAATATTAGTAACAAAGGTATCAGGAATAATATTAGCACTATTTAGGTAATAATAATAATAATAAGGTTGAGTATTCTTCTTCTATAGTAACAAAATGGTAACATGCCATTTTTCGGTTTCAATAACATTAATAATAATAATAATAATAATAATAATGTTAAGCATAATAATAATGTTAAGCATAATATTAATGATAACAATAACAACAATAATAGTAACCGAAATGGTAATAATAATATAAGGGTCCAAATATTTATATTATTAATAAAAAGTGATAATGGACAAAGTTAGTATTAACAATATTAGCAAGAAAATAATGATGATGATGATGATGATGATGATAGTAATAGTAATAGTAATAATGATGATGATGATGATAAAAATAATAAGGGTTATCATGATAATACTATAATTGTAGATCTCTATTAATAATAGCATTAGTTAGAAATATTTCCAAGGTTAGGTTAAGTAATAATAATAATGATGATAATGGCATTAATAATAATAATAATCATATAGATAATACCATTAATATTATTAAAATAACTAATACTTGTACAAAATGGGTTTAAAGGTTGGGAAGGATAGAGAACCACCTAAGGACAATGGTGGCCGCGACAGCGGCGATGGAGGATGTGGGGATTGGAGGTGGTGGCAGGAAGAGAAAGGAGGGAGGAGGAGAGGGAGTCAGGGAGAAAGGAAGGTGTGGGGAGGTAGAGGAGGCTCCCCTAGTTGTTTTGGAGGGCAGAAGTGACATTAGCGGCGGTGGAATTGGCGGCGGTAGGCGGTGCGAAGGGCGATAGGGGCTGAGGAGGGGTTGATTGGGAGGGCAACTTTGCAAAGCGGGGATGGCTCGTGCAGGGAAAATTGAGGGATGAGGAGGGTTTAGTTTGGTAGAGGGTGGTGCAAGGGGCAGTTCTGGGGGTGGTTTGGCCGGCGGAGATGGGCGGTGGTAGTGGGCTGCTTGTCTAAAGGGGCGGTAGCAGGAAGGGGCAAATTTCTGGGTTTCGAAATCAAAAACCAAATTAAGGAATGCTATAGGGTATTTATAAGTTGATTGGGTGGGCAATGACAAGGGGAAGAAGAAAAGAGAGGCGCAAATGCCAAGCATGTTGCACGGTGGTGGCAATCGAGGCAGTTCTGCCATAGCAGGGGAGGCAAAGTTGATGGAAGAGGGAAAGGGAAAGGATAGGGTGCTCGGGAGAGGGGAAGGAGTCAGTTGGGGTCAAAAAAATTAAAGAAAGCGACGGGAGAGGGAGTGAAGGACGGTAGGCAGTGGTGGTGGCCGGTGGAGGGCAAGGTTGCAGCTCCTTGATCGCTACCCGTGCCTCAGGGAAGAAGAAGGGTCAGGACCAGTAGTCCAGGGAGGAAGAAAAAATAAAAGAAAAAAAGAAACTTGACCAGCCGGAAAAGAAAGAAAAAAAAGGGAGAAGGGGTGCGGCGCGAGCCTGGGCCGCGTAGGGAGGGAGGAAGCTAGGCTGCGTGGGCGGGCTAGCCCAGGTTGGGGGAAGAAGGAAAAAAAAAGAAAAAGGAAAGAGATGAAGAAAAGAAAAAGGAAAGGGGGGAGAAAAAGAAAAGAAAAAAAGAAAAAAAAGGTGGGTTGGGTATTTTGGCATTTGTGGGTTATTTAAAATAATAATATTTAGAAAATAATAATTAATTCCCTCTTAGATTAATTTGGGCTATTTTTGAATAATAATTACTTTTTTAAATCCCATTTTAATTAGCAACACTCCCTAATTTTTTTCATAATTAAATTATTTATCATTTTCTTCTTGATTGTCCCTAAATAACTCTCCTATATTTTAATAAAATAATTTGTTTAATTAATTTTCCTAATAAATCCTTATTTAGCCATAATTTTCAGAATTAGAATTTTGGGGTATTTCACATACAAGGAACCATATATCCTCTAAGTTGTCTCGTAAAAATATTTCAAAAAGGGAAGCAACACGCGCACATGCTCCCAATCATCATTGTAACACCCCAAAATTCACTATTTTTTTGAAAGGAGAATAAATTAAAAAACTTAATTTAAAACCCGTGAATTCTGGGGATGTTACCGCCACACTTAGTACCAAACCAGTTTACTTCTATCGTTCTAGTACCAAGTGCTAAGGTTAAGAAAACATTATCAATAATACCATACAAATTCAAATTTATAAAAATGGAAATCAGAGTACGCGCAAGTCTTACATAATTCAAAATGCCAACTATTGTTTTTAAATAATAATTAAACAACATTGATAAAGTTGTTTCTACAACTTAAACATAATAAAAATAACATGAGTCATAAATTAAAAAGAGAACGGCCACGTCTCTCTAGAAAATCGATCCAACCCAGCTATCACTCTGCCCCTCCTGATGTCCCGTAGACATCGATAGCATCAAAGTAAATATCTCCTACCTGCAACAGATCAGACATGCCTTTTGCTCGTGGGAATGAGCAGCACCCATGAAACGGGTGATCAATACGCTATGTACTGAATAAGGTAACCGAATACTAAGGCGTCATAGAACACATTAATTCATGTAGGATAATGATCACATACATTTACAACCCACACATATGATACATAGAAGCATAAAGTGAAATCACTTGTAATCAATAGGTCCATACGTAAAGCCCAAAAAGGTCCGGATTAATCATTTAATCTTTCTTTTATCAAATGTAGATACACACCATGTTCTTTATCAGGTCCATACGAGTACGAGAACCCCACTATTTTTACCGGTGGATCGGTCTCCAAGGCACTTTGGCTCCTGGCCACTATTATAGCCGGTGGATCGGTCACTTAGGGTACACACCCTACCACTATTAAATGCCGGTGAATCGGTCTGGCCCCTTCTCGCACGGTGTTCCACTGTAAGTAATTAATATCTTCTCATATCTTATCAACATATATGGTTTGGTTTGTTGAGCTCGGGATCCCCCACTATTATAGCCAGTGGATCGGTCACTAGGGTAAAATACCCTACCACTATTAAGCTAGTGGATCAGTCTCCAAGCTACTGCAGTACCTGGCCACTATTATGCCGGTGGATCGGTCTGGGCCCGGCTCAACAGCTTCCACTTTACGTATTTAATAATTTATGTATCTTATTCAGATATTCGTTTCAAGACATGCACATCCGGTAACGTATCCCAATTCTACAATAACCCTAATTACCATGAAACCCAAACTCTACGTAAGTCACCTTCCCATGCATGCCCTAGCTCCCATACAAACCCTAGCTCCATGTAAGCCCTAAATCCATGTAACCCATATCTCCATGCAAACCCTAATTCATACACAAATTTAACTCGATGTATACCACACTCCCATGCAAACCCTAGTTCATACCATCTTAGGAAAACCCCAACACCATGTAAACCATACTTCCATGCAAACTCTAACGCACATGCAAACCCTATCTCCATGTAGACATACTTCCATGCAACTCTAATCCACATGCAAACCCTAACTCTACGTACTACACTCTCATGCAATCCCAATTCATATGCAAACCTTAACTCCACGTAAACATGCTTCCATGCAAGCCCTAACCTTAGGTCATTTTATGCAAACCCTAACATCATACCATTCCATGCAAACCCTAACATCATGTCATTTTATTCAAACCCTAACATCATGCCATTTCATGCAACCCCCCAACTCCTTGGCATTCCATGCAAACCCTAGCACCATGCCATTTCATGCAAACCCTAACTCTCTGCCATTCCATGCAAACCCTAGCACCATGCCATTTCGTGCACGACCCTAACACCACGCCATTTCATGAACCCTAACAACATGTCTCAAGTCATATCATACAATAATGACATAAACATACGCATAGTTCTCATGCCACAGTTTATTCACACCAACATACTTCAACTCTACAATCATGCCACATGGGAAATAATTAATAATAACGAACATAAAATACATGGCATATCAAACACATAGTGCATACAAACGCATAAATGGCCTTAGTAGACCCTTACTTAAAATGTCACCAGTCTTGGTGCACGCCCCTATTCCACTTAAGGGATTTGATTAGGTTCGCCTATTATATCAAAGCATACTAGAATTAATCTCCCTTATAAAATTTTATTATTCTCTAACTTATTCTACGATTTGGTTTTTAATTAAAACAATACTACACAATAATTAACTATACAAAATATTACTTAAAAATACAAATAAATTATTATTTTCATTCGAAAGGATGGTGATACAAGGGTTTCTACCCTTCACCAAAATAGTAATAATAATAATAATAATAATAATAATAATAAAAGTAAAACATTATTAATAACACTCTTATTAGTAGAATATTAATATTAATAATACCATAATTCTTAAAATTACAAGGTGGCTTTCAAAATCACTCCATTTAATAATAACACTATTCAAAAATGTAATAATGATATTAATATTATATATACTTATAATATAAAGTTAATAAAGATAATAATAATAATAATAATAATAATATAATTAGAAATAATGTTAAAAATGTTAATAATATTAATAAAAAGTAAAAGTGCGAGGCATAATTAAAATTTTTGGTTTATGTCCCTCTTGAAATAACAACATTAATTAAATAATTACACTAATAATAATAATACTACTACTACTACTACTATTATTATTATTATTATTATTAGTAAACATGTAATAATTCCATTAAATAAGCAAAATTTGAGAATAATAATTTATCTTACTCAATAATACTCCCAGACCTATCAAAAAAATTTAGAAATTAGAATATAATTGATAGGAATAATAATAATAATAATTATAATTATAATAATTAAAGTTGAACTAACATTAAAAATTAGGATAAAACAGAATAATTATCAATAAATTGAAAGTAAGTGTTTAAAAGTTTTAGGGTTTCACCTTGAGTCGGAGGGTATGGGTGGCACCGACGGTGGTTCCCGGAGGTAGTCGGAAAATGGATCTAAGAGGGGTAATAATGAAGAAAAAGAGGTGAGAGGGAAGGATAAAAATAAAATAAGATTATAGGTTGGTGGAGGGGACTTAGCAGGAGTTATTGGTTGGCTTGGAAGGTGGTAAAAGCGGCGGATGTGGTGGTGGATGGTGGCTCAAGGTCTCGGGGTGGAATTTTCTGGCGAGATAACTAGTCAACTTTGCACGATTATGGAGGCTTGTACAAGGTGAATCGAAGGTCGTAGATGGTTTATTTAATTAGAGGGTGTTGCAGGGAATAGATTGGGAGGAATAAGAGGCATCGAGGTTAGCCAACGGTGGAGGAAGAATAGTCTAAAGAGGCGGTGGCACACTGTCAACACTCAGGGTTTCGGGGAAATAAAAATCCTGAACCCAGCCCATAAGAGAGGTATTTATAATTTTGGAGGTTAGGTTTGAGTTGGGGAAGTTACCAGTAGTTTAATTTGGGTGGGAAAATGGGTTATTCGTGCTGAAGGTCGAGCGGCAACATTTTGAAAATTTCCCAACCTTCACGAGGAAAATGGGGGAGAACGTGGGTAAGAGAGGAAGATTGGGGCAATTCAAATGAAAGGGTGTGTTGAGAGGGAGAGAATGAGCGGGAGAAGGGCCGGTCACGCCACGTGTGGCCGGCGGCACCATTTTCAGGGAAGAAGAAGGTGCTGGCGGTTATGGCGTCGGGCTGGAGGAAGAAGAAGGTGGGGGTGCTAGACCGGGCGGTTCAGCGCGAGGGTGAAGGAGATTAAGTGAAATGACACGTTTTGTGTGTAGAAAGGAATAAAGAACGGCGTTCTGGGCTGCCGCGCAACGGCAAAAAAAATGAAGTAAAACGCGGCATTCGAGGGGAAGAAGAAGTGAAACGCCTTGTGGAGAGAGAGGGGGAGGCAACGATGCGCAGGCTGGGCCACGCCGAAGGAAAATGAAAGAAGAAAAGGAATTGGGCCACGCAACAGGCCCAATTCGGTGAAGAAGAATAAGAAAACGAAAGAAAACGAAAGAAAACGGAAAAGAAAAGAAAAGGAAAGGAAAAAAGGGAAAAAGGAAAAGAGAAATAATTAGGTTGGGTCAAATTAAATAAATCTGAATATTTAGGATATTTAAAATTAGTAATATTTAAATAAAATAATTTTTAAATCCCTTTTTAGGCTAAAATAGGCTTTTTAAAGGATTTTTCCAAAATTTCCATTTTAAATTAATAAATGGCTCAAATTTTATTTAAATTAATTATTTATAAATTTAAAATTAATTTGAAACTATTTTATCTTTCTTAATTTGAATAAAATAATTTATTTAAATAATTTCCCAAATTAAAATCCTTAATTAGATAATATACCCAAATTTCATTTACTTAACCTATTTATAAAATTTCTTATTAATTTGTCCTACTAAATTTCCTTTTATTTTAGTAAAAATAATTTATTAAATTAACTTTTCAATAAAACCTTATTTAAATATAATCTTTAATATTAGAAAATTTTGGGGCATTTCAATCATCCACTGGCATGCCCTTTAATTTGTCCATTTCAACACGACATTTCTTATCTCTTTTCATCAAATCAAAAGCTTTTTTAAACTTAAGGCAGCATCCAATATAATATAAGTAGAATTCCACCTAGTTTCAATGTCCAAACATAACATTCTCTTGGACTCTAATTTCTCTCGCTCAATACACGTATTGAATTTACTCAATCTAGAGGGAGATGATATCACATATCTCACAGCATATCGAACTCTAATAATATGATCGCTAGACTCTTTCAACCCCTCTTTCACAACAAGGCTCGATATATGAGCAATACATATGATATGTAATAAATATCCATTTAAAACTGACTCACCCCAACCATTGAGTCGTTCTCTCAAATAATTAATACACTTATCATTTGAACTTGCATTATCAATTGTTAAAGTTAGCACCTTATCAACATTCTAATCAATTAAACATCTTTCAACATATCTACCAATAATCTCACTAGAATGACCAACAATGGGACAAAAATTAATAATCTTTTTATGCAATTTTCGATTCTTATCAATAAAATGAGTTGTGAGGACCATGTAACTCAAATTTGACAAGAAGTCCATATATCAGTGGTGAGACAAATTCAAATTTTGCAACTCTTAAAAAATGCCTTCAACTTTGTTTTCTCTCCCATGAAAAATTGTAACACATCTCTAGAAATAGTAGTTTGAGAATGAATTATTGCTCTAGGTTGTGTCTTTACCATATACCTTCTAAATCCCTCCATTTGTACAAATTGAAAGGATAATTCATCCAAAATTATTATTTCAACCAATGCTTTTCTATATTCTTCTTAGTTAAAATTTCAATTAGTAACACTAGTTATCACGGATGATGGAAGACCACCATCACAATAAGAAGCATTCATTTTTAAAATGAATTGTTTCTCGTCTATAATCATGGGGTACGTCTTACAACTCTTTAAATTATTACTGAAATTTGAAGTGCCTTTAGAAGGAGTAGCAACATATTGATTGTTACAATAAATATAAATTGCCTTTTGATCATTTTTATTATCACATGGTATTTTTTTAAAATGATCCCAAATCCATGATCTATACTTTTTTGTCGATGACCTACCCTCGTTCCGACTCTCTTTAGAACCTTCAGATTGTTTGTTTGTGATAGGTTCTAATGGGGGCACAAGAGGACATGGAAAAGGAGGATTCATTTCTGGTGAAATACTTGGTGTCTTGCTTTTAGCATTTTCGATCTTATTCACTGATTCCATACTATTACTGCCTGCTGGATCCCTAGTGTCAATACTAGGCTATCAGCTGTCACAATTATATTTTATGAACAAAACTAAAATAGAGTTAATACTTATGAATAAATATTGATCATCATAAGCTTTATTTATTTATACTAATAAAAAAAATCAGAGATAAATATTATGTTGGATTAGGCAGCAACATATGATCCAAAGAGTTGGTAGTTATTAGTTAAATGTAGATACAACTAATATACAAATATAAAAAAAAAACAGAGATCCAAATTTTTTTCTTGTATGTAGTTTATGATTTTGTCAATATCATCCACATTTTGCTACTACATACATTCAATGACAAGATAATCATTAATCAATATAGGAGTACCATAAAAAAGTGACAGCTATATTCAAAATCAAAATTTAATTTAAAATTAAAGAATAGTAGCATATACTTCTTCCTATCCTATAAGTATTGTCTAGCATTTTGCCCTCAAACCATAATTACATCTCACAACAAATCTAAACCATAACCAGAGAAGGTTTTTCTTGTATATACACACATACATTCTTCAAGTCATTGTAAAAATTGTCTTAAAAATAGTCGGTGCATAAGACTTTATTATCTTACAATAATTTATTGTAGTTTGGTTATTCATGCATTATATTTATGTTGTTATTCCTATTTTTTATGTCAACTTATTATATAAGAAAAAACATTTCAGAATTTATTCCAATTATTAGAAAATCAAGTTAGTACATAGAAAACGTCATACGATGCACATAGAAAATCGAAGTTTATTATCACATGAATGAACTAATATAAAAACTGAATTTACCATTCCCAATCTAACAAAAGAGTCTGACATAATCCTCTAAATTACACTATAATATTACACCACTCATAATTTTTTCTTGATAACAGTTGACTTATTACATAATATTATCTAACAGCCCTATTATAACAGAAAGATATAATATACCAATTTTAAACAAGTTTGATATGGTCCTAGATTCTTTTAAAACCCTACTATCAGCCTATTTTAAACCTACAAATCTAACAACCATAGGCCTCCATTACAATTAAATTAGGTACACCTCGCTTGTCTTTGAAAGATGGAATAGTAATTAATTTCATTAGGAGTAAGAACTATAATAAAAAGTGACTTCACACAAATATCAAGCTTTCTTCATAGACCTATAATTTCAAATTAAACTAGTAGCATTTAATAAGTTAAAAACCTTTCTAAACTAACACTATCAGCAATCAACAATTAGCAATCAACATCCATTCTAAACAAAATAGAACTAACAAAATGGGTATTGGCTACCAAACGATGCTCTAACAAAACAAATGCAGATAAACAAAACAAATATATTAACAAAAACAAAAACACCAACAATCGGTGACAGAATCCCATAGTTGATTTCAAACTACCAAATCTTGCTAAGTTGCTAACAACCCTAACAAAAGATTAGATGGACAAAAACATGGACAAATAAATTTCAAACTAACGAATCCTTAATAAAAAAAATTAACAAAATAGAAGCCCACACAAAAAATTGGCATAACCAGCCTCATCCTCCACAACCCTAAAAAAACCATGGACAATCGAATCAGTGACAAAAAAACAGAAAAATTAACAAACAATTAGGGCATACCTTAAATGGCAAAACAAGACCAATGCCCTATAAAGAAAAATTGAAAACGGTAGAATTAGACAATGATTAAATTATGTATGAATTAGAAAAATAACGTAAGAATTTAAACAATCCCTCACGAGTGACAGCTGTACCTAGCGGTGGTTTGGTAGCACTTGCTTTGCCTGGGAGTGGGAGAAGAGTAGCTGCGCGGTCGGGACTTGGAACTTGAGGGTTGCTGCGACCTGCAAGCCTGCGATAAGAGTCTTCGAGAAGAATTGAAGAAGGGAAAGGAAGACAGGATTCAGGAGAAGAAGGTGAAGATAGGTTGAAAATGTGGAAAAAAACTAGGTAGACCGATCAACTATGGTAGACAGTCGAGTGAGATTGGGCCGACTAATGGGCTGGACGGCTGGTTGGTATTGGTCTGTAGTAGTAAACTAGTAATAGCAATACTGATATATATTTACATAACTATTTAATTTATATACATAAATATTTAGGTTAAATAATTATATTTATAATTTATTTAATCAAAAAATATTTATATATTTTATTTTATCAAAATATTTTTTTTTGTATATCAAATATTTTAATTGAATCAAATAATTAAAAAAAATATCAGATTGAATATTCACTATAAATTTTAAAACTCGGATCAAATATTTTAAAACTTGAATTAAATTTTCAAAATTTCCGATTGCGAATTTTTGCACCGGCCTAGGTTTCGGCACATGAGTGGATGCCGAATTGCGGACAAGTGAAAATGGCGGGAGATTGGAGCAGAAACCCCACCGAGTTCACTGAACTGCCCTCGTTCCTCCGCACTTGAAAAAATGGCGAAAGAAGAAGTAAACTGGAGACAAGAAGTCGATCGTAACATCAAGAGGCTGCAATCCTTGCTTTTTGGAGCAGATATTGCATTGCAGAATCGTGATTTCACGTCGGCACGAATGCTTAGTCTCCGTTGTCTTGGCTTTCTCGATTCTCGCACTCAGACTGAGCTCGATGAGGTTTACATTCAACCGATTCGTCAAGAAGTTCAATCGAAGCTCGATGTCTCAAGGCGTGCTGTCGCTCCGGAATCCAACCGGTGAGTGAGACTGTTTCATCTTTTCCCCTAACTGCCAGTTGCACGTTTTTCATCTCGTTTTGCTTATTCATAGGTTTTTTTTTTTTTTTTTTTTTTTTTTTTTTTAGTTTTTCGTTTAAAATTGATACTCGGAATTGAATGGCAAAATAAAGAGTATTGAGCGAACATTCGCAAGTAAAGCAAGTCTAGTTGGAGGAATTGCCAATAGCATACAGACTCACTGCAGTCTGCTTTTCCTGCGTTCATCATGTCTGCAGACTCCAGTTGGATTATTTTTGCGGTGCAATGCGCCAAATCGATGAAGGAATTCTGTTACAAGTCCTACTCCAGCATCTGGTCACCGGGCGTTGAACGGGCTGTTTCTGCATATTCTTGTGCTTAGTGTGTTTCTTAGCCCTGGGGGATCCTATGGTGACAGCCTTTAGTGAAACCTCCTTACCTTAGACTCATTAAGAAAGAGAGAGCCTTAAACCACTTGAACTGATGATAGACGTGTTTATTCATTGCTAAAATGGTCTCTTAAATAGAGATTGCATAGTGATGCAATAGGAAAGGACTAGCTGATATGTAGTTTACTAATATAAATACTGTAACTAAGGTAACAAAATAACAATCAATCTTCTTTTGTTTATTACTAAAGTAAATCCATTCTTTTGCTAAAGTTAATAAATCCTATAATTAAGGAATCAATATTATTCCCCTTTTATTCTTTTGGTAACGGAATCTACCACAATCTTTAAATTTTCTTTCCAAATTAATTGCTGGTAAAATTGACCTTTGTTACTGCCGTTGTTGCAACCATTCTTTGTTTTCCTTGTCGCAAACAATATTTTCCAATGAATGCATTCGTAAAGTTACTTCCCTCCTAGACAAAGAGCTTGTCCTCAAGCTCAAAATGGGGATAAGTGTCACGAAAGTGAGTGATGGATTCCCAGTTGGCATCAGCAGGATAAGTGTTGGACCATTCCACCAAGATTTCCTATTTATTGCGCTTGAGTTGTGCCCGCACAATAGAACAAGTAATAGGAGTTGAATGACCATTAGCTAGGGGTGGCAAAGAAGGAATAGTAGTTAGTGGTGGGCTACAGTAAGGCTTGAGTAAGGAAACATGAAAACCATTATGAATTTTAGACTTTGACGAAAGCTTCAATTGATAAGCCACTAATCCGACCCAGCATAAAATAGAATATGGGCCATAAAATTAGGAGTAAGTTGAGGGCAAAGTCAAGCAACCACACTCTGCCGTTGACGGTGAAGTAAATAGGGGTATAAATGAATAGTGCCGGCTCGCGAGTTTTTTAGGCTCGGTTCATTTATTTAGTTAAACGAGTTGAGTTCGGACCTTATTTTTAGACTCATTTAATAAACAAGGCAAAATTGAGCTTGAAGAATTTTGGCTTGAGTTTGTTTATAGTGCAAAAGTTCGCGAGCTCGGCTCCTTTATCACAAAAGCTTGTGAGTCAGCTCGTTAAAAGTTTGGTTTGATTATAAATGAGCTGATCCCAAGCTTTATTTTTAGACTTATTTATTAAATTTATTAAATGAGTCGAGACTACCCTGGTTTAGTCTGTTTAGTTCATTACAACCTTAGATGTAAATGCAACCAAACAAGATCACTAATTGTTTATTCCACATCCCTATGACCTATATCATATTAGGTTTTCATAATACGAGTCTAAAGGCAAGGTATGAAAGGGTTTAACTAATGGAAAGATTAACTCTTTTGGGAACCAATAATGTGTAAACCATGTCAATTCAAGACTGACCAATATCTGAACAATACAATGTTGATCCTACTATAGTTTAGAGTGAACCTAGGCCACCATAGCTTCTCTGTCCAGCAAAGCTTGATTCACTACATCAACTTGGGAAGAGCCAATTTGATAGGACAATAAGCATGGGGTCTCAACCAGGTAATAAAACCGCGGTCGCAGAAGATAGTTTATATGCCGCGATTGTCATTACGTGAATTTTCTTTATTTTTCACAACAAATACTGGTCATATATGGGTAAATATCGGTCAGTATTGGTCAATATTGATAAATATCGGCAATTTTTTTCTCTGTCGCATATCGCCGAGTTCAAAATCTGAGATATGTCAGCCGATATTTTGTTCTATTGTCTCAACCCTATATCACTTAAAGGGAGCGATGTTGAGAACTGCGTGGAATGAAGTACTATAACATTATTCCGCCCAAGGAATCCAAGTGACCCTTTGAGTGGGATAGTCCCCAACAAAGCAACGAAAATACATCTCAATCGTATAGTTGACCACTTTAGTTTGACTATTAGTCTAAGGATGGTAGGTTGAGGAAAAAGCCAATTGGGTGCCATGGAATAGGTATAAAATTGCAGAAATTAGGAGGGATGTAGTGGGTAAATCAATCTTGTTTTTGTAAAGGATTAGACCATCCCTAACTGTCCAAGAATCCCTAACATCTCCTCCAGTAATTTGCTGAACTAAATTTTGCAACGAGTTAGATGAGCTAACCTTAACTCGTATGTCATCCAAGAAGGTAAGGTGTGGTTGGGTAAGAGCATACTACTAGCTAGTGTCTTCTAAGCAGTGCGATTATGCATCAACAACTCAATTTAATTTTCCTGCCCTATAATCCACTTGAAAATTAAAGCCCATAAGCTTATTGAGTCCATGCTGTTCTGGAGGTATGGTAATTCTTTGTTCCGGCAAATATTTGAGGCTAAAATGATATGTATGAATAAGACAGGATCTACCCCATATATATGAATGCCAATATTGCACAACCTTCGCCAAGCCAATGAGTTCACATTCATAAGTTGACAGTTTAGTATGTCTATCGGCAAACTTATGATTGCTCTAGGTACACCAAATTTAGGGAAAATAGCATTCTTGAATAACCTCATTACCACCGGCAAATCATTTATAAGAGATGCTACAACCTTAACCCACTTTGAGACGTAATCCACTGCAACCAAAATATACTTGTTACCATATGATGATAGGAATGGCCCCATATAGTCGATCCCCCATACATTAAATATTTCAACTTCAAGGATATAGTTGTAGGGCATTTCATGCCTTCTTGAAATATTTCCTGTTCTCTGACATGGTTCTCGAGATAGTACAAACCGTTGAACAGTGTTGGATAATAAAAACTTGCATAAAGGATCTTAGCAACAATATATTTAGAGCTAGTCTAACCATTACAAGGCGATGAAAGATAATATATCATCGACCTCTTCTTTTGGAACGCACCTTGTATAAGTATCATTGGGAACTAATTTGAAGAGATATAGCTCATCCGAATAGTAGTGTTTACAGTTCGATAGGAATTTCTTTTTTTGATGATAAGAGAACTCCGAAGGTATGATTCCACTGGCCTTTTAGTTAACAAAATCAGCCAACCATAAGGTTTTGAAAGTAGTTATGACTCAACCAAGTGATCATCTAAAAATGAATCTTCTAATATCATTTCTTCCTTTTCGTTAAACTCCATCCTTATCTGGGGAAGGTGGTATGCTACTGCATTTTCAGTACCCTTCTTATCTTTGATGTTCATGTCAAACTTTTATAGCAATAACATCCATCGAATTAATCTTGGTGTTGCATCCTTCTTAATCAAGAGATATTTGATGGTTGAATGATCCGTATAAATAAGGACTTTTGACCCAACAAGGTAGGGGCAAAACTTCTCAAGGACATACTCTATGACAAGTAGCTCTTTCTCTTTCATGGCATAATTCAACCGAGCACTATCCATCATATGACCTGTATAGTAAATGACATATGATTTACCCTCCTTTTGAACAAGAATTGCTCCAACTGCAAAGTCACTTGTGTTAGTCATTATCTTGAATGGGAGATTCCAATGGTGGTTGAATCACTAGGTAGTTGTTATTTGTTAACGCTTTCTTTAGCTTGTAAAAAGCATCTAGACAAGTATCATCAAGTACAAAAGGCACATCCTTGATGTGAAGATTGGTGAAAGGTTTAATAATTTTGGAGAAATTCTTAATGACACACGGTGGAAACCGGCATGTCCTATGAAACTTCTCACTTCTTTAACTAATTTAGGTGGAGGGAGTTTGATTATGATCTAAATTTTTGCTCGATCTACCTTGATTCCTCGGTTAGAGATTAGATGACCTAGTAGAATTTCTTCTTGTACCATAAAATGACACTTATTCCAATTGAGTGCAAGATTTACCTCCTCACATCTCTTTAGTACCTTTGACAATTTAGCTTAACAAGAATCGAAAGAGGTGCCATAAACAGAAAAGTCATCTATGAACACTTTCATGATGTCCTTAATGAAATAAAAAAATATAGCCAGCCCATCATGCATTTTTGGAAAGTGCTAGGTGCATTACACAAGCCGAAAGACATCCTAAGACATGCAAAAGTGTTGTAAGAGCATGTGAATTATTTTTCCTTTTGATCACTAGGGTGAATAGGGATTTGGAAAAATCTAAAATATCCATCTAAGTAACAAAAATGTGAATGGCTAGTGAGTCTCTCCAATATTTGGATACTGAATGAGAAAGGAAAGTGGTATTTCCGAGTATCCTTGTTTAATTTTCTATAATAAATGCACATTCGCCATCCTGTTATTGTCTTAGTTGGAATGAGTTTGTTATTATCATTTCTAACAACAATCATCCCTCCTTTATTGGGAATTACTTGAACATGAATCACCCATTCACTATCTGATAGTGGATATATTACTCATGCATTCAACAACTTAATAACTTATTTCTTGATAACTTCTTTCATGTTAGGGTTCAAGCGTCTCTGATGTTCTATGGAGGTATGCGTCTTTCTTCTAATAAAATGTGATGCATGTACAAAGAGGTATTTATACCCTTAATGTCATCGATAGTATAACCCATGGATTTCCTATGCAACCTAAGTACTTTGAGTAACTTCTCAACTTCATATTTCCTTAGTTTTGCATTTACAATGATTGAGTATTTAGAGTTAGAATCAAGAAACTCATATCTTAGAGAGGGGGGAAGTAGTTTAAGGTCTGCCTTTGGTGTTTTATTCTCCTCTTTTTAGATGGGTCTTGAGTTTATATTCAATATGGTAGGAAAGGGGTTGCCTCTAATGCTTTCGCCATCTCTAAGACATCGTCTTCGTCGGTATCTCCATGCACTGAGCATTTCTCGAGTGGATCGTTGGAAAATTGCCTAGGTTGTTCTTCTCGTACAACCTGCTTAACTATGTCAATCTTGTAACATTCATCATAAAAGTTAGGAGATTTCATAGCTTTAGACAAATTCTATTTTTTCCTTGCTAACATTCAAGGATGACCTTTCATTTTTTTACATCAATGATAGCACTTGCGGTTGTAAGGAAATGCCTTCCTAAAATGATGGGGATTTGAAAATCTTCCTCTATGTCTAAGATGACAAAATCAACAGGGATGAAGAATTTACTGATCTTAATGTGGACATCCTTGAGAATACCTACTGGGTATTTCACTGATCAGCTTGCCGAGTAAAGAGATATAGTAGTGGCCTTTAATTCACTTGTTTCAAAGTTCTTACAAATAAACAAAGGCACTAAGCCTATATTTACACTTAGGTCACACAAAACACGAATAATGGCCACATTTCCGACAAAACAAGATATATAGAATGAATTAGGATCCTTATGTTTCAGTAGCAATTTATTTTGAATTAGGGCACTACAATCTTTTGTTAAGGCCATGGTTTCGTACTCTTCTAACTTGTGTTTGTTGGATATATTCTCTTTAAAGAATCTGGCATAGGTCATCATGTGGGGATAGTCTCAAGAAATGGGATGTTTATATGGAGTTTCTTCAATATATCTAAAAATTTCTCAAATTGCTTTTACAATCTAGCCTTTACTTACATTTTAGGATGAGGGATATGAAGCTTATATAGTGGTGGAGGCAAATATTTCTTAACGTCATGCTCTTTCTTTGAGGTGGTCTCTTTCTAAGTTGTCACAAACTCATTATTCTCTTCATTGCCCTCAACTTTTTCTTCCACATCCTCAAATTTCTTTTTTAAAATAGGACCTAATTCTTTTCCACTCCTAAGTGTTATGGCATTTATAGAACCCTTAGGGTTAGTCTCTGGTTGCCTTGGAATCATTCCAAAGGGTTTAGAAGAAGAAGCAGATTGTTGAGCTACTTGAATGATTTAATTTTCTAGCATCTTATTGTGGGTAGTTAGAGAGAACCTTGGAAGCCAAATCTTGATTGCATTGCTCATTATCCTACTTTAGTTCCTAAACTCATTTTGTTTGCTCTGAGATTGAGAAGTCACAAAATTCTCCAACAATGACTTTAAACTAGGTTTTGGAGGGTTAGAGAAAGGCGGTCTAGGATTTTGGAAAAGTGGGGGTTTGAAATTTGGTTGATGAATGGGATTAAGAGGTGGTTTCTTATAAGAAAGATTTGGACGATTTCTCCACTCCTGGTTGTAGGTAGGAGCAAATGGGCCTCCTTTTTGGTTGAAGTTGCTCAAATAGTTCACATGATCGTCAAGGATTGCATTGGGGGATGGGGAAGCAACAAGTTGATATTCAAATGATGAGTGATCTACAACTCCACGATTTTCACAAGCAGTAAAAGTAGATGTTAGTATATTCACACTTAATTTATCAAACTTATGAAATAATGCATCAACTTTAGAAGATAGGTGATCAAGAGCATCAATGCCATACTTGCCACTCTTCTTGGTAGAAGAGCACTCACCTAACCAGTGGTAATGGTATTGAGCCATGTCCTTGATAAATTATTTTACTTTTAGTATGCTTTTGTTCATGAGGGTTCCTCCCATTGCTGCATCAATGGTTAATTTCGTGTTGTAGTTGAGCTGATTATAGAACATGTGCACCAACAGCCGTTCCTCTAGTCCGTGGTGTGGGCACATCCTAAGAGGCTCCTTATAACGTTCCTATGCATTCTCTATCCATTTGAGTAAAACTTGTGATGCCATTCCTTAATTGTACCATCTTTGAAGGAGAGAAGTAGTTGTTGAGGAAAGCTTGTGAAAGTTAATTCCATGTTGTGATGGATCCTAGAGGAAGTGATTGCAACCATGCTCTTGCTCTATCTAGTAATGAAAAGGGAAACAATCTGAACCTTATTACATCTTCTGTTACTCTACATGTTTGGATCATCATTGGAACTATCCCGAACTGATTTTGTTGAACCATAGAGAGGAGTGCAGTTCAGTTTGAAGTTGTTTGCATTGACTGTGGGTTTCCTTATATTGGATTGCATCCCATATGCATTTGGAGATGCAAACTCTTTTAGAGAACAATTTTGTTCGTTTATTCTCTTGTGTTCGGTCAGAATTTATGCACTTGTGCCTGCTTTAGTCTCATGTACCCACTTCCTTAATTCACTTAACATCTTCTCAATCTTGGGATCAAACTCAATTGGAATCCCTAGTCGAAGAAATCATTGCATATAAGATATTAGGAAATGAAAGCAAAGTATCTTTCAAGCAAAGTGTTACGAGCCGCATCGAAAGGTTGACATCGAGGTTCTACCGGTCGCGGAATAGTCTAGAACATCCTTGTAATCTAGATAAGTATGGAGAGATGTATAGGGTTCTACACTCTCCTGGATTATTCTAGAAGGTTCTAGAGGGGAATGCCTCTAGATCCTTCTCTATTTATGTAGAGATGTATGGATAATTCTAGAAACCCTTAAGGAGACTCTAGAAACCCTAATGGACTATTCGAGAACCCCTAATGGGCTTATTGGGCCATTCTAGAGAAATCCATTAGGCCCGTTCTAGAATCTTCCTGGGGGAGGTGAAGGGGTGGATCCTCTCCTATAAATAGAGGGGGGGGGGTAGAGGCATTTGGGATCATCCAACAAGAGTTGTATCTTCAAAGCTTCTCTCTCTAAATACAATCTCTCTTTCTCTCTTTAAAAGTTCTCTCTTGAGTTCTTGTGTGAAGGTTCGGTGTGGTGATCTAAGAGGCGTTTCTAGCCTAAGTGTTGAATACACTTGAAGGAGGAAGGCTGACTTAGTCTCTCAAGGAGTGAGGAAAGACTAAGGTCGCACGTAGCTAGACTTGGTAAAGAGTTGGTGCATGACAAAAGGGGAAAAAAAATCTAGTCTAGTCAAATAATAAAGATTTAATATCAACTAGCCAAAGTATTCTGTAACGTTGTGAAAAAACTTGATGAGTCAAATCCGCAAGTGCACGGACTCGTTGTAGTACATCAAGGTCGTATCTCACAAGGACTTCGTTGTCGAGTACTAATCTCCATTATTTTAGCTATCTAGACTGAGTAATTAACAAAGATATGATTATGAAATTTGGAAATACATGCAAAAACTAACGAAATATAATCTCTAAGTTTGTGGTAATAAAACCTGGATAACACACACCAACAAATTAATACAATATCATATAGACGGTTTGAACGGCTGTGAATGGCTAGTCATATGTAACATATTAGCCTCTTTTAAGGTCTAAGGGTGTATTTAATCCAATCTAGTGACTACTCTCATGACTAATAAATTGGATTAAACCTATTAAGCATCACTAGCTATAAAGGTCTACTTTTGTGATCATATTGTCTCGTTCATATATTAAGTTCTGATATTAACTCTAATTTTTTAATTATACTTAAAAATCTAAGTGAATCAAATTTTATCAAATTCAAATCATAACTTTGACATCTAACATATGAAACAATAAGTAAGAACTATTTGCATAATACACATATAAATTTATCATCATAATACTGAAGCGGATGTAATTCCATCCTAGGAAAATAATCTACTCACTCATACCTACAATGATGTGCTTAACAATAATCATACTTAACATCGTCGAATAAATCAAGAAGTAGAGATAAAGAAAAATAAACCATGAGTGATTATGAAATGGATGAACTCTAGAATTTGTTGATTACAATGCTAATAACCTTAAATTAGATCTAGAGAGTATTAGGGTTTTGATGTACAATGCGAAGGAAAATGCTAGAAAAAGAGAAAAGTTCAAAGCCCTCTTCTCCCAAACGGAATTGCCGAAAACAAAATATATGGGACTTAAATTGTACAGGAAAGTAACAAGTCACCTGTACGGTCAACCTGCAAGATCATGCACTCCACCAGTCGATCTTGCAGTGACCTAGGGCGGCTCTATTACACTACACGGGTAGCATGCACGACTGTGCACTGCACCTGTTGACTGTGCAGTGTTGCTTCTTCTTCTTTACGTCTTCTTTTGCTTCCGTCTTCGATTTTTTGGGTTCCTTCTTGCATTAGAAGTTGATTCTTCATCATCATTGATTTCCTTGAGTCATCCTTGATTTATATTTGTGCTCTATTTCCTTTGATTTTCCGTTCTTCGCACCAATTCCTACAAAAGAATCGAAGGAGAGAAGTACCATGAATTAGATAGCTAAACTATATAAACGATCAATAAACCATATAATAGTTCAATAAACCACATTGGATGTCAATTAGAATCACTAGCAAATCAGGGTAAAAATATAGAAAATATGGGGTTTATCAGGTGATCACAAGTATGAATAAGGGGTAGACGATTTGGTTCTCTGAATTTGTCACAAAAGGCTTCAATTATTGGATCTAGGGTGTGACTAGGATTCATAGAACATTGAAGAGAGTTGACATGAGGACTAGGTAAATCTTGTTGGCCATGCAAGGTAATAGCCGCTCCCTCTAACTCAGAATTCATGGCGAGGGAAGTGAAATCCCAGAGAATTGGACCCAATGATTTAAGCCACCGAAGACTGAGGATAATATCGAAACCAGCAAGAGGGACAATAAAAAAATTAGAGGAAAATGAATGCTTACTAATCTGAAATAATTTATTTTGCTTATACCTGTGCCGCAAAACTTCTCCCCATTGGCAACAGATACGTTTAGACAAGGCTGGGATTAAATAAGCAGTTGAAGACATAGTGGCACTAATAAAACTGTACTCCTTGAATCAACCAAGCATAATACTGGCTGGTCTGAAAGCCCTGCTTGTAGCTGCATTGTTCTCACACCCTATTTGCTGGTGATTGCATGTAAGGAAATTTCAGGTTCACTGCTATTTTCAGCTGCGTTTAAATCGGATTCAGGCTCTTCAACTTCCGACTAGAACAACTTCTTGCAATGGTGCCTAAAGGTGTGGGGTTCATCACAGTTGTATCAAGTCCCTTCATTGGGCGATCAACCATTTCTACACGAGTCAACTTCTTAATAGATGGAGTCTGGCCTTGAATCTAGGTCTTAACAGAGGCAAGAGTAGTTGTAATGGGTTGATTGACAACCTTATTGTTTGGTGCTGAGTTTGACCACTGTTTCTTTTGAAAAATTGTTGCCTTGATCATTTGTTGCTTTTGTTTGCAGGTTCTGGCCCAATTCATAGCCTGTACTAAGGAGGTTGGGTGTTGCATCTCCACATCAATCCGGAGGGAGTTAACCAAACCAGAAGTAAAGATATCAACTTGTTGGTTGATTCTTACCGTTGGGCCCCTAAGCTAACAACTCTTGAAATAGTTGTAGATACTCTTCCACAGTTCCTGATTGTTTCAAATTAACCAACTCGCCTAAGAGATTGCTACGTAAGGGAGAGCCAAATTGCAGCTTACACAATTCTTTGAAGGTTGCCCAACCTAGGCTGGGCTCTTCCTTCTCTGTTTAATAGAACCCTAATTGAGCATTACCAAATAAATGAAACACTGTTAGTCCCACCTTATCTACAGAAGGTGCCCCTTGATGATCAAAAAATTTCTCACATCGATATATCCATATTAAGGGATCACCTGTGCCATCAAACATAGGAAAGTCAAGTTTTGTATAGCATGGTACAATTCTGTGATCATTTGGAGGATCTACTTATAAGGTTAATCTAGGTGGTGGCTGCCAATAGGAGCCACACTGATTCGTTCACCTTCTGACTCCCTGTCATGGTTATGGCTGGCCTCCTCAGTGGCCTACACTGTTGTCCATAGGAGTTGTTGTAATGCTTGACAATTAGTGCTAGCTGCTTACTCGTGTAATTGGTGTGCCTGGTTTTCTGATCAAACCTCTTCAATTAGGGCTGTTACTTTGTCTTGGATGATAGGTTCGCTTGTGGTCCTAGGCTCTGATACCAAATTATTATGAGTACTACTCCAGGATCAGGTCATGGGGTGGTGAACAGGCAAATCTTCTTCCACCCGTTTCGGCTTATCCTTGCGCTTGCTGTGTTTCTTACTCTTAGAGGATCCTATGGTGACGGACTTAAGTGAAACTCATCAAAGGGAGCTCCTAACCTTAGACTCATGAAGAGAGAGCCTTAAACCTCTTGAACTGATGATAGAAATTAAAATGGTCTTTTGAATAGAGATTACATAGTACGGCAATAGGAAAGGACTAGCTGATACGTAGTTTACTAAAATAAATCCTGTAACTAAGGTAACAAAATAACAATCAATCTTCTTTTATTCATTACTAAAGTAAATCCATTATTTTACTAAAATAAATACTATAATTAAGGAATTAATGTTATTCCTCCTTTTATTTCTTGGTAACAGAATCTGCCACAATCTTCACAATCTTTGAATATTCTTTCCAAATTAAAGGCCAGGAAAATTGACCTTTATTACTGCTGTTGTTGCAGGCCTTCTCTTTTTTCCTTGTCTCACATAATATTTTCTGGTGAACGCATCCATAACAAATTCTCTTAGTGTAGAATGCTTGTTTGCTGAATTTTTTTACTTTTTATCTTGGTTATTTTGGTACCATCTTATACCTTCTTAAATATAATGAAAAGTTGTGTCCGGGGCATATATGTGTATAACACAATATATATTAATTCCTTTCCCTTGAATTCATGATCTAATGGCTGTTTCATGACCTGATGACTTAAAAAAGGTCACGTTTGCATTTTAAGCAGTAGTTCATACATGATCATGAAATCATGTATATATAAATGTTGACTGCTTCTTGTTTTTCCTGTGACTGTAGCCGAGCATTTGAAGCAGCAGGCAGGGATCCTGGCAAAGTCTTCAGGGGAGATTTTGACGTTAACAAGATAAAGGAGTCCAAGCATTTTCGCTCCCTTATCCAACAAACCAAGATGATAAATCAAGCTGAACAGGTAAGAGCTATGTGGAAACATATCTCTTGCGCTAGAATGACTGCTTAATCTCGAATAAAGCCATTTTCTTTTCTTTTTTTTCCCCTTTTTTTAGCACTGAGTTTCTTTGGTGCTGCAGATGCTCATGTTCCATTATTCCATTCTTTATACTTTTTGAGTATGTTGTCTCATCTAACTGTCTGGCCTATATTTTGCATGATTTATTTGATTACCTCATTATTGCCTGTCTATATGATATTGGTAAAATAGTTAAACTCTCAATCCAAATTTATGATTCTACGATTTTATGATCCAAAAATCATGAAACGATTCATTATTTTTCGTAGAATATTGAAATAGTGAAATCATAGTAAGATCTTACGATACTATATATTGACGATAACTTTTTATCTATTTGCCTTAAAATCTATTTTCTCTTATTCTCACTATATTTTTTCCTACCTTTAACCCTTTTATTGCATGTAATTGACGATTTATGTTACTTTTTGCCTGCTACACCCTAATTAGTGATCAAATAAGAGCTTAATAATGAGTTTTTTTTAACTGTTTTTAACTTTAATTATTTGATTTGTAGCATATAAGTATATTGATGTCATAAATTTGTAGTATTTATGGGATCTCATGATCTTATGATCCGATTTTATGATTCAATTTTGATGCCCCTTATCGATTCTAGGTAGAATTCTGATTCTAAGAACTTTGGTTGGTAATCATGTAGTACTAATCATGATCTATTCTAGCTTCTGGATGACCTGGTTTTCATGTCATAGGTAGCCATGGACTGTTCCTCATATTTGATTTTCACTCTCAGGGTAAAGTTAGCAAAGAGGACAAACAAGCAAAGCTGAAGTCTAAGATCTCCAATTTTACAGGCAATGCAAAGTCAGTGTCGGTGCAACAGATTCATTGCAAGAGCAGCAATACTTTCTTGGACACCTCCAAAGCAAAGAGCTCCAACTGTATGATTTTGGAACATGCACGCCGAGGGAACACCTACCAAAGAAGTTTCTCTTCATCTCTGTGCACTGAAGAGGATGGAAAAATTCAATTACGCACCTCAGGAGTAAAGCGTGCACACACGGAAATTAGAAGCCCCCAAAATGAATGTGGAAAGTCACCTTTCAGTAATGAAGAACCCAATAGTGAAGTTTCTCATGGATTTGTTACTGCCAGAACAAAATTGGTACTGTTTTTATTGCATTATATTTCAAATTTCAACTAAAAAGACCTTTGAAGTTCCCCCCCTTTTGGCTATTTATTCAACATGGCGGCTCTCTGCTTAGTTTTCCAATTTATTTATTGCTTCATGTGTTGATCAAATGTTCTTCTACACTTGGCATTTTTCTTTTTGAAGTCTTTAATTATTTTCAACTAGGAAGAATTTGTTGATAACTTCATGTTGATTCATAAATTTGATTATCCAAATATTGCTAAAACGTAAGTGTTTTTAAGTTTGCCTTCAGTCTTTCTGCATTGCCTCCCATGTTCAAGGATTCATAACCCTTTTTCCCATGCTTCTGCCTCAGGAGTTGGATGTAAAGCAAAAGCGAGGAATGTCAGGTTCAACCAGCACCTCTGGGGGGCCTGTTGGTCATAACACTTCTACCTCCAGGGGTTACCAAATGAAATCATATGGTGTCGCACGTCGTGGTGTCCGTGGTAACTTTGTTCCCCCTATCAAATCTAGTGGGAGCAACCCTGGAAATGTGACTCCCCGAATGGGTGGGAAGGGTGATGATGCCTTAGATGACTCAACAAAAAAATGGTTGGTTGCACAAATTGATATGCTACCCTTTTTTCTTAAATGCTTTTTCAGAAATGATTCTCCACTGTACATATGCATGTGGTTTCTGAGTGGTGACAATAATCTCCTGTAGCGTCTGTTTAAATTCGTGAAACTTGCAGATTTAATTTATAATTCTTGGCACCTCAGTGTCACAAGTTAGCAATTGAACACCACTTAGTTTTTCCCCCCACTATACACAGTTGAATCTAGTATTCAGCAGATGCATTTCCTCATTATTTTTTGCCTCTCTTTTTCTATCCCTTATAAAATAAAATATAAAAGCCTCACTTTATTGTTTTTGGCAAGGTTTGAAGAGCTTTATGTACTTTTCTTTTAGAATGGAGGAGTCAAATCTTTGGATCGCTCTCCTCTTCTCTCCATTGAATATTTGTTTCAAATTTTATGAGGTTGCACTGAAAGTCTACAGAGGATGCTGCCTTTACTATGAAAGATTTGTATGTTCTATTTGTTTATATATATATATATATATTGACGTATATATATATATATATATATATATATATATATTGACGTCTGGATTGATTTTTGTCAACATATCCATTTTAGTTTGGAGATGCTATGTTGTCCTGATGGAGAGCTACCGGAAAAGTTGAGGAATTTGGAGCCTCGTCTTATTGAACATGTTAGTAATGAGATTATGGATCGAGATCCTAATGTACGATGGGATGATATTGGTGAGTATGACTTCCTATCATTTTTGGCAAGGTGACTCATTGGCATGTTTATCATTACACTTGTTTTTACATTGACTGATCAAGAATTTTATAGCTGGTTTGGCACATGCCAAAAAATGTGTGACGGAGATGGTTGTGTGGCCTCTTTTGCGACCTGACATATTTAGAGGGTGTCGGGCACCCGGAAAGGGCCTTCTCCTTTTTGGTCCACCAGTGAGTACTTAGCCATTTTAGTTATTATTACAAATACATATGCAATGCTCTAATGATAGTTGTGTATCTCAGGGGACCGGCAAAACTATGATTGGAAAAGCTATAGCTGGAGAAGCTAAGGCAACCTTTTTCTACATTTCTGCCAGTTCTTTAACCAGCAAGTGGGTATGTATCTGTTTTTACACTATTGATCTCCTTAATGATTGCAAGTTGCATTTGTTGGGCCATTGGTGCCTTCCTCCAAACAATTTGGAGCTGCTGTCTTTTTCAGCTGTAGAAACTTAGATCCTGATCCACAATGAAAGCAATACATTCTGGAAGTCTTACCATGTAAATGTGATTTTCCTACTATTAGTTGCAATATGTCTATATTCATAATATGGTAAATTTTTTAAGAAAATCTAAAACAAAGCATAGCTAGAATCAAAATTTGCATTTTATCTGACAAGTCAGTCCTTTCATTTATTGCAACAAATCCAGAGGGCCTCATATGTGGGCTATGAGAGTCTCTTGACTGATGTATTGACTCTATCCTGGTTGACATCTCTTCTCTCAAGCATGTATCATTGTTGGCATTTTGAGATTTGACAATAAGCTTTGAGGAGATATGCACATTTCCTCTTATTTTCAGCAGTTAGAGAATGGAAACTACAAGTGTGATCTTCCTATTAAAGCTTTCAGAAATTTTGGTTTACTGAATGCAGATTGGTGAGGGTGAAAAGCTAGTGAGAGCCCTTTTTGGAGTAGCTAGCTGTCGTCAACCAGCTGTGATATTTGTTGATGAAATAGATTCACTTTTGTCTCAGGTAACCAGCCTTGGGCTTGGCATGCTATCAATCGTCATTCATTGACCTCATTAATGATCTAGTCTGTATGAACACCAAGGTATTGAGTTGATGATCATCTTTTGCCATGTTCCATACAAGAATTCCCTCATTGTCCCCTGGAGATGACAACTACTCATTTAGTAAGGTTCACATTGATTTATCAAATCCTGATAAAGTCATTAGAGAGCCTATGAGAGATTACACAAAATGGAGGATGTCTGAAAAAAGAAAGCGGCTCTGGTGCTACATTATACTCATCTGTAACTTTATATGTTTTTCAATTTCCCACACTAGCGATGATTTGCCGGTCTATCAAGTTGTTCTGTTGAGTAGATTTATTTGGTTGCAGAGGAAGTCTGAAGGTGAGCATGAAGCAAGTAGACGGCTGAAAACACAATTTCTTATTGAAATGGAAGGCTTTGACAGTGGGAGCGAGCAGATTTTGCTTATAGGTGACTACTTACTTTGACTAGAAAAATCTGAATTGTACCAACATATGCAGCTTCTATGAGAGTTTGCATCATGTCACTAACATAGAGTACCTTATCAGTCCTACTTAATATCCCATTGCTGTGATGGACCCTTTGTTACATGTTTCATGGGTTTGTATCTTATTTGCTTTGTTTTGATATCTCAGATTTTCTTTCTTTTATTTTTTTTTTGAGAAGGGGGGGGGGGTAGGGTGAATAGGAGGGCATATGAAAACTTCTGGGCTGTGTTTCTACTAGTCCTATTTGATATGGATATGGTTACGGCTGCAGTAATTATCTTGAGGCATTCTACCAAGGCTAACTGCCTGCAGTAACTGTTTTAAGTCATTTCACTAACACAACTGCCACGCAGGAGCTACAAATAGGCCTCAGGAACTTGACGAAGCAGCACGGAGGCGACTTACCAAGCGGCTCTATATACCCATGCCAGACTCAGGTTTCATAGATAAAATTCGTGTTCTGCTGTAGTTTGGTTTTCTACATTGCTGAAATGAACATCTTTGGTTATGAAGAAGCAAGAGCCTGGATCATAAGAAATCTCTTGGAGAAGGATGGATTGTTTAAGCTCTCAAGGGATGATATCGATGTTATCTGCAAGATGACTGAAGGTATGCATTTAGCAACTGCTGGGATTGAGACGTGAAAGCTAAACTGACAACATCCTTTCCCTTCTTAAATTCTTTTTTTTTTCCCTTCGGGTTTTCCAATACCAGGATATTCTGGGTCAGACATGAAAAATCTTGTGAAGGATGCTTCTATGGGGCCACTGAGAGAAGCTTTGAGACAGGGCATAGAAATTACGAAACTGGATAAGGAAGACATGAGGCCTGTCTCTCTCCAGGTGAGACAACTTTTGCACGAATTCTCACATGGTTGGTTTATTTGCCCACTTTAGTATATTGGCCGGTTCAGTTTTTCTTTCTGGCCTCTTAATTACAATTTATCTTCTGTTCTAAACTTTGTAGGACTTCAAGGACGCATTGCAAGAGGTGAGGCCTTCAGTTTCTGCAAATGAGCTTGGTACATATGAAGAATGGAACAAACAATTTGGAAGCTTATCACGCTAGAAATGTGCCAATATATACAAGGCTACAGAAACATCCCGGGCATTTGAAGGAACATATTCACTCGTCATGGGCCAACGGAAGTGGTGATTGATCACTGATCAATTTTGTGTGAACTAGTAAACCAAGCATATGATACAGTAAGGTGATATGAGTGTGACCTAATTTTATGTTGTTTATTTGCACACTGAATGAAGGCCTTGGTTTTGTATATGATAATCTGCGAGGTACGGAAAATGAAAGAACCGAAATCGAATTATTTATGGCATATGTTGGCTGAAGATGGCATGGCTAGGAAAGTGAAAAGGAGATCAAATTCGATCCCGTGGTCCAGCAACAATGCTAACACGGGGCTTTCACATAATGCTCTCGGCAACCAAATAATGAATTTTATTAGAAACATCACTGGCGGCAGTAGATGTAAAATATTTATTGATCCGCCGATGTTTCAATCACATTTTTGAGTGGACAACTTGAACTCTTTGCCATGAATTGTTCAAAAACCCTTCTCAAATTCCATGTATCGTCCACTTCTTCTGGTTGGACATTTGCTGTTGTGTCAATCCGAGATCAATCAAATAAACCATGTTTGTCAGATAAACATACAACAGGCAATAGGATATTACTGCCAGAGCAAGAAGACTGCCGGTACATTGTAAGATATAATTTAGGTAGCTTCATGTCGAGTGTCTCGTCCACTACACAGGATCTCGCTGTTTGGCCAGAAATTAGGCACCTCAACTCCCATATGAAAATTTTGCTGACGTTCACAATGCCATTCAAGAGACTGAGGCACTCTTGTCGGGTGCTCAACAAATGTCACATGAAGGGCTGAGATCATTACGGGTTAGACATGTATCACATTTGGGTAACATATGTATTCAATTGTACCATACTTTATTTTGATGACAAAATTTAACTATTAATATATTTTAATTTAATATTAATAAATAAATATAAAAATAATATTATAAAAATATTTCTTAATATGAATATAATCATTACTTTTTTTATAGTATGATATATTATATGTCAAAAAAAAAATAATGGTCAAAATTTATCGTTAGAAGAGATGACGACAATCTTTTAAATACAGAGTTAGTAAAAGATTATAATCATCCAAAAAAACCCAAAACCTAATATGTAGAATGTTGCATCCATCAGGCCACTTTGATGCTAGAGAAAATTGTACAAATTATGCTGCATGTCATGGGAAGGGTGCAGAGAGCCCTAGATAGAGTTGGCATGGGTGCTCAAGGTGGATTGTAGGGAAGTGGAGTATACAATGTTCATAGACAACCTGGGGAAGAATGTGGATAGGAAGGATCTATTGGAGATTTATGGAGAATATGGGGTAATCACCAATGTATATATTAGTAGGAAAGAAAGGCTAAGCACAAACCTCTACTTTGGCTTTGTTAGATACGCAAAAGAGGAGGAGGCCATAAGAGCCATTAGAAGTACAAACAACATGCTGCTGCATGGGCTAAAGTTGTTTGTGAAGAAATCAATATTTAGTGAAGCAAGGAGGAGAAGTGAAAGAGGACAGAGGAAACAAAAGGAGCTTCGACCATGGTAAGTAAATCAAGTAAAAACATGGAAGGAAGCACGAAGAGATGACAGGACCTACATGGAGATACTTACAGGAAATAAGCAGAGTAGGAGGGCTGACTATGAGGAAGAAGGCTTGAGTATGCAAAGGGTTTCAAGGGAGACCTTACGGCAGGAGAGTAAGGGAGAACATGGGGTTACCAAGAGTAGAATCATGGGAGTGATCAATCAAAAGAATGTGGATTGGTTGTGCAAAAGCTTGATTGGGGTTACTAGTGGAGCTAAGGAGTTGGACGGACTAAAGGAGGCCATTCTCCCTATCTGGAGTAGTATGACAAATATTAGGAGTTTGGGAAAATTTACTTTCATTCTCACTTTTGATTGGTTGAAGATGCTAAGGCTGCGTTGAAGCATAAAGGAGACCTATCGAGCATGTATTTTAGTGAGTTGAGATTCTAGAAGAAGGAAGACACCTACCTTACGAGGCGAACATGGATCAAAATGTGTGGAATTCTGCTGATAGCTTGGTCATGTGAAAATATGATCCGGTTGGCCAGCCGATGGGGAACCTAGGTCTGCATAGACTCAATCACTTAGAGGGGTATGGAGATGGACTGTGCTCAAGTCTTAATTGATACCAAAGAGTTCAGTCCCATTCTCGATGCGATGCTATTGAAGATTGAGGAGGTGGAGTTTGAAGTCACGATTAAAGAAGCCACCTGATTCTTCTACCTGAGGAAGTTTCTTGGCTAAGACAAACAATGTTGTTACCTTAGCTCAAAGATTAGATAGGATGGAGAAGGTCGTATCAGTTCCAGCCATGGTGGTCATGATAGGGACGAGGAAAAAGAAACGCAAAGGATAAGCATGGGGTGTCAATTGAGGAGCAGTAATGATGGGAAGGGGTCTAATCAAGTGGCGGTAGTGGAGTATAGGAGTAGCCAAGGGCTGGCAGTTTGAAAAGAAAAAAAGGTAGGATCGGGAAATGGGATAGCGGTGCATGAGAGGGTAGAGGAATAGGTTCCAAAAAGAAGAAATGAAGGGGCAGGAGATAATGAAGGGTTACATATAGAGGAAGTGGAAAATTCTTATTTATCAACCAATACGAGACACACAAGTGCTTATTATAGTCTGGATGAGGAAGAGGTATTGGTCCAGTAATGTAGGGGGAAAATAGGACAAACATAGAAGTGGTTATTACCAAGGAGAAAGAAAAATAAAGTGAGCCCGTGTGTCCTCCAGTATTTGAGAAACAGAATGATAATCAGATAAGCTTGAACAAGAGGGTATAGAGGCAAAATTATCAAAAAATCTAACTTAATGGAAGCCCATGAAAGTCGGTATGAGGAGATAAGGTGTAGTAGAAATCAAAGAAGAGATGCTACTCCTATCCCCAGCAACAAAGTCAGACCGGAAAGCAACGATAGAAGTACAGATTATGATAAGGAAGAGAAAACTGAATCGGTTGAAACATGGGAGATTAGGAAAAGGTTGGGTTTGTATGCAGATAATGAAGAAGAGTGCTAAAAAGCGGCTTAAGGTGTGGTCGTCAATTGTCATAGAAGAAGTGTTGAAGGTGTTTTCCTTCCGAAGGAGGTGAATGGTTTTGTGGCTATGAATTTTGTATGTTGGAATGTTAGAGGGGTAGGTAGTGGTGGTAAGCTAGCTGCCATTAAGGGCATAATTCAAGATCACAAGCCTAGCGTGGTGGGTATTGTGTAGTCAAAGCATAGTAGATTGGACAAGAAGTGGGTGGTGTCCATGTGGAAGGAGGATGTTGTGGATTTTTGCAAAGTTGCTGTGGATAATGGGAGCGGACATTTAATTCTTAGTTGGAGGAATTTTGCTTTTTGGGTGAGGAGTGTGAAAAAAGAGTAGAGGTGGTTAGGCATAATATGTTGTTTAAAAAAGAAAAATTTATATTGTGTCATAGTTCTTGTCTACAATTATAATAACTATAGGGAGAAAAAAGTATTGTTGGAAGAGATAGGGAAGTGGAAGCAAGATATGCCCTATCTCATGCTAATAATGGGTGATTTCAATGAAGTTTGGGATTCGAGTGAGAGGAAAGGTGAGAGTAGGATGAATCTGGGTATGATGGAGTTTAATAATTAGATTGACCATATGGGGCTTGTGGAAGTGAACCTAGTAAGGAGGCGGTTTACTTGGTACAGGAAGAATATAGCTATTAGGATTGATAGGATTTTTATTGAGGGGGAGTGGTGTAGAGTGTTCCTGCAGTTGGTGGCTAAATGTATCAGGTGCTCTGCGTTAGATCATCTTCCCATCTAGGTGAGCAGTGAGGAGATCGACTAGGGACCCAAAAACTTCAGAACTATTGATGCTTGGCTTAATCATGGTGGTTTCCCCAAATTAATTAATGAGTGGGCAAATCTCAGTAGTATTCCTACCCAGTAGAAGCTTAAACTCCTCAAGAACTTTATTAAGAGGTGGAATAAAAAGGTCTCTCAGAGGCTCAAAGAAGCTCTTAAGGAGATAAATAACTTAATTGATGGTGATAGAGAGGATGAAGTGGAAGTGGCTAGAAAATGAGCACTCATTAATCAATTATGGTCATGGCTCAAGAGGAAGGAGTTGTTATGGATTCAGTACACAAGAGAGAGAAATATTAAAGATAAAGACCGTAATTTAAAATACTTTCACGTCATGGCATCGATCAGGAGAAAGAAGAATTATATATGGGAGATCAGAAAAGGGAATCATACATTTAGCAACAAAGAAAGCATTTGCAGATTGACGGTAGAGTTCTTCTAGAATCTATAAAGAAATCTGAATTATCTAGTAATCAGAATTAGTCTAGAAGGTTTCAACAAATTGTTTGAAGAACGGAGGTTATCACCGGAGGTGTTGCCGACGCACAAAGAAATTAAGAAGGTTGTTCGGGATTGTGATTTGTCAAAAGCATCGGGGTATGATGGTTTTAATTTCAAGTTTATTAAGAAGATGTGGGGTACAGTGGGGGACAAAATATGCCAGCAGGTGGTGGGTTTCTTTGAGAAAGGATATATGCTGCAAGTTATTAAAACAACTTGGGTGACCCTAATTCCGAAGGTAGAGGGAGATAAGGAATTTGGCAATTTCTGACCAATAAGTATGGTGGGGAGAATATATAAGATCATAGAAAAGCTCCTTGTGGCAAGGTTATCAAAGGTACTGCCTGCCATAGTGGGGGAATCTCAAACTGCTTTTGTCCATGGCAGACAGATTATTGATGGCATCTTATTAGCTAACGAGGTAGTGTTTTGGCTGAAGAAATCCAAGGCAAGAGATTTTATGCTGAAGTTGGATTTTAATAAGGCTTACAACTCAATATGGTGGGATTTATTGGATTAGATGATGCATGTTTTGGGTTTTGGAGACAAATGGAGAAGATGGATTGGGATGTGTATTATTTATCCGAGGATGTCAATATTGATTAATGGTTCACCTACGAAGCCTTTTATAATGGAAAGAGGATTGCATTAAGGAGATCCTTTCTCTCCATTTTTATTCACTATTGTTACTAAATCTTTTAACAAAATCATGAGGAGAGGTGTGGATAGTGGGGTGTTTGAAGGTTCGAAGATTGGTGGAGGTGGGGTGGTTTTGTCCCATCTTTAGTTTGCGGATGACACCATGGTTTTTGGAAAGGTTTGCGAAAAAAATGTCATGGATTTGAGGCGCATTTGATTGCTTTACCATTATGTCGGGGCTAATAATTAATTACTCTAAATCCTCCCTAGGGGCATTTGGCATTACTGGTGAAAGCCGAATGTTAGCAGAGAAATTGGGATGCAAGCTTGTGTCACTCCCTATTATCTATTTGGGCCTATCGCTTAGTGATGATTTGCAAAAGGAGTGAATGTGGATGCCAGTGATTAATAAAATTAAGACAAAGTTGGGGATGTGGAAAGCAAAGATGTTATCAAGAGCAGGCTGATTGGTGTTGATTAAGGCAATGATGTCAACTATTCTAGTTTTCTATCTCAGCTTGTTCAAAGCTACAAAAAGAGTGCTACAGAAGATCTACAGATTGCATAGGGAGTTCTTTTGGGGTGGGATGGATAAAAAAAGGATCCATCTCATTAAATAGGAAGATATTTAGAAACCAAAGGAGTTTGGAGGCCTAAGCAGATGAGACTTGGAGCTCAAGAATATTGCTCTTCTTGTTAAGTGGTGGTGGAGGTTTAGCGAAGACAAGAATACTTTGTGGAAAAAGCTGATTTATTCTATTTATGGCATCAAGGTAGGAGATTTGATTAGGAGTTGTAGTCAGAGAGGAAGCTCGGGTCCATGGAAGAATATTGTTAGTAGTATTTGTAACAACTAGCTTGCAAATTAAATTTTATAAGAGGGTGTAAGCATCAAAATTGGGAATGAATGACAAACCAAATTTTAGCTAGATAAATGGCTTGGGGGAGATAACTTGAAGTCTCAATTCCCTAGATTGTTCTCCCTATCTTTGTAGCAAGCCAATCACATTTGCGACATGGGCATCTGGGATGAAGCTAGGTGGAACTAGGCCCTTAACTAGCATCAGAATTTTTTCAGATGGGAAGAGGTGGAGCTTGAAAGGATGATAGATAGAATAGATTCAATTAAGCTAAACGAAGAAGAAGATACGTTGCTTTGGCATTATGAAGCTAGTTAGAGATACATAGTGAAATCTTCTTAGAAGGTCATGGCTAGTTCAATCTATGGGAGTTCTATCAGCTTTGTTCAAGTTAATGAAACGTGGTGGAGAGAGGCGGTCCCCCCACAAGAATATTTTCTCTTGTGGTTCATGATCTAGGAGAAGATTAATGCTAGAGATAAGCTAACAAGGCTATCTATTTTAGCAAAGGAAGATAGTGGGTGTCCGTTATGCAAAGAGGGTGTTGAAACTGTGAACTATGTTTTCTTGCACTGTCCCATTACTTCTAGAGTGTGGTATGAGATGTATGCTTGGTGGGGGAAGTACTGGTGTATGCCAAAGAGCACAAGGGAGGTTTGGGAAGAGTGGAAGAGCATGGGATGTAGGATTCTAAGGAAAAAGCAATGGCAGGCATGCTTCTTTACCATTATTTCCACCATCTGGGATACAAGGAATAGACTAGTATTCGAAGGAGAAGAGGTGTAATGGACTAGGATCTTCTGGAGTATCAAATGAAAGGTAGCATATCGAAGTTAGGGGTGGAAAGAAAACCCTAGCCTTAGTACTAATGATATTTCCTTTAATATTGTCAGACCTATGCAGTGTTAACTTCGAGGGGTGGATTGATAAAAAAGTCGGTTCTGGGGTGTTTCGTATAGGTTCTTCATGTAGGGGTATTGGTTTCTTATTTCTTTTTTTAGGCAATAGAGAGGTGATTCATGGAGTGAGACTCATGTAATGTTGCCTAGGACTTGTTTTGCTGGTGCTTTGTGTTTCCTGTGTTTTACGTTATGTATTTACTCATAAAAAAATTATACAAATTATTAGAAAAAAAACACGAATTATTGAAAGCATGGACAAAATCGTATTGAATGGCCATCTGCTTACCACTTTGACAACTATCTTTGCATTTTGTGAGGCCTCAAAAAGTAACCATGTCCATTTGTCACTATCTATATGGTTATATGAGTATAAAACTATGGGGTTCTTAAGGATTGAGATAAGAATAGGTGTTAATAGAATGTTGAAGGTAAAATGAGAAGGAGAGAGGAGAGAAAAAAAAGAAAGTAGTATTATAATTTTTCATATCCCAAAATGACTATAAGACCCCATATATAAAGGAGTTAAACCACATTACATGGAGTGTTGACCCAAAAAAGAAGCTTTATGGGCTAGCAGCTTGATGCAGGTCCAAGACCAAATATGATTGTTTGAGATACCTTTAGAAACGACTTAGAAACCTTTTGGGGCCAATGATTATCCTTTAGGCTGGTATGTAAATATATGTTAGTCTTACTTTAAATAATACCCATATAGCATCAAATGCTTCCGAGGGGTAGATAAGTTGGACAACAATTTCATGATGAAAAACACAAATATATATTAGGTTTATTGGCCAAAAATTTATAAAGGGTGATAAAAAAATGATAACCTTGTATATCACATCATTCCAAAAATTATACTTCACAAGGACAACGAGCAACCCTATACATTAAGGTTCATCAGTTAAACTATATGAAATAATGAGCGGTGATTGAAATCCTTATACCTTATGGTCTGTCAATAATACCATATAAAATAATGAGTGGTGACAGAAAAATTATACCTTAAAGTCCCTTAGATAGATTTTACATAAAATTTATGCTTTTGCTTATGGTCTTTTGCATTGGAGATTCTATTTTTTTTTGCTTCAAATTTATGCTTGAAACCTACAAATTTCCATCTTCATTCTTTATTCTACTAAATATTGTATCATTTTTTCCCAATATGTAAAGGGTTTATTAGTTAATGAATGAAAAATGTAAAATATTGTAAGATCAACACACTATACTATCAAGAAAACTAGCACATAGCAAACCCCTAATTTTGAAAATCATAATTCTTTCAGGTTCTTTATGATTTCAAATTAAATTTATTATTTTTAAAAATTATGTTACATTCTTTAAATATTTGAAAACCCTAGTCATATTTTAGAAATATTTTATTCTTGTTTCATTGATCTTTCTTATAATTTTGCATCTTATGAAACCTCTAAGTCAGTTTCTATTATCTAACGCCTTCTAAATCATTCTAATCTCTATATATATTAATTTATTGTCTTTTATGATTCTTCTAGTCATGTTCAAAATGATAAACATATATTATGAAAAAAATTACTATTTACATCTTCTTTTACAATTATTCGTGAGCCTTATCAGAAAATCACAAAACTTTATGGATTAACATATTATTCATGTTTCTTGCATAATTGCTTATTGAATCTTGTGTTTTCCTGATTCGATTTTACCTAACCTTTGTGAAACCTAATATAAGTATTTCAATTCTATCAAGATCTAATCCTAACCCTTGATATAGCCCATGACAAGTTTCATAGCTTTAAAAATCCTAGGGAATATTCCATAGAATATTCTTAACTAACACAACATCTTATCTTGTAATACTTGTTATCTTATGCTAATTTCCCCCCTTATCTTATGTCTTCTACCCACCTCTTCCTTGGCTTCCTTATGCTTTTGAACATGTCCAAAAACACCTCCTATGCAAGTTAATATTCCCTATCACTTTTACAAATCACCACACAACCAACTACTATCTTTCACCGACCACTCCTATCTTCTCATCCTCGACGTGTATACCTATATTATTCTCTTCTCCATTAATGTCATTTACCCCTCTTACAAACCACTTGATTCTTTCCAACTATTGGTTGACATTACCACCTTAGCATATGGCCGCCTCCCCTCCTTTTAATGAAACAAATCATAATAACTTACATGATTATTTAACTTATCTTAATCACTAAGTCTTGCCACTGTATGTATTCCACTTCATTTCCTCTTTTACAGGCCACGTCACACTCCTTCATTTCTCCTCCATTTTTTACCCCACTCATGATCCACATAAACCAATATTGAAGACCCTTTTGAAGCTTGAAAACATTCAACCCAACAAAGCCATGGTTAAATCACCCAATCTTCTCTATTTTTCTTCCTTTCTCTAACAATTACATATAAGTTTAGTGTTATCTATAAAAAAATTTGTGAAAGTTTGATATAATATATAAATGCTCATTATGTGAATTATGATATAAGTTTAGTGTTATCTGTAAGCACCCATTCAGATGTTATGCCAATGTGGTTTAGTGTTATCCACAAATGCCCATTTGAATGAGGCATTAAGCTATGTAAGGTGGGTTTGGTATCCTTTTGAAAGCCTTTTAGCTATAATTCCCTCTATTGATATAGTACAATAAACTAAATAAGGTAGGTGCGGTATCCCCTTTGAAATCTTCTTAGTTCTGGTGTCCATAAAATAAATATTGTTGCATGTTGGTCATTAAACACAACATAATGATTATTGTATGTTTGTCGTTAAGCATTGAGGGCTTCTAGCATAGTTTGATGCATACACTAACCTAAGGTGAGTTTTTAATCCTCTTAGCTTTAGTTTCCATCAAAACCCAATGGGGTTGAAGAAACCCCTCTGAATACTATTTATATTACCTTAACTTTGACCTTATATATCTGGTGTGTATAACTCAATAGGGTTTAATAATCCCCTTTGTGTACTGTTCATGTAGCCTTGGCTCTAACATTGTGTGATGGGTGTGTATAACCCAATGGGGCTGACAATTTCCCTAAGTATGTATCATGTTGCTTTGACTCTAACCTTGTGTAGTGAGGTGTGTATAACCTATGGTTTTGTTTAAAAAATTTTCCTTAGCTAGCGAGTGTGTATAACCTATGGATTTAGATTGTTTTGTTGACTTAGAAAACAATATTGGTGACAGGTATGTATAAAATTTCATTTTAAATGTTTTAACAACCTAATATTTTGGATGGGTGTAACATGTTTCATGTGTACTCCCTTAGGAGATTGCCTATTATCTACACTAGGTTGCTCAAAAGTGCAAGCACATGTAATTGTGTGGTGTGTAAGTATATGATTTCATGAGTTGTATTTTAAGTGCTCATAATAGCTAGATTGTAATAAGTAATTAACTATACTAACATTTTCTATGGTGTTGTGATAAACTTGGCATGTGCAAGGAAACAATAAGCCTTATTTTGTCGGTCATTCTCTTTGTCAAGTCCTATCTAGGGGAGCAATGTTAGACTTTACATAGGCTATCACATTCATTTCCACCACTATTTCCTTCTATTTATTTTACAAGTTTAATGTAAAGCTTAACATTTGATACTTATCTATTTATGTTTTAACATGTAACGTTTAAAGGGTTTTTTTGTACTCTGATTCATTACTAAGTGAGTCTTATATCAATCTCATATCAAGTGCCAACCACACCTAACTCCTTGGGGTATAAGAGTACTTTTCGTCTTACACTCGGCATAAGTAGGCAATGGTTGTACCTTTTCCGTGTTATATGTGATTTTTCCATCCCAATTTTTATTACAACTTCCGCAAACTATTTACAAAACAATGAATTTTTCTCGGTGCTACATCTCTAAAATAACTTTTTTTTCTACAAATATTTCCACTTATAATGATTTTTTTTATATAGTGGGAGTATTAAGTCTCTCTCTCTCTCTCTCTCTCAATAAGGTTAAATGGATGATAATTAATTCATCAAAATTTTAATCCCCTAATTGTTAACCAAACCATTTAAAAAATATTTAACCAAATCATATATTTTTAACCATTAATTAAACCAAACATTAAAATTATGGTTTGGTTTCCTTCAGTTTGGTTAACGATTTAACCATAATTTACACACCTCTACTTACAACATGTTATTTGTCTTTTAAAAATATATTCAATTACTATTAGTTTCAAAAAAAAATTCTTTTTAAATAATTATCTTAATAAATAAAACAATAAGTAGTAATTACTAATGAAGTAAAATCTATTAATTAATATAATTTACCCTATTATTATAAACTTATGTTTGTACTTCATCCCAAATATGAATTTTCTATGAAAAAAAATTAAAAATAGAAGTATAATATATTTTTAACATAATTTGAAACAAACTCAAGTATATTATGATTAAGAATTTTGTTAGCTAATCCCAATAGGATAAAAGATTTAAACAATCTAAATCAAAACAAAATGATGATAATATTTTTATTTTCTTACGAGTTCATTTTTTGGAGACTATTATTATAGATTTTTTTAATATTATAAATGATTTTATTTATATATAAGTAGTTATATTTACATTTCTTGATTTATAGATGCCTCAACCACCATATTTTACAATAAACTGCATAAAATTTAGGTAAGCAACAAAAAAAACTTATAAGTTATTTAATACCTAAAAAGTACTAAACTATCGGTTACTTGGTTGGCTTGTCCATATTCATGTTGCTAGCTAACTTACTAAATGACTTCATAGACTCCTATAATTAGAGAAAATGGAAGATAAAATGTGAGTTAATAAAATATGAAGTATCATAGCAAGAAAAATGGATGAATATTTAACAATTAAGTTCTTGATTCTAAAGGTTTTAAAAATAAAAGTGAAACTAAGCAATAATGTACCTCATATTTTGCCTTTTGCCTTGGTTGTCTCACAATACCTTCTATAGCTTAGCACAAATCATAGGTTTCAACTCAATTTCATGTAGCCACAATCATGCCTTAGGGAAATCTATAGTGGACAAAGCAAAAGTGAGAATGTTGGCAAGAGTAAAAACAAGCATTTGTGAAAATCCAAGGTCTCATTAAGTCCTAACCTTCATCTATGAGGTTATTGGTGTTACCCAAAGATATTTAATATCTTTCTGTCCATGTACCATTATGATCCTATACAATTGAATGTAATTTGTCTATTTTGTTGATATGATCCATCGATATTGAGTTATAAGAAATTAACTAGTGGAAGTTCCAATTTAACACCAATAATTTATGTAATACCTGAAGTTATATGGTAGACTGATGCAGGAACAAATGGCCAAGACTTGAAATTTATTATTATGTAACCTATTATCCTCTATTTATAGAGGATCCCTTACAAATTTGAAGACAAATGAATGACTATATTGCTAGTTATGGACAAAACTTGCAAAACAAGTCACTAGCGATAGAGACATGTGCATGGCATGCATAGAGGTAAAAAAATGTCTTGCATGGAAGGAATAAACGTGGTATCTGCATGAGGAGACTTTATTCAACAATTTGGATGTGTAATATTGATTATTATCACGTTGGTATTAGTTAAAAATATAAGCAAGTTGAATTAGTTAAAAAATAGCTTAATTCTATATTTTAGGGCTATCTTATTATATCTTTTGAGCTGTGTTTGGAGTAGGGAGCAAGCTAATGATTTTTGTATTGATTCTTGAAATTTTTTTAGGAGGATTATATTATAATACTAGGAAGGTCCAATGGCTATAAAAACCATAGAATAACATGAAACAAAAGGGAGATGGAAGTTGAATAAAATTTGTAAGTTTTTGCTTAATTGAATTCTTCTAAATTTTAATCAATTATGTGTGAGTAGTTATTATTGAAATCCTTAATCTCTTTATTTGCGTGAATTAGAGATTAATATATATCATTCAAACCCTCTACAAACCCATGCCATCCTAAACCCTAAATGCCATTCGCTACCATCATCATCATCTTCAACACTCATCTTTAACCTATTTTCCTTATTTGATTTTTATCTATTTCCAAATTTAAGATATTATTATTATTGTTATTATTATTATTATTATTATACTATCATCCTCAACATCTTAAAGTCATAATCTAATCATAAAATCACCATTATTCCATTCGTTCGTCATCATAATATTCATATCATTACTAAACCTCAATCATAAACCCTAACCCTAGCCCAATAACCAAACCATTCGAAACTCTTCATCATTCGAGCATCATAATCATTAATTTTGCTTTGTTTAATAATCAAAATCATCTCTTCATCACTTTTGAATCATCATATTCCTTTTACAATCCTAACCAAACCATATTACCATACAAACCATAAGTCCATATTCCTACATACATCATTGATAGTTAAGATTTAAAAAGATTGATATGACTACCTATATCAATAAGGTACACCTTTTTTCTGAGAAAACTATAATAAGAAAAGAAATAGGTTAGCATCCTTAGCTTGGAGAAATCTAATGAGGTGTGAAGTCCTATAAAGCATGTGAATGAGGACAAAATATGCTAAAAACGATTTATGTTAATCCATAGGGTTAGCCATCAATTCCAAAAACCTTTTTAGTAAAAACCCAAGGTTGGTGTGAGATCAATGTATGTTTCTCAACTTAATTTTTGTTTTGAAACAATAAGGGATGCTACTACCACACCTATCATTAGGAAAGATGCATACATTCACCAAACTCATGACAAATGCAAAGTTATGCATGAAAAATAATAACAATAAAAAGAGAAATAATATTGCTAGGTAAAACTCTTTATATATTAGCACAATCTTGATACAAGGTTACAAGCTATATCAAACTGACAAGAACCAAAACTAGAAAATCCCAAAATAAGGAAAAAAATTGAAAATACTACTCTTAAACTCATTCTTCCAAAGTTGTAAAAGTAACCCAACCACCTACATCAAAACCATTAAAAATAATAAGTTAAATACAAAAATATTAAGTAGACATACCTAACTTAGAGTAAATGGCATGCTTACTCTCCTAACCATATCATATCAAGTATAAGATCATGCATAAAGGCACACTATCACATGTGAAACCTTCACATAATGCATAAATCAAGAGCAATACATCTTATAACATGCAATACTATAAACCTCTCAACAAATCAAATGGCAATCAACTATTAAACTAATAACAAGGATAACACATAATGGTAACTATCAATATCTCATGATGCATAACTAATTATATCAAATCATCTCAATAAACCAAGGAACAAACCAATGCACAAACCTATGTACTATTGACGTTTTGAGTGATAATATCTAGCACACACTTTGGTGACTACGACACCCAAGCCACTAATGTTTTAAGTAATGACATCTAACACACAACTTGGGATACTAAGATACTCAAGCCATTACTGTAACACCCACAAAATTCACTACTAAAAAAAAATTCATTTATTAAAAGATTCAATAGAAGCAATTAAATTAAAACTTGTGAATTTTTGGGATATTACCGCTGCGATCAGTACAAGCCTAGCCTCCGGCTAGTCTCGTACTAATAAGAAGGATAAAGAAAAATTACCATCCATCAATAGTCAAATTTAAATCAATACTTCATAAAAGCATTGAAGCATTCATAATACATAAATCAGAGTATGCATAAGAGAGTTTATAATCTAAGAGTATATAATTAAAATTCTCCAAAAAGGGTCAAAGCTATAGTATGATAAAGCAAGCCTCAATAAATTGATACAAAATAAAGGAACATAAAAAAGGAAAATCTAGCCACATCACTCTCAGTATCCAAGCCAAGTTCAAGCTCAACTCTCAGCCCCACCCGATACCTCATAAACATCAAAGGCATCAAAAATAGCATCACATGCCTGTAGAAACTTAGTAGGGACCTCTGCTCATGGGAATGAGCAGCATCTATGAAATAGTTTGTTAGTACACTGTGTACTAAGTAAGGTAACCATGCGTCTTAGGCCAATACATAAAGGCATATAACATAAGTATGACCATATAAACAACATACAAATAATATAGATAATAAAGGCCGAGCTATAGTCCGGATCAACTAATTCTTTAAATCTCTGATCAATACTCATTTCACACCATACTTATTATTAATCCATGTGAGTGCAGGAACCCCAATATTATAGTTTGTGGACCGAAAACTTACAGGGCATAAGCTCCTGACCACTATTATTGCCGGTGGATCAATCTCCAGGGCAAAGTGCTCTTTGCCACTATTATTTGCATGTGAATCGGTATGGCATCGACTCTCATAGTGTTTCACTATAAATAATTAGTGTCTTTTACTTGTCATATCAAACTTAGAGTTTGGTTTATTGAGCTTGTGATCCTCCACTATTATAGCCGGTGGATTTGAAACATCCTAAAGGACCACATCATATAATATCATAAGCACAACATATACATATTATACACATGCCATAAGAAAACACATGAGTATACCTCAAATCCAAGCTCCGCTACACATAAAAAAGTTATAATAATAATCATAAGATACATAACATAACATGGTACATGGCATACAAGGCATATAACACACACATAAAGAGATTTAGCTACATCCTTACCTAACACGACACTGGTCTTAGAGCATGCTCCTACGCCTCCTTAGAGTTTTGACTAGGTTCACCTATAAGAGGAAAAAATTAAGGATTAATTTTTATCCTACCAAAATTACTATTATTTCCTACATTAATATTAGGGTTACTATTATTAAAAGAAGCTTTACAAATAAAAATAGGGTTTTTATTCTCAAGTTAGCCAACTAGGTTATTACTAGTAAAAATAGGTTCATGTTAAGGTATTTATAGCCATATTTATATTATTAAAGATAATATCTTTAATACTACTAATAATAGTAATAATAACAATTGTAGCAACAACAACAACAACAACAACAACAATACTAATAATAATAGTAATAGTTCTAATCTTAAGAATAATACGTAAAAGGGGTTCTAATAATCATAATAATAGAAACTCTAGTGATAATAAGGTTAAGGTTAATAATAGTGTTAGTAATAAAAATAATAATATAATAATAGTAATAATAACATTAATAATAATATTGTTAAGGATAATGCTAATAATAATAATAATAATCAAAATAATGATAAGGTAAGGGTTCGAATATTTATAAAAATAATAATAGCAATAATATACTAAGGTTAGCACTAATAATAATAATAATAATAATAAAGTAATAATTATATTAATGGTAATAAAAATAAGGATAATCATAAGAATAATAATAAAAATAGGATTTTTACTTCTTTAAATAATAATGGGATATATATCCCGAGGCTAAATTTAGTAATAATAATGATAAGATAATAGTAATGATATAATAATAATAATAATAATAATAATAATAATAATAATAATAATAATAATAATGATGATAATATTAATATTAAGGATAATAACATAAATACAAATAAAAGAGATAAGGATAGCATAACTAGGGTTTTAAGGGTTAGGGTATCACCTGGGTTTGGTAGTGACTAGGGGGCATCGGCGGCGTCGCAGGCCGCAGTGGTGGTGGTGGAGAAGAGAGAAGAAGGGTGGAAAGTAGGTTGCATAGGATAGGAGAGGGGGATTTGAGGTGGTGGTGGATTCCCTATGTTGAGAGGGCAAGAATGGTGGTGGTGGCACAACCAAATGAGGCGGTGCAGGCAGCGCTAGTGTGGTGGCCGAAAGCGGTGGAGAGGGAGGAAGGGAGAAGGAGAGGGAGGTAGGGGAAAAGGAAGATAGGGGATGTTCTGCTGGTGGTTGCTGCGGGAGTGGCGATGGATGGCTGCACTAAGGGAAGTGGTGGGTGAGTTAAAGTTGGTCGAATGGCCAACTTTGCACAACCAAGGTGGCTCGTGTAGGGAGAATTAAGGGTGGTGAGGGTTGTTGCTTAGTGGAGGGTGGTGTCAGGAGTATTTTGGGTAGTGGTTTGGGTGGAGACGTTGGATGATGGTGGTGGAATGGGTGGATGAACATGCAGCGACGCACAAAAGGGAGTAAATTTATGGGCTAAGAAAAAAGGGTCGAATGGGGGCAGTTGAAGGGTGTTTATATGCCATTGATGGGGGAAAATGATAGAGGGTGAAGAGGGGAAGGTGATGGGATGCATGGCTAGTTGCTGGCCGGTGAAGGCTTGTAAAGTTGCAGGTCTGCTAGCTTGGGGAAGGAGAAAGGAAGGGAGAGAGAGGCATGCGTGAGGAGAGAGAGTTTGTGTGATTAGGTGGAGAAGAGAAGGATCAATGGGGAAGAGAGTAGGGGTGGAAAGTTGGCATGTGGCAGTGCAGAGGCTGCATGTCTACACAGGAAGTGGGGAAGTTGAGGCGTCGGGGAAGAGGTAAGGTTGGGGGAAAGAAAGGAAGAAGAAGGGTCTGAACTGGTCGGTCCAGAGGGAAAAGAAAGAAAGAAAAAAGGGGGCCGAACTAGGCAGCTGGCAAGGGAGAAAAGAAGAGGCGACTAGCGTGGGCTATGTGGGAGAAAGGAAGAAGTATGGGTCATGAGGGTGGGCTGGCCCAGATCGGGGATGGAAAGGAAGAAAGAAAAGGAGAAAGGAGAGGAAGGAAATAAAAGAAAAAGAAGAGAGGGGAAAAAAGAAAAAGGGAAAAAAGGAAAAAGGAAAAATAGGCGGGTTGTGGTATTTAGAATATTTTGGTATTTTGGTATTTAAAATAATAATATTTTAATAAAATAATAATTAAATTCCCTTTTAGGTTAATTTAGGATATTTGAAAGATTTTTTCTTAATTCCATTTTAATTAGCAAAACATCCAATTTTTTTTAATTAAATTATTTATTAATTTCTTCTTAAGTTTGCCTTAATTAATTCCTCTTATTTTAAAAAAAAATTTATCTAATTAATTTTTCCAATAAATCCTTAATTTGCCATAATGATTTAAATTAGGGTTTTAGGGTATTTCAATTAATATTTTAAGTGATAACATCTAACACACAACTTGGGATAACAAAATACCCATGATATTGTTGTTTTAAGTGATAACATATAACACACAACTTGTGATACTAAGATACCCAAAACACTAATGTCTCAAGTGATAACATCTAACACAACCTTTTTTTAGCCATTGAGCCACATTTAGGATATCAAATCAAACTAGTCTAGTTGCTTTGAGAGGTATTATCACCTCAACCATGCAAGCCACGGTGGTCACTAACCAAAGTAACTCACTCACTTCCAAGATAGCTAATTAAAGAAGCACATAATTGCTCATTGTAATACAAAATGTAGAGCTCCGAATCCTTAAGTATGTATATCCCATAAGATTTGTTAGTTAACCTATGAAGTAGAAATGGGTTCTTTTACTAGAAGGACTTTTGCACTCAAGGGCATAATCGAAGTCCTGAGATGCCTACCCAACTCAAATTGTCTTTCATTATAAATGGTATTTTAATTCAACCAAGGATCACAAGATCCAACATAACATCCAAATTAAGTCAACAAGACTTTAACCACTAAGGGTTGCAACCATTAACTAGCCATGAAAGGCTATGGTTAGGCAACAAGCCATAGTCTTGCAAAACATAACCAATTTATTTCCAACTATATCTTTTAATTCCAATTATTCACCAATAAACATAAATTCAGCTACCAATGATGTGGTTAATGGTCAAACCTAAAGTTGATTACAAGTCAACCTACTCTCTTTTATTCAACATTTAGACAAATTAATTCATATAAGATCATGCAAAAATCCTAGAACATACTAGTGACACAAACTAAAACTAAGGTAGTAAATGTAAAATAAGATCATTCACACTTAACCAAAAAAGAAAGAAAGTTAAACCATCTTAAAATGCCTTTAAAGACCGAATATTATGTTGTGAGACCATAAAAGACCTAACGAATGGGAAAAATAATTTAGACACCAAAATGAATCAATTAGGAGATTTTCTAGAAAAATATTATTTATAAAAAAGTCAAAGTTAACTTGGTCAAAATTTCTCAAAATAACCACCTTTAATCCCAAAAGACTATATACGAGCCAAATAAACCAAAATATTGGATGAATTTGAGTTAGGAATCGTAAAATAAAGTCATATATCATGTTTAAAAAATTACTATTCATCATAAAAAGATAAAAAAAAGTGAAAGTGTGGGTGAAAGTCAATGGTCATAGCTTGAATTTTGCTATTTACATATTCAATATTTTACCATTTTAAGGTTAATTTGGTCATTTATTATAATTCCCCAAAAGTATAAAACCTAAAATTTAATGATTAATCCTTATTTAAAATAATTTAATTTTAAATTATTAATTTAATTATTTTATGTAATTTTTATTTATAAAAATGGATATGAATATTTAATAAATTAAAATAAATATTTTATCATTTTATCATACTCTTTTTATTTAAATAAATTTTCAAACACATATTTTACTAAAATTATCCTATTAAATTGATACCTTCAATTTTAAATAAATTAATTTATTAAAATAATTTCTCAATCTAAATAATTTCTAACCCTAATTCTAAAAATTATTTTATTTTATTTTCCCTTTTTTCTTTCCACCTTTTCCTTCTGTTTTTCCTTTTCCTTCCTTTCTGCTTTCATTGGGCCAATTGACCCTTGTCCTTCTTTTTCCCCTGCTCGGCAGCCTGGCCTTCTCCTCCTCCTCGCCCATCCAACACCACTCCTTCTTTCTTCTTTCCCTAGATGGACCAGCCCAACCCTCTTTTCTTTTCTTTTTTCCCTTTCTCCATTGTGTACGAACTGGCCTGCCCTTTCTTTTCTCCCTACCCAGCCAACCTACCTTCCCCCTTCTCCTTCTTCTTCTTCCTTGCACTTGCCCCTCTATGCCTAAAACTCTTTCCCCCCTCTGCACCTACCATTGCAACCTTGCACTTACCCCTCTCTCCCGCCCCTTTCCTTTCCATTTTCCACCATGCACACCCCTGCAACCCTCCCCGCAAGTCTTCCATTTCTCTTTTCTTCCTTCCTTCTCCCTACCACCTACCCTAACCAATCTGTAAGCCCCTACAACCATCTAACCCTGCATGACCCTGCCTTCCCTCCTTTCCCTTGACTTTTTCTTCTCCTTATTTCCTTCTCCTCTACCCTATCTTCTTCCCCCTCGAGCTCTCCTTCTCCCCCTAGTGAGCCCTCTTCTCTTTTCTTTCCTTCTTCTTCTCTTCTCCCCTGTTTTTGTTTTGCTGTCCCCAACCGCCATCTCTACCACCTAACTAACCACCACGCAGACTCCCTTACCTCCCCTACTCCTTCCCTACACCACCCAATAGCCACCACATACCCCTACAACCCACTTTTCCACCTTCCTTTTTCCTTTCTTCTCCTCTCAACCCTCCTCCCTGCATGCCACCTTACATCGTCCATTCCTTCTCTTCCCCTGCCATTGAAGCTACCCCTCAACCACTTGACACCTCCCCTACCACCTCCTTACCTTACCTTACCCAAAATCCCCTTGTAACCCCCTCCTTTGTCTTCTTCTTTTTCCTTCTTGCTTCTTGTTATCCCTTTCATGCACTTATTTTCCAGCCCTTACCACCATTGTCTTTGCTATCTTGAGCCACCACTCACCCACCCTTGGCCACCACCTACACCTTACCACCCTTCCTACACCTAGCCACTACCCCAAATCTTCCCTTGACCCGTCATCCTAGCCTCCCTTTTTCCACCTTCGTCCAACCCTTCCATCCCACATTTCTCCCCCTCTTCGTGCATACAGCGTGAGGTATAATATAGTTAGTACTATTATGTATTTATTAAGCAGTTTGATAAATAAAAAATATCCTTATAGTTTTCTACCACTAATATGCTAATGTTGATATTATTTCTAAGTATAAATTTTTACCAATCAAGATTAAGCTTTTAATCGCAGTACTGGTAAATTTTAGTTATTGTTAGAAATAAGGTAACCATTATACCCTACTAAAATGTATGGATTTACGTGTTCTAGCACATAAGGGTTTTGTATGTGTTTTGTGTGTATATTATGTGTTGCTAAGCATTGTATGTTATGTTGGAAGATAGAATGAAAAGCATGCTATTGTATGAAATGAGACATGTGTGGAAATAGTGGGTCTTGTTGCTAATAATGATGCTACATGCATGTGCATGTCATGATAAGTAAATATGGCCACTTGTAGTAGAAATAATGCTAATATAAGTCCTAGGGGTATTATGGTAATTTTACTTGTACATAGGGAGTGACCTAAGTAAATGTGCATGGTAGGAGATAATGGGTATTAATAATGAATAATAAGGGTAAGGGTTTGTGGCGTTAGATGATGCATGTGGACCATGTGTATTAATATTTTATGTGTTAAGGGTAACTTGGTATTTTTCTGAATAAAAAGGATAATTTGGTAATTTAATAAGTAAGAAGAGTAGTTTGGTAATTTTTGTATAAGAGAGGGGCAATTTGATAATGTAATGAATAACAACGGGTACTTTGGTAATTTAATAAGTAAGAAGGGTACTTTGGTAATTTTATGGATGAAAGGGTAATTTGGTAATTTAATAAGTAAGAGGGGTATTTTAATAATTTGGCATGAGATAGAGATAACTTGGTAATTTTATTAATAAAAGGGTAATTTGGTAATTTAATAAGTAAGAAGGGTAGTTTGGTAATTTAGGCATGAGAAAGGGGTAACTTGGTAACTTTATGAATAAAAAGGGTAATTTGGTAATTTAATAAGTAAGAAGGGTAATTTGGTAATTTTGGCATGAAAAGGGATAACTTGGTAATTATATGAATAAAAATGGGTATTTTGGTAATTTAACAAGTATGAAGGGTATTTTGGTAATTATACAAGTATGATGGATATTTTGGTAATTATACAAGTATGAGTGGTATTTTGGTACTTATATAAGTATGGAGGGTATTTTGGTAGGTATATAAGTATAAAGGGTATTTTGGTAATTATACAAATATGAAGGAAATTTTGATAATTTAACAACTAAGAAGGGTAATTTGGTAATTTAACAACATAAAAGAGTAATTTGGCAACTAAGGATGGTAATTTAGTAAATTTGTAAGTAAGAGGGATAATTTGGTAATTTTACAACTAGGAGGTTGTTTTAGTAATTTTGTAAGTACGAATGGGTAATTCAGTAATTTACATATAACATGGCAATTGATCTAATAAACCTTCATAATAGATATAAGTGATGTTAAATAATAGAATAAAGATTATGGCCTTTGTATCACTTGTTTAAGTATATTATGAGGATAAGGGTATCTTAGTGAATTGGTATGTACCATAAGAAAAATGCTTGGTTGAGGGATGAATGGATAATTAAAGGTATGTTAGGACATTAATTTCATAATCATGCAATAGGTGCCTTAATTGTTAATTATACATAGAAATGTGTGTTTGATGTGCTAGAAATACATGTTAGGATTTATGTGTTCAATGACTCTTTGGTCTAGAATACTTGATTCCCTAACCAGTAGCATAATTATGATATGATAACCTATTATGGCATGTGAATAAGATACAAATACAATTCTAATAACTTCAAGTGGGTAATTATTGAGTTAGGCCTAAACCGATCTACCAACGAGAATAGTCATTGGGTGCATTCTACCCAAGAATAGTGGGGAATCTCTAGCTCAATAAACCAAACCTTGGATGATAACAAATCATGGGAAAGACACTAATAGCTTATAGTAGAACACCACGTGAGTCGGAGCCAGCTCGATCCACCAGCAAGAATAGTGGCTAGGAGCATTTTGCCTTGGAGGCTAATCCACGGACAAATAATAATGGCCATGTGTATTTTTTCCCTAGAGTAGTATTTCTGATCCAACAACAATAATAGTGGGGTTCTTGTACTTACATGTATATAATTCGAGAGATAACTATGAATATTATTTAAATCAATTACTTAAGTCCAAATATGTTGATATCACCATTATGATCTATTGTTGGTATGATTGTGGCATTGGGGATTATCATAGGTTGAGTGGTAGTATGTGTTGATGGTGTGTAGTTGGACACTTGTAAATGTACTACAAAAAGTTTCACTTGGATTCTCTCTTGGTAAGTACTGAAAATGCTAAGTAAATGGACTTGTGATATATGATTCTTGCGGTATGAGTCCATCCAATGTTTGTTGTATCTATTTCTATGTATTGTGTATGTTATTGTTCTTATGTTTGAATGACATGTTGCATGTGAGTCCTACCTTATAGTTGTCTATAAAGGGTTACTCGGTACTAAAGTAATGAAGGGTTCATTTGTAGGCTCCTACCTATTCAATAGGCAATATCCCTTGTAGGTTAGCCCGCATGTGCTATTCAAGTTCTTTTCGTGTTAAGAGTGTAATGATTCTCTAGGAAGCTTTAAGGGTTTTTCTTTAAATATTTATTTTTCTTTTTTAATTATTTTATTCTTATAACCACTAATAGTGGATTTTATCTTTTGTAATGTCTTTAATGTGCTACTCTGATTTAAATGTAATCTTGGATTTGTATAAATTGTGTTATGTTCTTTTAAGCCTTAGCACTTGGTACTATAACGGTAGAAGAAAATTGATCTAGTACTAAATATAGCGGTAACATCCCCGAAATTTACTATATTTGCTTCCACTTAACTTTTAATAAAATGAAAATTTTTAGTGGTAAATTTTGGGGGTATTACATCTATGTCTAATCATCATTAATCCACCATTAACCCCAATTCAATTGGTAAATCTTTAATTAATCATCATAAATATGATTAATTTTTAACTAAGCCTAGTTATAGAGATTATTGGGTAATTAGTAAAGTACACTTAAATATTTATAAAGAACATTCAAATTAAAATTTCTAAACTTAACTAAACTTCCATCAATCATAACTTAGGTTAAATCAATCCTAATGACAACATACTATGCATCAAATTTCTACTAAAAATGGCAATATATATCTTGAAATAACTAGGTTAACCTACCAACTCTAATATAAAAAATGAGCCAAAACCCATAGCAAAAACAAACATGATAGAATTTGATAGATTTTTGCACTCATGGGAAAATAACAATTAATTTTTACACACTAAATCAAATCACAACCAAAAATTTTGTTGGAAAGAAGACATATTAAGCATTACTTTGAAAAATATGCACATAATATAACCAAAAACATCCATATCTTCCACAAGATAGAGGTGAAAAATCTAGAAATCTAAACTAACACAATAATCCATTACTAATGAGTTTATGAGGTTTAACAACAATAATATTAGATTAAGAACCAATCACAAGTTCATTAACAACCTTATTGGATGCTAGAAAATCAGCATAAAAGATTAGAAAAATTGGACCCTTAAAAGCACAACAAAGGATAATGAATTGAAAAGGAGACGACAAAAATTATTATCTTGAAGTTTGGAGGGAATTTCAAGCTTCATCAATGGAGGTAAAGGGGCATTGCAACCACAAAATGGAGGAGGAAGAAGATGATGTTGATGACATGAGTGGAGAGTACGGAAATGGCTAAGGTTTTTTTTTGTACGGAGAAGGAGATGAATGTAGATAAACGTTAAAAAGGTAATTAATGTAATGATGATATTATTCATAAATATCTAGATATTTTATATCAAACATAGCTAGTATGAGGGGCAATCCATATGTAAGGGAGGTGAGATATGGAAGATGATAGGAGAAAACACAAGTAGGAAGTTAGCTTACCAAATAAGGAAACAATATCTTAAGTTAATCATGTAACTTTGATGATGAACTTTCATTAATGAGGAGAGGGGGATCATTTATACCATAGGTGTTGTATATGAGGGGAATTAAGGATGTTTTTCATCAAAACTTCTATTTACCAGTTTTGAAAATGGATATGATACTAAAAATATATATAAAAATATAAATATGATCAATTTAGAATAATCCATGAGAATTTAGATAGTCAAAAGGGGTTCAGAAAGCCTCACAAAATAAAATTGTGAACAAAGATATGACTAATGGAACGATGCATTTCTAAAATGTACCTAGGGTTTCAATTTAATTTAAAATATGTAATCAATTTTTAAATAACATGATTCACTCATTTTTATAATACTAAATATATTTTAGAAAAGTGGGGTATTATTGATAGTATCAAAATGAAAATGCGACCGTAAATTTATTTTGGATGATGCAATTAGACTTCTAGTGGGATAATTTTGGGGATTTATTTAAATGATACAATCAAAGATTAAGGAGTAACAAGGACATTATATCCTTTGAGGGGGAGTGTATGTTATAACACCCAAAAATTTATCACTAGAAATTTTATTTTGTGGAATTAATAATAATAGAATAATAGATGTTATGTTGCATATAATATAGAAAGTGTACTCCCTATATCCTATATATGATGGGTATAAGGCTAAAAAGTAAGTATTTAGAGATAAGTTATAAGAAACACTTGATCTTAAAACAATATAATATTATGAAAAAAGAAGTAAAGAATAGAGACACTAGAAAAAAAAAGGATGAAAAGTCCATATAGAGAGATATCTAGATAATCAAACAATTTAACAACCCAAATAAACACTCATCGTAGGAAATACATCAAAAGCACTAAATCAACAACTACCTACAAAATAAGGAGGCATATGCTCATAAGAATGAGAAACACTCATAAAAACATGGTCAGTATGTTATGTATTGAGTAAGGTAACAATACTCATCCATATGTTAAGGTATGAATAGCATACATGATTCATGTGATAAGAAGGATACTATACGTGCATAAATGCTAATGATACTAGATGACTTAAAATAAAACTAGACTAAGGTTCAACATTGGATGTTCAAAATATTCCATTTACTTGGTACATTGATATAAAGGAGCCTCTTATGATACAAACATTCATCTCCTCTTTCCTCTCGCACATGGAAGAAAGATAGTTAACCTCACTGATATATAATATTTACCCTTCTCTTTCCCTTACAAACGAGAGAAAGATAGTCAACCTCAATGATAGTTTTACATCTAAGGTGAAACACGTCTAAACATACTAGTAAACATTTAATTCTTAAGTAAACATACCCTTAGAATCCGCTAATATTGTAACCCCCATTTTCACTTTGGTAATTTTTTTTAAAAGAATAAATTGGAAGCCAAAGTTAGAAATGGAGAGTATTACCACCACACCTAACATAATATATATGTCCATCATCGATAAGTAGAAAGATAATAACCTATAAAAAAACCCCTAAAATATAATCTATAGCAAATCAATGAACCAAAATATTACTAAAAAAAGCGATGTCAAACCATAAATCAATGAAAAACTTGTAAAGTAAACCTAGATTTTAAAATCTTTAATAAACAATAGCAATATAAATGTCCATTTACATTTTCATTAAAATTACAATATATTTTAAGGAAAAGACAACCAAAATCTAGAAAACAAATACATAATTTTTCAAAGAACACAAACTCTGGTTATCCCTACTACTCATCTCGAGCTAATAATTACAGCTAAATCAAAATAAAGTACTTGCACCTGAGCACCTAAAAAATCATATTATCAGTATGATGACATCACTACAAAATTTATGACTTGTGCCAACATAATTTTATTCACATATTTTTTTTTCTATTGGAAAAAGTTACTAATATCAACTGATATATTTTTGTGGGTAATGAAGAAAGTTTTCCCTGTATAAAATTTTTATCTATTGGTAATAGTATATTATGCCAACAGATCTTTTGCCTACTTTTATATCTGTGGGTATTATTAATATTATACCAACAAAACTAATACCCACTCATATATCTGTTGGTATTAGTAACGTTGTGGATTATTCTAGAAAAATTCATTCATAATTATGACTTTTATGAAATTCATATGATCTTCATTTCTATTTAAAAATATATTTCCATTTACGAAAAATTATTTAAATTTTTTACAATTCCTTAGAAATTGATTTATATATTTTCCAATTTATTTTAATTATTATTTTGATATTTTATTTCTTTTTCCATAAGCTAAATGATTTTTATTTAAAATATATTTCCATTTTCATTGTGTGTTTTTATTTTAATATGTTAAATTTGTTTCCTATTATAATTCATTATGTGATTACGACTTTGTTATGGAGTTCTATTTCATTAGCAAAAATAAATTATTTTTTATTATAAAATCTCTTTAAAGTAGTAAAATCATTTATTGTGACTAATATAATTTTTGATCGTTAATCATTAATTTATTGGTCGCTAAAAATGTTCAAATTCCATATATACATATATATATGTTTTATAATATTTTTTTTTCAAATCATTAAAATATAAAAAAAATATAATATAATAAAAAAAATACTTAAACCCTTGAACTCCTTAAAATTTCTAAAAAAAAGACCAAAAATTGTGTCCCGCGTGCTTGCTACCCCCGCCCTTACATGTTTCTAATTTTTGGCCCCTGAATCCTGTCCCTCATCCCTCGACCCCCGACCCTGGTCTCCTCTTGCTCTACACCTTGAACCTAGGCCGCACCACCATACCAGCCACCCTTGCTTGAGCACACCACCACACCTGCTGTAGCTCGTCGTCGTCGTCCTCTAGCAGAGCAGTAGTGAGCAACAACAACTATTAGAAACGCACGAGGGCAACCACGGCATGCCAACGCGCGTTCGCCTCTAGTGTTGCTCGTCACCGGCGAGTGGTCCTTGACCATCGGCGACACTCCAACACCCCTCACTCCCTCCAATTTCGCATCAATTCGTTTGGTATAAATACTCAAACCCTAACTCCTGTTTTGATTAATTTTAAATGAATTAGCTCATGATAAGATAATTTAGTTGTTTAAGTGTATATATATATATATATATATATATGTATGTATGTATTTTATGAGTGATTTGGAATGGTTAATTGTATTGGTTATGGTTGATTTATGAAAATTAGATTTGTAACCAAGCTATATCGGGATTTGTCGATTTTATCCGATTAAGCTATTTTAGATAAATTGAATTTACATTATGATTTAAAATGTATCTAATTTCATGTTAGAAGTATCAATTTGAAAACTTTATGTGAAATTAATTGGAATTTGATTCTTAGATCAAAATTCTTGTGGGTGTTATCCATATTTGTGAATTAGCTTATGATAAGCTAAATTGGTTGTTAGATTATGTATATATGAGTTAAATGATTGATTTGGATGGGTTGATTGTGTTGCATATGGTTGATTTATGAAATTTGGATTTATAACCAAGATTTATCGGTATATCTCAACTTCATCCGATTTTAAGTAATTTTTACCGATTGATTCTGTAAGATTCTTTTGGTACTAAATGAACCTACATCGAGCCACCATAGCAACACACCCCAACCGCCGAAGCTCCTGTCTAACCACCTGAGCACCGCCATTGGTCCTCCATATCTTGGTTGAATTCCTCTTGGTTTGTAATGGCAGATTTTGCTTGATATAATCTTCAAACCCTAACTCTAATTTTTTTTATTGAATTTTTGTCAATTAGCTTATGATTAGCTAAATTGGTTGTTAGATTATGTATATATGAGTTAGATGATTGATTTGGATGAGTTGATTGTGCTTTATATGGTTGATTTATGAAATTTAGATTTATAACCAGGATTTATCGGTATAGCTTGGCTGGTCTTCATGTTTTTTGTTTGTTTCCAAGAATACAACCTTGGAGAATCCTTGATTTTACAAATTATTTGTTGAAGCCATATATGCACGAACTTGACATAATGTGCAACCTTTACTGCAAGGAGCCTTCATTTGGTATTATTTCCTTGTAATATAGACTCATAGGTTTCTTAGTTCTTGGCCCCATATATGGATGCTAGTGGAAAAAGGTTTGAGTTTTGATTCCCCTTTCTCCCTCTTTCAATATTATAACGCTTTTATGGCTCTTATAGTCACCTATATGGTCCTTTGTATTCATCTTCATGAGCTCCCAATGGATAAATAAAAGCCCCATTTATGGATGTGGATATTTTAGTGGAGTTTCTCTTTGATATAGGATTTTGTCAAATTATTTTGTTAAAATCCTATCTTTGGCAATCTAGAAGAGTATCTGAATGTGTGAAGTGCTCCTTTAGAGTGTTTGTAAATTGACCTATTATGTGGAATATATTGCTAGAACATTCTCTAAGTTTGTAAGATGCTCCTTTTAGAGCATTTGTAAATTTACCCATTAGATGGAATCATAACATTCACTTGTGAGAAGTTTGAGTTGGGACTTTAATGGTCAATAAATAGGAGATGGAAGATTTTGATGAAGGGATTAGTAAAGAGAAATTGAGTCCAATTGGTTTCTTACCTCAAAGTTTCTCGTAGCTGCTACATGATTAATCTCATTTTGATATAATCAACTTCTATTAGTATGATGCCACAATATTACTAGACCACCATCGGTGACTTGCCTATGAGTTTGACTAAAAAAAATAGCCTTATTAAAAAAAGACTTTTCATCCTCCAAATAGGGGATTGTTGAAATTATGCACTTCAAGAGTGCTTCACTTTATAGAGGCCTTCATCTCTAAAATTTCTTGTTTAGAACTTTTCCACACTTATACATCCTTACTCTAAACAATTTTTAATTTCACTGTTGCTTTCTTTCACAATAAAGTGTTGAAACCAATTTCTTATTGTTGCATTTTTAATGAGATTTGCAGGATATGTGGCTGTACTTGGGAAGCCAAAGGTAGGGAAGAGCACTTTTTCTAACCAAATGATTGGACAGAAGTTATCAATTGTCACAGATATACCTCAAACTATGAGAAAGACAACATTCTGCACTATGAGAGGTCTCTCTGATTGTGATGGATTTGAACCCTCAATATCCTTAATGCCGCAAACATTAGTTGCAAAAGTGAGCTTCCTTGGTTTATACCAATGCCCTTTTGTGCTTGTTGGAGTAAGTGCTGCATCTACTAGAGCAACCTTTCATCCCATTTTAATTAATGTATATTTTCTTATGCATTTGCTTGTTATACTATCAATATTTTGTGTTTCTTTTACATCCAGGTAGTATTTGTATGAACATAATTGCTGTTCCAATTTGATTATTGTCCTTGATGTCTACCAATCGTTTAATGCATTTTATTAATTTATTTATGATCCCCCTTTGTTTTATGGTTTACTAGGCGCTTTTGCCTTTCCAAAAGGTTGCGACTCTGATTGCCACCTTATCCTTTTAAGGAGAGATCTAACGAAGTTCTAAGTTATCATGGTGATTGTTATATTAGTAGTGTAGATTATGTTTTTAATAAAGCAACAAATGTGTTGATCAAAATCTTATATGCTTGGTTCTCCTATTTGTTTAATGGCTCAATGCTCATAGCTGGACCAAAATACTATTTAAATCACATAAAATTTCTTGCTGGTAGTGATATGGAAAGTTCACTGATGTTGATGAGGTCATACCTATCAGAGCCAAATATGGTCATGGTGTTCATGATGTGAAGGGTTGGATATTGTCAAAGCTTCATGTTGGCCCTACATTCTACCCTAAAGTACGTACCTTTGTTTGTGCTTCCAACTCTTGGTGAATTAATGTTGTTGCTCTGTTATGCTCTTATTGCCATAACCCATTCATTATATTTTTTTGGCAACTAAGTTGGTGATTGATATTAGCAATTACGCTTCATTTGATATTCCAATACTCTGCAATTGTTAGGAAATTGCAAGCGAGCACCCATAAAGGTTTTTTGTGGTTGAAATCATTAGAGAAAAGATATTTATGCAATACCGTAATGAAGTTCTATATGTGTGTCAGGTATATCTGTTTATTCTACACTATTCTACATGTAGATATCTTATTTCTTTTGTTGTGACTCCCTTTCTCTAGTTTTTATATTCAAAACCAGTGTTAAATAAATGATTTTCATGAATTTTTGAATTTACAGGTAAATGTAGTAAACTTTAAATATAGGCCACAAGCAAAATACTTCATACAAATTGAAATTGTTACTAAAAATAACTCTTAAAAGATGATTCTTGTTGGAAAGGTGAGTTACATAATGTTTATAGTAAAAATGTGTCTGCATGTGTGTGTGTGATATGTTTTTTTGAGGGGGGTGCTTTGATATATACACCACCCAATCAAAATTTTCCTATCAATCTTTCTTTCATTTCCATGTGTATTAAATTAAACTGTGGCATTTGGTATGATACATGATAGCATGATTTATATCTCATTTAGTTTTTGGTTTTTTTTTACCAACTTCTCTCTCCATAAAATGAAATATCGGTACCGCAATTGTGTATTGACTGCAAATTTGTGGTTTTTGGGTCAGCCACAACATGAAATTATGAAAATGTGGCTGTTTTAGAAAATCAAATATATATATCACCGCAATATCGGTGAAATTTCGGATATTTGTCGATATTTTACTTATTGACCGATATTAGCCGATATTAGCCAATACTTATCGATACTTTTTGTGTAAAATAATTAAAAAATCACACCATGATAACAACAACATATAAAATATCATTCGTAACACCCCGATACTACGACTGCAACCGCAATCACGACCGTAACCGTGGTTTTATTGTATGGCTCTCTGTTTAATTGATGGGAAGTGTTTTGAGTCATTTGACCTTTTTTACTATGATACATATTTTTTTTATTTACCTTCTCTCTAATATTTCAGTTTTCCATCTCCTGTGAAATGTCCTTTCCATGTTTTCTTTGGTCTCCATGTCCATGCATCCAATATTTATAGCTTAGGCTTTGTCTTAAATGGATTGCATTATGAAATAATTTTGTAAATATCTATACAAAGTGGTATTCTTTTTAAACTTGATTATTTGACTGATATTGCTTTTTGTTAATGGTACTATTGAATCAAATCTGTACCAATTGAAAATTTTCATGAAGATTACTTGTACATTATGTTATTGTGAGCTGATAAATTATGTGCATTATTTTCTTAGGGAATACATCTTGATGATTATCAAAGAGAATGTTGAAGGTGTTGAAGTCATTGGAGGTGCTGAATAAGATGAGAATGAAGAGGATGGTGTTTGATGTTTTAATGAGATGTCTTGTATGTCAACGTATGTTACAAGTTATATTTATAGTATTGTACCTACAATACTATATTATCACTTTGACAAATAAACTAAACGTTGAGGATTATGTATGGTGTACTTAATTGTATATAAGGATAAGTTGTTATTATAGGTACATATTACAACAAAAGGTATTATGGACATCATTATCGTTTTACGAATATATATAGGTTAAAATATATATAACCAATAATATATATTTGTTGGTAATAGTTTTAGAAATATATATGATTGTGTGGATAATACTTTTAGTCACAGATATCATTTTGTGGTTAATACTTTTAGTCACAGATATCTTTTTGTGGATAATATTTTTAGTCACAGATATCGTTTTGTGGTTAATACTTTTACTTACAGATATAATTGTGGGTAAAAGTTTTACCAACAGATAAATATCTGTATTCCTAACAGATCATATTTATCTGTGGGCAAAACTTTTAAGTACAAAGTTTTTACCCATAGTTTTTTCACAGAAAAATATCTGTTGGTAAGACTTTTGCCAATAGAAAAATGGCTTTTGCCAACATATAATGCCTTGTTGGTATCAGTGAATTATTTTATAGTGCGTAGTGAGTAAACAACCCAAATCATAAAAATATCATACACATATTTTGTATTTGATCATGTCATAGAAAAAAGAATAGCATCTTGATTAACATGCATTAATGTAAACAACATTGATGGCATGACCACATATAATCATGTTATCAAAAATATTCTCAAAATCACAAATGAAATTCATAAACATTAGCATGGTATCATAAAAGTAATATGAATGATGCAAGAGCATCTCCAACTCATTATTTTCATGTTAAAGGGAAAGAGTTATCATATTTAGAGGTAGTACCAATTGTTATAAAAAATCTTGAACACATTCATAATAACCCTATTAATGTTTCATTAAGTGATTCTTGTAGGTATTACATATTTTTACAAGAAGATGACTTCAATACTAATATATAATGTACCAGAAAATGATAATGTAAGGGTTACAAAAATACATGGAAGACACAGATATAAGATATGAAGCTTGATTATTTAACTATTCCATGTATTATTATGATTTGGTTTGATATTTTATATAAGCTTTGTAATATCTTCTCGCTATAATTGTAATTCATTATACCACATGGACATGTGTTGACATAACTCTTATTCAATTAGGCCGATTGATAAGTAATGAGAGTTAAAATCATCCTCATATATCATATGTGTGCATATATATATATATATATATATACCTTGTACATTTAGTGGTCGTGAACAATCATATAATTGAGCACATAATGAAATAAAAAGAGAAATTAGAGTCGAAACTTTTAGTGAATCTATCTTCCAATTTTCTCTTTGAGTGTGGGTAAATCTGAGTGAATTCTAGGAGCTTTTCTATAGAGAAATTAGATATTTCTCTTTATAATTCTTTTGATCTTGGAGAAGATCAAAACCTTCCAATTGAAATTTACATTTAAATTGTCCAAAGCACCTAGTTTTATCCTTCTTCGTCAACTTTGTTGTTATACAAACCAGACATAAAGGTTTGTAAAATATATTCATCCATTATCCTATACATCTATGAAAAGACATAAGCACATGACTTCATTGAATCACTTATTAATCAATTCCACCAAAATATATTACCTTAGATACTAAAATTCCCATTCTTACTCATTTCCATACATACATACATATATATAAAGCCACAATTCACTTACTTCACTTATTCCACTCATCTATCTCCAAAACATAGTATAACTCATATCTAAGAAATGAAAACCAAGGAACCCAAAGCGAACGTCCATAGCTTAGTGATTAAAGAAACTACATGATGTCAAAGGCATGATGACCAAAGAAAACCATATGATATCTAAGGCATGACAAACCAAAGAAAACCACACAAACATAATAAAATATACCACTATCGGTTATGGAAACCATAATGCCTATAGCACTGATAGCTATGGCAAACAAAACCAATTAGAACAAGCTAAAATTTAAGTATCAATAACCCTATAAGACCTGTAGTTCACCTATAAAGTAGAGAGAGGGGTCTTGCTAACCCACTGTTGGTGCAACACATATAAAATCTCAAGGAAGGTGGTTGGCTCACAACCCTACCTCAGAATCCATCATAAGTTTACTCAATGTATATTATATACAATCACCGGTTGATAAAATAATGATAGTTAGCACAACTCCTATCAGTGGACTAAACTACCATCTGATCCATAGTTAGCGACATTTACCCTGAAATCCATTATTTTGCTTATCATTTAAAATAATTTATGTCCATGGACACATATTCCATCATATACAACACACCCTTATTGATCTTAACAACAAAAAAATATGATTACTAATAAAGAATTCAACCATTTGCATTCACAATAACAAATATGACATCAAAAGAATAAATCATGTTACCCTTATACAACTTACATATCATAACAACTTAAAAGTTATATACAACTTATAAAATACAATTAAGAAGAATAGTGGTTCACATCTATGAATAACTATACAATATCACACCAAAATATTAGTATGACATAAGAATGTCAAAATATCTAAATAGCCAAGACATAAAACCATGATCATAATTGATCATTGTGAACTATGACTTCATATCATATGGCATGCCCTTAAAACACTTAGATTTCACAATGCCTATGTTTTCATGCTCAAAATGAAACGCTTACATAACCTTTAGCATACTCAGAATGAAAAGAGGTTTAGCTAGCTTTTGAGTTGTTATAGAATAAGAAGAAGGAAACCTTAGATTCAGGGATTCCACTAAAATGCCTTCCTAAATCACCAATGAAAAATTGAAGTCTAATTTAGAAACTAAATTAAGGTAGAATAATTAAATAAAAATAAGTAAATTTTATTTTTTAAAAACTTAAACAATTAAGGTCAAGAACCCATTAACCCTATCAATTTTAGAGACTTGATCCAAACTAATAATTAACCAAGTACAATAACCCCAAACAAAACAGTTTTAGAAAATAAATCCTTAAAATTAGGGTTTTTGAACCCAAAATGCAATTTATACAAATCTTATAATTCATTCAAATTGATGGTCTTAAAAATGTAATTGGACACATTATATAGCACATTAAAAATGAAAAAAGAAATAAGACAAAGAAGGAAAGAAAAGAAGAAGAGGGAGTCCAATAGTTTAGGTTGTTTTTTTCACCACAAACTACTTTAATTCCAAATATTCTAAAAAAATAGCAAAAGACACTTCTATAAGGATAAATCTTCACAGAAACGTTCTCATAAAATTATTAATTGCTTTTTAGAGAATACAAAAAACTTATCTAATAATATGTTATTGTTAAGAATAAATTGTAACATTTATTAAAATAAAAATACAATACCAAAATAATATTTAAAATACATCAAAGAAAGGTTTTTATAAAAGTTTGAGCGACTACAAACAAATTGGAAAAAAAATTCTTTTGTAAACCATATTGGAAAAAATAAAATAAAATAAATGATAAAAAGAAAATTATAAATAAGTTGCGGAAAAATTAATTTAAATTTTTTCAAAGATCTTGTCGGCCTTATAAAAATAACTAAATTCAAAGACAAAAATATTTGCTACAGATAAAAATTATTAAAATAATTTTAATACTCTAAAGGAATTTCATAATTTAAAGAAATTTATTTTCTCTAACAAAATATAACTCCAAAATAAAATTATAATTACATGATGAAGGTATAATCATAAATGGATTTAAATATTTAAATCAATACATACAATGTAAATAAAAATATAGTTTAAAAATAAATTCAATCAAGTGCATTCAATAAAAAGTAGTTATAGAAAAATTTATCTTGAATTATTTGTAATGAGAAACGATTAAATAAATTTCAATATGGACTCAAAACCATCAATAAAACCATAAAATGAAATGGAACTTTATTAAACCATCAATAAAACCATAAAATAAATTTCAATGGAACTTTATTAACTTAATCCTTACTCAACCAAACCTTATCATATTATCTATTGATTTTTATGTAAAAACCTCAATGTATATGATGACATACTTATTTTCTTATTTATAAAAACTCACAAATAGACACAAAAGTCCTTGAGGTCTAAGAATTATCCAAAAATTCTAAATTCCAAATTTCACCAAACTTCACCCCAAATTATCACAAAATCGCCCATATTTTATTAACATTTTAACTATGTAATTATCCTTGATTAATATAGCCCAAGACACCAAAATGGGCATAGGGCCGAACCACTTTATGCCATAAATACCAAAATAATCCAACCTCAACCTATTTCTTAATGCAGACTCTTAATCATAAATTAACACACTCGACCTTGTGCTTAATAAAAAGCAATAAATTGGAAAAACGTACTTGGATTTTAGGAACATGATCTAGCATGAGCTAACATGGTATATTTTCACACAAAATTACATAATATGTATGAAATCATGCATAAATAATGAATATATGCCATAAAACTCCAAAATCAAGGTTTACAAGAATAAGCATGTTAATGGGGTATTTAATAAAAATAAGCATATATAATCAAAAGAATTATATTCGAGTTGTGTATCCTTACCGAAAGCTATACTAGTCTCGACACAAAAACACTCCTAACACCTTCTTCAACTACACATATGATCACAGAAACAAAATAGTATAACATTATATACAGAAATAAAGTAAGGGTTTAGAATAAAAATAACATTTTAAAAGTGGAAGAATAAACCCTTTAGGCTCAAAAAATATGAGCTAGAGAAAGCTTAAGGAAGATTTCACAAATCTAAATGTTAACTCTCCTTTACATAGGATTAAGAACTAAAGAGCTAAAACTTAAGATTTTAAAAGAGAGAAAATATGAAGAGAGGGTAAGAGTGTTGGTCACAAGGGGGAAAGGCCAAGAATGACCACACTCAAGAATAAAAAGAACAATAATAAGGTAAAAGAGGGGAGGGAGCAAAGTAGAAGTGGATTAATTTGGATAAGTGTTAAAGTGATCGATCAAAAAGAATAAGCCATTAATGGTTATCAACCAAGGCTAAGAAAGATAGGGAGAAGTTAGAAGGGAGGGTTTCTTCCAAGTAAGATGAGTGATGGGAGTGATCGGTAAGTGTGAGAGAGTATAAAAGAGTTAGTGGAAGATGATTGAGATGATTATAGGTGAATGTTTAGCTAAATGAGAAAGGACAAGATATCATCCAATCATAGGGTATAAAGGAGTTATATTATTAAATTTATCCACCCCATAAAGTGAACACAAATTAAAAATGGTTTAAATAAGGTAGGTTGTCTAATAAATAGTTAAAATGAAAAAAATCAAATAATTTCCAAAAATTATTAAAAATTAAAGAAATGCATGGAATTAATCTAGGAACTCAAGTATATAAAAAATATTATGCATAGGAATTGATTTGTGGTTGAAAGAAAAAAATAGTGATAATCACCTAACTGTAGTGTAATACCCCCAAATTTGTGATGGATATTAGAGGCTTAAAGGATTGTTAAGACTAATTATATCAACAAGGTATATCTTCTTTTTGGGAAACCTATAATTAAAGAACTCCGCAATTAAGGATGATTGTGTTGAAGCAATTTAAGGATGGGTGATCGTCTAGGAAGTTTTTGATATGCATGTAACTTGATTAAAATTACGTTAGAAAGGAATTATGTTGATATGTGGAGCTAATCATTGATAGTGAAAGAACTCTAGAGTAACTATCCATAACCCTAGTGAATTTTGGGTATCACAAATGGTATCGTAATGAAACCATGATCATGATTTGAACTTGAATGAGTCTGGCAATCACTTAGCAAGATGATTCTCAGGATAGATTGTAATGAGACGATTAGTGGTCGAGGTGCAATAAAGATATTGCAATCTTGAGTGGAGGTGTGTGTAATGCCCCCAAATTGATGGTGGATAGTGGATTATTAAATGATTGATAAGACTATATATATATATATATATATATATAATTTATAAATTATTTTTGGAAAATTTATCATTAAATAATTCCACAATTAAGGATGGGTGATTTCCTAAGACATTTTGCGGAATGCATGTGAGTTGCTAAAAATGCACACTCAAAAGGACTCGTGTTGATATGTGGGGTCAACTATTGATCTTAAAAGGACTCTAGAGTAACTACATATAGCAATAGTGAGGTCGAGCTATTACATTTGGTTGATCGTTCGAGGCTATAAGCCTAGAACGCAACTGGTCAGCCAATAAAAGGCACTGTCTAGTTGATCATTGATTGTTTAAAAAAAAGGGGTTTTTAAAGGGTAAGAAGGAAAAATAAAGGTTTAAAGGGTATGATCAGATAATTAAACTATGGTTAAAGGTTAAGGGAGAATCAAGAGACTAAACACCCAAAATGCACCAAATTATATGGTAGATAGTAGAGGCTTAAAAGGATTGATATAACTATCTATATCGATAAAGTATACATTCTTTTTAGAAAATCAATCATTTGAGATTTTTCCAATTAAGCATGTTTAATTTTGAGTAGTCTAACGATGAGTGATATCTTAGAAACCTTTCAGGAAACAGGTGAGTGAGGATCAAAAACACTTCAAATAAACTCATGTTTAACTATAAGGATCAATCATCAATCTCAAAATTGCCTAAAGTAACTACTCAATGCACGTGTGGGTGTAACACACGCATTTATTATTTGAAAATTTTATTTTAATGGATGTAATTACATAAAATAATGTATAATACCACCACACTTAGCATAAGTCTAGTATCCACTACCTTTCTTATTCTAAATGCTAATTTGGTATTTTTCACTTAGATGATTTTTTTAACAAAAAATACATATTAAGTTATATAAAACATAAATGTATTTGTAATAGCATAGGTTATTAATTATTTTTTTCAAAAATAACTATACCCATTTAAGATCCATTTAGGATCTATTTACTCGCTAGACCTAGTGGATCTGGGTGTGGGTCTGAACTTTTGAGACCTGATGGGTCTGGGTCAGGTCTGGATCTAGGTAATATAAACGGGTCCGGGTATAGCCAGACCCAACCCAGACCAAACCCATTGCTATCCCTAGCTAAAATAATTCAACAAAGCCAATAAAGTAACATAAAGAGAAGCTTAATATAAACAAAAAGAGTTGTGGATAGTATAACTTCTAGAACAACAACCACTAAACAAAATAAAAATTTGGAATATAAAAGTTCAAAAGAATAACTAACAATCAAAAGAACACCTAATAGTGCAATACCAATTAGTCCTAACTCTCGATCCAAATGCTTATTCCTTGAAAGGAATATCCTCCCAAGGATTTTTTTTGTTGCTTAAAACCTTCCAACATCTCCATATAGGGGACATACTCATTTCAAAATATAGTATTAGTACAATTTCCTCGTACTAAGTAAATCACAACACCTCTAAAGAGGTAGCATTATCATACAGGCATTCAGTCATACAGAAGAGAGAATCATGCGGAACATAAAATCATATGAAATAAAAACATTTAAGGATAACCATGATTTCATAATCTAACATATGATAATAACGAAGCATACCCTAATAAGGGTTAAATATAAACATGATTCCAACACAACTCAACACTTCTAAATCAAAGCCCTAATTTAGTTATTAAGGAGATACTTTGGTGATTTATATAATATAATTCCAATTATTACTTGAGAGGAACACAATCCCATGATCTAAGGTAGTGATCACCAATGAGGTGTTACTAAAATTAAACCACACAATTTTAGGGCAAAGTTCACCAAATATGCCATATAGCATAATAATGGCCCCATACTACAATCTTAGTACCCAAGTATCTAAGTGTGTATATCATCTATAGGGTGTATGGAATATCTATAGAGAAGAATGCAGGACTCTAACCCAAAGGTCCAACTATGCACTCAGGTACCTAAGTCAAAGGTAAAAGATTTTCCCAACTCAAGTTGTTTTCACTTTAAGTGATTAGTATTTTATTTAAAATAAACTTAATATCAATAGAGGACACAAAACCCACCCAAAAATAAACCACCAATTGATTCAAATCAAACCAACTAGACTACAAGGGTCACAACAATGTATTATCGTAGAATACTTAATCAATTCCATTAAACTCAAATGAATTCAACTTTTTATATCAAAATATCTAAAAATTTAACATAAATTTCACTTCAAAGATAAAGGTCAAAGGTCAACACTAAAACCATTTAAAGTTAACTAATTCCAACCTATGCCAAAGTATTCAATACTTAAGCATATTTTAGCAACTTATGACTAAAATATCCTTGTACATTAATTATTCCAATTATTACCATGTTAACACAAAACTTTATGTAATTCAATAATTTTTTTAAAAGGATAAATAAAATTAATAAAAAAATTTTAATATAAAATAATTAAATTTTTTTTAAGAATTGGCAAAAATCTATGTTGCCCCTATACACGATCTAATAATGAATAACATAGAGAATTCTAAACATGCATATCTTGCATACCATAATTTACATGCTAAATATATAATAATGATACATATTTTACACTCATGCTAGAAAAATAACATAATATATACAATGACATATTTGTCTCTAAAGCTAAAAAAAACTTAAATCATGCATATCCAAGATTAAACATATTCAAATTCTAACATGGTGCATATTTGGACAAGGAAGGTACAGAGACATCATCATTTAATCATAATTTTCATTCCATCCTTATTCAATAGTCATGCAACCCTTCCCTACAAACATCCCATCCCTAGTTATCACAACTTTGCTAGATTTACTCACAATTTTATTCTAGCCTTGTTCAGCAGACCACCAAACACAAGGATTCCTATATAGGGAAGATATATAGAGCAAATCATTTAATGCTAAATTTTTTCTAGAGTTAAGTTTAAGGAGAAAATTTCCCTTACTTAATACACATATAGTTGCAGATTTACCCAATGAACATTTATTCACCTTCTCCGACATCTTTAAAGTTGTGGAAGATCTCTTTTTTAGCAAAAAATTGTCTAGAAGCTTTGATGTCTAGGATCTAGTAAATTTTTTTTCATCCACTAGGTTGGCTTAAAAAATTATAGCTACAAGCACCTCCTCATGTTTATCAATGTTAGCTTGAGGAATAGCTATAGTGGTCTAACTTATTTGCCATATGCACTTGAAGTATTAATGCACCTTGTGTCTTTGTTTTCCATATGCACAACAAATAAAAAATTTCCCTTGACTTTTACTATTCTTGATAGTTGTGTGAATTTGTGTTGGCCTCCCCTATCTATTTTTTAGGCTCTGCATTGAAACCTATGTACATGGCACTATATTTTATGAGACTATCATTATTGGTTTTAATGAAACGCGAGTCAACCTTTTCCTTGAGGTAGTTTGTTTCCTTAGTCTGCATGTTGTTGATAAACTCCTAGAGGTTGATGACCTTTATTTTATTCTTGATTTGGTTTATGAACTCAGATCATAATGGAGGGATTTTTTTAGAAATGCACTTTCATGTAGTATCTTACACATCATCATTCCTTCATCAAGTTCAACAATCACCCAATTCTCATACTCATGAATTTGCTCCATATTATCTTGTCCCTTACCATTAAGAAATTTATCTTATTGCTTATTTTGTAGTTCTCTTGCCTATTTCATCACTACCATACTTCTTTTATAGAGACTCCCATATCTTCTTTGTTGAATTTTCTTGGATAAAATTATCGAATAACTTCTTCAACATGTATGTGAGAAAATTTCCTCTTACATAATTGTTGTCTCTCTGGTATTTCATACTAACTTCTTTGTTTACCTTCTTCAACTTATCTATCTAAGTGGTGAGTATTGTGTCAAATGTAGCTATTGCAGAGGTGTGAGTTTACAAATTATCAGTGACAAGAGGATCATTGAATAATACATAGTCAACCTCAAATTGTTTTAAAAAAAAATTAGAAACCTCTAGGACCATCGCTTGTAGTTAATTTCATCAAGTGGCTCGAATCTTGGTGGATAAAAAAGGATATAGTTGATTGGTTGCAAAATTTTTCTTGATTTCAATTCACTTTGAGATTGTAGGTTGAGAAATTAGTAAAGAATAAAAATGAAAAATGGAATTGGTATGTCATGGAATGATCATTTCCCTTAAATTTAATTGGCCCTGATTATGTTGTAAGTGTTAAAGATGTTCATTCCCCAACCTCACGCACTAAAAGTTAAAGAATTAGGGAATTACAAAACTCAATTACGTAGCTATAACATCCCAAAAATCATAGTCAAATTTTTTTTTTCATTTTCTTAAGGAAAATCACACAGCAAAAGAGGGTGCTACGGCCATGATTAGTATATATCTGGCCCTGAGCCAGCTTCATACTAATCACAACACTAAAAGATAATATAGAACCATAATAGAAACCAATTAAAATATGAAGGAGTCTAACATTGTATACAGAAAATACTAGAGTACCCAAGAGTCAAAGTTGGTACATCAGTGAAAAGAAATACAAAGTAACACCCCACTATGGGGAATAAAAACATGAAACATAAATAGAAAGTAACCTAGAGTACACCCTCTCTAGTCCCGACCTTGGGACATCAAGATATCACTCTACCCCAACCAACTCATCTTAAGTAGCAAAGTCCTCTAGGGCCTCATCTACCTACACATACTTAGTAGGGGCCACTGCTCATATGATTACGTACTGAGTAAGGTAAAAATATAATCAAGGCAGAACATAACAACACAAAATACAGATATCATGCATACTTTAGATTAGTTACCCCTATCATAGTTTAGGCCATTAGTACCATCTGTACACATCTCTTGAATTATATCCACGTGAGTATGGGGACCCCACTGTTATAACCGATGGGTCAGGAATAACTACTTCAAGGCAAAATATGTCCGACCACTATTATAACCGGACAATTGGTAAACATATTGACTATAGGGTAAGATGCTCCTGGCCACTATTATGACTGGTGGATAGGTAAATATCCTATGTTCAGTCCCAACCCACGTGGTATTCCACTATAAGTGATTGGTGTATTTTCCATAAATTATTAACACCCAAGGCTTTAACTTATTAAGCTTGGGACCCCCACTATTATAACCGGTGGACCTAGAATAACTACTCCAAAGAAAAACGCACCTGGTCACTATTATAACCGGTGGACTAGTAACATATATAAATCCCAGACAAAATGCTTCTAGCCACTATTATGACCAATGGACCAGTAAACATCCTAAGTTTGGGCCTGACTCAATGATCTTCCATTTTAAGTAATTAGTATTTTATTCATGTCTTATTTACCAAATAAAACCCATCTAAACTTGTATACCCCATTGGACACTCTCAACCTTTTACTACTCTACCAACCCAGACTTCCTAAAAACCGTATCCCTTAACCTGGATCATCTACATCCTCTAAGACTCCAGGACCCCCACACACTTTCCACCATCCTCATAATGAACTTAGAAATCTCACATACATAGTTCAAGGCCCATTCTCCTTTTTCTCCACCTATGCTCAGCATCTTCCACTAGGGTTTTCCCTTAAAACCCTAATCTAGTCTATATGGCACTAGCCTCTCCTATTCTTACTTTGCCCACATCTCCCCTAATTCAAACACCATCACCATACTCATCCCAACTCCAACCATACAACCCAACTCCTCAACTCACACATGTGATCATGATACCTTAGCTGGTCACCCTCGAAAACCCTAATTTTTCCCTTCTTCCATACCCTCTTCTCTTATACAACTCTACCCTCCATTTAGCTTGACTCACACCCTCCATGTGGTACTCATGTCATCACAACACCGATGTTCAACCTTTCTTCACAACACCCATATACTTAGGGTTGTTTCCCCCAAAACCCTAATTTCTGCCCCCATGCACCTTTCCATCAACCCAAGTACTAAAACTTTCCCAAGTACACTAATCACCTAAAAAACTTTTTCCTCCCCATGGTTAACCCCCAAACAAGACTTTCCCATGTAAATCTCATGCAAGGCCCACACTTCCCATGCAAGTTTTCACCCTAACCCCTCATATTATTATTTCTCCTTTCATTTTCTCTACCATATTTCATGAGACAACTAGGATATTTTCCCCACATCACCTCACTCACTCCACCCTCTTTGCTTTCTTTAATCTCCCACAGCCACTCAAGTCCCACCTAAGGAATCTAGGTATACATATGTTATTATTTCAACCATAAATAAGAACATGTCCATCCATAGCAAGTTCTAACTACACATACCACATAATGAAAATCACAATCACCATACCTTAGCACTTGTTAGCCAAGCTGCACTACACACATACTTAGCTCACATACACATATATTTGCACATAGCATACCAATACACCTATTACATACAAGATTCATAACACAACCCTAATCTTAACTATATCCTTACGTAGTGGGGATTTGGCTTGAAGCAAGAATCTTACTCCTTCCTCACGAGAAAATGTTTGTTTAATACCTATAATGAGAGTATCAACTAGGTTATTTCACTTCTTTCCTACCTCTTTTTCCTTTTTCCCTATTTTCTTAACTAAAATATTAATAATGATGATGATGATGATAACAATGTTGATAATAATAAGTTATTAAATAAAATACACTAAACAAGTAAGAAGGAGAAAGGTATATCCCGAAAGGACAATAGGTGAACGGTGGTGGTAGTGGCGGGGACGTCGTGGTGGTGGTGGAGGAGATGTAAAGGAGGGGTTTTAGGGTTAGAAAAAGAGAGAGAAGGTAGGGTTTCTTGGTTTATGAGGTTTGTGATGGTGGTGTTGGCCTCAAGGCAGTGGTGCGATGGTGACAACAGAGGTGCCCAAGAGTAAGAGAAAAGGAAAAGGAAAAAAGGAGAGCGGAGAAAGGGAGAGATGGAGGTGTGGGTATGTTAGGGGGTATTTCTATGCAAGAAGGAGAAGCGGTGGTGGCGGCGTAAGGTGCAAAAGGGTAACACAAGCTACTTACTCTACATGGATGAGGAGATAAGTGGAAGGGGGAGGAAGGGAAGGAGAGAGGCTTAATGGGTGTAAGGTGATGTAAGGAAGAGGATGGGGGGAAGTGGAGACGGCGACACAAGCTGGTGGTGATGTTGGCGACATGTGTTTGGGTGGTGAGAGTAATGGAGGCAGGGGAGAGGATCGGTAGAAAAGAAAGGGAAAAGGGAGTGGGGAGGGGTTTTTATAGGTTTAGGGGAGGGAGGAAGTAGACAAGGATAGGAAGTGCCGACCAGTGTGCAGCCTTGTATAACTACATAGGGAGACATGGTAGGGGGTAGTTTGTTAGGGGCATAGGAGTAGGTGAGGGAAGAGAGAGGTTGTAGGGGGACCATATAGGGGACATGCCTGTTGTATACCCTATAAGGTTGAAAGAGGAAAGGAAGAGGGGAGGGGAAGGCTGCAAAGTGTAGCAGTGCACATGGGCGCGTAAGTAGGAGGAAGAAGATAAGGGCATAAGAGGAAAGAAAGGAAAACAAGAGGGAGAGAAAGGGAAAAAAAGTGGGGATGTATGCTGGGTTAGGCTAGTATGGAGGAGAAAAAGAAAAGAGGGACTAGGCTGGGGGAAAGGAGAAGGGAAAGAAGGGAGAGAAATGAGAGTTAGGTCGCTGCTAAGTGCAACCTAGTCGGTCGAAGGAGCAGGAAAGGAAGAATAAAAAGAAAAGGAAGAAAAGAAGAAGAAAAGAAAGAAAAGAAAGAAAAGAAAGAAAAGAAAGAAAAGAAAGAAAAAGAGAAAAGAAAAAAAAGAAGAAAAATTAGGTGGTAAGGCGTTTTGGATTTTTAGGAGTTTTAGAGACAATAATAATAATAATAATAATAATAATAATAATAATAATAATAATAATAATAATAATAAATAAATAAATAAATAAATTTTATTAATTTATAAATTATTATAATTGATCTTAGGTTAATGAATTAATCTAGTCTCCACTAACTATGTCCCTACATCATTTTTTTCTTTATTGCCATTATTATTATTATTATTATTATTATTATTATTATTATGTTATTAAAAATGGTACATATAATTAAATCTTATTCAATAATTCCTTATTTTGTTCTTTAATCTTAAAATAAAGTTTGAGGTATTATAGTAGGAGTTTGCAGGAAGGAGAAGAGTGTCATATGTGAGGATAGGGTTGGGTGTGTCTCAGGTCCAAGAAATCATGGATATTTGTAGATAATCTCCAAAGTGACACCAGTCACCCACCAATGGTTAATGGAAAGGTAAAGAAAATGGACATGTAGTGGAGTACATGCATCATGTAGTGGAAAAGTGGTGAACATGGATCAATCGATGGAAAAGTGAAGTACATGGGTAGTTGCTAACAAGTGAAGAAAATGGTTAGTTATTGAGAAATATTTCCAAATAGGGAAGTGGATCATATGAAAACCAAAACCTAAATAGTTATCTTTTATTTACCTAACATGTATAATTTTATATTTTTGGAATATTCATGAAATAATTAAGTGTAGTTAAATTGAAAACATTTCTTCATGTAAGTAATAAGGGAGGGTAACACCTTCCTCTAATTTGTGTTTTTCCATCCACTTCAAGATGTGTAGTTGCATCAATTCAAAGAGCCTCTTCTAATGAATCATTTTTTGATATGCTTTAGTTTTGAATAAACTAAGTCAGATTCAAAAGCATTTGTATCAATCTCTCTTATCTAATCTCAATTTTCTTCCTGAGCATGTGGACATATTAGTTGTGTAGGCAGAGTGGGATGAGAAGCGCATGAAGCTATTCATAGGTGATTTCAATGGGATCCACTATTATTACATGCTTTATTCAATGCTAATATTCGCTTAAATTCTCAAGAGTCTGAATGGCTTAGTAGCTAGTAAAATTAGAGCATATAGTTAGAGACTTTGGTATTAACTACTAATTTCCATTATTTTTTACTATCTAAATAGGTTTATTAAAGAGGGATGGATGGTATATATAGATATATCAAATGAAAAAAATAGTGGAGAATATTAATTATAAATTCAATCAATTACAAACAATTATTGGACCAAACTTTAGTTATAATTCCCATTTAAATTAATAAATTAATCAATTGTGTATAAAATTACTCAATACATTAGGAATAATTAGCCTTATTTAACCATTCATCTCTTTTAATGACTAAAAGTCCTGCTCAATTAAGTTTAGTGGCGTATTTTTATTTTGATTGATAAACTTAAACTCATTACGAACAACATAATTCTATGGATTCTTGAGAATCACTAATCTACTTTCATGAATCCTTAATTTCCATTCAATTGATTAGTTATAATGTTAATTATAATATTCAAATTCTAATTAACAACTTAATTTTATTAAAATAGTCATCAATTTTTTTTAACCCTAATTAATTTAATAATATCAATAATGTAATTGAACTTAATTCAATATTAGAATAAATGACTACTCAATCATAATTGATATGAGAAGGAAAAGTTAATGAATAAGCATAAATGAAATTGAATAATGAGATATATTAGAAAATAGAGCCAATGTTTAATATGATGAAGTATTGATTGCCAAATGTAGATAATTACAAAATCAAAATTAAAACTAAAGTGCAATCTAGAATGTGTTTTTGGATTAAATATTTTGAGATAAATAAAGGATGAAGGTCTGTAGAACTCATGACTCTCTAAACTGTGTAGGTGTAATAGCTCAAACTTTTCCAACCTTAATTTCAGGGTGATTAGTCTCTTAATCTCTTCTCTAACTTTAAAACTTGTTTGGACACCTTTTCCATACCTCTCAAACCTTTATTTTACCTTCTTACCTTTCAAAATTATAATTTTTAATTAAGTTAATTGGTGGGCGACTAGGCCTCATCTTCAGTTAATCAGCCAGCGACACTCCAAATCCTATTATCTAGATCCTCAAGCTGACGACTGCTAGCCTCTTATATTGGACCAAAGTTGGATAATTTTTTCCATTATTTATTTTCTTAATTTTTTTACTTCAAATCAATTCCTATGCTCAATATGTTTATATCTTGGGTACCTAATTAACTCCTCACATTTCCCTAATTTTTCATAATTTTTGAGAATTATTTTATTTTTTCCACTTTTGACCATTTATTGGACCTTCTACCTTACCGAAACCATTTTTTAATCATTGTTGACCTTTTTGGTTATGAGGGCATTCAAATTATAACCTTTTTACACCCCATGATCAGGTAACATATGGTCTTTCCTCATTCAACCAAAAATCTAACCATAATTACCTCAATCATCTTCCACAAACTTTCTTACACTCTCCCACACATACCAATCACTTCCATCACCCCTTTTGCTTGCAAGCATCCTTACATCTAATTCTCTTCCTCTCTCCTGTCTATTTTCTACACTCATAAGGGGTGTATTTCCTTTGGTTAATCATTCTACACGCAATCAAATTTTCTACACTTCAACTTTTCTTTCTTCTCTCTCATCTAACTTCTTCCCTTGTTCAAGACAAGTTAATCTTCGTAGTTCTTAATATTTGGTGTTAAGCCCTCTCATCCATTTGTATACCATCTTCTTACTTCTAAAATCTTTATTTTAAATATTTAGTGCTTGTTTTTAAGCAAAAGAGAGTCAAGGTTTTAGATTGGTGAAGGTTTTCCAAGCTTGTTCTCAAGATTGTTTTCGAAACATAGAGAGTTTATTCTCCTCCCATTAATTTTTACTCCTCTATTCAACCATTGTGCTATTCTTTTATCTAATTCCTTGATTTTCATTTTAGGTGATCAAATAGTAAAAGAAGGTATTTAGGAGTATTTTTTCTTTATATTTTTCTCAATTAATGATTGTTGGTGTTCATGTGTTAATTTGCATAATTTTCATGTTTTAGGCTAGAACAAGTGTGTAGATTTTATTTATACGTATGTAATACTTTGTAAATTATATGATTTATATGATTTGTGATTTTATAAGAAGTTGCTATATTTTTTTCCTTGCTAGCCTTTGTCATAACGTCTCAAACATTATAGTATATTATGTTATGTTTTTAAGACTATGGATGAGTAGATTAAATAATTTCTAAGTATGATGATTGGTATAACCTGTTGAAATCTCAAAATTTGGGGTTTTTAAGCATTGGGGTGGTCTCTACCTTATGACCTTTGAGGTGTTACGGGTTATTCTTACGATGGTACTAATATAAGGGTGGATTGTTTGAAAAATTGGTAAAATTCAAAGATTTGTAGAACTTTGTGAATTATGGGGGTCAAACTTAAGGGTTATTTTATCTCCTTTTGAGTTTTTCTTTTAGAAAATGAGTATGTCATTTTGTTCCTTGATATTTTCATAATAAATTTGATATAGGATTTGGATGAAGATGAGGATGAGGATGACTTAAGTTATGAAAATAATAATTTTTGATATGTTTAGGTGAACTAAGGGCATTTTGGTACTTTTAGGTTAAATATAAATATTGTATGGGCCAAACCATAATAATTGTTAATTGGTAAATATCTTGATACATTATGAATAGCATAAAGTATAATTTTATGAGAAATGACTTAATTTAGAAATAGTAGCCAAAAGGGTAACACCAATATTTTATATGTAAACTATTATAGCAATAGCATGATTTTTAGATATGATATATCTAATAATATTTTGTGGTAGTGTGTTAAATCTGGTGAGTTGGAGAGACTTATATATGTAGTTGTGGTGTACTTGTGAAATTAAGGTTTGGGGAGGGCATTGTGGTCTTTCTCTTATGTAATATCACTTTTTGCTTGTCATCTTGCCTCATATATAATATTTTATTCATAATAATTGGATATTCTTGTAAGAAGTTGATAAGCAACTTTCCTCATGGTAAGTCAATGATAAAATACTACTACTTAAAGTGAAATATCACATGAGATATGACTAAAATGATTTCAAGTGTTGAATAATTTGATTACGGAAATATTCTAATGGTCTTGATAGAGCTGGAAAACCTTAGTCTACTCTGTTTAACCAATCTATTGACTTAAAGTGGTAATTATACTTAAGGATTATAGATTTGCTAATGGCAACATATTTTACCCTAAATGTGTGTATATCTATGAGTTAAATTATATTTTCTTGATAGTTAAGGAGATGAGTGGTTATATTATAAGTGGTTCCTTAATCTCAATGTGAATAAGTAAATGGATTTGTGTGACCAACTAATGATAAACTTCAAATATAGCCATCTCATGGATCATCTTGTATATTAAGCATCTATATGCGTATAGTATCTATATTTCCATTTGGTTACTTGTGCCATTTAGTCCTTTTCTATTTACTTGTATTGTTCCCTTATTCAATAAATTATATATTGATTATCCTTTTTCTAGGCATTGCTTATTCCCATAAGAAGATACCACCTTATTTTAAAAGTAATTGTTGAGTAATGCCTTTGATGTGATTTTCTATGTTGAGTGGTTATAGTTCAATTCAAGTATATGTATTCTAGATATCTATCCCTCTTTGGACTTTTCTTACCCTATTTTCTATCATATCTGCTCTCTCTATTTTATATTCTTGTATCATTATGGGATCAACTATTTCCCATGCCTTATCTCTAAGTATGAGTAACTTTTTAGCCTTACATCAAACATAGATGGGGTATAGGTAATACCTCTTCTATGTGGGATGTGGCATAAAAACTAATATTTATAATTAATATTTTGTAAAAATACAAATTTTTCAGTAATAAATTTTAGGGTTTTACACTAGGCCTCAACCCTTTTCTGTCATTTTTAACTTTCAAGCGCATAATAGAATTTTAATAACTTATTGTCACAAATGAAGCATGGCTATGATTGGAAACAAACCTCAAGTGTGTTCCTTGAAATGAAATATATATAACAACAAAAACACACTTGCCAAAGATATAAGAAATTAGTCACAAATTCTAATGGCAACATGGTTATGGTTTCATATTTTTGTTCCATATTTGATTTGCTTCTCCCATATTTGTGTTACTAAAGACACTTAAGTGATACTTGATGTTATATTCTTCATCTATCATGTATAAAGTCTTATCTTTGTCTCGTTTTGATCCATTTTGACACCTTCTCAATCCAAATTATTGTACCTTAAAAATAGTCAAAATCAAAGCAATATCCAAACACAAAAATACTAAAACTAACAAAAAATATATAAAAATTCATATATTCTAAGAATGCTAGGAGCTAAAAATATATGCAATAAACTTAAGTATCATCCATGTTGATGTGGTGATCCTAGGGTTGTTGGTTTATTGTTGTGGATTGATTAGTTAAGACAAACTTGATAAGACCCTAGGTAAGAGCAACCACAATAGGAGAAAGTCAAGAAGTGTCTAGTTTTTAAGATGATATTATCTTGGATGATTTTTTTCCTAATTTCAATAGTACATATAATAAATGAGAAAATGGATTAGCCACTTTTTTACATGCATAGTTGAATCATTTGTAAATCAAAGTGTTGTCACTACAAAAAAAATTATAGGAATAAAAGTATTTGTCATTGGTTAATAGATTTGTGTAATAAGCTTACTCTAATGACTGTCATGTTTAAATTTATAATGAGATTCATGAGATCAAGCATATATGTGATTTTTCTTACTTCCAATCATATTATTGGAGGAATTCATGATAAATGAAGCTTATTGGTTATGCTTTTGGACCAATATATGTGATAGCTTTTTTTATTAGTCATATCATATAACTTAAAGGATGTTTTGTAATTATGAGGACTTTTGGTCACCTCTAACATATATATGAAGATCCCATTGATTTGGTTCAGTTTTCTTACCTCATAAGTGTAGGAAAAAAGTAGTTAGATGGCCCCTTCTTCTGGCTTAAATCAAAGAGATAAGTGTGACCTCATAGTTTCTAAGGTTTCCAATATTCTCACCTTGATAATAACTTGAGAAAAAATTCATCTTGAATTTAATCTTCACTTTAATTGCCAAATTCAAATCCATTGAGTAGTTTCTTAAAATGAATTTCTAGTTAATATGCAGCACTAGGGCCTGAGCAAGTGAACATGCTTCTAAAGTTTTATACTTCAAAATTTTCCTTTTTTAAAGAAGGGTAAGATTCAATCATACAAGCATAAATTGGGGGAGCATTGTAATCTTAGAGATTTGAAGGTAAGGGATTTATGAAATCTAAGAAAGAGAAATAAGAAAGAACAAAAGGTGAGAAGGAAGAAAGAAGATAGCACTTGGGGCACATTTTTCTTACCTATAATTTAATCATTATATAGTACATTTATCAAGGTTGTTATTACTCTTATTCAAGAACTTTGTACTTGTTAGGCTTACTTTGCCACTTTGTAAACTCACAAATGCTTCGGTGAACGTCCTTTGAAGCTTTGAGCATTATGGTATTATTATTAGTGTGTGTTTGGTTTGATAAATTACCATATTTTAACTAAAAGTGTTGAGAACTAAGAAAAACAATATTGCACGTATCATAAATTAGTTCCTTGTACTATATTTTTATCCAAAGTTGAATACATAATTGTTTTTTTGATAATATAAATACCATCCAAACATACATTAGTTTGTGATTCTTTAACATATATTTATGATATATTGTAAACTTTTTTTTAGTCTATCTATAGCTATTTTATAAGAAATTAAAAGTTACTTAGTATACATTAAAAAATCATTTTGTAAATTAAAATTTAGAAATAATATTTTACCATTAGACACACAAATATTCATCTTTGGTGCATAGATTTTTTAAATGCTTTTAATATTTGGAAAATCTAATTTTTGATAAATAACTTCTCTTTTTACCTATTGAAGATGAAATTATATCCAATAAAATTTTAAGTAGGAGATTTAGACTATTTTATTCAACATTGTTATATCATTTTATACCTCAAATGTCTATTGAAGCAAAGTTATCGATGTCATCTAAATTAAATATCTTATACAAATAGCTAATACTATTGGAGACTCATGTGAAATAATATAGTTTGTCATCATTTCATTGCCAATATAATTTGTTATATACTAATTGTAACACCCTCATTATTTCACTATCAAAAATTAAACATGACATTTTCTAGATTATGATTCAGATTGTGTTTTAAAAACATTTTTTGTGCAAATCAATGATTTATATTATTTTATATTTTTAAATTCTAACCAATAATAGTTATCACCAATGTTTAATATTCAAAAATCTTTATAACAATAGATAGAAATATTGTATACTCATGTAAACTAATATATTTCACCATCGGCCCATTGCTAATATAATTTGGCATATGCTGATTGTGACACTCTCAATTTTTACTACTAAAACTTTGTGTTTCAAAACAATTTTACTATGAAAGATAAAAAGAAATATGGGGTGTTATTGCCATATCTAATATACAAATATATGCAATATCAAAGTGTAATACATAACATATAGAATAGTAAACTCCAAAATACAAAGAGACATAGAGTGTATGGCTCACAAACAAAAAATATGTAACCAAATTAAAGCCATTGATCATACTATAACAAAATCATCAAAGATACAAAATACTGAGACATACCTTGCTCTCTTTGAGCCTAAAAATAAGCCATCAGATATAAACTACTTGTGATTGACTTACACTATATTCTATGCCCACTCATAACATTAGAATCATGGTAATGACCATTTGAAAAACATTTAGAGCATCTTTAAAAGTAAAAATTGATTATAACATATAGATAGCAATAATATATATAAGAATAATGTTCTTCAGATATCATATATCAGCATACTCACTAGCATAAGTAATGCTTATGTAATATCAGAAGAGGTACCTACTTGTTAATCACAAATCAGTTTCTATTTTTTTTTACTGATATCTACTTTTCAAAGTTAATCAATATCCTAGAGTATGACTCGTATTATTCATTATCATTAGGTATATACCATAACCTAAAAAATTAGTCATAAGTCCTCAAATTGTAGTTCAGAAAAGGAATATATTCCATCATATATTGGAGGTCACCATTCTTGTTAGGATGCATATCCTCTATGACATACAACACATGGAGTATAACCTAGTCTTAGACTATGGGAATAATATCAGTCTAAATACACCATAGCATATCATCTTGTCATTTTGTGGATTGTACCCCACTAATGTCATATGAACCGTAGTTCATAGAATCACAATGTATCATACACCATAGTTTATACGTCGATATATTAGAGGTCATCCCTAGGGTAAAATAATCAACAACCTTTCTCATATTATCTTTCACTTGAAGTATTTGGCACTAATGAGAGAATATATCATATAAAGCATATATCATATATATATAGGCCATTTTTTTTATTCGTGGTAGGCAAACTCACAAGGTTCATATAACACCCCAAAATTCAATATTTTTTTTTTAAATACGGAAGCACTTAAATCAAAATCTGTGAATTCTGGGGATGTTATTGCCACACTTAATACCAGACCAGTTCACTCCGACTGTTCCAGTACCAAGCGCTAAGACTAAAAAGATTATTTTCAAACTTAAACCGAGAGTTCATAAAAATAACTAGAAAGATTATAACATATAAATTAGAGTACGCATAAAATTTTATAATCAATAATAAGATAGAAATCATAGTGCGAAATCAAAATTCCTAAGAAGGAATAATCTTGCAATCAATAAAAGGTTTATTTGAAATACTCAATACAAGGTAATAAATCATAAAAGGGTAAATTCGATATAAAATAAACACAGAAGGAAATAAATTGCATAAAGAGTAAATACGGCTATGACACTCTCGAACTTTGAGCCAACCACAAGCTCAACACTCAACCCTGCCTGATGTATCGCCCACCTACACAAAGTCAGAAGGGCCTTCTGCTCATGGGAATGAGCAGTACCCATGAAAAGGATGATCAATACGCTACGTACTGAGCAAGGTAAGCGTGCACTAAGGCCAACACAAAAATCACATAAACCATGTAGAAGAAATAACAAAAGCATAGAGAATATCATGACAACATACAATCATTCAGTAGATACAAATAGGCCCTATTATAGTCCGGATTAATTATTTAATTAATCTCTTATCGAAACTCAATTCACACCATGCATTTTTATCAAATCCATACGAGTACGGGAACCTTCCATTATTTTAGCCAGTGGGTTGGTCACTTGCGGGACATCATGTCCTCACCACTATTATTTGCTCGTGGATCGGTCACTTATAGGTTATAACCCTAACCACTATTCCTTACCGGTGGATCGGTTCAGTTCTTGCTTGCATAGTGTTCCATTATAAGTAATTAATATCTTTTAAGTGCCTTAGAAAAACTCTGGTTTGTGTTTATTGAGCTTGGGATCCCCCACTATTATAACCGGTGGGTCGGTCACGCATAGGGCATCTTGTACTAACCACTATTATAACAGGTGGATCGGTCATGCATAGGGTAAGAACCCTAACCACTATTATAACCGGTGGATTGGTCACACATAGGGTAAAAACCCTAACCACTATTCCTAACCGGTGGATTAGCTAGACCTGTCTCAATAATCTTTCACTTTAAATGATTAATGTCTTAAGTATCTTATTCAAAAGCTTTCACCCTAGACATGCATAAATCACTCCCTTTACACTTATCCTCCAAATGACCCGTAGCATATCATGAGAACCCTACACCTCCTAACTTGTCCAACAACCTTTCCTCTTTACTCAACTCACACTAGAACTCCAACACTGAAGTATGTAGGTCAAGGCCCACTACTATACACCTCCAAGTTCACTCCACATCTTACTTTAGGGTTTTATCCCAAAACCCAATTTAGGCCTAAGTGGCCCATCCTACTCCACCTCACATAACCCAAATCATTTTTAACACTCCATGCATCACAACTCATAGGTTCCACCCTCATCACGAAGTATACGTGATACCACAAATACCCTAAGTAGCCACACAAACCCTAATTGTCCACATCAAACCCTAGCTAGGTCTCCTACGTACCTTTATATTTCTTCATGTACTATTTTCCATCCAAAGTGTTCAAACACCCAAAAAATACTTACATTACCTTCCTTAAATCCCAAATCAAGTTTCCATACGTAAATTTCATACCTAAGCAAAATTTACACATCTCATGCAACCTTTCAAACTTTTCATGCAAGCCCTAAAACTCCTATGTGAAACCCTAGATTCAACCATACAAACCCTAGATCCATTCATAAAAAACCGTAGATTTAATCCATACAAACCCTGGATTAGATCCTCTTATACAACACCATAGAATCTGCCATGCAAAACCCTAACTCCATCGATACAAAACTTTAGTTGAGATTTTCCCATGTGACACCATAAAATCTACCATGCAAAACCCTAAGTGTAACACCCCCAAAACTTACTACTAAAAATTTTCATTTAATTAAAAATGTTTAACAGAAGTGAAAAAATAAAACCGTAAATTTAAGGGGCATTATCGCCACACTTAGTACCAGATCGGTTCACTCTTACCGTTCTAGTACTAATTGCTAAGGTGAAACAGGTTAACGCCAAGCACAAGTCATTAATAAAAACATAACTCATACAGAAATCAGAGTGTGGTTTAGAATTATAATCCCAAGAGTAAAAGATTAGAGTTTTTCAAAACATAAAGCACCATACGATATCACATAATAAGAATAAAATGATACATAGCCCAATGAAAAAAGGAAAATAGATTCCGACCGAGTCGATCTCCATCCCCAAGTCAGGTCTAGGCTCAACGCTCAACCACACCCGATGTCGTAAGTGTCTTAGGCATCAAAGACGTCATCCCTTACCCGCACAAGCTTAGATAGCTCTTCTACTTGTGGGAATGTGCAACACCCATGAAACGGGTGATTAGTACGCTACGTAATGAGTAAGGTAGCCATGTTCTAAGTCCAAACATACAAAACATACAATGTAACATACATGACATGGTCATATAGATAACATATAGTAACACAAATAATGATGGTCGGCTATGGTCCAATTAGACTTATTCTTTGAATCTCTAGTAAATATAGTCATTTCACACCATAATCTTTATCAATCCATGCGAGTGTGGGAACCCCACTATTATAGTCGGTGGATTGGTCACTTATAGGGCAGAACGCACCTAACCACTATTTTTGCTGGTGGAATGGTCTGGCATCGACTCTCATGGTGTTTCACTGTAATTACGTAATATATTTCCTATGATTCATTAGCAACTTAATATTTGGTTTGTTGGGCTCGGGATCCCCCACTATTATAGTCGGTGGATCAGTCACTTATAGAACAGAACACACCTAACCACAATTATATGCCGGTGGATCGGTCTCAAGGGCACCCCAGCACCTAGCCACTATTATGCCGGTGGTTCGGTCTGGGCCCAACTCAACAATCTTACTCTTTAAGTGATTAATATATTATTTGTGTCTTATTGGATAAAGCGTTACACCCTTGACATGCATGTTAGCTACCTTCTACTTCTATGCTCCCAAGGGGGCCTATCCCATATCTTGAGACTCCTACGCCCCTTATCATGTCCCGACATCCATTTCCCCTTACACTTACACATAATGAAAAACCCAACTCCTACGGGTGTGGGTTAGGCCCAAAACCTCATGACATCAACTCCACCTACTATCACCCTCTAGGGTTTTCCCTTAAAAACCCTAATTGGACCAATGTGGCCTAGCTCTCTCACACTTACACTACCATTACTTCGTTTATCACCCCATACCTTATCTCATTTAAATTAAATCCCAAATCATATCACATTATCCCTCGATTCCACATGTGACCGAAAAACCCCAGTTGGCCACTTCAACCCTAGTACCTTTCTTCTCCCACAAGTAACCTCACTCTTTTTCACCCAATATCTCTTATCTCCCATGGCACCCATACTCACCCATTATAAAATAAATTTCCACTCTTAACTCGTATTCCACTCTCCCTTAATCATTTTTACTTCCACATTTTCCATATTATTGCTTCCTCTCAAAACCCAAATAGGGTCCTTTATACACCGTTACACCAACCTATGTACTATTTTTCATCCCAAGTCTCCAATCACTACACAACTCTCCCCTTAGCATATTTACACCCTAAAACAACTTTTCTCCCATAAAGATCATCCCCATGCAAGTTTTATCCACCCCGTGCAAAATCCCAATGTCCCCATGCAAATTTTAGGATTTCCATACATGGTTCCCATCTCTCATTCATTTTGGTCATGTCTTCCTCTTTAATTTCCTCTTATGGGTCATGAGGTATTTTGGTCAACCTCATATCCCCCTTAGTGAACTCACTTCCCATTTTCTTTCTTTTTACCTTTTCATTCCCATATCATATTATCAATTGTCCTAGCATGCATGTCCTAGAGGGCCATATCATATCACATCATAATCATCATATATACGTATCACACTCATGCTATAAGGAACACATAAACATACCTCAACTCCAAGCTGTGCTACACATAAGATAAGTTAATGAAAATCATACGATACACGACATAGCATGATACATAACATTTAAGGCATACAAGTCACACAACACACATGGACCTTGGCTACATCCTTACCTAAAACGATGCCGGGCTTGGAGCATGCTCCTACACCTCATTAGGGTTTTTGGCTTGATTCACTATAAGTGGGTAAGACTAAGGATTAGTTTCCCTCCTACTAAAAAAATACTATTATTTCTTATTTTAGTCTAAGATTAGGGTTACTATTATTATAGGCAGATTTAAAAGTGAAAACTAGGGATTTTATCCTCAAGTTAGCCTACTAGATGTTACTAGTCAAAATATATTTATGTTAATATTTATAGCTATATTTATATTATTAAACCTAATAACTTTATTTCTTCTAATAATAGTACTAATACCAGTTATAGAAAAATAGTGATAATAATAATAGTAGTAATACTAATGCTCCTAGAAATAGAAGCCCTATTATTTTTAAGGCTAAGGCTACTAATAGTATTAGGGTTAAAATAATAATATAATTATAGTAATACCAACAAAGTACTATTATTGCTAAAGATAATAATGATAATAGTTATATTTGGAATAATAATAATAATAATAATAATATAAGGGTTCAAATATTTTTATCACAATAATAGTAACAAAATAATAACAATAATAATAGTAATAACTAATAAAAATACCATAGTAATAATGTTAGTAACAAAGACATTAGGAATAATATTAGCAATATTTAAATGATAACAATAATATTAATACTAAGGTTGAGCATTCTTCGTCTATAGTAACAAAATGGTAACATGTCTATAGTGAAGACAATAATAATTAGTAAAAATCGTGCCTTCATCTTCTTAGTGTATAATTAGTTTATGTATACACTTAAAAACCTAGTGTCTTCACTGAATTTTTAATAACCTTGAAGTTTAATCTTCAAAATCACCTTATATCCACCAATTTTTTTTTAAAAAAGTTATTAACTTATAACATGTCTTAAAAATAGACTTGAAGTGGAAACTAAAGATTTGTTTACTTATTTAAACTCAAGCAAATTGAAGAAGATGAAGATGTAAAGGAAGAATCTTTGAAGTTATCTACTTGTTTGAGATTTTGTGGTTGTTTTGTTTTATATCTCCTTCCCAAATTTTGTATGATTAAAGATAACTTAAATAGGATAAAATCAGGTGAGAGTCAAGCCCCAAGAAGCTAGTGTAAAGGTAAGAAATATGACATAGGAAGAAGAGAAAATGATGACTAATGAATACTATGTTTTTTATCCCACCCCATCCTTTGTCTTTATAGTTTCTCTCCTTCAATTACTTCAAATAATGGTGACCAATATGATTATTAAAGTATCTAAGAATGGATTAAATCATAGGTTAAAAGTAATTAGAATAAGGATTTAAATCTTTAATGAAACATTTTAATCAATTAAATTATAATCTCAATTAAATTGTAATTGTGAATTTCCAATAACAACGTTAAGATATTCATAAAAAATACCTGCTCAAAGTATTCATACTAGAAATATAGCATAATAGAATTTCAGACCCTTAATATGGTTGATCAAATCACATTTGCCCTTTTTAAATCATTATATTTGAATAGTTACTCGCTTTATATTGAAAATATTAGAGTCACATATTTCGAAGATAAATTTTAAACATTAATATCTTCTAATATATATTAAAAAACATAAAAAATGTTACAAAATTGTTTTTAAATATAATACAGTAATTATATTTTTATATCATAATATATTATACTTTGAAAAAAATTTAATGCTCAAACTTTATCCTTGAAATACATAATGACAATTGATATGGGTATTTACATAACTCAGACAATCAAGCCTTTAAAATGTATAGTTATAGTTATTGTCCATGAAATTTTTGTCCAACTTATCTATCCCTTGGAAGCAGCTAATGCACTACATTGAATTTTGAATAAATTGATGATATGGGTATTTTCTTAACTAAGACCATCAAGCCCTTAAAAACCATCCCAAAGAATAATGATTGGCCCTAAAATGGTCCCAAACCATTTTCAAAAGTGTTAAAGTCAATCTTACTTGATTTTGGATGTATCTTAGCTTCCAAGCGATAACGCTTCTTTTCTAGGCTGACACTCTAAGTAACATTCAGGATAACTTCTTTGTTCAGTACTACATTATATTTTTCCTTTCATATTACCCTCATTCAAATCTAATATATATATAGGGTCATGTAGTCATTTTAGGACATGAGAAATCATAATACTACTTTCTTATCTTTGTTCTCTCCTCCCTCCTCCTCACTTTACCCTTGGCATTCAATTAACACTGATTCCTTTATCAATTCTTAAGAACCCCTTGGTTCACTAAGCACTTATAACAACAAGCACCATTTGTGGGTAGCTCTTACAAAAACTTGTGGCTTCTATTCAACACCCTCACTAATATGATCTAAACACTAATACATTTCCTAGATAAGAACACTTATTCACTATTGCTTAGCTTTAGGCATTTAACATAGAGCTTCGCACCTTTATTTAAGAAATAGTGTCAAACATGTTGCACCTCTTACTCACACTCTTAGAAAATTACCTTACTTCATAGACTAGTCTCTCTTTCATAGTGTAATCTTGCAAGAAGAATATACATATTTTATAGAAGATGTTTGAGGAAAAATAATTAGGAGTAATAAACTACACAAGTCTCTCATCCCTTTGCAATGATGTAGAAAAAAAAAAGAGTTCAAATTCTGAGTCATGGGGTTAAAAATTAATGGGATGAAATAAACCGACACTAAAATGTAAGATAAGAAGGTTGATGAACCAGGAGAGATAAATAAAATTCGATTAATAAGATACTAGACAAAAGGGTTCAAGAGGCCATGGAAGCCATGAAAGAGCATAAGCATAATACTAGTTTTAGCTATTAGACACTTTTCACTGAGAATATCTTTAAGACTCCATCATAAAGAATAAAAATGTTGGCTTCTAAATCATTTGATGGCTCTACTGATCCTGAATACCATCTAAATATCTTCAAAAACTCCATGTTGTTGGCTAAGGCTTGAGAGGAAATATTATGTAAAGCATTTCTAAGAACCTTAAAGGGAGATGATTTGGAAAGTTAAAAGCTAAATCAATAAGTTTATTCTCACAGATCACATTGAATTCCATCAAACATATTGATATATGAAGATGCCCTAAAAAGGGATCTTCATCATTAATGGGATTTTTCGAGGACCATCAAAATCAATTTAGTCATTATTTAATAGGCTGATGAATATGCTTGAAAGATTGATGAATTAGACACTAGCTTTAATAGATCATCCCTTCTTATAAGACCCATTGATAAAGAGTAAGTGGAGAATTTATACTTGGCAAAACATAAATGTTACACTTCTCTTAAAAAAATGTATAGGAGAGGATAGATGTAACATAAATGAGTAAAGTTGTGTGCTCAACAGGTAAAAGAGATGATACACCTTTAGTGCTAAAACCAAGATTGGATAATAAGATGTATAGATACGAAAGAGACTAAGAAGGTCATAGGCTAGTAGTACTCCCAATTTCTTGATGGGGCCTGTTTGGTAAGTATGATAAATCCACTTCTCTAGTGGAAAATATTTCACACATATTCAACATTGAGAATGGATAGCAGACATTTCCATGGCTTATTCCCTCAATAACCAACACAAAATACATAAGTCCCAATAGGTGGTGCACATATCCCAAAGATATTAGACACAAAAGAGTATTAGGCATTAAAGGATATAGTAGAAGAGATGATACACCAAGGTCATTTGAAGAGATACATGCATACACCCTCGGCCAAAGAAGGAACAAGTTTCATTTGACAATTTCCTCCACTTCCTCCAATTAAGGAACCACAACAAAATTATTCACACTATTATTGAGGATATTCCTTTGTAGAAGCCATTAATTGAGCATTAAAGGCATATGTTAGAAGAGATGATGTAATACCTCAAAATTTTAGCTAAATCTAATCCTAAGTAATTAATATTGTAACCTAATTCTAATATCATAGAATTAATATATATACCTTACCCTAATTCCTTAATCTTAAATCTTAATTAAACTAGTCTCTATTCCAAGTTATTAATATTTTTAACCTAAACTTAAGCTCAAAAATTTATTAATTAAATTATTCAAATACCCTAAACTAAATTATTTTAACCTAATTCTAATTCTAAAATAAACTTAATTACTTTCTTTTTCCTTTTTCTTTTCACCCTTTTCTTTTCCTTTTCCTTCCCCACCTATCGAACCTCTTATTTCTTTCCTTCTCCCCTTCTTCCTACATGAAAAATTATCCCCAGACTATGCATTTTCCCTCCACCATGCCATCACCTACCAATCACCTACACCCTACCCCCATCAACTCATCAACTCCCACTCCCTGTATGATGTGTTTGTTGACAACTCATGCCCCAATCGTGTGTGCGCCATCCTTTCTTTCCTCTCTTCCCATCTCATCTCACCCTCTATACATGTATATACATACTCATAGATGTCCACATTTAATGCCTATAACTACCTCCATCCTCCCTCTATTTTCTATTAAAAATTTATACCACCGAGTGTTGCTTCTCCCTCCTTCCCTTCCTCTTTCTCATTGTCACCAAACACACCTCAAACACCACCATAGAGTGCCCTTACCTCACCTCCCTCCCTTGGAAAGGTAGTCCCTACCAAATACCACCCCCTACCATCAACCAAAATCACCACAACACCCCCACCACCTTTGATAAAATCCACCGTTACATACCCCTTCATTTAGTCATTCCCACCACAACCTATCACCCATATTATACCTCCTCCACTATTCCCCTATTGTGCACTGGATAAAGCCACCAATTCCCACCCACCACCTTTATCCAATTCATTCCTTTAGCACCAACCACCGAACCACACATACTACCTTCAGTAAAAACTCACCAAAATCCCAAATTCCCTTTGGCCTACTCAACTATTGCAACCTTAGACCCTTTGAAATTTTATACCATTCCAAAACTCCTAGAAATGGTAATAGTTTTTTTTTCTGCACCCTTATTTGCTAATTCAACTAGCCCCATCCTTGTTGCATAAAGTTTGGTTGAAACTCCTTCGAGCCTTGTTTCGATTTTACTCCAAATTTTTCACTCTCTATTAATTAAAATTTCCTTTAAGTATATCATTAAAATATAACTACATACTATTACTATTTATTGGGTGATTTTTTGGAGGTTCTGGAGGAGGCGGGATATGATACGTGCTTAGAGATCAGTGTTTTTTCTTGTAAGAATACTAGTTGTTGTTTAATATTTTGTGTTAAATGCCTTATATGTTTGTGTATTATCATGTTATTATTAATATATTTCTCAAATCAATTGGTTAATCTCATGATATTAGAATATGATATTATATGATGAGAAATGAGTAAGGTAAGGAGCATGGGATATCTTAAAATAATTATTTTGTGGGGACACCCTAAATGAGTATTATTATACATGGTATTTTTCATATGGATTTTATCTAGTATTTTAATTTTTTAAATTATTATAATAAATATGTATGGTGATAAATTGAGGATTTGAACATATTGATACCAAACATATAAGGTTTTTATGAAATAAGGGCGTGTGGATATCATTAGGGGCACTTTGGTCACTATAGGTTTAATATAGAAATTTTGGTATTTTAATATTTTATATGATAATAATATCATTTAAATTTTTTTTAGTAAATAAAAATGGTATAAGTTCCACAAAATGAGAAAATGGCTTAATTTGGAAATAATAACCCTAAAATGGTGATATTATTATTGCATATTCAAAAATTTAGAGTTAGACCACATTTTTTGGATATTTTTTTAATAATGGTATTTTAGGAAGGCATATTAAATTTTTTTAATCATATAAATATTATGGAAAAGGTTATGGCATACTTGTGAAATTAGGGATTTATAAACCTTAGGAATAGTAACTTTTGAGATAAAGCTACTATATCATGTGTAAAATCTTATATTTAGGCTTTGATATTATTTTATGTTGATAAAAATAATATTTTAGTAAGAGATAATAAATTATATGTATAAAATAACAATACAAAAGAAGTTATGCCTAAAATGTGAAATTAGGGTTTCTTAGAAAATATATGGACCTAAATCCTTGAGGACAGCCTTGATATCCATGTGATTGTGCTTTACTTGCTTCATTTATTTGTTATACCTATAAAAAAATAATGAATAATACATTAATCATTTAAAGTGAAAGATCATATGAGTCAGACTTAGATATTTTATGGGTTCAGTCCACTGGACAATAATAGTAGCTTGAATATGTTTTATTCTGAGAGGTGCATTAGTCCATTCCATCAGATTAATAATAGTGAGGCCCTATGCCTTACATGAATGATAATATGATTTGAGATAAGAAAATAATAGATGATACATTAATTTTTTAAAATGAAAGATTACGTGAGTCGGGACCAAGGTGTTGTGTCTGTTCTATTAGATGATAAAAGTGGATCTAGTGTGTTGTCCCTAAGAGGTGCTCCAAAACATTCTACTAGTTTAAGAATAGTGGCTCAAGTGAATGTTTCCCTCATAATTTTTGGGTTTATTCCACCAGACAATAATAATGGCGCGAGTGTATTATCCCTGAAAGGTGCTTTAGACCTTTCCACCAGTTTAATAATAGTAGAGTCCCTAAACTTAACATAAATAAAATAATGGATTATGTTTTATTTGATAATGAGATCTAGTTCAGTATTTACCTTAGAAAATTTTATGTCTCTCATATATATGATTACTTTCTATTATTAAAGCTTGTAATTATCAGCATCCCTTACTTGATTGTTTTGCCACCTTGTTTAATATGCGGCATACTAGTCATCTTTGTCATAGGTATTACTCATTCCCACGAGTAGTCAACCCTGATGTCTATGTGCATGTCAATGAGGACCTAGCAGATGATTTTACACCTTATGATGCTCTATATGAGGTGGAGTGATTTTTGTATCAAAGTTTTTGGGCATAGAGTCATGTTATCCGAATGACAATTTTACCTAGATACCTTTCTAGACTCTTAAATTCATAGTATCCCCTTTGTGTGTTTTGTAGGATACGGTACTTTGATTTAATCTCCAAATATATTTATATTATGACTTTTCTCTCACTTTCTAATTATTATGTATACATTCTAATTGTTTTGCCTTATGATTTGAGTAAGGATAATTTGGTAAGCCAAACTTACATTAATTACGATGGTAATACCTAATTATTTTATTATTATACTTCCACTAAAAATAAATTTTTTTATTAGTAAATTTTAAGGTGTTACAAATGAATTCTATGAGACAATTAAGAGGGTAAAATGGGTAAATAAAAAGTTATTTTCACAGTAAAAGATGAAGGGAAAAGTATGGTGGAGAATCATGACAACCCCTTGGTTATTAAAGTTTAGATTGCCAATATCTTGATGAAAAAGGTACTTGTAGATATCAGAACTATTGTTGATGTTATATTTTTGGAAGCTTATAATTAATTACAATTATTGAAATATTTATTGATAAATAAGGCTTCAACTCTAGTTGGATTTAAGATCTAAGGGAATGGTAGACCTTATTTTAATGATTGGTCAATTGGGGGATTTAAGGAGCATCAAATAGACTTCATAGTTGTTACTTGCCCCTCAAAATAAAATATGATATTAGGATGGCCAACCCTTAACATAATTTAGGTAAGCATATGTATGGTTGGGTTATTAATGAGATGTCTAGTTAGCGGAGGATGAGGAGAAGTCAAGGGTGATAGAAGAATGGCAAGACATTATCATGTGATAAAAGTCAGAGGAGCACTAGGGTGATCTAACATGAAGAAGGCACAAGAAACTATAATCCTAGAGGATCTAAGAGAATCAATAGAGGGCATCTAGGCTGCTACTGATGTGGATAGAAAATAGTTGGGAGATTTAGATCACAAGGTTACAGGCCGCATTGAAAAGCCCACATTGAGGTTCCAACTGTTTCGAAATAATCTAGAATATCATTGTATGGTCCAGATAAGTACGGAGAAATTTATAGGGTTATATACTCTCCTATATGGTTCTAGAAGGTTCTAGAGGGGGATTTCTCTAGATCCTTCTACATTTATGTAGATAAGTATGAATAATTCTAGAAACCCTAAGGGAGACTCTATAAACCCTAATAGACTATTCTAGAGCCCATAATGGACTTATTGGGCCATTCTAGAGGAATCCATTAGCTCCTTATCTAGAATCTTCCTTTGGAAGGGGAAGGGGTGGATCCCCTCTTATAATTAGAGAGGGTAGAAGCATTTGAGGATCATCCAACTAGAGTTGTATTAAGAGCTTCTCTCTCTATAATACAATCTCTCTTTGTCTCTCTAAAAGCTCTCTCTTGAGTTCTCTTATGAGTGGTTAGGTGTAGTGTTCTAAGAGGAATACCTAGCCTAAATGTTGAGTACACATGAGGAGGAAGGCTGACTTAGTGTCTCAAGGAGTGAGGAAAGACTAAGGCTGCACATAGTTAGACTTAGTGAATAAGTCAGTAAGTGACAAGTGGTATTAGAGCATGGTTACATGAGGGGGTAACCAAGGGAATTGCCATGGCCAAAACCAGATATAACTCACAAATCACTCAATTTATTGATGTTGAGAAGAGGAAGAAGGCCAAGTCCACTTCTAAGTCTCATGGGGTGAACTTGGAGGAAGTTATGGAAAGGATGGATCATTCCATGACAGTTTTCCAAAAGGATATTTCCACCTTGGATGGAAGGGTGGAAGTGTTGGAGAAGGAAATGGAGTCCTTATCTAATAAGGAGGAGGTGCAGGGCTTGGTGAATGCCCTAGCTACCAAGCTTTATGAGAAGATGCTCGAGTCTAACAAGAAGCTTATATAAGAGATGTTGGATCATATTGAGGGGTCTTATGGCTAAATTATGGCTAAGAATATTGAGTTAAAGGAGTGGCTTGCAACCATTGAGGTAGATTTTACTCATTGTAAGGAAGTCATCTTGATGGGAGTTGGAACTTCAAGGAGATCCATGGCTGTCTTGGACACACCCCAAACTTTGAAGTTTAAAGGGGCAAGAGATGCTAAGGAGATTGACAACTTCCTCTATAGTCTTGAGAGGTATTTCACTATTACTCATTTACTTAATGATAGTATGTGGATTACACAAGCTACTATTTATCTCAAGGAGGATGCGATACTATAGTGGCGTGCCTGCCATAAAGAAATTAGGCAGGGTACTTGTGTAATCAACACTTGAGATTATTTTAAGGTGGAGCTCAAGAGGCAGTTCTATCCTGCTAATGTTGAGTTGGAACTATGAGGAAGCTAAGGAGTCTCAAGCATACCAAGACCATCAAGGAGTATGTCAAGGCATATAGTTCATTGATGTTGGGGATCCCATACATGCCCAATAAGGAAAGGTTGCTTTACTTCATAGATGGACTTCAAGGTTAGGCCGAACAAGAGCTTTGGAGGAGGAATGTCCAAGATCTCACGGATGCTTACTCGGAGGCTGAGTCTTTGATCGAGTTCAAGATAGAAAGAAAGGACAAGGGCCAAAAGGATGGATCAAACAAAGGTGGGGGAGCTAAGCCCCATAAGTTGGGTTACAAGCACTATGACTCTAAGGGGAAGGACAAGGCAGATCACGGAGGTAAGGGTTATTCTAAGTACAAGCGTGAATTCTTTATGTGTGGTGGTAATAATTTCCTCCGAGGTTTTCCTTAAAAGAAATCCTTGAGTGCTATGGTTACTACTCAAGGGGAGAAGGCAGAACAGGGGTGAGACTCACATGGGTTCCTTAACCCTACTCAATTCCATTAACTCCAACCCAAAGGAGCAAGCCAAGGGGTTGATGTACATGGAGGTGCAAGTGAAGGATGTCACTAGCAAGGCCTTAATGGACACTGGAGCTTCTCACAACTTCCTTAATCATAAAGAAGCACAAAGGATGGGTCTTAAGGTTACTAAGGAGGCAGGTTGAATGAAGGTAGTGAACTCGAATGCTAGGCCTATACTTGGGGTAGCATACGGAGTTTCCATCACCCTTGGATCATGGGAAGGAAGGGTGAATTTTACGGTGACCGAAATGGATTACTACAACATGGTGTCAGGTATGGAGTTCGTAGATGTGGTAGTTCCACTTACATTTCTGGGGGATAGCACCATGCACCTCACTAAGGTGAAGGAGATTCATGTTGTTCCCCTAGCCTGAGCCAAGGTAGAGTCCCAAGCTATTTTTGCCATGTAATTTTCAAAGGGTCTTAAGAAGGGGGAGTCTTGCTACTTGGCTACCATTGTTGAAAAGGATTCCCCAAAACCCATGGAGGTGCCAGAGGAGATCCAATATGTCCTTTATGAGTTCAAGGACATGATGATAGTAGAGTTGGCCTATAGGCTTCCACCTAGGAGGGAGGTGGATCACGCCATTGAGTTAGAGCCAAGAGCAAAGCCACCCGCAAGAGCCCGCTGGAGTTGGAAAAGCTAAGGAAGCAATTAAAGGATAAACTAGATGCTGGGTTTATTTGTCCATCAAAAGTTCCATATGGTTCACCTGTGTTATTTTAGAAAATGTAGGTTGGGTCACTCAAGATGTGTGTGGAATATTGAGAACTCACCAAGATTATGGTAAAGAACAAGTATCCACTCCCGTTGATTGGTGATCCATTCGATAGGCTTGAGAAGGTAAAGTACTTTACAAAGATGGACTTGCACTCAAGGTACTAGCAAGTGAAGATTGCTAAAGAAGATGAGCCTAAGACCACATGTGTGATAAGGTATAGAGCTTATGATTTACTTATGATGCCTTTCGGTCTTACTAATGCCCCTACAACATTTTTTACTCTCACGAATAATATATTTCACCCCTACTTGGATAAGTTTGTGGTGGTATATCTAGATGACATAGTGATCTATAGCGAGACATTGGAAGATCACGTGGTGCATTTGAGGAAGGTCTTCCATTTGATTAAAGACAATAATCTCTATGTGAAGAAGGATAAATTCTTGTTTTCTCTCATGGAGGTGAAGTTCTTAGTCCACTACATCAAAAATGGGAGGATTGGGATAGATACGGCCAAGGTATTGGCTATTCAAGAGTGGAAATCCCCAAAGAATGTTTATGAGTTATGAAGTTTCTTTGGCCTAGTAAACTATTATCAGAGACTCATCTAAGGATATTCAGGTAGAGTCACATCTCTCACCAACTGGTTGAAGAAGAAGGTCCCATGTAGCTGGAATGAGGAGTGTGTGAAGGCCTTTGAAGATCTAAAGAGGGTTATGATGGAGGATCCGGTTCTATGCTTTCCCGATTATTCTAAGGAGTTTGAGGCACATACGGATACCTACAAATTTTCTATTAGAGGACTTCTCATAGAAGAGAGGTATCCCATTGCTTTTGAGATCCACAAGCTCGATGAGATGGAGAGGTGATATCTGGTCCATGATAAAGAGATGACTGCTATCATCCACTACTTTTGAGTATAGAGGCATTACCTTCTTGGAAGTAGGTTCATGATCACGATGGACAATGTCTCAACAAGCTACTTCCAGAACCAGAAGAAATTGAGTCCCAAGCAAGCTCGTTGGCAGGACTTCTTGGCAGAGTTCGATTATAAGATGGAATACAAGCCTGTAGGTGCCAATATGGTAGCAGATGCACTTAGTTGCAAGGGGATGCTTTCTAGTATGATTGATCCTATGGGTGACATATTAGGTTGATTCAAGGAAGGGATCCATCATGATGCCTTTGCCAAGAGACTAATGGAGATGGTAAAGGAAGGGAAGACTCGGAGATTCTGGGAGTGAGATGGTGCACTCTACACTGTGGGGAACCGACTCTTCATTCCTAGATGGGGGAACTTGAGAAGGTAATTGATGAAGGAATGCCATGATTCTAAGTGGGCTAGACACCTAGGTATGAGGTGCTCACTCACACTTATTAAGGATGCTTACTATTTGCCACATATAGAGGATGATGTGGAGGGCTATGTGAGGAATTGTCTTGTGTGCCAATAAGAAAAGAATGAGTAGAGATGTCTTGTAGAATTTTTGGAGCCCTTACCCATTCCCTAAATACCTTAGGATAGTGTCTCAATGGAATTCATCTCGGCACTCCCAACGTTTGAAGGATACGGATCCATCATGGTTGTGGTTGATAGGTTGAGCAAGTATGGGACGTTTATCCCTGTCCCGACAGATTGCACAGTAGATTAGTGTTCCTAGATGTTCTTTAAGCATGTGGTAAAATATTAGGGATTACCTAAGTCCATTATCAACGATAGGGATCCTTGCTTTACCGCTAAGTTTTGGAGAGAACTGTTTAAGTTGATGGGTCCGAGCTTCATTTCTCTACAAGCTTTTACCCACAGATAGATGGCTAAACATAACAAGTGAATGCATTAGTGGAGATGTATTTGAGACACTTTGTGAGTGCTAACTAGAAGGATTGGGCCAAGTTGTTGGATGTGCCTTAGTTTTCCTATAACTTGTAAAGGATTGAGTCTATAGGATACAGTGCATTTGAGTTGGTCATGGGGCACCAACCCCTCACTTTGCACATAGTGGCAAGGGGCTACAAGGGGAGTAGTCCTATAGCACACACTTTTTCTCAAGGATGGCAGGAGCAACTTGACCTAGACAAGGCAAATTTGGAGAAGGCCTCAAGGAAGATGAAGAAGTGGGCAGAGAAAGATCATAGACCTCTAGAATTTAAAGAAGGAGACTTAGTGATGGTGAAGTTATCCCCACAAGTGGTCATGTCCTACCGCCAAGTGCACAAAGGCTTGGTGAGGAGGTATGAAGGGCCTTATCATATCATAAAGAAGGTGGGAAAGGTGTATTATCAGTTGGAACTGCCATCAAGATAAAGTTGCACCTAGTCTTCCATGTGAGCTTGTTGAAGCCTTATCATGAAGACATGGAAGACCCATCACAAAAGGATTCCAGGCACGCTCCTCCAGTGGATGTGACTTCCTTCAAGCACAAGGTTAAGAATATTCTAGATGAATAAGTCATCAAGAGAAGAGGGACGCCGAATTATAAAGAGTATCTTATCAAGTGGAAGGGGTTACTTGAGAGCCATAATAGTTGGGAAAAGGCAGAAGATTTGTGGTAGTTTCAAGAAGCCATCTAGACTTACCTCTCTTCTATCATTGCCAAGGACGATGATGACTTCGGTGGGGGAGAATGTCACAGACCACATCAAAAAGCCAATATTGAGGTTCCACCGGTCCTAAAATAATCTAGAAAATCATTGTATAGTCTAGATAAGTACGAAGAGATGTATAGGGTTCTACAATCTCTTAGATGGTTCTAGGAGGCTCTAGAGGGAGATGTATCTAGATCCTTCTCCATTTATGTAAATAAGTATGTATAATTCTAAAAACCCTAAAGGAGACTCTAGAAACCCTAATAGACTATTCTAGAGCTCATAATGGACTTCCTAGGCCATTCTAGAGAAATACATGAGGCCCGTATCTAGAATCTTCCTAGGGGAGGGGAAGGGGTGGATCCTCTCCTATAAGTAGAGGGGGTAGAAGCATTTGAGGATCGATCATCTAACTATAGACATATTTAGAGCTTCTCTCTCTATAATACAATCTCTCTTTGTCTCTCTAAAAGTTCTCTCTTGAGTTCTCTTGTGAGTGGTTCAGTGTGGTGTTCTAAGAGGCATCCCTAGCCTAAGTGTTGAGTACACTTGAGGAGGAAGGCTGACTTAGTCTCTCAAAGAGTGAGGAAAGACTAAGGCCGCACGTAGATAGACTTAGTCAATAAGTTGGTAAGTGACAAGTGGTATCAAAGCATGGTTATGTAAGAGGATAACCAAAGGAATCGCCATGGCCTAAACTGGTGACAACTCACAAATCACTCAAGTTACTGATGTCGAGAAGAGGAAGAAGGCCAATTCCACTTATTCTCTCAAGGAGTGAGGAATACTAAGGCTGCATGTAGCTAAACTTGGTGAATAAGTTGGTATATAAGAACACGGTAATAATAGGCAAGGATATTGGTGGAGATAATAGAGATGAATTATTAAATTTTCTTACAATAAGCATAGATTGTATTTATCTGAACCATATCTAATCTAGAAATAATACACACCACTTAAATCTAGTGGAAAGATATAAGCTCGTTAAACAAAATAAAAAGGTAGTTAGTGCTAAAATGTATAAGGCCATCTACGAAAAGATGGAGAAGTTTCTTTGTTCGGGGTTTATTAGAGATGTGAAATGTGAAAATTGGATTGTTAATCCATTTTTGGTGATGAAATCAAATGGAAAATAGAAAATGTGCATCAAAATCACTGAACTTAATAAGTTAATAAGGTATTCCCTAAATATGGTTACCCACTTCCTTAAATAGATAGATTGATTAACTTAGTAGTTGGGTAGGAAAGGTTAAGTTTTATTAACTTATTTATAGAGTACCATTAGATAAAATTAGTTGATTTTGATCGAGAGAAAACCACATTCATTATAGATGATGAACTTTATTGTTATAAAGTGAAGCTATTTGGACTTAAGGATGCTGGGGTAACTTTTCAAAAGTTGGTAAACATAATATTCCAAGGGAAAATCATAGGACATATAGAGGCTTATATGGATGATATGATAGTAAAAAAGAAATTAAAAAGAATCCCACATATAATAACTATGGAATATTTTTTATACTAAAAAAATATAAAATAAAACTAAAGTCAACAAAGCACATATTTTAGGGCTAAGAAACTTTTGGGATTTATAGTTTCAATTAGGGGCATATACATGAATCCTGAAAAAAAAAACGGCAGTTGTTTTTAACATGCAAACCCTGGAAAAGGAAAAAGACATAAAACAACTGATGGGGAAATCAGTTGCATTACACAAGCTCTTATCTAGGGGTATGCCTTTCGTTCACTCCCACAAGAGAAATATAATTTACATGGACTGGAGATTGTCTAAAGCATTAGATGACTTAAAAAGCTTACTTATATAGGGTACCAACCTTGACTCCCCCTATAAAAGGAGAGATGTTGTTCTTATATTAGGTATCATTGACGTTGAATATTTCTTCCATTCTAGTTAGAGAAGACACAAAAGCTGAATATAGAAGCATATTTACTACACTAGAAAAGTGATGAATGATGTCAAACGTCAATACTCAAACTAGAAAAATATGACTTATGCTTACTTATTTTTTTAAGAAATTTAAAACCCTAATTTAATTCTCATTCCATAGTGATTTTGAAAAATATTCCTCTCAAAACTAACTTACATAACCTAATAATTTGGGCTAAAATATGATAAAGGTCACTAAATTCATTAGATATGACATCCAATCCTACCCAAGGCCCACTATTTAGGACCAAGCTTTAGCTTATTTTATTATTGAAGGCTCATTTGAAGGTAAGCCAAATTTATCATTGTTCCAAGGGGAGAGAGGAGAGTGAACTTTATATATGGATGGTGATTCCAACAACTTACGCTATAGAGTTCGAGTAGTTTTAATTAAACCTAATGTCATAATGGTGGAATATGCACTATGGTTTGGCTTTGTCACTACTAATAATGAAGTTGAATATGAAGCTACATTAATAGGTCTCATAATATCTCAAGGATTGAAGGTAGAAAAAAGAAAGCTATATAGAGATTTATCTTTAGTTATCAATGAGTACTAAAGTCATGGAACCTAGTATGTAGAACTATTTAATAATGCTGATTGAAGAAACAAAGTATTTATCATCTATTTAAATTTAAAAAGTATCACGATCAGCCAATTTGATAGCTAATGCTTTAGTAAATTTAGCTTTGGAAATTAATTCTTCATTGTAAATAATAGTTAAATTTGAATATATGAAAATGTGTTCCATGAATATGAGTGAAGCTGGGTTTGAATTATATGAGATTGAGGAAATTTTGAATATGGATGAGTGGATGCAGTTAACAGATTACTTAGAAATAGGGACTCGGCTAGAATTTAAAAGTAAGGCGTTTGAACTAAGAAGGAGGGTGGAAAAATATTTTGTGATTAAGAGAAAACTGTATAGATGTTGTTAGACCATGCCAGTACTAAAATATGTACCTCAGGCAGTAGGGCAAGAAGTCTTGAATATAGTTCATGCTAGAATATGTGAACTACACCATGCTGCGAGATCTCTCTCAACAAAAACCTTAGCATCAACATATTGCCTCTTCATCTTGGTACATAGTTTTCTAGAATTGACAACACAAAATGCTCCTACTTCAAAATTGTAACCTATTGTAAGTTTTTGGTCATTCATCATATGGGGGAAAATATTTTTGGACTATTAATCCTATTAATGATGGCACTTCAAAGTTTATAAACAATCGTAACAAAATCGTATAAATACATCTGTATTATCATTCAAACAAACCCATCAAGTGCAGTTGGGATTACCATTAATATTTTTCATAATATTTGTTTACTATTTTACAAAATCGTTAGAGGCAGAGGCCCTAGCCTAGATTATTAAAAAATAAACAATAGAGTTCTTTAGAAGAAAATTATTTGCAGGTACAAAATATAAAAGCAAATGTTGATAGAATATGGGATTATAGATCAACATCATACAAATAGAACTAATCAAAATCATTCAAATTTGGAGTCCCTCGAGCAATTATAATTGATAATGAATGATAATCTAACAACAACAAACACATGTAATTATGTGAAAACTGGAGAATTGAGTGTAGATTCACCTCATTAGCTCATCCGTAGGTAAATAGAATTAAATATTTTTCGTATAGGATACTTGGTATTCTAACAATGAGTTCCACACTGGTTTCAAAATAATGTAATGGTTAAACTACAAGTGAACAAAAATACTAAAAGCATTGAGGCACCAATTGAATGAGGTCAAGATAAGATGGGTAGATAAGCTCTAAAAATATTGTGGGTTGTAAAAACAAATGTGTACAAAAATATCCAATTGAAATGCCTTTCCATTTAGCTTTTGCAGATGAAAAAGTTGTATCGACAGCAATCAAAACAAGTTCATATAGAAACAACCAATATGATCCTAGAGTCAATGAAGAGACCCTCAAATTCAAGAATGACCTATTAGAAGAACAAAGAGATGTAGTCTAAATATGGCTTGCTAAATAAACAACAAGTAGCTATATATTACCAAAAAAAAGGTTAAAACATATGCAATTAAAGATACTTAGATTAGGTGTCAAGTTGTGGAGAAAATTGATTCAACCACATTCATATTAGCTAATGAAGAGAGAAGATATATAGTAAGTACTTGGATCCCAAAACACTTGTAAAAATAATACTTGTAATGTTGTTTCCTATTAACTTAATAATGATCTTTGTTTTATATGAATATATAGATTTAGGTTACATATCAATGTTGACAATGGAAAAAATTCCTTTTACAAATATTGATGTATCTAGAGAATGTCTTTTGTAGCAAATATGCTCATCGAGGCCACTAAGCACAAAATAAAAGAAGGTAGACACACCTAGTGAGTTGAAATATTGATATATTTTCCCTCAATAAAACGAGGATCAAAAGGTATGCCCTTGGATGAATGCACCAAGGTCACTAAGCATATAATAAAAGAAGATGGGCACACCTGTTGAGTTGAAAGATCAATGTGTTTTCACTCACTAAGCCCAAGATCAACAGGTGTTTCCTCATACCAATGCACTAAAGCCACTAAGCCTATAATAAAAGAATACAACAAACCTAGTGAGCTAAAAGACCGATGAGCTCTAACTGACTAAGCCTAGGCTCCAAAAGTGCACCGTCGAACTAATGTGTTGAGGCCACTAAGCCTAGAATAAAAGAAGATGGGTAAACCTGGTGAGATAAAAGACTAACATGCTTTCACATACTAATCTTAGGATCTAAAAGTTCACCCTCAGACCAATTCTCCAAGTCCACTAAACCAAAACGAATAAAAACAAAATGCACACTTGGTGGCATTTCAGCAACTAAGCCTAGGCTCTCATGGTGCATCCTTGGTCGATGTATCAAGGCCACTAAACCTGAAATATGGCACCCATGGTGGATTTTTAGATGCTAATCCTAGGCTCCCATGGTGCGATCCTCATCCAATGTACTAGGGCCATTATGCCTAATAATAAGGGGTTTGGTTGGTTTATTTGACTTAATCTACCAATGGTGTCTAGAAAAATCTTACTTTGTATAGCCACTACAAAAGTTAAAAAGTGTGGGAAACTTGAATTCACAAAATGCATTAAACTTAGCATAAATACATAGTGTCAAGGAAAAACACAAATCAAGACAAGCAAACTCTTCAACATCATGTTATATATCAAAGGTATGAATAGATTATATTAAAGATGATATGATACTTTAAAATAAAATAAAAATTATCTATTTTCATCCGCTCAAGAATCATCTTCATTTGTATAGTGGGCCTCTTTCGGAACGAGCATGTTCTCTATGTCTTGACAATAATATAATTCTTCATTGGGCTTTCAAAGTTATTCATGCTTTACCAATGTTTTTAATTGACAATACACCATTAAGACACCATATGCATGACATTGAGACTAGAGCTATTCTTTATAATTTACAAATTATTCACTTTTTAAATAGTTATCTACAGCTTCATCGGAGTGTAGCAGCTTAGCATCAGCAATAACCCTCTCATTAAACTCATCTATATCTTTTTTAGTTTACTTGGCCCTTTCAATCAATTCCTTGAGTTACCTTATTTTGGAATTATTCAATCTCTCCTTCTCAGCTGCTTTTGAGCATAGTTGTTTGATATTACTCATTTGCTGCTCCAAGGCTTTTTTTTCATCTTGGTATATTTGGTAGAATACCCTAGTATAGTATTATTGTCATGTTTATTCAATTTTCTAAGGGATTTAGCTTCCTTATACAAAGATTTATTAGTCTCAGGCAAATGTTAGACCATCTGAGTCTTAGTAATCCATTTCTTTTTGCTCTAAAGATAATCAATCAGTCCATTTCTTCTCCTTCAATAAGATATCTTCTAAAATGGTAGCTTAAGCCTTTAATAGCTATATATCAACCCTATTTGGATTCTTTTCTTTTTTAAGATTGTCTTCTAAGCTAGTGACTTGATCCTTTAAAAAAATATGCATCAGTTGAGGTAGATTTTAGATAATTCCTCTCGGCTTCCAACTTAGCCACTTTAGACACTTTTTTAGCTCTCATGATTGAGTTGTTAGCCTGAAGGTTTTGATGTTCTCTCTCTACCCGATAGAAGCAATTATCACTTTGTTCAAATCAATACAAAAAAAAAATTCTACATGGATAGTTGCCATAAATAAAATAAAAAAGATTTGTGAGTAAGCACATTAAGCTTATCCTATATATAATATTATGAATTATTACATGCCTAGAAGGAAATATCCAGGCTATCCCTTAAAAGAATTGACATTATAAGAGTGTCAAAAACCTCTTTAACTTGGCCTATCATGGCTGCTTCGGCCAATTCAATATTGGCTCTTTATCATCCTCACTACAAAATTTAGACCCCCTCTTATAAAATACCTTTCTTAAATGGAAAGATTCTAGTTTTTCCACTCCAACATCAAGACCCTCTAGCCCATAGGATTATTGTATTAGGTCATTAGCACTAATACTATCCCATGCCTTCAAGGATGGAATAGTGCTAGCTTCAACATTTGTATTTGTTTTCCATTTAGCCTCTAGACGATCATCTTTACCATCCTTTAAAATTAGTATGGTCTCTTTGCTTGATGTTATGATCGAAGCTACTTTAGAAGATTTGAAGGTCATAGGTTTGGAGATTCTGAATAAAGGGTCCAACACAAATTTGTCCTTTCTTTAAGAACAACTCAAGAAGATTATATTTATTCCTGGGGGTCATTAGCTTATTGGTGGTAAGTTTTTGGATGAGAAATTCGGATTTGCCTTAGCCAAAACTTTAGGGATATCACTAGGTTGAGTTTCCTATAGAAAAGGTAAATAAAGCTCTAGAGAATCAAATATAAATGGATAGAAGAGTCTAGCGCCCCTGGATAGGTTTGAGGGAACCACCTGGTGATGATTTTTCCACTCATCACATTCTACAAATAAAATGATGAAAATCAATTAGCTGATGAACTTATAAGATCAATAAATGGACAAGAATGATGGAAGGGGAGGAAGTTACTAGCATTAGAAATCAAACCAATCTTTTTGAGATTGTCTAGGTCACTCATGAATTCACTATAATTGATAATATGGTCATCTTGTATAAGATTTTCAAGCCTATCAATGTTGGCTTCTAGTTCCAATGAGAAAGGTGGAGACTCTCAGACATCAAGGTTAAGGTGGTACGATTTGGGAAGACCCCACTTGACATCCCCTTAAAAAAAGTATTGGGAATTCCACCTTTTCACAAAAGACCGAGTCTATTTTATAAATTTGTGATCGCTTTTTATCTAAATGGAATAGAAGCCCAGGGACGAAGGATGACTCAACAATTTAAAATAAATGTTTGAATAACTCTAGCATATGTTGAACGTCTAGTTTTAGGGATGAATAAGGACTTCATTATCTAGGATTTGGGGATGAATTGATTAGGACTCAAACAAAAAGCTTGGAGAAATTAAATGATAAATGGATATGTAGGTAAATGCACACCATCATATAAAGCCTCCTCATATAGTGTTATACATCTATCTAGAGGATTTATTGCTCTATCCAATGGAAAAGGCTGGATTAGCCTTAGGGTAGAAGGAAAATGGTATCTAACATGGAAATTGTTAGGTTGGATCGCAGTGATATTGCTTAGAGGAAGAGCTTCTAAGTATTAGGATTGAAAATCAGCCATATTAATAGTTAGGGGGAGGTATAAAGAGGATGGAAGAACCAACTAGTGTGTGGGAATGAAGGAGGAAAAATGTAAAACTAAAGGTGAAATAAAAGTGTTTATATAATGAGAGCTAGAGGAATAAATAGATTGAGCAAGGTGCGCAAAATAAAAAGTTTTCAAATAGGTAGGGAACTTACTAGGTATCTCAAGATTTACTAGTGGTCGGTATAGTAGCAACACAAACTCCACAAGTTCGAATACTATTAGGATTTTCATTCTATTATATTCCTCTACTTACAATTACAGTGGGATTAGTTTCTTATTAATCAATTGATAGAGGAAATAATGGTGTAGATGGTGCCATAGAAAGGATGAATAATCATAGTAGAATAAAGAAAGAATATGGGAATATGAAGGTTTCAAGCATAAATTTAAAGTAAAAGAAATTAAAATCTTTGGCATATAAGGGAGCAAAAAAGTCAATAAATTTGGAAGATATAAATTTCAAAAGTAGAAGAAAATAGCTAGGTTAATTGAAGGGATATATATAGTGACTCAATATGGTAAAAAAAAATGCCTAGATTTTGGTTTAAAAGATAAAGAATTATCCAAATTATGCATATTAATTATTGAGGGTAACGTCCCAAGATTTGGTGATAATAAACAGATTGATAGGATATATTGAGAAGACAAAATGTTAAATTACAACTTCAGTCCTTACCTTTTTTACCCCATATAGTGGCTGAAAAAATATATGGTCTTTAATTAACTAGAAAGTTTTTCCTTTTATATTACACTATAGTTGTAATACCCGGTAATTTTGATATAATAATAATAATAATAATAATTTATTTGATAATAATAGGCAGTGGGATTTGACCAATATAAGGTTGTTGTAGGTTTATCTATTAAAATTTAATTTATTTAATAAAATGTTACTGCTGGTAAATTTTAGTAACTAACTATTTATAAGGTATAATAATTATTTTTAATAAAAAATTTTATTTTTACCTAACTTGGGACAAAAAGGTAATTAACTCTGGAACCCTAATAATCTCTACTAGTATATAAAAACATGTTGCTCGGTAAAACAAGTCATGCGATTGGGAGAAAACAAAAGCTATAGCCGCCGGCCACTTCCACAGGGTTGATATCGCTAACAAGTACCAAGCCGATTTCTTTTGTTTCGCGTACTCAGGTAATACAAATTTGTAGTTCTTGTATCATTGTCAGTAAACATCATTTCCAAATTTACTTTATACTATTGCATGGTACAACCTATTAATTTTTTTTCGAAGCCTTCATGCTTCGGTGTTTGTGATATGTGGTTGTCGGAGACTGTTTACACGAGTCCGCAACACTATCCTCATTATGTGTGTATATATATATATAGAATACTAGTCAAAGGCGGGTGCCTTTTGCGGAAGAAATTTCTTTTAGTTGGGAAACCTACGTAAGTATGACCATCTAATATATAAAACTTGGTATGATAACTTTTAGAATATAAGACAGGAGGTGACTGGAAAATTCTACGCGATTGTTGGGTGGGCAGCTTGCTACGTGACTTGGGTTTAAATGTATACATATATTTACGTGACTTTTACACGTGGTTTAACTATAATTTAGTTAATTACATATTCATACTCTAGCATAAATACTTATAACTATTTTAGGGGCCGGATATATTTGTTAGTTAATAAACTTTGAGCACTAAATTAAATTTCATCGGTAGGAAAAATGTACGACTTCTGATTAATATTACTGGTAGATTAATTTCAACATAGGATTATTCTATTAATTTATTTAATCAAACCAGTTGTAAGTATTTTTCCACACACATACACACACACACACACACACACACATATATATATATATATTTGAGTAATCTTATAGTTATAAAATTATTGTAGGAGTTGGGGTTTTTATATAAATATTAGGCGGTAAATTAAAATATTGGCAAATGTAAGAATTGTGATAAGTTGGATCTAAGCCGTTTATAATATTTTTACCAAATATATTTCGTTTAGAGTTAATATTATTGGTGTAAACTATAGGTTTAGCGACTAGTGAGCATTTGTGATCAGATCGCATTCCAGGTAACATTATTTTCAACCTTTTATATATAGATATATATGTGTGTATTTGCGTTCATGTATATTTTAATTATGCACTCGTTAATATAATGGTCTTATCTGGTTATAAAGATTTGATTTTATACAAGTGTTCCTTTATTATGCATATATCACAAGGCTCATAGTTTATATGACTAAATTAAGTTTTTTTTATATTTATGTTAGCGTATAATTGGACCCTAAGAAACTTTGACTATTATTTATTTATTTATTTGAAGTGCTGGTTGGATAATTATTTTATTCTGTTCTATTCCAACTGGTTAATGGAGTGGTGACTCTAAGTGGTATATTTCTATGTAATTTGAGAAAGTTACCTAATATAAAAGTGTATAAAGTGAAGTTTATATGGTGGATTATGTGACTTTATTTAATTAATATACCATAACTTAAAGTGAAACATAAAGTGGGCTTTGGGTCCTTCAGGTTTGGCCTCCTGATGTTGGGGATCGGCAATAGCCTTTCCTTTTCTATTGTGGATATTTATTTATTTGCCAGTTGTGTCTGGTAAAGGCTCCTCGTCTCCTCTATAGGCTTCTCCGGACCCTATTAGGGGGTGTGCACACTTAAGGACAGGATGACCGAGGTGGTAGGTCTTTAGACTTTTGTTATCTCCTTTGGACTATGTCCATTGGGATGGTCCAGGTGTGATTTGTATTCCTCTTGTGGTTGGTGGTAGGTCTTCGGACTTTTGATTTGCCAGGTGACCCCCTGGTTGGTTTTCCCCACTTAAAAAAAAATAAGTAAATAAATAAATTAGATGTTACGGTCACCTAAATAAAGATTAATAATTGGGTGGTTTTCTTATGTGATCCGAGTGTATGTCTATAAATTATACGCTTATATAAATGTGAATATATAACATTATTCCTTCGTATTTACGTGTTACTTAGCTGTTCCCCTGGCTAATTTGTTACATGTTTTAAATGGGGCTGTGATGATCCATGATGTACATGGTGAGCAGATGATCTAGTGTAGGTGGGGTACGAACCTACTCAAGGTGTTGATGGCATGCATGATGGGAAATATTGAGAGTGATGGTGACTTTCAGAGTTTTATTTATTATATTAATTTTAGTAGATACTTTTCATGGTTTCATTTGTAGTAACATTTTCGGTCCGGTTAGTTGAATTAATAAAAATGTTTGTGTGTTTTCTTATTTTATGTAGCCTTAGCATCTAGTGTGAATGGGATTAGGGTGCCAATTCACACTCGATGTGGCGGTGATGCCCTCATTGTTTTTAGCTTCCGCGCATACTTTTTAATGAGTTTTTGGTTTTAAAAATGGGGGTGTTACAAAGTGGTATCAAAGCCTGGTTTTCAGAAAAGCTAGTTTCAAAATGATTTTTGAAGGAATGGTATTCACTTTTGTCATTACTAGGAATATTTATTTTAAAACCTGGAACGTCACCAAGTGAGGAAGAAGGATTGGGGTGCATATGTGCATGATTTTTTCGTGTATATTATTAGCAACATGTGACGTTAAGTAGTAATATTTAGAGAAAATGTGCCCCTAGGATTAATCTTTTATGTGTTTATTATCATATTGACATTTAAGTTAGAAGTTTTCTCGTGTGTATTTGGTACTGTAGTATGATAACCCTTAAGTTTTAACCTAACATTACTTCTGTTTGGTAGCACAATGACTCGTAACACGCAGATGACACAGCTAGAACAGATCGTGTTTAACATGGCACAAACTCAGCAGCAGATGCAGGCACAACAGGCTCAAGCTCAAGCTCAGGCGCATGGCCATGTTCATGAGGAGGACTGGTTGAGGCGGGTTACACAGCATCATCCACCAACCTTTGAAGGTCAAGAGGACCCGGTTATATTGGAGAGTTGGTTTAAAAACCTTAACAAGATTTTTACCGCGGTTGGTTGCCCTCCGGAACGTATGGTCGATATTGCAGTGTTCCTTTTGAGGGAGGTAGCAGATGATTGGTGGCAAGCTCGCCAGTTATATGAGGGCCCAGTAGCTTCTTGGGAGCAGTTTCAAGCGGTGGTGAGGGCTAAGTTTTACCCTTTGCGGGTTAAGCGTGCGAAGTATGATGAGTTTTTGTCACTGCAGCAAGGGTCGATGTCGGTGGAGGATTATTACAAGAAGTTCATGGAATTGGCTCGTTTTACACCAGAAGTGGTAGCCACAGAGGAAATGATGGCTCATAGGTTTGAGCAGGGACTTAACCTTCGTATACAAGAGCTATTTGGAGGAGCTATTTTCACAGATATGATGATTGTGTATCAAAGAGCTTGTGGTATTGCGAAGGTACAAATGGCTAAGAAGAGGAAGCTGGAGAGCGAACAAAGATTTGGAGGAGGGATGGTACCTCACACCAAACAACCCGAGTTGGACTCGGTTCCCACCTACACCTTGTTTCAACAAAAACTCGCCATGACCGTGTGCATGAAACTTCACTGATCTCTACCACATTCACTCACGTAATATATAACATATTATGTACATTAAACGTAAGTCATAATCCAGCAACAGATATCAACTACTGGAGCAGTGACATGTATAGAAAATACTAATATCGTTGTGGCCTTTCAAGTTAATCCTACATAATCCATCTTCGAATGACAATAAGAACTGTAAAAACATAAGCTATCCGCGTATTTGGGAAGTTTGCAGGTACAGCTGATATTTGCATAGCACGCCACGTCATTTGAACATGTCTTGTTGAGTCCCATAACCTTCTTGGAAGAAAAGCGGTGCTGCTCATTGAGACATTTTACTGCCTGAGACATGATTGAAAAGAAGCAGAGTTTACTGGGAGAAATGTGTGAGAAAGATCAAGCAAGGCCCCTAAAAAAGTACAAAATCCCATCGCACACAGTAACAGAGGGCCGGGATTATCCAGCAAATTAATGCTAATTTACCAGATTTGACCATATCTGAGGGGTGGTCCATCAGTCACCGCAGCATACAACACGACAAATTCCACTAAACCCTGACGATTCAGATCAGGTAAAAGGTCCACAACCAACTCAAGAAATGTAATACGTGAATCATGAAGTTTCACATGTTTGATTTAGCATATCAAATAAACTACTATACGAGGGTAGTTCTCACAGCTTGATAGGTCGTTAAACAAGGCATAGCATGAAGGATGACGAAAAATGGGAGATTGTGAAAAATAAACATGCACGTGCCCGTAGGTGCATTATGTTTTGATTAGTTTTTATCCGAATATTGGACTTATATATGAACTATAATAATTATATGTTGTCGTATAAATTAAATTTGTATATAAGTGATCATATATACTTATAATTATTGGACTTAAAGTATCTGATTAGATGTAGACTCATATGTATAGAAACTTTGGATATTCAAGATTGTTGATGTATCGAACTAAAATAATCCGATATAACATATTAGTTGTCTATATATAGGTTCATGGTCCCTGAGTCACATATACTTTATCCTATTCAATTCTTATCAGTCAATAAAGACCAACAAGCGTGTGTTAGATCTAGAAAACTATAGTACCACCGATCAGTTATTGTTTAGGATCCAACAATCTTCGGTAATTCCCTCGTTATAGATACAGGTATGCTTCCACATTATGTTCTTATATTAATCTTAATGAATTAGCATTCGATCCTATCGGATATATAGATTAGATTAATCTATCAATTAGTATCAAGGCGATCTATGCTTGATTCATCAATATTCAAGTTTATATTACTTATATGGTATTATTAGTAAATCATATCTAATTTATATTTGGTTTTAATTTTTAATCAATATTATTCAATTGGATACATGGATTCAATTTCTTCTATTTTTTTATTGTCTGATTTGATCCATTATTGGTCGGTCAAGTTTGGTCTTTCAATTCATATTATTGATTCAATGGCGCTATAGACATCTGATTGGCTTGAAAGTATGACTGGATTGCTTTTGTCTTGTACAGTAATTGATATTGCATATCCAATTTGTTTTCCTGTTGGTCTAATTTCTCTAGGGATTTTTTTTGTTAGATTTAATTCCACAACATCTAACTCGGGCTTCGATTGTTAGCAAGTTGATTTCATTGGTTTTCAATGACCAGTAGTAGAAGAGCCATTAGTGTTGGAAAGCTTCGGCAGGCTATTGTGTTGGTTTTCGTTGTGTTGGCTTCTACTAGCAGTGACATTAGGGCAGTGCTACGGTGGTTTAACGAAAGTGAGGGTTAGGTTTAACTGTTTTGATAGAGTTACATGTCTTCTTTTAATTCTTTATCATTATTATTTAATAACAGAAATGAGAAAAATATGGTGGGTTGGAGAATCAACTCACTAGTAATAGTTGGTAATTAATGCAGATTAATTACAAATTAATCTTTTTTTTCAAATATTAAAATGTAATGACTAGCTTATAAGCACTATTAAACCATTAAAATATAATAATTTATTTAAGAATGCGTTCAAAACTCGAGCTCGACCTAATAGATCATTTGGTTTTTGTTAGTCTGATTTGCAGCTTTGGTACTTTTGGACTATTAATATGTTATTAATTAATTTTATATTATGTAAATAATAGTAGTAATTAAATGATTAATTTGCCTTGTTAACTTAATTAGATATTTCTTTTATTCTAATTTAATAAATTATTGTGTGGGTCTTTCAAGTGTGTTATTTGGCATTAATGTTATTTTAAAGCTAATAAGGTTATATTTAATATTTTTTTTTTGTAGATATTAAATGCAAATTGGTCCTAATTTTATAGGTCTAAATTTATGAATAAAACTAAGGGATCAATTTATTTAAATTTTAGATGTCTAATATTAGTAGATAGGTTAATTGACATAATATGTCACCAAAGTGACATCATTTGTGAAAATTAATTTATTGAAATTATTAAATGTTTATGTATATATATTTATTCATGCGGATAATTTGTTGGCACAAATGAAGGCAAATATTTGGTAGAATTTTATATATACCTATGGTGATAAATATATGGTAATTATTTGGATACCATGTGCATAATGATTTAATCCAAATATTGTCTCATTACCTAATAGGTCTTATTACTAGTTTTTGATCACTACAACAAAAACACCAATTGTAGATAATATTACTTTCCAAAGACTTGATATTAATGTTACACTGGTTTCTTATGACAGGATTGTCATTATTTAAATTTAGTGATTGTTTATTATGCATATTTTTTTGAGTATGTGTATTTATGTAATTGTTGTATTTTCTATACAACTGTGTCAGCTACTTCAATATCTGTCAACTTAAGTTCTATTCACGTACTGAATGGGAATAATATTAAGGAATGGAAGGATAATGTTCTATTTGTCCTTGGTTGTATGGATCTAAACCATGCACTTCAATAAGAAAAACCCATTAATCTGATGGCTGAAAGTTCTTTTGATTAGAAAAAGAACATTGAGAAGTAGGATCTCTCTAATCGCATAAGTCTTATGATCATCAAGTGCAGCATTTCAAAGGCTTTCAAGGGTAGACTCTCTAATGAAATTATAGATGTCAAGGATTCTCACGCCGAAATTGATAAACATTTTGCTAGAAATGATAAAGCTGAAGCAAGCACTTGATTTCATTAAAGTATAAAGGTAAAGGAAATATCAGGAAGTACATCATGGAGATGTCTAATATCTCTTCAAAACTTAAAGAAATAAAGCTTGAGTTATCAGATGACTTACTCGTGCATTTAGTATTTATTTCTCTTCCTGTACAATTCAGACAATTTAAGGTTGGTTGCAATTGTCAAAGGAAGAAATAGACTCTTAATAGGCTTATTTCATATTGTATACAAGAGGAATAAAGATTGAAACAAGATAAGACTGAAAGTGTTCATCTAGTATTTACCCCTAAAATTCAAGGCATGAAAAGAAATAATAAAGTTGCTCATAAGGGTCTAGTCTAAAAGAAATAACAGAAGAAAAAAGGCAGCTACTTCTTTCCCATAAAAAAAAAAAGAAAAAAAGAAAGAAAGACATGTTGAGAAGGATTGTTAAAAGTATCATGCATGGGGCATAAATAAAGTTATCATCTTTGTTTTGGTTTGTTCTAAACTTAATTTAGCTTTAGTACCTAGAAACATTTAGTGGTTAGATTCTAGTACTACTACTCACATAAATATTTCTATGCAGGATTACCTGAGCTGCCGAAAGCTAAATAATAGTAAAAGACACATCTATGGGGGAGATGACAAGCCAACAACGGTTGAAGCGATTAACACTTCTAAGTTATTGTTAGAAACCGGTCATTATTTAAATTTGAAAGATACTTTCATTATACCATCTTTTGAACGGAATTTCTATTTCCTCATTTGGCAAATCCAATTATTATTGTTCATTTGAAAATAATAAATTTAGTACTTTGTTAAATTCAAATATTATTGGTACTGGTTCATTCTGCGCATATGATATATATATATATATGCTTGATGTCATCACTTCATATCATCAAACCTTGCACATAAAATCACGTGGTACTAAATGTAAATTAAGTAAAGATAATTCAGTGTCATTATGACATAAGTGCTTAAGTCATATCTCAAAAGGAAAAATTGAGAGTCTTCTGTTTGATGACATTTTAGATTCCCTTGAATTTATAGATTTAAACAATTACGTTGAATGTGTTAAGGGAAAACATATCAAAATAATGAGGAAGTCTTTGAATTGATTCATACAGATATCTATAGATCGTTCCTTACAGCTTCTTAGAATGATCAATAGTATTTTATATCATTCATAGAGGATTACTCACGTTATAGCTACTTGTATCTCATTCATAAAAAGTCACAGTCATTGGACATGTTCAAATTTTTTAAATTTGAACTTGAGAACCAACTCAACAAAAGGATCAAGTATGTTAAATCTGACCGTGGTGTTGAATAATATGGTAGATATGATAGTTCGGGTAAACACTTTCCAAAATCTTTTGCTAAATTTCCTAGAGGAGTGTAGAATCATCCCACAGTACATCATGTCAGGTTCCCCTAACATGAATGGTGTATCTAAAAGGTAAAACCGAACTCTTAAGAACATGGTAAGGAATATGATAAGAAATTCTACCCTACCAAAATCACTCAAGGGAGAATCACTAAAAACAACTTACATTCTGAATAGAGTATCAACTAAAGTGGCTATTAAAACACCTTAGCTTTAGATAAGTAAAAAGCCCAGTTTGAAGCATTTTCATATTTATGGATGTCCAATTGAGGCTAGGCCATATAAACCACATGAAAAACCATTAGACTCCAAAATAATTAGTAGTTATTTTACTGATTACTCTAAGTGATCAAGGGACTATAAGTTCTATAATCTCATACTCATGTCAATTTATGAGACAGCAACTACCACGTTTTTAAGGATTTTGAGCTTATGAGGAGAAATAAGGTTAAGGACATTGTCTTTGAGGAGGAATCGATTACAATTCCTACTATTGTCTTTAACGATGTGCAAGTCTCTGCACTTGTCATTGATCAGAAGGTAAATCAAGAGTCACTACAAGACAATGTCGAACAACCACCTATTGGTAATGAAGTGATTGATCAACAAGAACAAGCTCAACAACCTTAAGAACTACGGATACCCACCAGAGAAAGGAGAAGTGTTATTCTAGATGACTACATTGTATTTCTCCTAAAACATGAGGTAGGCATTGGCATGATGGAAGATGATCTAATTAACTTCCGTTATGCCATAGAAAGTTCGAATTCTCGAAGGTGGATTGATGCCATGAATAAAAAAATAAAGTCCATAACGGATAATGACTTATGAGATATTATCCCATTACCTAAAAGAAAAAATTCATTGATTACAAATGGATATTTAAGACCAAAAGGGATTCAAAGGACAATATAGAAAGATATAAGGCATGCCTTGTTGCTAAGAACTTTATACAAAAGGAAGGAATGTATTTTAAAGAGACCTTTTCTCTGGTCTCTTCTACAAATTTATTAAAGGTAATCATGATATTAATGACATATTTTAATCTTGACTTACATCATATGGATGTTAAGACCTCTTTTCTTAATGGTGATATTGTGGAAACGATCCATATAATGCAACCAGAAAAAATTTTATCAGGAGACCCATAGAATATGGTTTGTAAACTTAATAAATACATTTATGGGCTCAAGCAAGCGTCTTGACAATAGTATTTCAAATTTCATCAAGGTATCATCTCTTTTGGTTTTGAGATGAATTTAGTAGATGAATGTGTATACTATAAGTTCTGTGCGAGTAAATACATTTTTTTTTGCTTCTCTATGTTGATGACATACTACTGGCATATAATGACATAGGTTTGTTGCATGAAACCAAGAAATATCTAGCCAAAAATATTGAAATGAAAGATCTTGCTAATGTCTCTTTTGTATTAGGCATAGAGATACATTAGAATCATTCTCGAGGTATCCTAAGGCTATCACAGAAAGCTTATGTTGAAAGGGTTCTCGAGTGGTATACCATATGGAATTATAAACTGGTAAATACCCATGTTACTAAAGGAGACAAATTTAGTCTCAATCAATACCCTAAGAATGACTTTGAAAGAAAGCAAATGCAAAGTGTCCCCTATGTGTCACCAGTGGGAAGTCTAATGCATCCTCAAGTGTATACGCATCCGAATATTACATACATCATTGGGATGTTTAGTAGATATCAGAGTAATCCAAGACTCAATCATTAGACAGCAGCCAAATGAGTCATGCGGTCCTTACAGAAAATAAAAGATTGCATGCTCACATATCGAAGGCCAGACAAGCTTAAGATTGTAAGATATTTTGACTTTGATTTTGCTAGATGCCAATATAACATGAAGTCTATATCATGTTTTGTTTTTCTTATAGCTGGAGGTGTTGTTTCTTGGAAAAGAGCTAAGCAGACAATTGTGACATCTTCCACTATAGTAGTAGAATTTGTAGCATGCCATATGGCTTCCACTTGCGGTATATGGCTACGAAATTTTGTCGCAAGGTTGCCTATAGTTGACAATATTGAAAGATCGCTTAAGATGTTATGTTATAATAAGGTTGAACTTTGGTATTCTAATAACAACATAAGTTCTATAAAATCGAAAAGTATCGATATTAAAAACTTGGTTGTTAAAGAGAGAGTACAGAAAGGAGAATTGTTTGTAGAGCACATCCACACAGACTCTGTGATAATGAATCCACTCACTAAGGCTTTACCACCCAAATAGTTTCTCGAGTATGTTGCTCATATGAATGTTATATCAACTGATGATATTTAGTTTCAGTGGGAGTGTGTCACTTCATTTGCTCTATGTACGAACACTTTGTTTTACCTTATGGACATTCTTTGACCATATGTTATTCTACAAAAATAAAATTTCAATATAAAGTTTAAGTTTATTTCCTTTCTGTCTTTATTTGTGTTTTGATCTCACCAAAGTTTTTGGTAGACCAATTGAGAATAGGTATATTAAGATCACATTACATAAAAATTTTATGCTACACATCTACATTTTGATCCATATCATTTAACTATATCTACACACATGACCATTAAAGGTTTAGTTATAAAGAAATGTCACAAAAGCCGCTTTGATCCTACGTTAGCATGACTAATGAACCGGATTGGTTATAGATACATTTTATAAAGACAACAATATTGAACTCAATTGGTTATTTTGCAATTTGTGGTTATAAGGTCATACATATAGCTCAAGTAAAAAATTATTGGGTTTTTATCTAAATATTAGGATTATATATAAACTACAAAAATTACGGGTTTTTGTATAATTTAAGCCCATATATAAGTAATCATATATACGTATAAATTATTGGGCTTGATGTATCTAATTATATATGGACCTACACGTATAGAAACTTTGGGTATTCTAGATTGTTAATGGACCGAACTAGAATAGCCTGGTAGATAACAGGTCAGCTGTCTATATATAGGATCTTAGTCTTTGAGTCACATATACTTCGTCCTCTATAATTCCCATTAGTCAATATAGACAGACGAGCGTGTGTCTGATCTACAAGATCATAGTACCACCGGTCAATTATTATTCAGGATCCAACAGTCTTCAATAATTCCCACGTTATAGATTCAGATATACTTTTGCATTATGTTATTGTATTAATCTTGATAGATTAACATTAAATCATGTCGGATCTATAGATTAAATTAGTCTATCATTACCTCCATGACAAGTTAAGCTTTCTGCACAGCATTGCTCTTAGAAGCAAGTCTTAGAAGGCGTGTATACTCTTGACTTCTCGACCATTCATCAATCTCCCGAGCACGTAGGACCGGAAGAGGATGTGAAAGCTGCCTTGTTTGAGCATTCCTGTGACAGAAAATTAGGTCTTATGCACCCAGGATATTAATTAAAAAATAACCGAAGCTAGCATTCAGAAAGCCATTCTGAAACACATAAAAGCAGATACCTAACCTCATATACCATCCAAGAGGGCTGGATGAGGCTTTATCGTAAGAGCGAGCTTGCTCAAGGAAGGCATCAACATTCAGTTGATCAGCCATAGAAGCACAGCCTCCAGCTAATTTCATCAGAACACAGATGACTACCTCTTGGAAGACCAGAAAAAGAAATTATTGTAAGCACCATCGACAAGTATGGGAGGGAAACAAACTATTTTCCAATAGCACAGCATCTTACCTTAGGGTCTTGGGCAACAAGAAGGGCTGCACGATCACAAGTGAGCTCTGCAGCTCTTAGCCAGCGGAATAGTTGTTCTTCCAAATTTTGAGCAATCAATCCCCCAAACCCTGATATACAACTAGATGTTAGCAACCTCTTCCAACACAATGAAATAAGAATAAAGAAGATGGCAGACTTTGGTTGATGTCTGAGGATAGCAAATATAGTTCTAGAGCACGCAGTTCTTGCACTGTGGGTGAAGATAATTGGATAGTTTGAGGATAGCCAGCGACTGGGGATGCTTCCCCAGTTTCCAGTACATATAATTATATCTGGGCAAAAGCATGGCGCCCTTTTCCTACCAGTTAGAACAGATTATAATCTTAACGAACAGAGGTGCTATGATATACGTGAGAGATGATAACCAAAATGGCTTACAAGTTACAACTAAGCTGTCACCTATCCCAGATATTGCACAAAAATTTGGATGAATATATCTGACAATATTATACACCTCTTGTTGGGCGTCATAAGCCCAAAAGAAAGTATAGCCTCAACAGAAAGCTTCCCAGAATGCAAAAGTATTAATATGATTACCAGGTAGAGTGTAAGCTCCAAGAGTGATGATATTTGCAAAAGTAAGCCACACTCCATGGTCACATTTCAGATGGCCCAACTCATGTGCCAAGACTGCCTGTTTGTCAATAAAAATCCATTACTTAAAGCCGTTTCTCCATTCCAGAGATGCAAAGAAAAATACAATCCTAAGCCAATACTAAATAAATGAATACCTGCAACTCTTTTCTTGTTAGAAGCTCAATAAGGCTCGTATGAACGACAACAAATGGCCTTTTACCACTGATGGCCAAAGTATATGCATTGGGCACAGGACTTTGTCGAACATATAGATCAGGACGCTCAACATTCAAGATCTCCGCAGCTTCGACCATCAGTCCATGAAGCTCAGGAAGCTGATTTGACAGAAATAAGACCGTCAAACAGTCCAATTGAAAGCAGAGAAAACTGTTAGCCAGCACTCATGAGTAATAAGTTAATGCCACAAAACAATCAGTTCTACTAAATGAGAGAATCATTCAAAGTCATCAGAACACACAAGAGTCATGATAAAGAACGTCAAGATCCGATAATTAAAAAAAAAATATCAGTTAAGGAGGAAATGAAGATTATGAAGACAACAAGGTTACCTGGTTATGGGAAACAAGAATGGAAGTCCCTATGTTCTCAAGTAGCATGACCTGTTCAGTAATAGAACCTGCCAGTAAATTCAGAAACACTTCAAAGTTGAAAGTTCTTGCCAAAAAATAATACTATTGTTTAAGATATTCAGTATTCTGAAGTAACAAAGGGAAGAAACGCCTAAAAGAAAACAATATGGAACATTGCCATCAATTGTACCTAATAAAGCCTTCCCGAGTTCGTTCAATCCCGGAATAGCTCTCAAAATAAGTGTATTCTGATTTACAATCAAAACCGAAAGTTCCAACTAAATTTAATCACGAAAAGCTGACAGAATAGGCCCAAGATGAAACAGAATTTTCATGAGCAAAATAAGTAGCTGAACTATACTTGTCTATCCAGAGGGTGTCTGAAATCATCAGCATCGAGACTGCGAAAAACAACTGAGGTACCACTGCAGGCAACAGAAAGCTTAGCCCTTCGGCTCTTACTTCCCACGCCAGGTCGGAGATAAAACGAGTTGGAACCTACTTTTGCACCGAATAACTGAGATGAAGGTTTGTGATGGAGGGAAAACAAAGAAGAGGAGAAAGAAAGAGCAGCAATAGCACTAGCAGCCGCCATTAGATAGAATTTACGGGCGTCTGATTGGTGGTCTTCTACGGATTCAAGAAGAGTAGAGGGATAGAAGAGCAGTAGCACTAGCGAAACAGGCAAGGCAGCACAAGCTGAGCCTCGCGTGGCGTTGGCTCGTAGCGGTCCACGACGCTTGAGAGCACTAGCTATGCTGTGGCTAGTGGCTACCGTTAGCCACCAATTCGTTTTCAGTTTTTGACGATTTGTAGAGCCTGTTTGGTTCATGGAAAGAATTAAGGAAAAGAAAAAAAATTGATGAAAAATAATCGGTGTGTTTGGTTAGCTGAAAATTAGAAAGAAAGTAAATAGGGAGAAAAATAGAACAAAAAGATATACTGTGTTATTTTCTGTATCTTTACCGGAAAAAATCAACTGAAAATTTGGCAACTCTCTCTCTCGATGGAAGTTTGCAGCTCCTCCATCGACGAAGCATTCTGTAGCTGAATTTTCTTCTCCTCCATCAACGAATTCCTTTTCGATCTTCTTCCATCAACTTCGTCTCCTTTATCGACAGCTCCAGCTCCATTGTCATTTTCTTCCCACGCCGAATCCATCTTCTAGCAACCTTGACCCCGATTTTTAGTCGTCGACGAATTCCTTCTCCTCCATCAACGTTGATCTTAAATTTGTCCGTCGACCACTCTTATTCCATTGATTTTGCCTCCTCCATCTATTGCTCCACCTCGATTGACATTTTCTTCCTCCATCAAAACGCAGGTAATTGCTATTGTTTCTTTGGTTCACAACTACAAATTGGTTACGGTTGAGAGGTGGTTATTTATCTTACTCTGATTTGATTTCTATACTTCTATGAATCACTTTTCAATTTATCTGTTGATTATTGTTGATATGATTCACTTTAATGGGTATTTTGATTTCTACACTTCTATGAAGCCCTTTCTGTTGATTGTTGCTGATATGATTCTGTTTAATGGATTTCTATTTCTAGACTTATGTGAATCCCTTTCCAATTTATCTGTTGATTATGTTTAATGGATTTCTTATGTTTCAGTTTAATGGGTATTTTGATATCGTACTTCTGTGAAGCCCTTTCTATTGATTATTGATTATATGTTGTAGAAGTGGCTGTGTGGAATCTGAAAAGGTCGATACAGTGTATAATGTATGGCAATTATTCAAAGAAATGTGATCTTGTGCGGTATCATTTGCCTCATTGAATGTTGTGCAAAATTGCATTTCCAGTTTCTATTTTTATTTTTACACCCTGTTTTTCAAAATACATATAAATATACATCTAAAAAATTGTCATTTTCTTGTGTTATTATTTGATGTCCTCTTGTGAATCACTTCATAATTTAGTTTAGTTTAGTTGAGTTTAGTTTTCTTTTCTAGAAAAACCAAGAATATTTGGCTGGGGGTATGTTATTTGGAGAAGATTTTGTTCAAAAGGATGAGATAAATACGCGGGATCATCACAATGTAATTGAGGATGGGTTCATTTGGTTCTGTGTGTGTGTGTGTGTGTATCATTAATGTTCATTTATTGCTAGAATAAATACAGTTAGTTTTGTGATTCATCCTTTGAGATGGTCTTTGCTGCATACTGATCATCATCATTTTGCTGTAGTGTTCATCCATTGAACCCGTCTTCCCTCCCGATCAATTATTCTTCTCCTTGAGTTGCCTCCTATCATGGCTCATCCACGGCACAACTTTCATAGCGATTGGCAGTCTAGTTCTAGCTCCAAGCTCCCAATTAGCAGGCCTTTGTCTCAACCAAGTCGTAGCTTACCGGATCAATTTGAACGGGTAAGTCACTTCTTGATTACGGTTAGTTGCCTATTGTATAGCATGGAGGTGCTAGATTTCTGTGAAATTTCATGATTTTTTTGTTGAGGAAGTTGATTATGGCATATGCAGTATAATACTGTAAGGAACTAAATGATTAGAGTATATGTCTATGTCTTTATTTATTGATGATGGGCCAGTCTTTTCTGGTGGCTTCTAAGGAGAGAAATTTATGATTGAACCTTGTGACTGCATGTGCTATGGCTTTATAATTTATACTGACATTTGGATCAGTATAAAGTTCATGCTTAAAAGCAAGACCTCTCACAATACCAAGAAACATCCCAGAAGGGATGCAGATTCAGGCTTATGAATGATCACCTACAAAATGCACACCATAGCAAGCAAAATTAATATACATTTGATCTCATATCAGATTCTACATATGTAACTCAAGCTATTCAAACGAAACAACCTTCCCTTTTCCTATCAGCTTTGATTTTCTTCCTATCTAATAAGGCGTTAGGCAACTCAACCAGTATCTATGCTGCTTCAGTTTTAAATGCTTTGGAAACTACCATGATAGACATGTTTCATTTAACTGAGATATATTTTCTGGTAGGAGCTACAACATCAAGAGTCAAATGAAGCTCTTTATGTACAACTAGCCCTTAGTGGGTCTCAGCAAAATAAAACCTATTTGCAGGCAACTAAGATGGCTGAGTTGAGTGATTTCTCTTGCTGGTAGACAAACCGTAAGAGTTGAGGTTTTTCAATAGTCATTGTAGTAGCATCTGCATGGTAAATCAATTCAGATGTCCATAAACAACCATATTTTGTATTGACCTCTTGGATGACCTGTGGCTTTTCTCGTCATGTAGAGGACTCTTCCTCGGTGTAATCCCCCAAAATTTTAGAAAACCTATAATTTAATAAATAACTTTTATTTGAAATAAATTAGCTTTTAAGATTATTTAATTTACTTATTTTATGGATTTTTTAGTGTAAAAATTTGAATAGGAGTATTTAATAAATTTAAAATAAATATTTTATTATTTTATCACAGTGTTCTTAATTAAATAAATTTTCAAACTAATATTTCCTAAAAGTATCAATTTCGAACCAATATATTAAATTAAATTATTTATTAAAAGTATTACATTTTATTATTTTCTAAATTAAATTGAATTATTCTCCCCTATTTTCTCATTTTCCTTTTTCTTTTCCTTCTCCCTTTTTCTCCTTTTTCTTCTTTCTTCTATTTTCCTTTTTTTTCTCCTCCCTTGGGCTGCCCGCACTGGCCTGTTCCCCCTCCCAGCGTGCCTGGGCCACAGGCCCGTTTCTTCCCTCCCCTCTCCTCCTCCTCCCATGCACGGCACGGCCCAGCCTGTCTCTCCTTTCAATTATTTTTTTCCAGACTGGACCGGCTGGCCTACCCTTCTTTTCCTACACCGATCCACCCGTTCGCACCCCTCCCCTTCCTTTCTCTCTTCTTCCACGCCCGACCACCCTTCTCTGCCATGATCGAGCACACCAACCGCCTGCAACTGCCATACCCAGCCACCACCTACCTCCTTGCTACTCCCTCTCCCTTCCCCATCATTTTCTTTCCTATTTCGAACCAAACCAACTCCTGGACCACAGCTCGCATGCCCATCTTCATTTCTTTCTTCTTCCCTCCCTTTCCCCTGACAACCGACACCTCCCTGCCACCCTTCGACCTATCGTTGACCGGCCACCTGCCCCCTCTCTTCTCCCTCTTCTTTTTCTTTGCCTCTACATCCTCCTTTCTGCCCCATATTTCGAGTATCTCCCTTTCCCCAGCCTCCCTCTTCTCTCCTTTCTTCTCCTCCCATTTTTCCATGTTTTTCACACCGCTACCACCCGCCGCTCCAACCACCGCACCAACCCCTACGCCGCCTTTTACCACCGTATACATCATCCCTGCACCACCATAAGACCACCCAAGCCACCCTCGAGCCCTTACCATTCCTCCCTTCTCCAACTCTTCTTTTCCTCCCCCACTTTTCTCCCTTATCGGTAGGCCACCTGCAACCGCCCTGTTCGCTACCTTCCAGCCACCTCTGCCGCCACCCAAACCACCAATCCACACCCTGCAACGCCCTCTAGTGCCCCCATACTTTTTTTGGCCGAAACAAGCCCCCTTAACCCCTCCATTTTTCCCCTCTCTTTTCCTTCATTCTCAGCCACACCCCATCCCGATAGCCATCTTTACCGCCTTGCCGCCGCCCTCTGCCCCCGTGAAACCATTCCCAGCCTCCACCTACACCCCCTCTTCACTCCTGCACCCTTCCCTTGCCTCCAATCCTTTCCCATCTACCTCCTTTTCTAGCCTAAAGTCCCTAAACCGAGCCATCTTCCCTCCCTTCTACCTCATTACCTTCGAACCTTTTCTTCCCCCCTTAATCTACATGTGGCTCACGCTGTTCATGCAGCATGAGCTCTACATTGATTTGGAATTTATTTGTCTAAATTTTTAGGTATATTAATAGTTAATCAAAGTGTATAATTATTAAATAAATTTTTATAAAGTTTTATCCTTTTTAATTTCCTACTTCTAATATAATACTTACTGATATTATTTTTAGGTGTTGAGTTGCTAATTAAGCCTTGAATCCTTAACCGGGATATCGGTAATGTTCGATTTTTGCGGGATTAAGGTAATCGTTAAACTCCACTTAAACACATGGAAAAATGTATGCTAGCATATTAGGGATTTTAGTATGATTTTATGCATGTATGTGTTGCCTAGTATGATAAATGTGGTTGCTTATATTGATTGATAAAAAGAAGAGCATGCTAGATTTTGTGCCATGCATAGAGATGATACTTAAGGAAGGAGTTTGATTATTGATGGAAATATTAAATGCTTATCTATGATGTATTATGTTGCTAATGCAAGAATGATATTATTGTGAGCCTAAGGGTATTTTAGTAATATTCCTATGTAAGTATGTGATCTAATATATGTAGTTGCTAATGAGTATTATGATGAATAATGACAAGTTGGTGGAGTTAGTGGATAAGAATGAAGTGTTAATATTAGTATTTTATGTAGTGGTGGTAAATTCATAAAAGTGGTGTAATAAAGGGGTTAAGAGGTAATTTTATAAGTGAGGGGTATTTTGGAAATTTTGGTATTTTGGTAATTTCAAAAGAAAGGGGTGAAATGATAATTTTATAAGTAAAAGGATATTATGGTAATTTTCGAGGCAAAAGGGAAATATGGTAATTTTATGATTAAATGAAAAATTTATAATTTTATAAGTAAAGGGGTATTGTAACACCTCCAAATTTACACAATTTTTTTTCAACAAAACATTACTTATAAATTAAAACCGTAAATTCTGGGGATGTTACCGCCACACTTAGTACCAGACCGGTTCACTTCTACCGTTCCAGTACCAAGTAATAAGGCTAAGAAAATAGCTCATAACATTAATATTAATTCAAATTCATAAATACGGGAATTCGGTACGCATAAGTTTTTATTCAGTCCAAAATACAAGGGTAGTTTTTCAGGGAAAATAAATAACTACAATCATAAAATTGTATACGAAGCGTTCAACATAATTAAAACATAATAAAATCTTGATGGAAAACCGGCCACGCCACTCTGAAATTGATTCGGCCCAATCATCACTCAGCCCCATTCGATGTCCCATAGACATTAATCTCATCAAAGTAAACATCTCCTACCTGTAGCAAGTCAGATGGGCCTTCTACTCGTGGGAATGAGCATCACCCATGAAAGGGGTGATCAGTACGCTACGTATTGAGTAAGGTAACCAAGCACTAAGGCCAACACATAAGCACATAATCCATGCAGAATAATAACAGGGCATAATTACAAACACTTTAACATAAAGGCAAATGAATGGTTAGATGAAAATGCCAAGATCTAATATAGCTCAGATTATGTATTTTATCAAGCCTTTATCAATTTCATTTCCACACCATATTCTTTATCATATCCATACGAGTACGGGAACCCCACTATTGTTGTCGGTGGATCGGTCTCCAGGGCACTTTTGGCTCCTAGCCACTATTCTAGCCAGTGGATCGGTCACTAGGGTAACATACCCTACCACTATTATGCCGGTGGATCGGTCTGGCCCCTTCTCGCACAGTGTTCCACTGTAAGTAATTAGTGTCTTCCCACATCTTAACAATATATATAGTTTGATTCAATGATCTCGGGATCCCCCACTATTTTAGTCGGTGGATCGGTTACTAGCGTAACATACCCTACCACTATTATGCCGGTGGATCGGTCTCCAGGCTACCGCGGTACCTGGCCACTATTATGCTAGTGGATCAGTCTGGGCCCGGCTCAACAACTTCCACTTTACGTATTTAACATTTTAAGTATCTTATTCAGATGTTCATTTCAAGACTTGAAAATCAAACTCTTACCGAGCTTACTCCTCAACTCAGGTTATCCACTTTAACCCTAGTTAACCATCCCACCATAATTAACCATGACATACCTTAACACCCATGCAACCCTAACTCTACGTAAACCACACTTCCATGCAACCCTAACTCCCATACAAACCCTAACTTTAAATAAACCACACTTCCATGCACCCTAACTCCTATGCAAACCCTAACTCTATGTAAAACACACTTCCATGCAACCCTAACTCCCATGCAACCCTAACTCCCATGCAAACCCTAGTTTTACATAAACCACACTTTCATGCAAACCCTAACTCCACGTAAACCACACTTCCATGCAACCCTAACTCCCATGCAAAACCCTAACAATATGCAATATCATTACCATCATGCAAAACCCTAACACTGTGTAATGTTAATACCATCATGTAAAACCCTAACACCATGCAATACTAATACCTCTCATGCAAGACCCTAACACCATAATTAAAATCCCCCATCATTCTTTTGCAACCCTAACATGCCTGTCTTAAGGCCACTTCACATATCATCACATACAAATAAAACACATGCCATATAACAACCCAAGATCATATGCGAACTCCACATCATATCATATACATCATAATTAATAATGCTAACATAGAATACATGGCATAAGAAGCACGTAATGCACGTAACCACACAAATGGCCTTAGTAACACCTTTACCTAAAAGGTCACCGGTCTTGGTGCATGCTCCTATTCCACATGAGGGCTTTGACTAGGCTCACCTTGAGTTAGCAGGGATGGGCGGCACCGGCAGTGGTGCATGGTGGTGGCCGGAAAAAGAGTCTAAGAGGGAAAAGGATGAAGAAAAAGAGGGAAGGAGGAGGGGAAAAGAGAAAATAAAGTTATGGTTCGGTGGAGGAGAATTAGAGGGAGTTTTTGGGTGGTTCAAGGGGCACTATAAGTGGCAACAATGGTGGCGGAAGACGGCTTAAAGGTTGCGGGGTATAGGTTTTTGCGAGATGAGCAAGAGATTTTGCACGGCTATGGCAGCTCGTGCAAGAATAATCAAAGGATGTGAAGAGTTTATTTAGCTAGAGGGAATTGCAACGAAGAATTTGGAATGTGGTGGTGGCGCTGAGGTTGGCTATCGGCGTCAGAAGATGCGTCTGAAGTCGCGGTGGTGGGCGGTTCTCACTTAGGGTTTTGAGAAAGAAGAAGCTTCAAAAACATCAACAACTAGGCTTTTTATAGAGTTTAGATGGGTTATTAGGGTTTTGGGGGTCGCCTGGATGGTATTGAATGATAGGGTTTTGGTGGCCGGTGGCAGAAATTGGCCGGCGATTGTTTGGGTCGGGGTCGAAGTTTTGTGAAGCAAAAGAGAGGGAACGAGCGAGATTTGAGGATAATCGATCATTCTAAGTCAATGTGTGAGTCAAGAGGGAGAAAAAGAGAGGTGATTCGGTTGGTCAGAGTCCTCGTAGCTGGTCCCGCCATTTTCGGGGGCGGGAGCTGCAGCAGCATCGACGGAGGAGAGGGGAGGAAGAAGGAAGGAGGAGGGGGAGTGGACCGGTCGGCCGGGAAAGAAAAGAAAAGGGGGAGAACCGGGCCGGTCAGCGCCGGTTACTTTATCATTAAATGAGATGCAGCGTCTCAAGCAAAAAAGAGACGAAACGCGGCGTTCGGATGCACGCAAGATAGGCAGCGACGCTGGGCCATGGAGAAAGGAGAAAGAGAGGTGGGTTGGGCCGCGCCAGGCCCAACCGGTGGGAGAAAAGAAGAAGAAAGAAAGAAAAGAAGAAAAAGGAGAAGAGAAAAAGAAAAAGGGGAAAGGAAAATTTTAAGGTTTTGGGTTTAAATAAATTAATTTGAGTAATTTAGGTATCTAAAATAAAACATTTATTTAAAATAATATTAAATTTTTATTTTAGGCTAATTTAGGGTTTTTAAATTATTTTTCCTAAATTCCTTTTTAATTAACAAAAGCCTAGTTTTTCCTTTATAAGAATATTCATAAGCTCCTATTAATTTGCCCTAAATAAATCACTCTTATTCCAAATAAAATAATAAATTAAATTAATTTTCCAATAAATCCTTATTTAATAACATATCAAAATAAATAATTCTGGGGCATTTCAGGTATTATGGTAATTTTTGGAGAAAAGGGTAAAATGGTAATTTTAGAGTCAAAGGGCAATGTAGTAATTTTATAAGTAAGTGGTAAGAATGGTAATTTTGGAAGTAAGGGGTAAAATAGTAATTTTGGATGAAGGAGGGTATTATGGTAATTTGCAAGCAAAAGGATAATATGGTAAAATTGGAGGTAAGAGGTTAAAATGGTAATTTTTATAAATAAAAGTATATTATGGTAATTTGGAAGTAAGGAGTAAAAGGATAATTTTGTAAATAAAAGGGTATTTATGGCAAACTTGGGAGTAAAGGGTAACTTGGTAATTATAAAAACGACGAAGGATAATTTGGTAATTAAATTATGACTATAGAAGGGCAACATAATATTTATAAAAATGGAGAAGGGTAAATTGGTGTTTATAATAATGGAAAAGGGTAAAATGGTAATAATAATAATAATTGAGAAGGGTAGAATGGTAATTATGACAATGAAAAAGGGTAATTTGGTAATTTAACCAACTAAGGGGCAATTCGGTAATTATGATGATGAAGAAGGGTAATTTGGTAATTTATCCAACTAAAGGGCAAGTTGTTGATTGTAATAAAAGAAAAGGGCAAAGTGGTAATCTAACCAACCAAATGAGAGACATGTTAAGTGTAGGAATTATGAGGGGTGAATGGTGATCTAAAAAGCGTATAAGATAACTTGGTAACCTAAATCAGATAAGGGGTAATTTGGTAATTATGCAACCTGAAGGGTAATAGGGTAATTTGTCAAGTAAGGAAGGGAAGAATTAGCAATTATATAAGTAAGGGGTAAATAAGTGATTTGTACCTAACATGTCGTTGTGATTGTGGAATTTCATAATATGATTCAAATAATGTTGATTAGCAAGGTAAGAGTATTTGATAGTTAGTAAGTATCACAAGAACAAATCCTAATTCAGAATTAGATGAGATTATGATGGCCTTAATGTTTTCTCTGTGATATCTTGGATAACTGTCTGTATAAGAAATGACTAATGATATTAGAATGATTGAAAGTGAATAAGTATCTGATTATTGTACTTTCGTGATCACCTTAATTAAGACACTAATACTTAAAATGAAAGACCTTGAGATCAGGAATGGTGGTTCTTTAGGGGTCGCTACCCTAAAGATGTGGTTTAGCCCACGATTATTCTGGTATTTGCCGGTGTGCCTTTGTACCCCAGTCGGGCCCTATATCTTACTGTATCTAGCTCTACAGACCTAGTTAGGGGGTATGCATACTTATGGATTAGGTTTCCTTGTCGGTAGGGTATTGAGTAGCTTTATGCACCAGTACGACCAAGGTACCTTTGCGTCCTTGGGTTCATGGTTGAAGGGTACTGAGTAGCTTGTATGCACCAGTACGACCGGTGTACCTTTGTGTCCCGGGTTCTTGATCTCCCGTCTGAGGCAAATAAATAGAATCATTATGCTGACTAAAGAAAGGAAAAACACTAATTACAAAAGTGAAAGATTAATGATTCGGGCCCAGTTGACTTATGATATTGAGTACCGATCCACTAGTTATAATAGTAGCCCAGAAACGTGTTGCCCTGGCATGTGATATTGAGTACCGATCCACCGGATATAATAGTGGCCTAGGAGCGTGTTGCCCTAGCTAGTGATTATGAGTACCGATCCACTGAATATAATAGTGGCCCAGAAGCGTTTTGCCCTGGATGATGATTATATGTATTCCGGTCCATCGGCTAAAATAGTGGGGGTTGCGAGCTCAATAAAACAAGCATCGGATGTGAATAAATCACAGAAAGATATTAATTACTTATAGTGGAATACCTTGTGAGTTGGGGCCAGATCGGTCCACCGATGAATAATAGTGGCCAAGAGCGTTCTTTCTTGGAGACTGATCCACTAGCAATAATAGTGGTTAGGAGTATTCTGCCCTGTATGTATTCCGGTCCACCGGATATAATAATAAGGTTCCCACACTCACTTGGATATAACTAGAGAGATGATTAAATAATGACGGACTAATGGCTTAAGGCCCAAAAGTATTGATCATACCTTATAACTTGTTGATATGTGGCAGCCTTGTTATATATATGATTGTTTTATATGCACCTCTCATTACATATGTATATAGCTTGCATTATGTGTTGCATTGCGGGCCTGATTTTAAGTGTGGTATTAAAGGGTTACTCAGTACCATAGTACTAAAGGGTTCCTTTCATGGGGCCCCTGCCTATTCAATGGGCAGTATCCCTTGCAAGTCTTTTTAGGTGCTACTCAAGTGGGCAACGGGGAAGAGAGTAAGGAATTGTCTGGAATCATTAGGGTTTTTCTCCTCCTCTTTTAAATTCTTGGTTTTAACGTTAATGTTGTTAATGTAACCACCACTGGTGGATTTTATTCTTGTAAATGATTTGATACGCTACTCTGATTTAAGTATGTTGAATTTATTATAGATTGTATTTCATTTTCTTTAGCATTAGCACTTGGTACTAGAATGATATAAGTGAACCAGTCTAGTACTAAGTGTGGCGGTAATATCCCCAAAATTCACAGTTTGTTATTTTACTTCCGCTAATCTTTTAATAAAACAAAATTTTTCAGTAGTGAATTTTGGGGGGTGTTACACTCAGGCTCCGAAACCTTAACCTTAACCTGTATTCCTTTCCATCACGATAAGTATCACTCTGACTCGGTGACCTCATTCTAGGTGAGCGAGAGTGGGAAATAGATCTGGACGGCATTAAAAAATTAGGGAAAAGATGGGGATGAACCACTCTTACTCCATTGAACTAACGCTTGTAACAAATTAAAATGTTAAGTAGACTCAAAGTTACACACATTGCTAACTCTTCCAAATGAATAACCAAATCTAAATCTTAAGGGCTACAATTTTTATAGAAATTTCATTTCATGCTATGTACTCTCATTTTTGATGCACTGCAAATAAGGTTGTGAATCTTATTTTTGATCACTTATCTCTTCCATGCAAGGTAGAAAAATTAGGAACTAAAACTTGCTGAGGAACTAAACATAACTAGAGGTATGTTATACGTTTCAAAATGCAAAAAGATGACAAAAATCAGCATCAAGGAAGTAGCCTGCATAATGAGTCTATCCTGCAGTAAATTTAGCCTGCATAATGAGTATTTTCCTTCACTTTTCCCGTTTCTGCCACTCATTTACTGCAAGACTCTTTAGATTTGAATTACATGCTAAAGAGTGGCCCTGTCTAGGCAAATAAGCCCTACCTTCCCAGCAACACATGTGTCAACACAAACAATTTAGTTATCAATCAAAGTTGATGTTCAGACAGGGCAGACTATAATCTAGCTTATGATATCATGTCAGCCTCCTAAGGACAAGCCATCAATTGACCCTTAGTTTATAGCACAAGTTCTGCTACATGAAGCCCAACCAAATACTGCCTTGAGCTAAGTACAGTGTTTGGTTTAATTGATAGATATGATAAATGTTCAGACAGGGCAGAATTTCTGATATCATGTTGGCCTCCTAAGGATAAGCCATAGATACTTAGGAGGGGACCAATTACTGAATATGGTATCCGTTTCAAAAGTAGGGGAATGGTTTATATCTAGCTCTTCCTTAGAGACAAAAACAGCTGAATGCCCATCATTTGAATTAGGAACTGCTGGCAACACTTTGTGCCTGGCAGGTTTTCAAAACTTGCAACTCTAAGCCGCAACTCCACCATAGAAGAGTGTCTCGCCAAGATGATGCACGTTACTGAATGTTCTATATTTCATCCAATTCTGAGGTTTAACAACATATATCCTGTATTTCATCGGGAGGTTAGCATAACATCATTTAAAATAATTAAATGAATAACCCACAGCTTACTGATTATCAACCCATCTCAACTTATGAGTACAAACAATTACTTAGATCTAGCTGAAACAGATGCACATCAATTAAAATAATGAAATTAACCTTAGCGTCAAAGTATTCAATTACACAAAATCAATATCCTATGGTATTCATACTGTAACATGGATATGGAATTGAAAGCACATTAAAAATAGCTTCAATTCAAAACCCAAGGCATGGCATACACAAACATATATGCACAAATGATCAATCATTAGTTAGCAGTTTATCTAGCAAATCCATCAGGTCCTAAAAGAACTTATATGACCAACACATACATACTTGTGAACTCAAAATACTTGTGATAACTCAACAGCAACAAAAATAGTGACAACAACATAATAATGCAATGATAATTTTAGCATAAAGCCTTCAAAATAAGCTTATGGGAGATGAATAATGCAAATTGCAAGTGATAATACAATAGTATTCCAGTTATGAAAACACCCCACAGAAAAATCAATAAACGCCACTGCCATTACTTTCATTCCATGTACATAACATAAAACACAACAAATCAACCAAAAAAAACGGTTTGCCCATATTAATAAAAATAAACCAACTCATATTCAAAGGAAACAAACTTGGATAGGGATTGGGAACTAGGATAACTTCTGCAAACTGCTAATAACTCACACAGAAGAATAAAATATTTCTTAAAAGATCTATTTCATATAAACTTCAGATCATTTATTTTGCATATTATTTATCCCAAATAAAATGCTATACTATATTTTGTTGAGTTTACTCTATTTTCAATGTATGAAGGTTGCTAGTGAGGAATCAAATCCTAGGTCAAGATCAAGGTTCCAACATTGGAGAAATTTGCCAACAACTCATCATGTTGATACAAATGATACAATGGAATCCGAAGAAAATAATGAAGTAAGTATACTTTTCTTATGATTTCTTGCACTATTTGGCTACATAATTATTATAATAGGTATGTATGCTTAATTTACTTATACTTTTTTTTTCTTGATCATTTTATATTAGACTAACTGAATTGAGGAGTGTGACAAATTAAGAAGATGGGCAGCATCATGTATGGTCACATATAGAGCATATGCTGCTAGTTTATTATCTTTGGTTTGTTCTAATAATTATATTGATAGAGATATATCTCAATTGGGAGATTATAAGAGACAAGCTTTTTAAATCGACTTACATTGGAAAAAGACGAGGATTGCCATAACCAGTTGAGGATGGGAAAGGAGGCTTTTGCTAGACTTGTATCAATATTAAAGGATTTTGGGAAACTAAGTGATACTCATTCTGGCTGCGTAGAGGAGAGAGTAGCTATGTTTCTCAATATTATAGGTCATAATAGGAGAAATTGGTCGGTAAAATTAGACTTTTGGCGGTCCAGTAAAATAGTAAGTCGACATTTTCACCAAGTGTTGGATGCTATCATTTCTTTATAGGATGTCTTTTTGCAACAACCCGATAGATCTCACTGCCCTCCTAAAATATCAAATAGCTCAAAATTTTGGCCATATTTTAAGGTAATTGTCATAATTTTATCAAATAAATGACTAAGTATACATTAGAACTTGAATTTTTTTAATAAATTTTTTAACATTTTTACACAGGATTGTGTTGGTGAAACTAACGGATCACACTTTCGTGTGAAAGTACCAAATAATGTGGTACAAAGATATCGTGGCAGAAAGGATTTTCTGACCCAAAATATGTTAGTTGCTTGCTCTTTTGACTTGAAGTTTTTATATGTGTTGTCGCGATGGGAAGGGTCGGCATTTGATTCAAGGATACTAAACAATGCTTTATCAAGATACATGGACAAATTAGTAGTGCGATCATGTAAATTTTACTTAGGTGATGCGGATTTCCAGTTGAAGACTGGATTTATTACACCATATCGAGGTACTCGATACCATCTGAAGGAATATAGCATCCAACGTCCTCAGAATGCTAGGGAGCTTTTCAATTTAAGGCATGCTTCCTTAAGAAATATTATTGAGAGGGCATTTGGTGTTATGAAAAAATGCTTTTCAATATTAGGAAGTGGAACTGAACCATTCTATCCTATTGAAACTCAAGCAGACATGGTTTTAGCAGGATGCATTTTACATAACTATCTCATGGGAGTAAATCCAGATGAAAGATTAATTTTATAGGTTGATAGTGAGATTAGAATTCGTAACAGCCAAACAGATGTTGTGCCATCAAGTTTAGTAGAAGAGTGTTAAGAAGCTGAACAATTAATAGATGTAATTGCAAGTTCAATGTGGAGGGATAGTTTAAATAGTTAATGGTAGAGATATTATTATTGTTAAATTCATGTAGAAAAAAGTTGTATTGAATGAGTATTCTAAATGAAAATGTATTTGACATTAAAATTCTTGTATAAGTTTTTATATTATTTATGCTATTCATTGTACAATAAGTTATGATTTTAGGATGGTTTTCAATTTTTTGTGCAGGAACCCATTGGTGGTGACACACCATCGAATGAGAAGAAAATTTTAACTTGGGATGAAGACATGGATACATATTTGATAGATTTATTGACTGATCAAATGCACTTAGGTCAGAAAATAGGTAGTTCATTTTCAAGAACAACATATACTAATGTTGCTAATGGAGTTAGTACTCAGTTTAGGCTTGGTTGTTCGGTTAGCCATATAATTTTTTAGAAATTTTATGTATTTTTTTATATATCAATATAATATTTTTAATAACATTAAATTTATAATAATATTTAAATAATAACATTTAAATTTTCTTAGAATTTTCTTTCTATATACCAAACACTAAAAATATTTTCCAAGAATTAAATTTTCCAAAAATTTTCTCCAACAACCAAACAAAGGAAAGAAAATTATATTATTTCATTTTATTTCCTCTACATTTTCCTTTCCACATAATTTTCTTCAAACCAAACAGACCCTTATTTTTCAACATGGCAAACTGAAGTTTATCAAATAAAAAAAATCATGGCAAAGTGGAAAATTCATTCATTATTGTAAATGAGCCAAGTCAAATTAATCAATATCATACTTAGATTCACCTCCTGTAGAAATAAAATAGCTCAAATTCAAAATGAATCTTATAATAGATACTTAGATTCGGCTCATATATGACTCATGAGCTTTTCTGGTAATATAAAAAAAAAAACAAGCATATTAGGCTTGTTTGTTAAAGGCTCGTTTATATCTCATTTAGTTAGTTCGGCTTTTTTAGAGCTAATTAGGTATGTTTGGCTCAATATTTAATATATACTGTTGTGAATGTTAAAAACCTGTTATAATATAATAATTAAAAATCAAACAAAAATGAATGACCAACACATGTATCTAGATGTACTTAAACCCTGGAGTCATTTAACTACCAAACCTCCATGTCATCATCATCCCTTGGTTGTTAAACAAAAGAATCATGCCAATAGACTTCCTTGCAACATGTTTGTCAACTTAGTTTGCTAGTACTATAACTTAAACCATCATATATATATATACAATAAAATCTATCAAAATAATATAATAAGTTACATAAAAGTTATAAAAATACCACCATAATGACATAAAGAGACAACACGCCAATATACTTTAAAAGTTCTATCACAAGGGGAAGATATCCTAAATCCTGTACATGTCTTCATATCCGTACATATACACGTATCTGTTTACTTAATGTAAAATTATTTCTTTATCCTTCATTTATATAACTTTGAATATATTTTCTAAGTAAATATTTAAAACCTAACAATCTAATAAACTAATTTTAACATTACACAATTTTTATTATAAACCTGATGGGTTTTATTCGATAGATATATAGATAGATATTGATATAGAGGAGAGAAAATACCCTATCAGGTTTAGATATAGATATGGATATAGATTTTCTTGTTTGGGTAACAAATAGGGCATACCTGCTCCATTGTCATCCCGAATCCTACCTATCCTAACAATCATAAATTGAGACAATTATAATAGTTTAGATGCAAAGTACTCCAGCATACTGAAAAGGACTAAGCACAATATAAGTAGGATAGTAATAAAATCTTTATTCAGATGTTATAATACATGAACCATTTTCTTTTCCTTTCAATATAAATGGAAAGATAAAGAGGGTGTTTTATAGGTCACCTCCTTAATATAGCCTTATCACTCCTTCATTTATCAAGTGCAAAGAGGTAATGACAAGAAGCTTCATTAAATCACCTTTTATAGTTGCATATATGCATATATTCAATTTTACACATTTGCTTTCTAGAAACAAATAAATTACTTTTTATAGACCCTTTTATAGCATTTAAAGTGCAAAGGAAGTGATGCATAAGTATCATCATTTGATGATCATAATCTTGTCATTAATTTTTCCAAGTTTAAGAACCAAAAAATTCTCATTAATTGGACAAATTAATTACCTAGCAAAACCTATCTATGTAAGTCATGCGAGCCTTTCCAACCACCTCCTTTGTATCGTCCACAAACCAACCAAAAAGAAGACACCTAAGACCACATTTCCCCAAGTTTCTCCCCATTTTTTACCCATTTTTCATTAATATTTTTGTAACACCCCAAAAAATTACTATTGAAAAAATTCATTTAAACAAACAAACACAGGCACGGGGGTGCTACGGTCGTGATTAGTACAAGCCTGGCCCCCGGCCAGTCATGTACTAACCACAAGGATAAAGAAAAGTTATCATCAACCAATAGTGAATCTTAAAATAATAATTCATAGAAAAAATAAAATGTTCATAATATATAAATCAAAGTGTGCATAAAAAGTTATTACAATCTAAATGAGTGCATAATTAGGGTTCCCAAAGGGATAAAAGATATAGGATGATAAAAAAAACTAAAACGGTACACAAATAATAAAAGAGAATCCGGCCAATGTCTCTCTCGGTCCCTAGGCTAACTCCAAGCTCAACTCTCAACCTGCCTAATACCTTATAAGTATCATAGGCATCGAAGATGCCATCTCCTACCTGTACAAACTCAGTAGGGCCCTCTACTTGTAGGAATGAGCAGCACCCATAAAACGGGTGGTCAGTACGCTACGTACTAAGAAAAGTAATCATGCATCTAAGGCCAAACATAGAAAGACATATAACATAAGCATGATCACATAGACTACATACAAGCAATACAGATAATAAAGGTCATGCTATAGTCCAGTTAACTTATTCTTTAGATCTGTGATCAGTATACTCATTTCACACCATGCTTATTATCAATCCATGCGAGTGTGAGAACCCTAATATTATAGCTAATGGATCAAAAATGTACATGCCATAATACTCCAGACCACTATTATTACCAGTGGATCGGTCTCCAAGGTAGAGTGCTCATGGCTACTATTATATCGGTGGATCGGTATAGCTTCGACTCTCATGGCGTTTCACTTAAATTACTTAGTGTCATTTCTATGTCTTATCATAACTTAGATTTTGGTTTATCGAGCTCGGGATCCCCCACTATTATAGCTAGTGGATCGGAAACATACAGGATAGAACGCACCAGACCACTATTATATGCCGGTAGAACGGTCTCCAAGGCACCCCGGCACATGGCCACTATTATGCCAATGGATCTGTCTAGGCCCAGCTCAATAATCTTTTGTTTAAATGATTAGTGTCTTACTATATCTTATTCAGTACTTTTTCACCCTAGACATGCATGTTCTTTAGGATACACCATCCATCTACTCCCATTCTCCCAAGAGGGCCCATCTCATATCTTAGGACTCCTGCACCTCCTAACACATCCTAATGTCATTTCCTTCTTCTACTTATTCATCATGAATACCCAAATCCGAAGTGTGTGGGTCAAGGCCTACCACCCTATGCCATCTAAGTCCACTCACTATCATCGTATAGGATTTTCCCCTGAAACTCTAAATGGGTCTATGCGGCCTATCCTTCCTTTGTCACACACAACTAAAGCTCCTTTACCATCCAACACATCACCTCACTTAGATTCAACCCCAAGAATACCACTTTACTTTCCATTTACACATATGATCATGAAACCCTAGTTAGCCATCCAAACCTTAGCACCTTTCCTTTCCCATATATCACCTCTCCATTACTCACCTACCATCTTTTCTTCCACACACTTACTGACCCTCCATATGATATGCTCCCATTATTGCCCCATATTCCACTCACTCTTCATTATTTTCACTTTCACAACCTTCTCCATTTAGGGTTTTCCTCCCAAACCCTAGCTAAGATCCCTATACACCCTTATACCAACCTACGTACTATTTTCCACCTAAGGACTCTAATCACTCAAACAACGCTTCCCTCACCTTACTTACACCCCAAGTTAACTTTTCACACTTAAGGATCGTCCCCATGCAAACACCATCCATCCCATGCAAACCCTAAACTTCCCCATGCAAGATCCACTCCACTCTCTTATTTTGTCCATATCTCCCTTTTTATTTGTCCCCTCATGGGTCATGAGATAATTAGGTTATTCTCATTTTCCTTAAGTCAACTCATCCCCTCTTTTTCCTTTTCATCCTTTCACCCCATATTATATTATTAAAACATCCTAACATGCATGTCCTCGAGGGTCATCTCATACAACACCACAATCACAACTTACATATCATTATTCGCATGCCATAAGGGAGTTACATAAGCATACCTCAATTCCAAGTTGTGCTACAAGTAAGCAGTCATAATAACATAAGGTACACAAACATACCATAGCGCATGGCATACAAGGCACATAACACACACATAGTTTGTATTAGCTACATCCTTACCTGATATGATACCGGTCTTGGAGCACGCTCCTACGCCTCGTTAGGGTTTTGATTTGATTCAATTCACCTATAAGAGGGAAATACTAAGGGTTAACTTCCCTCTTACCAAAGTTACCATCATATCCTACCTTACCCTTATCATAGCCTACTATTAGGGCTATTAATAATAATAGTTGTTTTATAAGTAAAAGTAGGGTTATTATTCTTAAGGTAGCTAATCATGTTATTACTAATCAAAATAGGTCTTAGTAGCTATATTAGTTCATGTCAAAGTATTGATAGCAATATTTATATTATTAAAGATAATAGCTTTAAAAATAATAATAATGATGATAATGATAATATTAATGATAATACTAATAACAATCCAAATCTTAGTAATAATAGTAGTAGTATTAGTAATGCTAAAGTAGTAACAATAATGATACTAAATAATAGATACTAATAATAATAATAATAATAATAATAATAATAATAATAATAATAATAATAATAATAATAATAATAATAATAATGCTAGTAGTGATAGTAATATTAGTGATATAGATAAAACTAACAATAATGATAAAGTAGTAGTAGTAGTAGTAATAATAATAATAATAATAATAATAATAATAATAATAATAATAATAATAATAATAATAATAATAATCTTAAGAATAATAATAAGGGTCCTAATAATCATAACAATAGTAACATTAGTGATAATAAGGTCGAGGTTATTAATAATGGTAATAATAATAATAATAATAATAATAATAATAATAATATTAATATTAATAATAGTAATAACAATAACAACAACAACAACAACAACAATAATAATAATAATAATCGTAATAAAAATAAATATAATGGTTCAAATATTCACAATAATAATAGTAATAATAGTAATAATATGCCAAAGTTAGTATTAATAAGAATAATATTGACAATAATGATAATAATATCCATAGTAATAGTAATAGTAATAATAATAATAATAAGGATAATGATATTAATACTAATAAAAATGATAATAATTACATTAATAGTAATTAAGGGTTGTGAGGGTTAAGGTACCACCTAGGGATGGTGGTGACTATGCAGCACCAGCGGCGGTGCACGGCAGCGGCGACGACAACGGTGGTGGAGGAGAATGAGGAAGTGGAGAGGTGGGTTTCTAGGCTAGGAGAGGAGGGAATGAAAGGATGGTTGAGGTGGTGGTGGATGCTCTAGGTTGAGAGGGTTAGAATGGTGGTGGTGGTGTAGCCAAAGGGGCGGTGCAAGCGATGGTTGGTGTGGTGGCCAAAGTTGGTGGAGGGCGAGGAAAGGAGAAGGAGAGGGAGGCAGGGGAAAGGAAGGTAAGGGAGGTAGGGGTGACTTAGGTTGGTGTTTTGGAAGACAAAAAGAGTGGTGTTTGCAGTGGGAACGGCGATGTATGGTAGTGCAAAGGGCACCGATGAGTGAGAGTTGGAAAATCGAGGGGCTAACTTTGCATAACCAAGGTGGCTCATGTAGGAGGAGTCGAGGGCGGTGAGTGGTGCGGTTCTGTAACACCCCAAAATTCACTAATTTTTTTTAAAAAAAACGGAAGCAATTAAGATACAAACACTTAAAACCTGTGAATTCTGGGAATGTTACCGCCACACTTAGTACCAGACCGGTTCTCTCCGACCGTTCCAGTACCAAGTGCTAAGGCTAAAGAAAAGATTTACGTTAAATTCAAATTAACAATTCATAAAAGAATTCAAAAGATCATACAACAAAATCAGAGTACGCATAAACGTTTATTAACACTTGTAACTTCCAAATAGAAATACGTTTAAACAAGATAGAACCCGATGGGTCAAATTCCGGATTGCCTACTCACTCAAGTCAGGCCTGCCACCCCAAACAGTCTCTGATCTTAAACCTGCACAAGCGGTCTGCTCCCCACCATCGTTGGATCATCACAGGACCCATCAACCAAGGTAGTATCAGTACGGGTCCAGTACTGAGTAAGGTGACTTGATCACTAAGGCCAACACATAGTTGTACAATAATGCAGGAATAATAATAATGCATAACACCAATATGATCACATAAATACATACAACCATCCAAGTAAGAGTACAAGGCCCGATTGTAGACTGGATTAATCATTTCATTAATCTATTATTAGAATTCATTTCACACCATACTTTTTATCAAGTCCATACGAGTACGGGAACCCCACTATTTTAGCCGGTGGATCGGTTGCAAGGGTAACATACCCTGCCACTATTTTAGCCGGTGGATCGGTCGCGAGGGTAACATACCCTGCCACTATTATATGCCGGTGGATCGGTCTGGCCCCTTCTCGCACGGTGTTCCACTGTAAGTAGATAATGTCTTTCCACTTATTATCAACATGTATAGTTTGGTTCGTTGAGCTCGGGATCCCCCACTATTATTGCCGGTGGATCGGTCGCGAGGGAAATATTCCCTGCCACTATTAAGCCGGTGGATCGATCTCCAGGTTACTGCAGTACCTGGCCACTATTATGCCGGTGGATCGGTCTGGGCCCGGCTCAACATCTTTCACTTTACGTGATTAATATCTTAAGTATCTTATTCAAAGGCTTTTACCCTAGACATGCATAAATCTTCACACATCATAATTACACTTTAATCACCATATACACATTCAATAGTCAATCACTCCAAACCCTAATTCAGTCACCTCCATACCCTTATAATGTCTTACGTATTATTTTTCACCCAAACCATTCAAACACCCAAATAACTCTTCTACTTCCTCCCTTACATCCCAAATCAACTTTTCACACGTAAATTTCACTTCCATGCAAACACTAATCTGTCCATGCAAACCTTCGAACCTTTTTCATGTAAACCCTAAAATTCCACGTGAAGCCCTAAATTCAGCCATGCAAACCCTAATACCACCATACAACCATCAATATCACCATGTAAATCCTAATACCACCATACAACTATAATTACCACCATACAACCTTAATATCATCATACAAACCCTAATACCAACATACATCCATTAATACCACCAGGTAAACCCTAGATTCCGTCATACAAAACCATAAATTCAATCCAACAAAAACCAAAGATTCACCCATACCAAACCCTAAATTCAAACCATAAAGATTCTTCCATACCAAACCCTAAATTCAAGCCATAAAGATTCTTCCACATAAAATCATAAATTAGAATCTCCCAAGGAAAACTATAAATTGAATTTCCCCCAAGAAAATCCTAAATTAGATTCCCCCATATAATATCATAAATTACATTTTCCCAAATAACATCATGAATTAGATTCTCCCAAACAAATTATAAATTAACTCTCCCAATCAAATCATAACTTAAATTCTCCCATATAATATTATAAATTACTTTCTCCCAAATAACATCATAAACTAAATTCTCCCAAACAAATTATAAATTAACTCTCCCAATCAAATCATAACTTAAATTCTCCCATATAATATTATAAATTACATTCTCCCAATCAATCATAAATTAAATTCTCCCATATAATATCATAAATTAAATTCTCCCAAATAGCATCATAAACTAGATTATTCCTTATAAAACCATAAAATTTAGGTCAACTCATTTTCCTTAGTCAACTTCTTTCCCCATCCTCCTTTTTCATCCTTCCTCTCACACAAACCACATCGACTTCCTCACATACACAACACATATCATCATACATAATTAATACACATACCATGCACAACATACTTCAACTCCAAGTCATGCCACATATAAAATATTTAATAATAATAAACAATAGATACATAACATGCGAAACACATAATACACATAAGCACATAAGAGGCCTTAGCACTCCTTACCTAAAACGACACCGGTCTTGGAGCACGGTCCTATTCCACTTGAGGGGTTTGACTGGGCTCACCTATTATGGGGAAGAAATACTAGGATTAGCTTCCTTCCTATACTACTATTAGTTTCTAATTTATCTTAAGTCTTGATTCTTAATTAATTATGCCCAAAACCACTAAAACATTAATACATACTATTATAATTTAAAGTAAAAAGGTGATATAAGGGTTTCTACCCTTTACCGAAATAAAGTTATTAAATGTAATAATAATAATAATATTTATTATAATAATAATTTTAATAATAACAAATTATTACTAATAGTAGTAATATTAATAGAAAACTTAATAATAATAATAATCTAAGCCTTAAATTTACAAAGTGGATTTCGAAACCTCCCCATTTAATGATAATACTATTTGAAATATAAAAAGATATTAATATTATACATATACTTATTATATAAAGTTAATATGGTTAATAATAATTAGTAATAATGTTAAAAATGCTAAAAATAATAATAAAAGGCAAAGCTACGAGACTTAATTAAAATTTTAGGTTTCTAATTCTCCTGAAATAATTGCAGTATCAAATAACTAATTATACTAACAATAATAATATTAATTATATTATTAATAATATTATTAAACATGTAATAATTACATTAAATAGGCAAAATTCGAGAATAATAATTTATCTTACTCAATAATACTCCCAGACCTATCAACCAAATTTAGAATTTAAAATACAGTTGATAACAACAATAACAATAATTATAATAATAATAATTAAACTCGAATTAGCATTAAAAATTAGAATAAAAGCATAATAATTATCAATAAATCAAAATTAAGTATTTAAAAGTTATAGGGTTTCAACTTGAGTTGGAGGGTATTGGTGGTACCGGCGGTGGTTCCCGGAGGTGGCCGGAAAAGTGGTCTAAGAGGGCCAAAAATTAGGAAAATGGGTAATGGAGAGGAAGAAAAATTAAAATAATTATATGGGGCTGTAGAGGATAATTAGTAGGATTTAATGGTTGGTTTGGAAGGTGTTAGAAGTGGCGCATGTGGTGGTGGAAGGTGGTTCAACGTCTCGGGGTGAAATTTTCTGTCGAAGCAACTAACCAACTTTGCATGGTTATGGCAGCTCATTCAAGAAGAATCGAAGGATTTGAAGGGCTTAGTTAGCTAGAGAGAATTTCAGGGAAGAGATTGGTAGCAAGAGAAGGTGTTGAAGTTGGCCGGGGAAGGAGATAATGGCGTCTGATGGGGCGGTGGTTGGGCGATTCTGACTTAGGGTTTCGGAAGGAAGAAGTCTCGACCACACTCACAACCAGGCTATTTAAAGGGTTTAGATGGGTTATTAGGGTTTTGGAGGTCTTCAGGATGGGTTTGGGTTATAGGATTTGGGTGGCCGGCGTGAGAAATCGGTCGGCGATCATTTGGGTCGGGTCAAAGGTTCGAGAAGCCAGAGAGAGAGAATGAGCAAGAGTTAAGGATAATTGATTATTCCAAGCTAATGTGCGAGTCGAGAGGAAGAAAAAGAGAGGTGACTCGGTCGGTCAGAGCTCTCGCAGCTGGTGCCGCCATTTTTGGCGCAGGAGTTGTAGGTAGGGGTGGCGTCGGGGCTGGCAGGCGCGAAGGGGAAGAAGAAAGGGTTGGGCCGGGCGGTTCGCGAGGAAAGAAAAGAAAGAAAAAGGGGCAGACTGGTCCGGTCTGTGCGCGAGGGAGGGGGCATTAAATGAAATGATGGGTTTCGGTGGAAGTGGAATTAAAATGCGGCGTAGAGGGGGACGGGCGAAGGGCGCAGGTAACATTTAATGAAACGTTGTGTCCTGATGGAAAAACCACCAAAACGCAGCGCGGGGAGGGGGACGACGGAAGAGCCAGCGTCGCGTTGCTGGGCTGGGCCGAAGGAAAAGAAAGGAGAAGGGAAACTGGGCCGCGAGCTGGCCCAGTTCGGCGAGAAGAAGAGGGAAAAAGAAAAAGAAGAAAAAGGAAAGGAAAAAGGAAGAAAGAAAAAGAAAAAAGGAAAAAGGAAAGGAGAAAAATAATTAGGTTAGGGCAAATTAAATTAACATGAATATTTAGGAATTTTAAAAATAATAATATTTAAATAAAATAATCTTTAAATCCCTTTTTTAAGCTAAATTAGGATTTTTAAAAGATTTTTCATAAATTCCTTTTTAATTAGCAAAACACCCTAAATTTCTCCAATTAAATTATTTATAAAATTAATATTAATTTGAAAATATTTTCTCCTTCTTATTTTAAATAAAATAATTTACTTAATTTATATTCAAAATAAAATGCTTAATTAGCTAAAATACCCAAATCCTTTTATAATAAAAATACTTATAAATTTCTTCTTGATTTGCCCTAATTAATTCAATTTAAAAATAATTTATTTCAATAATTTTTTTATAATAAATATCCTTTAAATGTAGTTTATAAAATTAGAAATTTTCGGGGCATTTCAGGTTCAATGGAGGGTGATGTAGGGAGTAGTTTGGTAGGTGGTTCGGGCAGCGGCACTAGGCGACAATGATGGTGTGGTCGTTTGAATGGGTAGAAACACAGAGGGAGAGATTTCTGGGTAGGGAAAAAGAAGATCGATTTAGGGGTGGTTATAGGGTATTTATAAGCAATTGAAGGTGAAAACAATAAAGGGGGAAGAGGAAAAGAGAGGGGCATGTGTGGTAGGTTACCAGCCAGTACAGGTCTGCAAAGTTGCAAGACCTATTTGGTTGGGGGAGAAGAAAAGGAAGGGGGAGGGGCACACGTGAGGAGAGAGGAGGGGCTGGTTTGGTCGAAAAAGGAAAGGAAACAATGGGGGAAAGATAGGAGGTGGCAGGCTAGCGTGAGATGGTGGCTAGCCGGCGTAGGGGGTTGTAGGGTTGTAGGTCTATGCGGGGAAGGAGCAGGGAAGATGAAGGAAGAAGGAAGAAGAAAGAAGGTGGACCGGGCAGCCTAGGGGAAAGAAAAGAAAAGAGAGAAAAGGAGAAGGAGTTAGGCAGGTCACGATGAGCAAAGGAAAAAAAGAAAGTAGGATTGGGCCACACAGGGGAAGAAGGGAGGGGGTTTGGGCTGTGAGGGAGGCTGACCCAAATCGGGGGAAGAAGGAAAAGAAAAAAGGAGAAAGGAGAGGAACGAAGGAAAAAGGAAAAAGAAGGGAAAAAAATAAAAAGGAAAAATAGATGGGTTGGAGTATTTATAATATTTTGGTATTTTTGAATATTTAAAATAATAATATTTTAGTAAAATAATAATTAAATTCCCCTTTTAGATTAATTTAGAATATTTTGAATAATTTTTTCTTAATTCTATTTTAATTGGTAAAACCCCCTAATTTTTCCTAATTAAATTATTTATTATTTTCCTCTTAATTTTACCTTAATTACTTCCTCTTATTTTAATAAAATAATTTATTTAATTAATTTTTCTAATAAATCCTTATTTTGCTATAATGCCTTAAATTAGGGTTTTAGGGTATTTTATTTTTAGCCTTAAAATACATTAAAAAAGCAACTCATCTACACCCTTGGAAGCCACACAAATTAGCCACAAGTTTCTCTCATATTAGATGTCAAGTCATTTTTAACACTTGGGAAGAACAATGGAAATTTGGGAAAGAATAAAGAAGGCTAGAAAATATTCATTACTTCATTTTTGTTACTTACAAGATTAAAAGGATATTTGTCTCTTTCCTTTTGGATAATATGTTTGTTATATGAATTAGATCAAGTGCTAATGGGGGAGGGGGATTTGAAAGTCTGCACAACAACCACCCCCATGATTGAAACACATAGGCTGGAACTTAAGTAGATTGTATCCTTTGTTTAAGCTATAATCATATATATTAGTTGATAATTTTTAAACTTTAATCCTAAACTTCTTCGATATTTCAAGGATAGAATGAAAGAAAAACAACTTAGCTTTTAGCTTCACATTTTCTCTCAAGTATAGCGAGAGCTTCCCTTCATTCTCTAAGTGTAAGAATTCAAAGATTTTGCAAAAATCTTTCTAGATATATCCTAAGAATTTATATCTTAGGTGGTTCTTATAATTATTGATTCAAGGGGTTACCAAGAATCAATTTGTACCCACTCAAATCTCCCCTATTTCTCTCTTTGTTTTCGATTGTTCTAAGAATTCTTGGAACATTAATACCTAGCAAGACCCAAGTTAGATCGCATATGCATTAGGAAGTAAAAAAATTAGCAAGTTCAAAAAAAAAACATACCAAAAAAAATCCATATTTGGAATCCAAACTCTAGTGAAAATCAACAAAAAATCAACACCTTCAAGAAAAGCATGTATTAGACCTAATATATGCTATTATTCTTAGTTATTATATACAAAAACAAATAGCAAGATTTGTGTAAAAATAAGAAGCAAAATATATTGCAATGCCTATATAATGCATAAAGTTGGACTCATTAGAGAGTTAAGTACCTTATATTATAACATCACAAACTAAACACTGGCAAATCATATTCTTACATACCTTTAGATTATTTTTCTTATCAGAAGCATAGTAAGCCAAGGAAATATTAGTAATTAGGTTTAAACAAGGATAAATGATTAGATAAATTAAATTCAAATACAAAATTGAAAAGCATTCACCTTTTTATTAAGCTTCTCACTAGAATAAACCCAATAACAAGCATTTTAATCAGGGCATTAAAAATAGTTAAACCAATACAAAGAGGAGGTAAGTGTAACACCCCAAAATTCTTAAAAGCCTAAAATTAAATATTTAACCTTTTATGTGGAATAGCTTAATCTTAAATTTTTGATTTAATTATTTTGTCGACCTTTGATTTACAAAAATAGATAGAATTATTTAACAAATTAATATAAATATTTTTTTATCATTTTATCTTACTCTTTTTATTTAAATAAATTCCCAAACCTATTAATTTAAAAAAATTATTTTCTTAAATTAATACCTTAAGTTTTGGATAAATTAATTTAATATTTTTCTCATTAGCCAATTTTAGTCTAATTTCTAATCCTAACTCTAACAATAATTTCCTTTTCTTTTTCTTTCTCGTCTTCTTCCACGGGGCCAACCCAAACTTTCTTTTATTTTCTCTCTTTTTCCCCTTTGGGTCAGCCTAGCCCCTTCCCCTCCCTCTTTCTTTTCTAAAGCGTGGGTCGGCCTGCCTCACCTTCTTCTCTTTCCCTCCTGCTCAGCCTCTCTCCTTCTTCTTCTTCCCCTACATTGCCAGATCCAAAAAACCCCTCCTCCCCTTGCACACCTTTTTCTTCTTCTTCCCCCTGCACCTCTGCACCTCTGCACCACTACCCCCTATGCCGACCAAACGCCTTACACCACCTTCCCCCTATTGTCCTTTTCTTTCCATTTTTATCCTTGTATGTCGTTGCTACCCTTTTCGCATATGCCTTCCCCGCCCTTTGCACCCCCTACCTACCACATCGTCTACATCCCCTACACCACCTACCTTGCATGACCAATAGAGCTCCCTTTATCCTCCTCTCCTCGTATTCTTTTTATTCTCCTTCTTCTTTGCTTCATTCTCCCTTGAGCTTAGTCCTTCTCCTCCTGATTTCTATTCTATCTTCCCCCTTTTTTTCTTTCCTTATTTTTCCCTTCAATTCCATCTCCATCACCACACCACCATCTCCTCCACCTTACCTCTTTCCTGTGCTACCCCGAGCAGCCAGCACCAACCACCCTTGTAGTCTACCCCCTCCCTTTTATCCTTCTTCCCTTCAACTCCCCTACATCCACCACCCTTAGCCACCTCTTTTCCCTCCCTTTCTACTACCACCACAACCTTCCCTCAGCTATTGACACCACCTCAACCTCCCCCCTACACCACCTTACCCAAACAACCATACGTTTCCCCTTCTCTTTCTCTTCTTCTCCTTTCTTTCTCTTCTTCATCCCTTCTATGCACCTTTATCCTACATCCCTGTCGTAGTCTCCACTACTTCCAAGCCACCACACCACCACCTATCTCATACCTCACCTCTGCACCCAACAACTAGCACTAACACCCCCATCACCTCCCTTAACCTTTTACTCGAGCCTCCCTCTCTTTCTTTTTTCCTTTCCCCTTTTCCATTTCCTTCAGCCATATGGTTTGTATGGTCTATGCTGCATGGGCAACATGAATTATGTTATGACTTTGGCATATATTTTTAGCTAATATTAAGGTATAAGATAGTTTAGTAATGTTATATATTTAATAAATATTTTAATAAAAATCATTCTTTTATTTATCTAATATTAATATTTCACTTGTGATATTATTTTAGGTAAGAAATTTTATTAAACAAAGCTTAAGCATTTTAAAAAGGATACCAATAAAGTTTGGTTTTTTCTGGAAATAAGGTAACAATTATATCCCACTAAAATATATGGATTATCATATATTAGCACATTAAGATTTTTGGCATGTTACTTTTGTAAATATGATCTATTATAAATAATCCCATGATTATCATGTTATCTTGGAAAATGAAAAATAATGCATGTATCTTGTGTAGGTTGTGATGTTTTTGAAAGGATGACTTAGAAGAGGCTTAATGTTGATGATGGGTGTTATGTGTATATGATGCTATGCTAAGTAGGTGTGGACACTTGTAGTAATAATCTTACTAATATGAGCCCTAGGGACAATTTAGTAATTTAGACACATTATGATATTTAACCCTAATCGTGATGACTAATGTGCTATATGTGTTGCTAAAAATGGAGATAGGAGTTTGGTGTATTATAAATACATGTGTTAGTAGAAATATCAATATTTCATGGCCTAGGGGTATTTTGGTACTTTTTCTGGTTGTAATCATCTTAATAAAAATGCATGCTAAGTATTGTGTGGGGTTAACTATGATAACAGAGGTTTGTGGTGTTAGTAATGCATGATTGGGCATAATTATCAATATTTTATAACCTAGGGGTATTTTAGTAGTTTTACATGTAAAATGGGGGATTACCTAAATAGGCATGCATGGTAAGTAATAATTGGTGCTAAGAATAAATAGTAATTTTGCATGTAATATGGCAATTAGTCTAATAAACCTTCATAGTAAGTATTAATTGATATAAAATATGAGAATAGGGTTTATTGCCATAGCATCACCTGTTCAAGCATGATCATGAACATTATAAGGCCTAGGAATATTTTAGTAATTTGGAGAGTATTATAATGAATATGCATGGTTTAAGGATAACTTGGTAAATTGGAGTATGATGTGTTGTTATTCTCATAAACATGTAGAAAGTGCATTAATTGTTTATTTAGCTTAAGAATGTGTATTGGTTATTCTAAAGGCACATGTTAGGTTTTTATGTATAAAATGGTCATTTTGTATGTTTACTTTGTGATCGATAATTAGTTATGGTTTATTAATATTTTTATGGCATGTAATAAATAAAAATAAATTATGTGATGGAAGTAGATGGTAAAGAGGTAGCCTTAACCTTAGGGACATTTTGGTCATTTTGACCTAAGGTGTCTAAGTGTGAGTGTTAGAGCCTAGGATGGTTTTAGTGGACTTCTTATGTTGACATTGACAATAATCCTAGTTTTAGTTACTTCATAATGTTGGAAATTCATAAAAATGGTTAAGTATGTGATTAACGTATGTTTCTCATGGTCACCTTAATTAAAATACTAATACTTAAAGTGAAAGACCTTGAAATCGGGAATGGTGGTCTTTAGGGGTCGCTACCCTAAAGACCTGGTTATCCCACAATTATTCTGGATTTTGTTGGTGTGCCTTAATTCCCCAACTAGGTCCTACATCTTATTATATTTATCTCTAAAGACCTAATTAGGAGGTATACATACTTATAGATTAAGTGTCCTTATCGATAGAATATTGTGTACCTTCGTATAACTGTGCGACCAGGGTACCTTTGTGTCCCTGGGTTGATAGTCAGTAGGATATTATGCTACTCTTAAGCACCAGTATAACTGGTGTACCTTTGTATCTCCGAGTTTGTGATCTCTCTCTTGAATAAAAAAATGGAATTGTGTGCTAATTACTTATAGTGGAACACCATGTAGGTCGGGGCTATATAGATTATAGCTACTAATTAACTAGTGAGAATAGTGGTCAAGAGCATTTTGCCTTTGATTGTATTATATGTACCGGTGTTAATAGTGGTGAAAAGCATTTTACCCTATATTGTATTATATTTATCAATCGCTAATGAGAATAGTGGCTAGGAGCGTGTTGTTCTCGGTTATATTATATTTACTGGCCCACTGGTGAGAATAGTTGTAATACCCCAAAATCCTATTTTAGAAAATTATAATAAAATAGGAATTTATTTGTGAGACTAATTAAATATAATATTTTTTATAAAATAATGGGAGTAATTAAGACAAAAAAGGGGGAAATAACAAAGGATTTAATTAGGAAAGATTAAGGTAATTTGCTAACAAAAAAATTTAGGAAGATATACCCCAAAATTTCTAAATTAATATAAAATAAAATTTAATTATTTATTTTTACTAATTTTATTATTTCCAAATATTTCAAAAATATCAAAAATATCCTAAATTCCTCAACTACCCTATTGTCCTTTTTTGTTTCCTTTTCCCTTTTCTTCCTCTTTCCTTTTTCTTTCTTCCTTTTCTCCTTTCTACTTTTCTTTCTCTTCCTTTCCCCGTGCACCTTATCCTCTCCTCTCCTCTCGCCCCTTCCCTATGTTGAGCCCAACCTGTTCTACCTTTCCTTTTTCTCCTTTGCCTACCCGGTTCTCCCCTTTCTCTTCTTTCTTTTCTTTTTCCGACTGGCTAGCCCATCCCCTTCTTCTCCCCCCTCCCTTCTCCATCCCTTGCGCTACAGGTCAAACCTGTAAAACTGCCATCAATTGACCTACCCTTCCTACTTACTGCCCCGGCCCGCTCCCTTATCTCTACCTCATCCTTTTCCTTTCCAATTCAAGAGAAACTCGCCTTATGCCTGCCTCCCTCGTGTGCCTATTCCCCTTCTTTTTTCCCCATCTGTCGCTTGCACCCTACTCCTTCATAAGCTCATATCAGCTTGCCACCACTGGCCAGCGAGTTCCTGCCACTCCTTTCCCCCTTTTCTTCTTCCTTCTTCGTCATCTTCTCCCTCCCTCGACCTATAAATTTCCCTTCACTATCCCCATTTCTCTTCCTTTTGTCTGCCCAAAAAAAAACCCAACCCTTCTCACTGACGAATCTTTAGACGTCGCCCTAGATTTCGTTGTGAAATGCCACCACCCAAACCCTTCCATGCATCACCATCCACCAAACCAAGCCACTCACTGCCCTTAACTCCCCCAACACAACCCTCCCCTCTCATGTAAAGTGGGCAGCTTGAGTTGTCCTTTGCACCCCATCACCACCCTTCTTGCCGCCTCCTCTGCCACAATCACCACCTCCCCTACCACCCACTCAACCTAGAAGACCCTCATCCACCTTCCCCTACCCTTAATTTCCCTTTTCTCCCTCTCCTTCCCCTCCCTCCTTCTCCACTACTCTCCGCAACCATAGCCACCACCGCAACCCTCTTAGAACAAAGAGTCCACCACCTCACAACTACCAAATCCCTCCCTCTCGTTCATCCCCAAAAGACCAACCTTTCCCAAAACTGCCACCACTTCTGTCATCACTGTGTGGTGCCGCCCTAGCTACCACCTTCACCTAGGTTGTGCCCTAACCCTTTTTAGCACTTAAGTATAAACTATTTTGGTATAATTATTATTTTAGCCTTAGTATTTTTATTATTACCACTACTATTACTATTATTATTGTTATTAATCTACCATTATCATTATCACTCTTATTATCACTACTAAATAGCCCTATTTTAGTTAATACCACCACTAGTGTATTTGTTAGCCACTTTATTAATA